>JBCNJP010000010.1:84237847-84359908 GCA_039602395.1 Deinandra increscens subsp. villosa | reverse complement strand
GTTAAGCATTAGTTACTAAGTTAACACTTATAACGTAACTAACGGGTTTGTCTAACGGAAGTTAACCTTGAAATTCCCGGGTGTCACAGTTTGAGTCAATTTGAGTCTTGTTTTAAGTCATTTTTGGTCATTTTTAGTTATTTTTGTTAAATTGTGTCTTAGTTTGAGTTATTATGTCATTTTGCAGTAAAGTGATAGAAACCAAGGTGAATTGAGAAATCGGAAAAATTTAGAGAGGAAAAATGAAGAAAATGTTAAAAAACTAGTGTGTGGCGGCGATACACCATGACCAGAGGGCCAGGCCAGGCGATATGCCATGAGCCAGGAAGAAGAAAGTCAGTTAAACCTGACTATTTTTGTCTGTGGCGTAGCACCACAACTGGATGCTTGAGCTTAGCGATACGCCAGGAGGGCGTTTTTTTCCGTAAAACCCCTATTTTTCACATTATAAATAGATTGCTTGTGTTATTTCGCAAGGATCTTCTGCTGCCGTCAAGTTTAGAGCTTTTGGACGATTTCCAGAAGAGAGGAAGGTTTAGGATCGATCGGGAGGCTATGGGTTCAATCATTCAACTGAGTTTGGATTTCGGGTTTCTTATTCTATCTTAATTTCTTGTTTAATTGTTTAGACCAGACATGTTCATGACTAATGTGTTTTTTTTTTCCAGCTTTGTGGGTTTGAACATGATTATTGGCTAAGTTCATTGTATCATCTAGACCTTAAGATGAATAAT
This sequence comes from Deinandra increscens subsp. villosa, assembly GCA_039602395.1. NCBI lineage: Eukaryota > Viridiplantae > Streptophyta > Magnoliopsida > Asterales > Asteraceae > Deinandra > Deinandra increscens. Next base: position 84,359,174 of record JBCNJP010000010.1, on the reverse strand, counting down.
TGATTATTTGCGACTTTATTCGGTTTATTATTTCATGTGATGGTTGATGCTTTAGTAAAGTACTTTTAATCTACTGTTTTAATGCACATGTATTCTTAATTTAGGTTTATGATTGCTTATTATTTCGTATGCTATCTGCGAATTTCTTTCGGTTTGGGTAGTATATCAGATTTCTAGGCCAAGTTGACCATAGGAATATAGCATCCAATTGAATTCTTGATTTTAGTGTTCAGCCTTGTCTAGAAAATTCGGAAGGTTAAGGCGTGTCAAGTAATCGGGTTGGTTAAGGTTTTAGGTCAAATTGCTTCGAAAGACGGATTCCCTGGGAGTCTTAGCTTACTTGTCATTCCGTGTCACTACGTGTAGGTTAGAAGTAACTCCTTTTGTCTTTTAGGTGATTGGGATAGAAACAGACCAAAAGGTGATCTATTCGTTCGGGCACTAAAGTATCGTTAGGGAAATCCATAATGTGACTTAACCAGTTAGTGTGCGTATTTCAATCTTTAGTGTTTCTTTTGCGTCACTGTTGGAGAGTGATTTGGGGTCCATTAGGAATTCTATAGGTTAATGTGAAGATCCTGATTCCATCACAATTTTCTTAGTCAGGTAAAGTCGTTAACATCAATTAGAAATTACGGTCTAGGTGACACTGTTTCTCGTCTTTGGTTTCATCTAGGTACTTCAGTTGTCGATAGTTAATATTTCTAGTTTAAGGTAGTTTTAATTTTAGTCAATTAGTTAAATTCTAATTCCCATCAAAATCCAAAATCAAATCTTTTCTACGTTAATCTTTTCTATAAAAACACACGAAACGTTAATTTTTTTCCTATTTTTTTCAGAATTAAAGATAGCACAATTCCAAGTTTTTTGGTGTAATTTAAGTAGAAAAAAAAACATTAACGTATGAAGAAGTTATAGAGGTTTTAATATTTTTTTTTATGCTTACGCAAGAAAAGGTGTTTACGCATGATCTTTACCATATATATATATATATATATATATATATATATATATATATATATATATAGTGAAAAGTTCATTGTAGACACCCTCATAAGTGTAGACATGTAGACACCCTATTTCACCATTAGATCTCTTGATCTAGTGGTTGTGATAATTTCATTTTTTCCTTTTTTTCCTTTTTCTAATTGTTCAGAGCATTTCACATGTGAAAAAGAGCTATTTCACATGTGAAAGTGTCTACAATGAACCTCACCCTATATATATATATATATATATATATATATATATATATATATAGGGTGAGGATCCGTAGAAAACCATTTTTTTCTGGAAAACCTGGAAAACCCTTTCTTAACCATTGATTTTAATTCAATGGTTAAGATCAAATAAGGGCAAGATGGTAAATTTGGGGGCTTTAATGAAGGGCATAATAGACAAATGATATATTTATTAATAAATGTTTTAATCAATTTCTCTCTCCAATCTTCTATTTCCTAAAATCTCTCTCTCTCTCTCCTTTAATTTCAAATTTCAGACCAAATTTGTTTAAAAAAAAAACCAAATTTATAAAAGAAAAAAAAATCGTTGATCACTAGTTCATCACCAGAGTAACGATTGTTACACAGTTGTAACAAATTTAGAAATAAAAAAACTGAATTTACGAAAGGAAAAAAATGTTGATCAGCAGGTTCGTTAATAAATCGTAATACCAACATGTTACAACAATGTAATTTTCTACACATCTTCAGTTTTTGTAATAACATTTTCTATACATATATTTGCTGGTCTGCTTTTTCAGATATGTAATACCAACATGTTACAACAATGTAATTTTCTACACATCTTCAGTTTTGTATACAGAACAATCTGTCAAAAACATTACAATACTGTAAGGATTTTCTATACATATATTTGTTGGTCTGCTTTTTCAGATATGTAATACCAACATGTTACAATGATGTAATTTTCTACACATCTTCAGTTTTGTATACAAAACAATCTGTCAAAAACATTACAATACTGTAACGATTACACTGTTGTAAACATACCAATATCTAAAATAAATTACAGTGTTGTAACATGTCTTCTTCTTCTTCTACATCATCATCGTGTTCTTCGTCCGAGTTTCTTCTTTCTGTCAGGGGCGTTAAGTGGGTTTGTGCCGTCGTACGCATCATACGCATACGTAATCAAACTCTAAATCGATGTACAATCGATGAACTCGAATCGATATACAATTAATGTATGAATGTTGAATACAAATGAACACGAGTCGATATACAATTAATGTATGAATGTTGAATACAAATGATGTACGAATCGATACAATCGATGTACGAATGATGAATACAAATCGATGTACAATCGATGGACGAATGTTGAATACAAATCGATGTACAATTGATGAACGAGTCGGCGATTGTAATCGATTAAAAAGTCTTGATCGGAATTAATTTCGTCAAGGAATTTAGGGTTTGACCGGAAGAATTTGATGAAGAGATGATGAAGGATCGATGAACATGGATCTGGGAGTTTTAATAGTTGTTTAATAGGATAGCTAGTTAATAGGAATGGTAGTTATGGTGATAATTAAAAAATATGGTTTCCTAAAATAGTTTATGATAATTTACCTTAATACCCTTTTAATAAAAGAAATAATTTAAAATAGAAGGAATTATCTGATTGGTTCAAAAGGGTTTTCTGGTTTTCCAATACATAATTGGTTTTCCAATGATCCTTTTCCTATATATATATATATATATATATATATATATATATATATATATGGTGAGGTTCATTGTTGACACTTTCGCATGTGAAATAGCTCTTTTTCACATGTAAAATTTTCTGATTAATGAGAAAAAAAAATTAATCACAATCATTAGATCAAGAGATCTAGTGGTGAAAAAGATGTCTACATGTCTACACTTATGGATCATTTGAAAACCTAAAAGTTATTGTGAGAATCATGAGAACACTTCCTAGCCACACATTTAGAATCTAACATATTTTATTTATTTTTTATTTAAAGTGGCAATAAAGCCTTTAACCTATATAAGTAAAAGACAAAACCCTATTAAAATATTATTAACTATTAATATCTCTAGTCAAGATTAATTGTTTTAAACATTTTTTAAAAACTTTATATTATGTTTACGTTTTTAATAGTTTTTTAAACTTATTTTTAATGTTTTCTAATTTTCATTAACTTTTTAAAACGTTTTTATTTTTATTTTTTTAACAATTTTTTAAACTTTTTATTAACTTTTAATTTTTTACGTTTTTAATAAGTTTTTTTACTCTTTTTAAACTTCTTATTAACTTTTTTAGTTTTTTATAAAACTTTTTACTAGTTTTTTTTAATTTACTTTTTATGTTTTTAATATAATATTTTTTACTTTTCATTACTTATTTTTTATGTTTTTGAATAACTTTTTTTTTTACTTTTATTAAATATTTTTTATAATTTTGTTATTAACTTTTTTTTACTATTTTAATTAATTTTTTTAAAACTCTTTATTAGGTCTTTTTAATTTAATTTTTATGCTTTTTAATTTTATTTATTTTTTACTTTTTTTTTTACTTCTGTAAGTGTTTTTCAATGTTTCCCGTAGAAAAATATTAAATGCCTACGTGCATGGAATATAGACATTAACAACCATGCAACATATGCCTACGAGCATGCAACGATATGTAACATCTATGGAACAAGATTCATTTATGCTTTAACCATACATTATTGTTCGATGGGATTGAACTTTTCTTTTGTTTATTTTATACACCCTTTAATTTTGTATTCTTGGATTTCCTCATTACCAATCCCTTTTTCATATATTTCTTACTGACTCCAATGTGTAAGTACGTTTGCACCAATTAACAACAACCTAGACCCTTTAATCAGTGTAAAAACATATTTACATGTTTGCTACACCACGCTTCAGGTTTGTAAGAACTCACTGCATTGGTGTAGCAAGAATCTAGTACAAGTGTGTAACATTATGTGCACATGCAACACGATAATATTTACTACTCGTTAGTAGGTTTCTATAATGAACAGGTAAAGATATGTAACAAGATGCAACCATGTAACAAATGCCTACGAGCATGCAATACATTAACCATCATGTAACATATACCTACGAGCATGCAGTGATATGTAACATATATGGAACAAGATTCAATCCTACTTTAACCATACCTGATTGTTCGTGAGATTGAACATTTCTTTTACTTCTTTTATACACCATTTAATTCGGTATTTTTGGATTTCCTCATTATGGATCCCTTTCTCGGTATTCTTTTGTTTTTTTTACTTATGTAAACTTTTTTTAAATGTTATATTGTAAAAAAAATATTAAATGCCTACGCGCATGCAATATAGACTTTAACAATCATGAAACATATGCCTATGAGCATGTAGCGATATGTAACATGTATGGAACAAGATTCAGTTATGCTTTAACCATACGTGATTGTTCGATGAGATTGAACTTTTCTTTGCTTATTTTATACATCTTTTAATTTGGTATTCTTGGATTTACTCATTACCAATCCCTTTTTCATATTTTTCTTACTGACTCCTATGTGTAAGTACGTTTACACTAATTTAACAACAACCTACATATTAATGTAAAATCCTATTTACATGTTTGTTACACCACGCTTCAGGTTTGTAAGAACTCACTGCTTTGGTGTAGTAAGAACTGGATACAAGTGTGTAACATTATGTGCACATGCAACATAGTAATGTTTTACTACTTATTAGTAGGTTTCTATAATGAATAGCTAAAGATATGTAATAAGATGCAACCATGTAACAAATGCCTACGAGCATGCAATATATTAACAATCATGTAACATATACCTACGAGCACGTAGTGATATGTAACATATATGGAACAAGATTCGATCCTACTTTAACAATACCTAATTATTCGTGAGATTGAACTTTTCTTTTACTTCTTTCAAAAAAAAAAAAAAATTTGTCAAGATCTGACGGAGGAAGTCTTTTTCCATTAGATAATAAGTATCATCCTCGAGTTCCCTTCGGATAATACTTATTATCCCATACTCAAAGGTATCTGAAGGGCAAGCCTAGGCTTGGTCTTTGGTACCCAAAGAACACTGATTTTCAATTATATGCTTTTACTGACAGTGACTATGGAGGTAGTGACCTTGACAGGAAATCTACTACTGGAGGATGTCAGTACCTGGGAGATAGACTCATCTCATGGCAGAGCAAAAAGCAGCATACCGTATCAAAATCAACTGCCGAAGTGAGTACGTGGCAGCATCTGCCGGTACTTCACAGGTAGTATGGATCCAAAACCAGCTCACAGATTACGGTATGGAATTCGTTAACACTCCTATCTTCTGTGATAACGCTGCTGCTCTGGAAATTGTAAAAAACCCTGTCCAACATTCCAAAACCAAGCATATAGACATAAAGGTTCATTTCATTCGTGATTGCTATGATCGGGAGCTAATTCAGCTTCAAAAGGTAAGCTCCGATCAGAATGTGTCGGACATTTTTACAAAACCCCTTCCTCGTCCAAATTTTGAATCATGTGTTGAAGGCCTAAAGATGATTGCCTTCGAGGAATGATCTGATCAAATTTTGTTTGTAAATTTTTCTTTTCAGAAAACTTTAAAAAAAAATTATATATATAGAAAATTTAAAAAAAAAATTGTAGTGTTTGTTTTCAAAAGCCTCATAAAAACAGGGGAAGAAATATCATTGTCTCAGAAAATCAAAAAAAATATCTGTTTGAGGTTTTTATGATGTCTTTTGTTTGCCTTGAGTTGTTAGGATGTGATATAAATTTCCATGACGATCGGAGACTGACACGTGTAAGGCAGAAGTATTTAATTAGGTATTCTTGAATTTCCTCTTTACCGATCTCTTTTTATAATTTTCTTAAGGACTCTTACGTGTAAATACGTTTGCACCAATTTAACAACAACTTAAACCATTTTATTAGTGTAAAAATATGTTTACATGTTTGTTACACCATGCTTCAAGTATGTAAGAACTCACTGCATTAATGTAGCAAGAACATGATACAAGTGTGTAACATTATATGCATTGATGTAGCAAGAACCTAATAAACCATGTTTATTAGTGTAAAAGCATATATGTAAGTGTTCGTTACCATACCTAACTGTTCGTTGCATACATGTAACAACATGCATTCAAAAAATTGATAATTTTGAGATCTAGTTGTTGATAATTTTGAGATCCTTTGATGTTTTTATTTTTGCAAACACCGCATTGATGTAGTAAGAACATGATACAAGTGTGTAACATTATGTGCATTGATACATGAACCTGATACACCCTTTTATTAATGTAAAAAACATATTTGTAACTGTTCATTACCCATACGTAACTGTTCGTTGCATACATGTTACACCATGCACTAAAAAAATTGATAATTTTGAGATCTTGTTGTTAATAATTTTGAGATCCTTTGATGTTCTTTTTTGTGTTTGCAAAAAATTAATAATTTTGAGATCTTGGTATTGTTTTGGTGCTAGTATTATAATGGTTTTAGTTTTCGACGGGTAGTAATCTTTACTACAAGTTGGTAGGACTCTGTTACCCAAATGTAACATATATATAAGAAGATGCAACCATGTAACAGACTCCTACGATTATGCAATATAGACAACCACAACTATGTAACAGATGCCTACGGGCATGCAACCATGTAAAAACTTGTCTACATTTTTGTTACACAATGCTTCAGGTTTGTAAAAACCAGCTACGTGGTTATAGCAAGAAAATGTGTTTGCGAAAAAACGTGTTTGGGCATTTACTTGATAGGTAATTTGTATACGGAAAATGAGAGAGAAAAAAATGTGATATATAGATCAATGAGAGAGAAATTTAAATATTTATATTTTTTAATATATTATATACGTGTAACTGTTCGTTACACATATGTATATGTTGGCTACAGGTATGTAATGTTCGTTACCTACATGTAACAACATACATTAAAAAATTAATAAAAAAATGAGATTATAACCAAATTAAAAATAAAAAACGTCATATTTAATGGTGTAATTTAAAAAAATAATTATTATCGTATAAAAAGTTATTAATGATATAAAATAGAGGGGGAAAGTAGATATATATGTCACATCACTTATTATGTCATCTCAATTCAAATAAAAAACTACTTAAGTGTCATTTTCTATATTTTTAAATTTTAATTTAACTTAAATAAATTCAAATTAATCTAAATAATTTATTTTAAAAGGTGGTTAAGATGTGTGACTCATATATGTTCACGTGGTTCTCACAATATTTATAGGTTCTCATTTGATCCTAACTATATATATATATATATATATATATATATATATATATATATAGGTTAACGTTCTATCAAGAACTAAAAAATTGCGAGAACTAATCTGGACCAAACATTTTTTTTTAATTTTCATTTTTAATTATTCTATTATAATAAGGGCATTTTTGTAATTTACTCTCAAATTTTAAAATCCTATATCCCTAAAATCTTAATAACTATATATTCAAATTCAAATTACTCGTTCGTATAACTTCTTCTTAGATTTAATACGGTAAGGATCCTGCGAAAACTCTTTTTTTTTTACGAAAACCTAAAAACTAACACTAAAACCTTCATAACTTTTACATACGTTAAATATTTTTCAATAAAAATTGCACCAAAAATCTTAAAATTCCATCGTCTTTGATTCGGGAAAAGAAAATGATATTTTGAAAAAAAAAATATTAGTGCACATGTGCACCATTTTCATTAGTACTACACAAAGAGAATTGTCATGAGAAAAAATATTGTTTAACTTAAAAACATTTAAAAACACTAAAATATTTATATAACTAATGATAACTCTACATATGCACTATAACTGTTTGTTATAATGCACATGTGTAGCATAAAATTTAAAAAAAATTAAATCGTTAAATCTATTTTCATAGTTAAAGATAACACAATTATAAGATTTATGGTGCAATATTTTTTTTTTAGAATATTAATGTATACGACACGTATAAAATGTTTTTTTATTAGTGCACATGTGCACTAATAAAAAACCCACGAAAAGCTAACAAAATTATAATGTATTTGGTGCGATTTTTTCTAAAAAAAATATTAACGCGTACTATATGTATGAGTTTTATTTATTAGTGCACATGTGCACTAATAAAAAACGACGAGACGTTAAAGTTTTTTTTAATTTTTTTTCCATAATTAAAGAACTCATAATTCTAAGGTTTTTGGTGTAAATTTCTTTAAAAAATATGAACGTATGAAAAAAGTTATAAGTTTTTTTAGTATTAGTTTTTATATTTTCACAAAAAGATGTGGTTTTTACATGATCTTTACCCTATATATATATATATATATATATATATATATATATATATATAGGGTTAGGTTAAAGTGATAACTTTTTATTTTGAGAACTTTTGAGAAACAAATATAAACCACTAATTTCAGGTGGGACCAGTATAATTAATTGAGGGGGGGGGGGTTCCATATATATAAACTGGTGGTTTAAAATGGTTCTCAAAACAAATTAGTTCTCAAATGATGATCTCCCTATATATATATATATATATATATATATATATATATATATGGTTAGGTTATTTTGAGAACCAACATATATTGTAAGAACCGCGAGAATCAATCTGATTCATAGATCTTAATACATTTTTAAATTGAATGGACTATAATAATTTGGATTAATTTATATTAAATACAATTTTAAATATCTAGTAAAGGGCATTTAGGTAATTTACTATTTAGTTGGTGAGATGACATATTTAGGTGATGTGACATAAATATTTAGCTTCTCCCTCCATTTTAAATCGCTATTAATGTTTTTATACAATATTATTTTTTTTTTAAATTTACACCATTAAATAAGACGTTTATTATCTTTACTTTGGTTATAGTCTCATTATTTTTCTAATATAATGTATGTTGTTACATACATGTAACGAACAATTACATATGAATAGCGAACATATACATATGTATAACGAACGGTTACACATAGGTAAAATAATAAAAAAAATATAGATATTTAAATTTCCCTCTCTTTGATCAGTAAATCACGTTTTTTTCTCTCTTATTTTCCGCAAACACATTATGTATCAGGTAAATGCCCAAACACATTTTCCACAAACATATTTTCTTGCTACAACCACGTAGCTGGTTCTTACAAACCTGAAGGATTGTGTAACTAAAATGTTGACAAGCTTTTAAATGGTTGCATGCTCGTACGTAGGCATCTGTTCCATAGTTATTATTATATTGCATGTTCGTAGACATTTGTTACATGGTTGCATCTTGTTACATATATATATCAGGGGCGGATCTAGGAAAGAAAATCAGGGGTAGCGGGGACTAATGGGGGTTCGGGGGCAGCGCCCACGAATTTTTTTTAGGTAATTAACGGGCTTTTGATCATATTTTCAAGGGGCTTTTGATCATATTTTCAAGGGGCTTTTGATCATATTTTTAGTAAAAACCATAAAATTTCTTCCAGGGGTCGCGAAAAATTCGTTTCAGGGGTCGCAAAATACCAAAAACGTAAAACCCCAAAAAAATTTCCTTCTTCGCGTTAACGGTTCAGGGGTCGCGGGGGCTACCCCTACCCATTAGGTTCGCCCCTGATATATATTACCCCTTCGTAACAGTAGGAGAGTCCTTCAAACTCGTAGTAAAAGGTTAACACCCATCGAAAACTAAAACCATGATGATACTAGAACCAAAACAATACTAAGATTTCAAAATAATCAATTTATTTGCTACCACAAAAAACCAACAAAGGATCTCAAAATTATCAACAACAAGATCTCAAAATTATTAATCTTTTGAATGTATGTTGCTACATGTATGCATCAGACAATTACGCATGGGTAAAGAACATTTACATATATGTATAATAATAAAAATATATATATATATTTAAAATTTTCCTCCAATAATTTTTTCTTTCCTTCCATCGATATCTAAACCATATTATTTTCTCTCCCATTTCCGCACGCGATACAAAAAGTAAACTTAACTTGCATCTTTAGCCATTCTCTTAAAAAAAATAAACATTTTACTACCGGTTGGTAAAACTCTGTTACAAAAGTGTAACATTTTACTATTGTTAAGAAGGTCTTTGTTATGAACGATAGTAATATTTTACTACTTGTTTGTAGGATTCTGTAATGAAAGGGTAGTATATATGTAACAAGATGCAACCATGTAACAAATGCTTACGAGCATGAAATATAGACATTAACAACCATATAATGCAGCGATATGTAACATATATGAAATAGGGTTCAGTTCTGCTTTAACCATACCTGATTGTTCAATGAGAATGAACTTTTCTTTTGCTTCTTTTATACACTTTTTAATTCGGTATTCTTGGATTTTCTCATTACCGTGTTGCATTTGCACATAATGTTACACACTTGTATCAGGTTCTTGTTACACCAATGCAGGGAGTTCCTTCAAACCTGAAGTGTGGTGTAACAAACATGTAAACAAGTTTTTACACTAATAAAATGTGTAAGTTGTTGTTAAATTGGGGCAAACGTTCTTACACATAGGATTCAGATAGAAAAAATATGAAAAAGGGATTGGTAATGAGGAAATCCAGGAATACCAAATTAAAGGGTGTATAAAAGAAGCAAAAGAAAAGTTGAATCTCATCGAACAATCAGGTATGATTAAAACATAACTGAAGCTTGTTCCATATATGCTACATATTGCTGCATGCTCCTAGGCATATGTTACATGGTTGTTGATGTGTATAATGCATGCACGTAGGCATCTGTTACATTGTTGCATCTTGTTACATATATGTTACCCCTTCTTTAGAGAATCCTACAAACATGTAGTAAAATATTACCACCCTTAATAACAGAGACATTCGTAACCGCAATAAAAGGTTACCCCTTTGTAACAGAGTCCTACCAACTTGTAGTAAAATGTTCATTTTTTAATAGAATGACTAAAGATGCAGGTTCAGTTTACTTTGTGTATCGTGATTACTTCAATAATTAATTTAAATAACTATTGAAATTGTAGGCACTCTTTCTTTCCATATGTTTGTAACCAATTAACTAAGGTGAATTCTGATTAATATTATTGTATTAGAATGACGAAAAAAGGTAATGAGCATGTTTCTTCAATAAAAAAAAATGGGTTTGCTGTTGTTGGTGTACTTAACGGTTTCTAGTTTTTTAAAGCTTCCAGATTCAAGTTATGACCAAACTCTTCCATGAGACTTTTCCATCTTTCTTTAAAAGTAGATGGCTTCATGAGAACACTCCAAACCAGGTTATGAATTCGGGACTTAATATCTGTATTTTCACGTAAATCACTTATAATCTGTAAAAAAAAGTATACTAGTAAGAACATAAAAAATTAGTTCCTATACATAACAGATATGAACGGATATGTAAGTGCAACATGCCCCTTTGCAGCACAGTGTGACAGATATGCAGCTCTTATCTACGGGCAAGCAAATCAGTTAAATACACTAGGAGGATGAACATAAGCTATACCTTTCCATGAAACTTTTCCATTATATGCCTGTTTTGGTCAAAAATCAACAAGATGATTTTGTTTTTCAAACATAGAAAGTGAGGTAGTGTGCTTGATGATCAAAACAACGAAGTATCAAAGTATGAATGTTGACACGATGATATAACGAGAGAAAATCCAGAATCCTTTAAGTTTCCTCTAGGAATCCCAGAAAAAAACCTAGGGAGCCGGCTTGATGAGCCTGCTGCCTAGCAATTTTATTGATACATAATAAAGAATTACAATCGTTTTGGAGGTTTGATCGATCGACGCTAAGTGTTACAACGATGGTATACTATCAGAGCTAAAGTGTATCGGTGTTGTGTGTCCCTAAGTCGATCGAATCCTCGATTATATAAGGATTACAATAATAACAAACTATCAGGGATTCCCGGGATCCTATCGTCCAACTAACATGACCGTTAGAGCCCTCTTCGTCTACTTGGTCCACGATTTCCTTTAGCTGGAGCTTGAATCTCGGAGGTAGTTGATGACTTCAACGGTACCTGGGTCAAATAAACACGTGGCAATTATAAGGGTTAGTCGAATAAAACAAATCAGGATACCTGGATGAGTGGGATTCCCAAACAGTAATAGGATTCCTGAACTATCTGAGCTTCCTGCAAGCATCCTGAAAATATACCCTCAACAATTGCTCCTTGAATTTTAACAGATGTGGATAAGCTCGACAGTTGTTAAAATTCAAAAAGATGCTATTTCCACGGCGTTATCACGGTAATTATAGTTGGGATGGGACAGATTTTACGGCGTCCAAGTGATGTGATGGTTACCATTGCTTTTTCTTTAAATAGGAGATTCCAAATTCAGATTTTCACCATCTTCTTCCACAAACCCTTTTGAGCTTCTCCGATATTCCAGGTTAGTCCTCCCCCTTCTTCTTCGTTGAACTCTCCGATGATCGAGGACTTCCACGATCAGGGATATATCTTCCCTGGTGAGGAGGAAGCTTGTACGTTTGACGACGGCGACATTCACGATTTGAAGAATTCCGGTATCTTTCCGCCGGGAATGATTTTCTGACCTTTCGATCCTCACACCAAATCTGATTTTGCCTCCACCATCTGGGTCTGTTTCATGTACTACCCCTTCTTGCTTGGTATGACATTCCCTTTCCCGGAGCTTGTCACTCAATTTTTCAAGACTACCCGACTTTCTTATGCCCAAACCATGCCTATGGTTTGGAATATCCTGTACTCCCTTGATCAATTGATCCAAACCCGTAATCTGGACATTGGGATTCCTGAAATTTGTGAAGCCTACCAACTTTGAACCCATGGTTGCAGCCAGTTTGTTTTGAAGGCTCGCACCTCCACCTCTCAGTTGATTCCCCGAGCTTCCCACAATGACCATGACTGGAAGAAACGTTTCTTCTTTGTCAAGCGAGACTCGATTCCTGGGGGTACAGAGTTGACGTTGAAGTGGGTTGATAAGGGTAGGATATTGATTTCTTTTTCGTCACTAGATTCTGAACATATGTTTAACTTTTTTTTTTGTTTTTTGTAGCACCCAAGTTCGAGAATCTTGTCAAGAAGCTCCTGGATCCCAAGAAGCTTGAAGCACTCTACCAGATCCCTGCCAGTGAGCCCTGATCCTTGAAGCAACTGCCAGCGAACACAGCTACTCTGCCGATCATACTCCCGCCATGTCTGGTAAGTTTTTTGTAGGATCCTGAACTGTTTTTTTATTCGAGCATCCTGGATGTTGACAATCTGTTTTTCTTCGCAGCCCCCAGGTCCAGCTCTTCATTTTCTTTGAAGGATCTTGATAACCTCCTTAAGGTCAAGAAGGAGCAGTTAGAGTAGCCTGCCACTTCCAAGCCACCTGTCAGTCGGCCGAAGGCCTCGGCTTCCAAGAAGCGAAAGGCCCCTGAAGCTCCCGTGTACCTAGAAACTTTCCAGGATCTTACTCCTTCTGAGGTCAGCAACAAGATTCTTTCATTGCAGACCATGGTCAACCTGGTAAGAAGCTCAAATAGTGCATATGTTAGTTTCATACCTATTGTAACTGCTGACCAGGATTCCCGTTTGTGTAGGGTATCGAGAAGCTGAGCACCCAGGCCATGGATATGGAGAAGAAGCTGGCCGAGGCTAACGAGAAGATCCAGGCCCAAGCCGACATTGCTAAGGGTAAGATCCTGTTCTATGAGCATAAACTCACTGAACAACGTCTGAGCTTTGAAGCCAAGATGGCCACCGATGCTGAAATTGGCCAACTTTTAGCTGCCCGGAGCGTCCTAGAATGCAAGATCCAAATGGCGGGTGAGGCTGAAGCAGCTGGTTTCAAGGTTCCTGGCTGGGATGTTGCGGGCTAGAAGATGGTTCCGGGGTCGTTGGGAGGAGGCGATGGTGACGTGGCTGGAATAGGGAAGGATGGGAATGAAGGTGGCTCCTCGAAGACGGTTCCGGATTCTCCGGCGGCAATGACAAGGGATTATGTGCTGGAGCTGGGAGAGGGCAAGAAGCTTGAGGAGGTGGAGAAGCTGGTTGAAGAAGGGAAGACAATGGGTGATGAAGATAATGCAACGGTCTGAGCCCATTATTTATGTTTTTGTGTTTGGTGGTTTTTGGTAAAACAATTTGTGGTTCCTGCAATAGACAAGTAACAAACAACAACGAACAATGGTAGGGATCCTGGTGGAGGGATCTTGCGTTTTGCAAGATGAAACCAAGATTCCTAAGAACTTTTGACCTCTGAGCTTCCCAAGTGGAGGGATCCTGAGGTTTTCAGGACGAACCTTGGGGAGCTCAAAACTCGTTTGCGTATGTTAATAATATAATTATCATTTGGCTTCTTATGTTATGTTTTGTGTTGAAATTTGGTATATGAGATTAGTTATAAAATTCGTCAAGAATCTTAAAAGGACTTGGACATTAGGAAATAATTTGAGATTTAACAACCGAATAGGTCAAAATCCAAACTTAAGTAATAAAAACTTAAGTCACCTGACCTTCAAGTTTTACCTTAGTCGATTTCTCAATCCATGCTGCCATTTCTTCTTTTATCTCATTCAGGATCCTTACAGGAATCTTGAAAGACGACTTAGCCAGTTTATCCTGACATCCTTCCTTGGGATTCTGAAAAGAATTTAATAGGATTCCTGGCCAGGGGCCAAAGGAAGTTCTTTTGAAAATGAGATAGCAAATTTAGAAATAAGCTGGGGATAAACCCGAGATTCTTGGGACTAAGCCAAATCTGGGGACAAACCCTTATTTACTTGGGACTAAGCCAAAACTGGGGTCAAGCCCTTATTTACTTGGGACTAAGACGAAACTGGGGTCAAGCCCTTATTTACTTGGGACTAAGCCAAAACGGGGGTCAAGCCCTTTCGTAAGTGACATGAATATGTCAAAACCTTAGATAACACGTCAGCGTTATAAACCTTGAGAATCCGCCCAACAGCTTACGATGATAAGATTGTCAGCCACCCATGGGATGGACTGGTCCGGCCATCTTGAGCATACTGGTGGACAATGTGCGCTCCTGGAGAGGCTCGTGCGCTACTAGCGATTACCCAAACATAGGAGAGGAGTCAGCCTCTCAAACCATGGAAGGTATGAAAAATACCTTAAACGTAGGAGAGGTGGCCAACCTCTAACTGGGGATATACCTAACGTACTCAGGATTCTCAAAATCTGCAAAACACTCAACACTTGGTGAGGGGTGGGTGTTAGCTTAGCTAACACCACTCCGGTGGTTAAGTTAGTATCATGTGATAAAATTAATAAGAATGGTATTGAAATTGGGCAAGTATACGTACCTTGTAGAATATTGGCAGTGAGGATGCTTGGGATTCCAATAGGATTCCTACATAAAATAAGCTTTGAGGTGCATGGCATTCCAAGCTCTTGGTAGGGGTTCTCCTTCCATGTTTACCAAACGATATGCCCCTTTTCCTTCCTCAGAATCTATCAAATATGGTCCTTCCCACTTGGGTGCCAATTTCCCATCGGCTGGATTGGTAGTGTTTTGAATGCCTTTCTCAACACCAAGTCCCATACTTGAAATCTTCTTAACATAGTATTCCTGTTATAAAACTTGGCCACCCTCTGTTGATAGGATGCCATCCGGATTCTGGCCATGTCCCTGAGCTCCTCAACTATTTCGAGATCCTGAAGCAGAGTCTGGCTGTTGATTTCAGGATCATGACAGCTGATCCTTGCTGTAGGTAGCACCATTTCCGTGGGGATCACAGCCTCGGCTCCAAACACCAATGATAATGGAGTTTGACCGGTTGCGTTTTTGGGTGCTGTCCTATCTGCCCAAAGAACAAAACGCAGCTTCTCAGCCCACTTGCCTTTCTTAGAGCCCAACTTCTTCTTGAGGTTGTTGATGATGATCTTGTTGCTGGATTCTGCCTGCCCATTAGCTTGAGGGTGGACAGGTGTTGAAGTAATCATTTTATGCCCTAGCTAGCATAAAAATTTGTTGTTCTTTTGCCGATAAACTGTGAGTCGTTGTCACATATGATCTCTGTCGGAATCCCAAATCTGGTAATGATGTTTCTCTTGATGAAGGATATCACCTCTTCTCTCTCACTTGCACATAGGCTTCTGCTTCAATCCACTTGGAGAAATAGTCTGTCATTGCAAGCATAAATACTTTTCATCCAGGAGCCTTGGGCAGCTTGCCCACAATATCCACGCCCCACTTCATGAATGGCCATGGGGATACTATAGGGTGCAGATGCTCGGCTGGTTGGTGCAGAATATTGTCGTGCCTTTGGCAGGCATCGCATTTTTGTGAGAAGCTCATGGCATCCTTCTTCATTGTAGGTCAATAGTTACCAAATCTGAGAACATTGGAAAAGAGTGCTATGCCCCCAGTGTGATTTCCACAATCTCCACTATGAATGTCTTCAAGCACTTCAAGAGCTTCTGCTTTCTCTAAGCACCTCAAGTAGACACCTGCAAGAGATTTTCTATATAATATGTTATCTAAGATAAAATAAGGTATTACCTTGGCGTGAAAAGTCCTGTGATTTTCACCCTGAGGAATTTCTTCGTCTTTAAGATATTTAATAATTGGATAAGTCCAGGATTCTTGGATATCCTTGGGATTCCCAACATTTTCTTCTTCATTGTCGTCGATAGCGTGAGCTTCCTGTTGAGCTATTTCCAGTGTCAGGATATGCGTTATAGAAATCCTGATATCCTCAGGGATCCTGAGTGATGAAGCCAAGTTTGCCAAAGCATCGGCTTCTGCATTGTCTTCTCTTGGAAGCTGCGAAATGTTAAAACTTTCGAAAAGCAAAGATAATTTTTTGACAATATCAAGGTATTTGATTAGATTCTCCCCTCTCACTGCATAAGAGCCATTAAAGTGGTTAGTTAATAGAAGGGAATCAACAAATACTTGAATACACCGGATGCCCATATCTCTAGCCAATTGTAACCCAGCAATCAAAGCTTCATATTCAGCTTCGTTGTTGGTAGCCTGGAATTCACAAGATATGGATAATGGTATTATGTCCCCCTGTGGCGATTTTAGCAGGATGCCCAGCCCTGTTCCTCTAACATTTGAGGATCCATCAGTATAAAGGATCCAGTCTTCTTCGAGCTTCTCAAGCTGCTGGACTTCCTTCTCAACTTCTGGTTCTATGTCGCTGCTGAAATCAGCCACAAAGTCAGCCAAGACTTGGGATTTGATTGTTGTCCTTGGCTCATATTTGATGTCATAGGCACTTAGCTTGACTGCCCACTTAGCCATCCTACCTGACATTTCCGGCTTCCTAAGAACTGCCTTAATAGGATAGTTAGTGTTTTGGCTAAAAATTACTTAAGCAAGATTAGTAAAGTTTGAACCAAATATGAATGTGAGGTTCGGTGCCTAGGATTTAGATATGAAAACAGTTTGAAGAAATCCTGGGATAACAATAGAATTCCAGGGACAAATAACCAAAATCTTTGATAAAAAGTTAGATTTGCTTATGAAATCCGTTAAGAAGCTTAGCAACACCAACGTAACCAGAAATGCAAGTAGGAACACCGAGAATTTTACTAGGGAAAAGCCCTTAGCCCTTAGATGTCTCTAAGGCGCCGCCGGCATAAAAACCCCGGGTAGCGATAACACACGCTACCAGTTTATTGATCACGTAAAAAGCTTGAATACAATGAGTTCGCAGAGAATTAGGTACGAGAATACAATGAGTAAAGCTCGAATGAGCTGAAAACTAAGTCTAAGTGTCCTATATATACTCCTAGATCTTCAACAACTTGTCCGATATTCCAGGGATCTCCTCTTCAACCTCTCTTTCAGTTGGTTGACCGAGTTTCCAGCTAACTGACTTTGACCACGTGCTAAATGAGTCTCTAGCTTCTTTTATTCGACCGTTGGGAGACTTCGTCAACCTGTCTTCACTTAGATAAAGGCACATAATACGTTAGTAACGATGTCCTAGCATGCAGGGTCATTTCCACATGCTGGGTCATCTATAAAATAAGGGTAACCCTGGATTATGCACATTTTAGATCATATTAATATAGAATAAAATGAATGTAAACTTCCATGAATAAAGTCGACATCCTGGGTCATCACTTTACTATGGACACATTCAGGGTCATTTGAACGTTACATGTTAAATTCTGGGTTATACAATTCCTGCGTCACTCCTGTCCTTGGCCTTTACCTGCACCCTGGATTATCAGCCGAGAATTCGGGGTATAACAATTGCCCCCAAATTTTCGCAAGTGGATGGAATTTACAGCTGTGAAAATTTTAAAATTTTGGGTCAAATCACCCCTTGTTTCAATCGTGTCCGTTAAAAGAGGATCTGCCATGCCACGTCGAGGGGTCGTGTCCCATCACCTCTACAGCTTCTAAACCTTCTTAAATATCCGCATTTACCTCCCCTCTTCTTCATCATTACCGTTCTTGAGAGCAGAGATAAATTGCTTGGACCTCCGGCTTCTCTCTTCTTCCGATCAGGTAACATTTTCTTTCCGCCTCTCTTTTTCTTCTCCGATCATGACTCGAAAAAAGATTCGGTCAGAGACCCTGGCTAAGAAGACGGGTATCGAAGATTTCTACGATCAAAACTACCTGCAGAGCCGAGGGCCCGAGACCTGTACCTTCACCGACGACGACATCGCTACATTGTTTTCGTCGGGCCTTTTCCCTGAATCCACTGAGATCAGACCCTTCGACAAAAGGGTTCGATCGGATTTCTGTTCTGAAACCTGGGTCTGCTTTCCTTTTACTCCTTTCTCCATGGGGCTCTCTTACCCTTTCACCGGCTTTCTGGCCGAGTTCTTCAAGGCTACTGGTCTTGCATTTGCCCAAACCCTTCCTAATGTTTGGAGAATCCTAGGTTCCATAGATCGTCTCAACAATGAGTTTGATTCCCTGGTCGGGTTGCCTGAACTGGCCCTGGGTTACGAGCTCAAATCACATGGTAACAACCGATTCTTGTTCAAAGCTTTGAACAAAGAAATTCAGATGATTCCTCGGGCTTCATTTCACGAGGAATGGAAAGGGAAATTTTTCTTTGTGAAGAGGTCATCTATTCCAGGAGGGGTGAGCCTTCCGATTAGGTGGAGAGTAGACGGTAGGTCTTTACCTGCATTAGGGATTAGGATTTTATCTTATTCAAATACTAACCTTGGATTTTTGTTCTGCAGTTCCTAGCTTAAGCTCCATTGGAGCTGCAAATCCTGGGGTGTTCGAGAGATTTGAAGCTTTCCTCAGCATCAACGAAGTGGACCGAGAATTCAGGACTGACCCCCACCAAGCTGCTTCATCCACCTCTCACAGCATGTCAAGTTGTAAGTATCTTGGTACTCTGCCATTTGCGCCTTGGACTTTGTTGATTTCCTGCGCTTTTGTCTTTCAGCCGCTGCCACCCCCATCAATCTTGAGAACATAGATCTGGACGACCTTCTGCTGGGTGAATCTGAGCGAGACCTCCAAGTTCTGGCCACTGTGAAAGCTGAGCCCATGTCTGCTCCCAGGGCTCCTTCCTCAAAGACTTCCGGCACCAAGCGTAAGACCAGGGCCACCGCCGCCGCTCCTGCCGTGCAGTCCTTGGAGAACCTGGACGCTGCTGAGCTTCGTTCCCATGCTGAAGCCTCTTCTCGCCAAGTAAGTTAATCCTGGGTACCCCTGAATTTTCTACACAGTGAAATAATTCAAGGTCATAAATATTCAATGAAACTACCTCTTTTTTGTTTTTGCAGATTGCTGGGAGATTCTTTGAGCTGGTCTGGGCTGCTGATAAACGTACCCATGATGCTGAGTCCTCGGCCAAAAGGGAGCTTGCTGCCCTGAACAAGGAGCTGAATACGGCCAGGATGATGGCCAACAAGAACTTGGGGCTGGTGCAGGACCTCGAGAAGAAGGCAGCGGACGCGCGTGCTGAACATGAGGCTGCTTTGGCTGCAAAGGACGAAGAAGGCAGGCTGATAGCTCGTATCTCCCTTCTTCAGTGCAGGTTGAAAATGGCTAAGGAGGCTAGGGACCTCGGGTTTCAGAACCCCCAGTGGGATGTGACCGGATGGGTAACCAAACTGCGCGAATTAGGCGCAACCATCCCCGCTGGGTGTGATCCTGATGCTGCCCCTGGATCCAGCAAAGGTACCCCGTCCAAGGGTTCCGCTGGCCACGCCATGGAGATCGATCAGCCGAAGGAGGGAGAGCAGCCAGCCCAGGGGTCCGAGGCAGCGGAGGAGGTTCTAGTTGATGAAGCAAAGGAGGTGCCCCAGAATGCAGCTTGAAGAATAGGGGTCACCTTCTCGTCTTTTGTGGTTCATGTTTTAGAAACAATTTTATTTTTATGCATGTGGTGTGATACCGGTCGATGTTTCCCGGTTTATTTTGTTAAGACAATGCCCCACCCCTGGATGTGAAATCCAGGGTCTTTTGATGTGTCCCCACCCTGGGATGTCCGGAGCTTTTCCGGGCCCAGGTTGGGTTTTATATATATATAACTGCTTTAGTTACATGCTTGTGTTTGAAATATCCGAAATGCATTTGCCGACGTACGAAATAATACTAGGGTTTACCTTGATATTCCTGGATTGCCCCCAGGATTTAGGATTCCTCGTAGCTTTAGCAGACTTGTGGATGTTTCCTATAATAGGAACATATCAATCAGAATTAACTAGACATGAAGTTAATTTACTTAGACTTTGACCGTTATGACCATGGATTAGGTCAATAATCCTGGGTCACTAGGTGATTTCTTAAGTTATTTCTGGGGTCATGCCCGGTGCCGTACTGGCGAACTAGGGATTTCCTCTTAGTCGTACTGACTGAACTAGGGCATGTCCTCGGAGACTTAAGTTGGTACGTTAGCACCAATCCATCTTGAAAACGCGTTAATCGTTTTAAACCTTAAGAGATCCGCATATGTCCCTGGATTGGGAGGTTGCCACCAATGCTATTAACACGGATGATCCCACAATCCCAGGGTTTCATACTTGGATCACGCGCGTCTCGGGCGAGGCAAAATTTGCCACGTGCGTCCCGGGCGAGGCGTGATAGCCTATATTCGGATGGAGGAAGCTTAGTCCTCAAACCTTAGGATTGGGTTTAGGCCTTACCCAATACGGAAGTGAGATGGCCAGTCTCAAACTTAGGAGTCATATACTGATTGTCGTTGGCTTGGAGTACAGTTTGTTCCATGTACCTTGAATTTCTGAGAATCCTGCATTTTGGGTGCCCTGAATCCTGGGATACCCTGGATTCTGAGTAACCCAATTGACGAAACATAGATCTTAGCGTATTCAGGGTGGTGAATAATAATTAATGCAACATGTAACTGATGTTAATAAATGAATAATGAAGGTAAAACATATAAAGGGATAAATGAAATGAATTAAGTGAGAGGAACTGACCTGGATTTGCAGCATTAATTTAAAATCAAACACATACCTGGGTGGCCGAATCCTGGAACAGGTAGCCTTACATGAAATACGCCTTCAAGTGTATCGCATTCCAAGGTCGTGGTAATAGTTCTCCTTCCATATTAGCTAGCCAATATGCCCCCTTACCAGCCTCAGAGTCAATTAAGTAGGGACCTTCCCATTTAGGAGCCAACTTACCATCCCCTGGATTTGTTGTGTTCTGAAATGCCTTTATAAGGACTAGATCTCCCACTTTGAACCTCCTGATCCTCACATGTTTGTTGTAAGTCTTGGAAATTCTTTGTTGCTAGGTTGCCATTCTCCAAGCTGCTTGATCTCTTAGTTCATCCAAGGTATCCAAGTCTTCAACCAGGGACTGATCATTCGAATTCTGGGTCTGAGAGCTGACCCTGAATGTTGGGACCACCATTTTCGGTTAGGATAACTGCTTCAGTACCAAAGACCAAGGAAAATGGGGTTTGGCCTGTGGCGTTCTTGGAGGTAGTCTTGTTTGCCCATAGTGCCAAGGGTAACTCTTCTGCCCATCTTCCCTTCTTCTCCTTCAATCTCTTCAAGTTATTTATGATGATTTTGTTGCTTGATTCAGCCTGGCCATTAGCTTGAGGATGCACTGGAGTCGATGTTATCATCTTTATGCCCCAGGATTCGCAGAATCCTGTGGTCCTACTCCCAATAAATTGGGAGCCATTATCACAAACGATCTCAGATGGCACTCCAAACCTTATTAATATGTTCCTTTTAATGAAGGATATAACTTCTTTCTCCCTGACTTGAACGTACGCTTCGGCTTCAATCCATTTTGAGAAATAATCAGTCATTGCTAACATGAATACCTTTCCTCCAGGGGCCTTGGGTAGTTTACCAACAATGTCCATCCCCCACTTCATGAAGGGCCAGGATGCTGGAATAGGATATAAAGGTTCTGCAGGCTGGTGAGGCACATTGGCGTGTCTTTGACATGCATCACATTTTTGAGAGAAATCCTGGGCATCTTTCCTTATAGTAGGCCAATAATACCCTGTTCTCAGAATTTTAGACATCAAGGACCTGCCCCCTGTATGGTTTCCACAATCACCCTCATGGATGTCTTTGAGTACTTCCTGGGCTTCATCCTTCTCCAAGCACCTCAAATACGTACCTGCAAAAGATTTTTTATATAATATATTTTTGATAACTACGTACCTGGCTACTCTTACTCTGAATGCACGTGCATCCTTCTCATTCCCTGGAATAGTACCATCCTGCAAATACTGAATAATTGGTCTGGTCCAGGATTCCTCTTAGGTTGAAGAATCCTGGGTACTGGATACCAGGATTTTTCTGCTGTGTCAGAATCCTGGGTATCTGTACCCTGGTCTATAGCTGGTGTTAGTACATGAATTATAGGAATATGGGTGTCTTCAAGAGCCTTGAATACTGAACCTAAGTTTGCCAATGCATCTGCTTCAGTATTCTCCTCCCTTGGTACTTGTTGGATATTAAAATTTTGAAAATCCTGGGACATTCTTTTTACCACCTCCAAGTATTTGATTAATTTCTCTCCTTTAGCTGCATAAGACCCATTAAAATGGTTAGCTAAAAGAAGAGAATCAACATATACCTGGATGTGCTGAATTCCCAAGTGTAATGCTAAATGTAACCCAGCAATTAGGGCCTCATACTCAGCTTCATTGTTAGTTGCTTGAAATCCACATCTGACAGCCTGGGGTATCATATATGACCCCTGTGGCGATTTCAGTACGATTCCTAGGCCTGTCCCCCTGATATTTGATGCTCCATCAGTGAACAAGGTCCATGACCCTGAAATTTCTTCTTGTTGAAGCTGCTGGAATTCATGGTCCGCCTCTTGTTGTATGTCAGTACTGAAATCAGCCACAAAATCAGCTAGAGCCTGGGATTTTATAGCTGTTCTGGCCTCGTAGATCAGATCATACGCACTTAGCTTCACCGACCACTTAGCCATTCGACCTGACATTTCTGGTTTTCTCAAAAAAAACTTTATAGGGTAGTTAGTTCTAACATGAATTGTATGAGTTTCGAAATAATGTCTCAGTTTAGTAGATGCCATACTTAGGGCTAATATAAGTTTTTCGAGGTGTGAGTACCTGGATTCAGCATCAAGTAAGCTTTTACTTACGTAGTAAACAGGATGTTGTTGACCTTCTGCATCCTTGGTCAGGACTGCACTTACCGTATTCCTGGAAACCCCTAAATACAGGGACAGGGGCTCCCCTGGATTAGGCTTCATGAGCAAAGGTGCCGTGGACAAGTATGTTTTCAGATCCTGGAACGCCTTCTCGTGTTCTTCCTTCCACTCGAATTTCTTGTTCTTCTTTAGGATGTCATAAAATTCCCTGCATCTTTCCGAGGATTTCGATATAAATCTATTCAGGGCAGCAATTCTACCTGTAAGTCTTTTAACGTCCTTGGTGTTGGATGGTGATTGTAGGTTGGCAATTGCCCTGATTTGCTCCGGACTTGCCTCTATGCCTCTCTTGGTTACCATGTATCCCAGGAATTTGCCTGCTCCGACTCCAAAATGGCACTTTTCTGGATTTAGCTTCATGTTATATTTATCCAGGGTGTCGAAGGAATCCTTAACATCCTGGACATGGTCATTGATGAGCATGGATTTCACCACCATGTCGTCGATATACACCTCCATCGTGTCCCCCAGTTTTTCTTTGAACATCATGTTAACCAATCTCTAGTACGTTGCCCCTGCATTTTTTAGTCCAAAGGGCATAACTATATAGCAATATATACCTGTTGGTGTTATGAATGTCGTATCTTCCTGATCCTGGGGTTCCATCTGAATCTGCTGAAATCCTGAGGTAGCGTCCATGAAAGTCAACATTTCATGGCCTGCCGTGGCATCGACCATGGAATCTATGTGTGGTAGCGGGAATGGATCCTTTGGGCATGCACGGTTCAGGTCTGTGTAATCCACACATACCCTCCATTTACCATTTTTCTTTCCAACTACCACCACATTGGCTAACCACCTGGGAAACTTTACTTCTCTGATCATCCTTGCTTTTAGGAGTCTATCAACCTCTTCCTGGATTATGACGTTCTTTTCCGGTGCAAATTTTCTTCTCTTTTGGTGTATGGGCCTGAAAGAGTTATCAATTCCAAGTTTATGTGTAATAACGGATTTAGAAATACCTGTCATGTCGTCATGGGACCACGCGAAGGTTGACATTCTGGTTCTGAGTAGATGTATTAGCTGTTCCTCTATTGGCCCTGGAATATTTGTTCCAATATATACTTTCTTCCCTGGATTTGAGGGGTCCAACTCGACAGCTTTGATGTCTTGCTCTCTCGCTTCCAGGGCTTCCCGGGCCTTTTTCTTTAATTGCTATGCTTGTATTTGTTTGGAGGATATTTTCATTGATGTAGTGTAACACTCCTTGGCCTCTTGTTGGTCGCTATGTATTGTGATCACACCCCAGGGTGTTGGCAGCTTCACACATTGATGGTACGTCGAGGGTACAGCCTTGTTATCATGAATCCAGGGCCTACCCAGGATTACATTGTACCCTGATGGTGCGTCCATCACACAAAAACGCTGAACTGAGTTGAGTCCTTCTACGTAAACTGGAAGCTTGATTTCGCCCAGGGTATTCTTTGTTTCGCCACTGAAACCCACGAGTACCGTGGATTTTGAGATGATCTCTGAATGCGGAATTCCCATCTTCTTCAAGGCCTCCAACTGGATTATATTTACCGAACTGCCTCCATCAATCAGGATTCTTTTCACAATGTTGTTGGCAATGTGAAGTGTTATCACCAACCCGTCATGATGAGGGTCTATGATATCACGCCTGTCATCTTCTCCAAATGTAATTTCCTTGATATCAGGCTGAACGGAGCTCTTCCTGGGTCTTCCCTCTCTATCCGACTTGGATTCCTTGGCATGTCTCTTTGCTGCAGAATAAGAGGTACCACAAATGTCAGAACCACCAGAAATAAAGTGTATTACCTTAGCGTCCGGGGGAGGTGAGGATGCTCTTTCAAGACGGCCATCAGGGTGCCCAAAATCCTGGGGTCTTGCACCATTATCCCTGGATTTTGAGTTCTGTTCCCTGGATTTATCCTTCTTCTTTCCCAAGAGCTCCTTCAAGTAGCCTTTGCTAAGTAGATAGCTGATTTCTCTCCTCAGGGCCATGCAATCGTCGGTCTGGTGACCGAAATCCTCATGGTAAGCACACCACTTGGATTTATCCTTCCAGGTGGAAGGTTTATCGTTCTTCTTGGGCCACCTTGCTTTGTCTCCAAGGTCCTGCATAGCAAACATAACACCAGAGATATCAGTAGTAAAGCAATAATCATTAAGGGAAGGATATTCTTCTTCCTCTTCATCCTGGTCCACGCTGTTCACTCGACGTTCATCGGGCCTTGAGTATGGTTTAGATCGCTGTGACCTAGTATGTGAGGGCTCTGATTTTCTGTTGGAGCTGTTGAATCCTGGGGTGGATTCACCCTTTCCCAGGATTTGCCTATCCTCCTCTAGCCTGATGAAGCGGATAGCCCTATGACGAACTTCATCCATCTTATGACATGGGTTCATGACCAGGTCTTGATAGAAGGGCGAGTCTTTGTCGAGCCCCATCTTGAAGGCCTGGACTGCAGTTGCCATATCCATGTTTGGGATTTCCAAGGCTTCTCTGCTGAATCTGCTAACGTAATTCCTTAGGGATTCTCCTGTATTCTGGGTTACCCTATACAAATCACTTGTTAGTTTTTCAAAGCTACGGCTGCAAGAGAATTGATTGTTAAATAAGTTAATCAAATGCGAAAATGAAGTGATAGAGTAAGGAGGAACATTCAGGAGCCACTTCAGGGCTGCCCCTGTTAGGGTGGACCCAAATCCTTTACATAGGCATGCTTCCTTGATTTCAGGGGGCATGTAGATAACCTCCATTCTTTCTCGGTACTGCGCCACATGTTCCTCAGGGTCTGTCGTGCCCTCATAAGGTTTCATGCTGGGTGTTTGAAACCTCTTAGGTATCTCCACGTCACAGATTGGTGAAGCAAACCTGGACAGTCTATGACTTGCCGGCCCAACTTCAGGGATTGGTTGCACAACTCCTGGGACGCTTGAAATCATCTGCTTGAGTTTCTGAATCTCTCGTTCCACTGATGGGCTGATCCCTGAATCCTGCACTGAATTGTTAGTATTAGCATAATGGGTGCAAGTTTGGGGAGTGTTACCGACATCCTGGGGTATATTTGTCCCAGGATTAATGACTGGTTCCCTGATGATAGACGCCCTGGGTAGATCAGCATGGGCCATTTGAGTAGGGAAGAACGTTGATCTTCCGTTCGATGGGGTTACATCTTCGTGTACCCTGGAATTACTCCCAGGGGTGTTGAAATTCAGAATCCTGGGATCAAGTGGAGAAGGTTGAGCTGGTGCAGCCCTAGGTATCTCCGATCTCACGCTCGTTAGTTGGGCCAGGAATTCCTGATTCAGCTTTTGTTGGCGTTCCATGTAGCGTTCCATTCTGGTGAGTGAGGAGAGGATATCATCATTGGATATCAGAACGGGGTCTTCATGGACGTTATCTGTTTCAATCCGTTCGGAGTTGATGGTTGAACCATCGTTGCGTGTGGTTGCAGTTGAGGTATTGACCCTCGGTGGGATGGCTCCAGTTGTTGAAGTGCTGAGAGTAGGAACCGAAGCATTCGAGGTGTTCATTTGTGTTGACATCTTTTGGTAGATTTTGGTAAAAATCAAGTTTAGGATGAATCTAAAAAGAGTTTGACAAAAGATTGACACCAATTGCCCCACGGTGGGCGCCAAATTGTTTTGGCTAAAAATTACTTAAGCAAGATTAGTAAAGTTTGAACCAAATATGAATGTGAGGTTCGGTGCCTAGGATTTAGATATGAAAACAGTTTGAAGAAATCCTGGGATAACAATAGAATTCCAGGGACAAATAACCAAAATCTTTGATAAAAAGTTAGATTTGCTTATGAAATCCGTTAAGAAGCTTAGCAACACCAACGTAACCAGAAATGCAAGTAGGAACACCGAGAATTTTACTAGGGAAAAGCCCTTAGCCCTTAGATGTCTCTAAGGCGCCGCCGGCATAAAAACCCCGGGTAGCGATAACACATGCTACCAATTTATTGATCACGTAAAAAGCTTGAATACAACGAGTTCGCAGAGAATAAGGTACGAGAATACAATGAGTAAAGCTCGAATGAGCTGAAAAATAAGTCTAAGGGTCCTATTTATACTCCTAGATCTTCAACTACTTCTCCGATATTCCAGGGATCTTCTTCTCAACGTCTCTTTCAGTTAGTTGACCGGTCTTTCAGCTAACAAACTTTGACCACGTGCTAAATGAGTCTTCAGCTTCCCTTATTCGACCGTTTGAGAGACTCTGTCAACCTGTCGTCACTTAGATAAAGGCACAAGATACGTTAGTAACGATGTCCTAGCATGCAGGGTCATTTCCACATGCTGGGTCATCTATAAAATAAGGGTAACCCTGGATTATGCACATTTTAGATCATATTAATATAGAATAAAATGAATGTAAACTTCCCTGAATAAAGTCGACATCCTGGGTCATCACTTTACTATGGACACATTCAGGGTCATTTGAACGTTACATGTTAAATTCTGTGTTATACAATTCCAGGGTCACTCCTGTCCTTGGCCTTTACCTGCACCCTGGATTATCAGCCGAGAATTCGGGGTATAACAGCAGGATCCTGATCAATAATGGAAGCTCAGTAAACATAATCCGTTTTGATGTGCTCAAGAAGATGGGGATCCCAGAAACTGAAATAGTCGCAAGATCCTCAGTCCAGATTGGCTTCAGCGCTGAAACTAAAAGCACCGTTGGGGATATCAGGTTACCGGTATATATAGAGGGGGTAAACTCTATGCAAAAATCCTGTGTTATAGATTCTCTCTCTTGTTGCAATATTATTCTTGGCTGGCCATGGATTCACGAGATGAAGGTAGTCCCTTCAACTTATCACCAGTGTATCAAGCTTCCTACACCCTGGGGAGTTGTGAGGATTGAAAGTGACCAGCAGGAAGCCAAGAACTGCTATTCAACATCGATGAAGAACACCACTAAGGTGACGAAGGGATAGCAATTACAGAAAAGAGCACTTGAAGTACAGGAGGACAGGGAGCTTGATGTCAAAGAAGTGCCCTTAGACCCTGGGAATCCTAAAATCAAGGTGCTTGTGGGAACAAGAATCCCAGCGAATGTTGAGCAGGAATTAGTTCAACTTCTCAAAGCCAGAACCTCAACTTTCGCTTGGAAGCATGAAGACATGACAGGTATCCCTAAACATGTAATTACTCATAAACTTGGTTTAGATCCTTCTTTCAGGCCTATATAGCAAAAGAGGAGGAAGTTCGCTCCAGAGAAGAATATGATTATCCTGGAGGAAGTTGACAAGCTTCTCAAAACCAAGATGATTAGAGAAGTCAAATATCCTAGGTGGCTAGCGAACGTGGTGGTGGTCCAGAAAAAGAATGGAAAGTGGAGAGTTTGTGTTGATTACACAGACTTGAATAAAGCCTGTCCTAAGGATCCTTTTCCACTTCCCCATATTGATGCTATGGTGGATGCCACGGCTGGTCACGAGATGCTCACCTTTATGGATGCCTCAGCAGGATTCCAACAAATTCAGATGGAACCGTGCGATCAGGAGCATACGGCATTTATGACTCCAACAGGTATATATTGTTACACTGCTATGCCCTTTGGTTTAAGAAATGCAGGTGCCACCTACCAGAGGCTGGTCAATATGATGTTCAAAGAGCAACTGGGGGACACGATGGAAGTCTACATAGATGACATGGTGGTGAAATCCAAGAAAGCTGAAGATCACGTCAGGGATCGCCAAACTGCCTTCGATATCCTTGATCAGTATAACATGAAGCTCAACCCCTCCAAATGCCACTTTGGGGTGCGAGCTGGAAAATTCTTAGGATACATGGTTACCGAAAGGGGAATCGAAGCGAGTCCAGAGCAGATCAAAGCAATCCTAAATCTGAAGTCCCCATCAATCGTAAAAGAAGTACAAAGGTTAACAGGAAGAATCGCAGCACTCAACAGGTTCATTTCAAGATCCTCAGAAAAAAGTAAAGATTTCTATGATATCCTGAGGAAAAATAAGAAATTCGAGTGGACCGAGAAGCATGAAGAAGCCCTGAAGTGCCTGAAAGACTACCTGTCAGCAACCCCGTTGCTAATGAAACCAGAAGATGGGGAGCCACTATATTTATATCTAGCTGTTTCCGGAAGCTCAATCAGTGCAGTCCTGGTAAAAGACCATCAAGCTCAGCAAAACATCCGGTATATTATGTAAGTAAAACTCTGCTAGACGCAGAATCCAGGTATTCTTGTTGGTACTGGATTTCAGGATACTCAGAGCAGCTCGCAAGCACTTCACTGTAAGGATCCTGATTTACCTTTATTTACTAACGATTGTTTTTCCCTTTTTTGTTTGTTGTTCGCAGGTTGACTCCAGTATTAGTCATGTGTCCTAAAGACCCGGTCAGCTAAGATAAACGTGGGCTAGGTAGACCTCAACGGCTACGTGGAAGACGTGGATTTAGTTGCTAGTTTTTAGGATAGGTTGTTGGAATGTAATCTTTATTTAAACCGAGCTCTAGGCTTACACACACACACACCTTTTTACGATCAGAACTCTCTGTAACACTTAGAACTCGAGCTCATTTCATTTGTACTTGAACACATTTCGATCATATAAAAGTTTGAGGAAGCAGGCACTTTAAGCCGGCTCCCGAGGTTTTTTTGCTAGGCTCCTTGAGGATACTCAAGGATTCCTGGATTTTTCCCTCGTTACATCCTCGTGTCAACATCCAAACTTGCATTTTTCTTGCTAACTTCATCAAACACACTACCTCACTTACAAAGTTTGATCAACTAATTGCTTAGGCAGTTTTTGACCAAAACAATTTGGCGCCCACTGTGGGGCAAACGGTGTTTGAATTCGATTAAGAGCCTTGATCTTCTTCCCATAACCAATTCTTGAAAATGTCGAGCCAACCAAAGATTACTTCGAAATCTATTTCATCCACTAAACCAGCTGTCGACACTGGTCTCCCCCCAATGATGAAAAAAGTGACCGGCGCCGACGCTAAAAGAGTGGAATATCCCACTTTTACTGGATCTCAAGGTACGTCCACTGACTCTGCTATTTCTAATAACGATCTGTATGTTTTGATCAGGCAGATGAAGACTCATGTGGATGAGCAAGCCAAAACCAACGAAAAAATGATGAAGGAGATCATGGAATTGAAGAAATCAAAGAAACCAGTAGAGGAAACCAGTCCTTTGATGCCGAAATCATTCGGTTTTGACTCTCTGGAAATATCGGAGCAGCCGAAACAGAAAGCGAATTCCTCTACTGCCCCAAAATCAGGTATTGCAATGGCTACTACTGCAGGATTCTCAGGCTCTCAGCGCCAGAAGACTTCCAGGGTGATAGATCTGGAGTACTCTGGATTCTACTCCGAGCAGCCCCCAGAATCTTACTACAGAGGATATGGAAGTCAGCAGCCGCCGAGGTGCTCGGGCCAACAACCAGTCGGGTTTTCAAGCCAGCAAGTGCCGAGAATCTCGGTACAACAACCTATGTCTCAACCGCAGCGGTTCATGACGTCAAACCTTCATGAGCCTTGGAGTCAGCAGTCAGCGGCACCTACTACTCAAGTGCTACAGGGATCTTTAGCTCAACCATTCCAGGAATTTCCGAGCCGCTTCCAAGCTGCTCAAGGTCCCCAAGAATCCTTATTTTCTAACCCTACTGTCTCTGCAGGCGTATTCCCAGGTTCATCTCAGGAGATGCATGAGGGAGACTTCATCCCTATGCAAGTGGGGACCACAACTGAGCCGACTATCCTATAGAGATGCTGAATATGGACCCCGAATCCATCTTCAAAATTCCAAGGCTGGTAACAACTTTGATAATTTTTATGCTAACCCTAACCAAGGAACCGTGCAGGATGCAGGTATCAACCCAACTATTGCTAGGGAACTTCAGAGGTTAAAGGACATGATCTCAAGTGTCCCCGGTGTTATTCGTCCAATTCCCGAAGTGCCGGCAGGCAGCCACAGAGTTTCTAGGTTTGCATGGCCCATTTGTGACGTAGAGATACCAAAAAGATTTCAAACTCCCAACATGAAACTCTACGATGGGACCACGGATCCTGAGGAGCACGTGGCACAATACAGGGAACGGATGGAAATCAACCCCATTCCTATGAACATCAAAGAAGCTTGCTTATGCAAGGGATTCGGTTCAACACTAACAGGACCAGCCTTGAAATGGCTGCTCAGTATCCCTCCTAATACCATTACTTCTTTTCCCCATTTAGTTAACCTGTTTAATAACCAGTTTTCTTGCAGCAGAAGCTTTGAGAAGCTTACAGGTGACTTATACAGAATAGTTCAGAAGCCCAACGAATCCCTCAGGGATTACGTGGCCAGATTTGGTCGAGAAGCTTTGGATATCCCCAACCTCGATATGGCAGCTGCTGTAGAAGCTTTCAAAATGGGAATTAGAGGGGATTCCCGCTTTTATGATGACTTGGTTATGACCCCTTGCAGGAACCTTGATGAAGTCAGAACGAGGGCATTAAGGTTCATCAGATTGGAAGATGATAAGAAGATCCAGAAAAGAGGTGATGAGTCACTGGGCAGAAGGACAGATTCTCCCGGAAAGCAACAACGAACCAAACCCTATTACAGGAATGATAATCCCAGGGTCAATGAAGTTGAAGAAGAAGACGACGAAGAAAACTTCCCAAAGGTATCTGATTACTGTTTTTCGGTTGACATAAGTGGTTTGTTATGTGCCTTGCAGGATCTAGGTGATAAAGCCAGGTGGCCGAGAAAATCAGAGAAACAAGGATCATGGAAAGACAAGTCTAAGTGGTGTGCTTACCACGAAGACTTTGGGCACTTAACAGATGACTGCATAGCCCTTCGGAAAGAAATCAGTTACCTGCTCAGCAAGGGGCATCTCAAAGAATTGTTTAGCAGAAAGAAGAGTAAAACTCAAGAAGCTGCTGAGCTGCCCAAAAGAGCACAGTCGCCGCCGGCAGATGCTAAGGTGATCAACTTCATATCAGGAGGATCTGACATATGCGGAGCCTCTTTCTCATCAGCAAAGAGACACGCTAGAGAAGCCAAAATGGATCAAGGCAGTCGACCAAAGAAGAACGCGATATTGACTGAAGACAAAGTCATTTCTTTTGACGAAACTGATAAGCTGGATATCCAGGATCCTCACCACGACAGTCTGGTAATTACATTATGTATTGCTAACCATTATGTTCGCAGGATCCTGATAGACAACGGTAGTTCAGTCAACATCATCCAATTAGACGTGCTAAAAAAGATGAGCATTCCAGAAGAAGAAATAATCCCAAGATCCTCGGTGTTAGTAGGATTCAGCGGAGAAACCAAGCATACGGTTGGAGACATCAGACTTCCTGTTTACATTGAAGGAGTCAACTCCATGCAGAAATTCTGCGTAATTGACTCCCTTCCTTGTTGCAATGTAATCTTGGGAAGGCCATGGATCCATGACATGAAAGCAGTTCCGTCTACCTATCATCAATGTGTGAAGCTTCCCACACCTTGGGGAGTTGTAAGAATACTAAGTGATCAACAAGAAGCCAAGGACTGCTACACTTCTGCTATGAAGAACACCATCAAGCCCAAGCCGGCATAGCAATTAAAGAAACCGGCACAGAGAATTCAGATGACAAAGGAATTGGAAATCAAAGAAGTTCAACTTAATCCTGAAGATCCTGAAATCAAAGTGCTGGTAGGAACCAATATTCCTGAGGATACTGAGGAGCAGCTCGTGAACCTCTTGAAATCCAGAATCACAACGTTTGCATGGAAACATGAAGACATGATAGGTATATCTAAAGATATTATTACTCATAAACTTGGTATAGATGAATCTTTCAGGCCAATACATCAGAAAAGAAGGAAGTTCGCTCCTGAGAGAAACGTCATAATCCAAGAAGAAGTTGACAGGCTGCTCAAGTAAAAAATGATCAGAGAAGTTAAGTATCCTCGATGGCTGGCTAATGTGGTGGTAGTCCAGAAGAAAAACGGTAAGTGGAGGGTATGTGTGGATTACACAGACCTAAACAAGGCATGCCCGAAAGATCCATTCCCTCTACCACACATCGATTCTATGGTGGACGCAACTGCTGGACATGAGATGCTAACTTTTATGGACGCATCTTCGGGCTTTCAACAAATTCAAATGGAACCATCAGATCAGGAAGATACGGCCTTCATGACACCCACAGGTATTTATTGTTATATTGCAATGCCTTTTGGTTTACGAAATGCAGGTGCCACATACCAGAGGCTAGTCAACTTGATGTTTAAAGACCAACTGGGGGACACCATGGAGGTGTACATAGATGATATGGTTGTAAAGTCAAAGAAAGCAAAGGACCATCCTAGAGATCTTGAAGCTGCTCTTGATATCTTAGACCAGTTCAACATGAAATTGAATCCTTCCAAGTGCCATTTTGGAGTAAGAGCCGGCAAGTTCTTGGGCTTCATGGTTACTGAAAGAGGAATAGAGGCCAGCCCTGAACAGATCCAAGCAATCATAAATTTGAAGTCCCCAACAAATGTTAAGGAAGTTCAAAGATTAACTGGAAGAATAGCAGCACTTAACAGATTCATATCAAGATCATCCGAGAAGAGCAAAGAATTCTATGACGTATTGAAGAAGAACAAAAAATTTGAATGGGGCGAGAAGCATGAAGCAGCTCTGAGCTCCCTGAAAGAATATTTATCATCTGCCCCACTTCTAATGCAACCAGTTAAAGATGAACCGCTGTCTCTCTACCTAGCAGTAGCAGGCAGCTCAGTAAGTGTTGTGCTTGTGAAAGATCATGAAGGACAACAGCATCCAGTATACTACGTAAGCAAAACATTATTAGATGCTGAAACCAGGTATTCTTATTTAGAAAAACTGATTTTAGCTCTCGTAATGGCTTCTCAAAAGTTAAGGCATTACTTTGAAACTCATGTTATTTATGTGAAAACTAACTATCCTATTAAGTGTGTCTTAAGAAAACCAGAAATGTCCGGGAGAATGGCGAAATGGGCAGTTAAATTAAGTGCCTATGACATCATATATGAGCCAAGAACAGCAATCAAGTCACAAGCCCTTGCAGATTTTGTGGCTGATTTCAGCAGCGACATACTGCCAGAAGTTGAACTAGAGGTCAAGCAGCTCGAAGAAGCTTCAGGAAGCTGGATCCTGTACACGGACGGAGCATCTAACGTTCGAGGAACAGGATTGGGTGTGCTACTGAAATCGCCACAGGGGGACATTATCCCTCTATCTATCCATTGTGAATTCAAGGCTACTAATAATGAAGCTGAATATGAAGCTTTAATTGCAGGATTACAACTCGCTAAAGATATGGGTATCCAACACATTCAAGTTTTTATTGACTCCTTGTTATTGACTAACCAATTTAATGGATCCTATGCAGTGAAAGGCGAAAGGCTAACCAAATATCTAGACCTTGTAAAACAATTAGCATTATCTTTTGAAAATTGCAGCATATCACAGGTACCTAGAGAAGAAAACGCAGAAGCTGATGCTTTGGAAAATTTAGCATCATCTTTAAGGATCCCAGAAGGTGTCAAGATTCCCATAACTCACATCCTAACCCCAGCAATCGAAGAACAGGAGGTTAATGACGTCACAGCAGATAAAGATCAAGAAGTAATAGACTCTCAGGATCCTCAGGAATCCTGGACATACCCTATCAGGAGATTTATCCAAGAAGGGGAAATCCCCAAAAACGAGAACTCCAGGCTTTTCCGAGCAAAGGTAATCCCATATCCAATAATAAATGGTATCTTATACAAGAAATCTCTTGCAGGACCATACTTGAGATGCCTCGAGCAGCCTGAAGCACTTGCAGTACTCCAGGATATTCATGAAGGTGATTGTGGCAATCACACTGGGGGCAGATCACTATTTTCCAAAGTATTGAGGACAGGATACTACTGGCCTACTATGAAGAAGGATGCGATGGCCTTTGTTCAGAAGTGTGATGCATGCCAGCGGCACGGCAATATCCTCCATCAGCCTGCTGAGCCGCTCCATTCAATATCATCTCCGTGGCCATTCATGAAATGGGGCATGGACATAGTTGGTAAGCTGCCTGTAGCACCTGGAGGAAAAGTCTTCATGCTGGCTATGACGGACTATTTTTCTAAGTGGATCGAAGCCGAAGCATTTGTTCAAGTTAGAGAAAAGGAAGTGATTTCCTTCATTAAAAGGAATATTTTGACAAGATTTGGAATCCCATCGGAAATAGTGTGCGACAACGGGTCTCAGTTTATTGGAAAAAGAACGACTAGTTTTTGTGAGGCATGGGGCATCAAGATGGTAACTTCAACTCCCATACATCCACAGGCTAATGGCCAAGCGAAATCGAGCAATAAGATTATCATCAATAATCTTAAGAAGAAGCTAGGATACAAAAAAGGGAAATGGGCTGAAGAGCTACCTCTTGTATTGTGGGCTGACAGAACGACTTCCAAGAATGCTACTGGTCGAACACCATATTCCTTAGTGTTTGGTTCAGAAGCTGTAATCCCCACTGAAATGGTGATGCCAACTGCCAGAACAAGCTGCCGGGATTTTGAAGCAAATAAGCAGGAACTCCTTGAAGATCTTGAAACAATCAAAGAAATCAGAGATCTCGCGAAATTTAGGATGACAGCATACCAACAAAGGATGGCTAAATCTTACAACAGGAATCTCAGGATCAGAAGATTTCAAGTAGTAGATCTGGTACTCAGGAAAGCTTTTCAAAATACAACCAATCCAGCACATGGAAAACTTGCACCTAAATGGGAAGGTCCTTACCTAATAGACTCAGAAGCTGGAAAGGGAGCATACATGCTAGCTACTATGGAAGGTGAGTTGCTCCCAAGAGCTTGGAATGCAATTCACTTGAAGTTATATTTTATGTAAGTGCTCTCCGGATCCTCTGAACATATCCAAAAATCCTTGTGTAAGCTCCAAAAACATCAGGTATGATTTTTATTCTCATTTCAATTTCCTATCATTATCTTTATGGAATGGTTACTAACTTAGGCATCGGAGGGGTGTTAGCCAAGCTAACACCCACCCTCACCAAGCCTTGAGTATTTTGTAGGTGTGCTAAGCATCTTGTCATACGTTAGAGGCTGATCACCTCTTCTACGTCAAAAGCATTCTGAATGCAATCAAAGGTTTAGGAGGTTTTCACCTTCTCGTTAACTAATGGGAATCGCCAGGAGCGCAAGACCCTCGCCAGGAGCGCACGGTGGTGGCCTATGGTTCAAGGTGTTGCGACCAGTCCATCCAAGGGTGGCTGATAATTTCATCACTGTTGGCCATAGAGTGCACTTCAAAATGGGTGGCAGACGTGTCATCTCGTAAAGATTCTAAGGTTTTTGGCATTTTCATGTCAACTAAGGTTTAGGCACTTTCGTGTCTCTCAAGTTTTGGGCTTGACCCTAGTTGGCTTAGTCCCAAGTATTTTTGAGCTTGTCCTCAGATTAACAAAGGTTTTTAATGTTCTCGCATTAACAAAGGTTTAGGCACATTCGTGTCTCTCATGTTTTTGGGCTTGACCCCAGTTGGCTTAGACCCAAGATTTATAAGGCATTTCGTGCCTCAAAGGATTAAGATGGGCTTGACCCCTGTTTGGCTCATTTCTAAGTGCTCATGACTTATTCTCAGTTTCATCGAAGTTTCCTCAAGTCTATCTTAAGGATTTCGGAGGATCCTCAAGGATCTTGACTATCTTAACGGTTGGAACATTCTTATACAGGTGGCATTGTTAATATGTATTTTACGCATTTTTACTAACCAAGTATTGGTCGACGTCATGGTTTGTTAATTTTAGAAAACTTGATAAGTTTTTGAGCATCCTACAGGATCCTCATTCAAATATTTTTAAAAATTTTTCTACGTAATTACAATTTGCACAACACACCATGATAGTCCAAATACTACTAGATTGTCATATATGCGGGTAATTAAAGAAGTTGACCCCAGGTTTCGTCTTGGAACCCAAGATCCCTCCACCTGAGGCCAACCATATTGTCTAAGGACTTGGACTTCGCCTTGAAACTCAAGGTCCCTCCATCCAAGCCCCCAAAAGTTAAACTACCATTGTTTTTTGTTTCACCACAACCATTGTTTAAAAAACCACAGACCACCAAAACAAACAATCTAAAAAAGCGGGCTCCGACCTAGTCAAGATTGCTTTCATCGCCCAGCTTATCACCAGCAGCCTCCGCCTGCTTCACCTCCTTGCCCTTATCCTTCTCACCAGCTTCCTTCACAACCTCCGGCTCAACCTCGTTGTCAACCTTCTCAGAAGCTTCCCCCTCTCGGCCAACAACTTTTTGAGGCTCATCTCCCAATCCTTGACCGACCAGCTCTCTGGAGTGAAGCCTTCAGCCTGCGCAGCAGTAGCCATTTCCATCATGCACTCAAGCACGCTGATGGCAACTGAGGATTGAGTGTTCTGATCAGCCAGCTTTAGGGCTTCAGCAGCTGCGGCATATCTTTCTTTGAGCTGCTTCTCGTAGTGGCGTGCATTGCTGGCAGCTGTCTTACCCATCTTCTCAAGGCGGAGCATGGCCTGGTCAAGCTTAAGCTCGGAGGCTTCAAGCTTCTGCTCAGCTGCCTCCAGCTTCTGCTCGATTGTCTCCAGTTTGCCTTCAAGATCGATGACTTCATGGCTCAGCTTGTCGATACCCTGCACCAAATCAAAACAAATCAGAATCAACGAGGGAAGTATTCTAACTACAATTTTAACATACTTCTATATTATTAAACTATACTTACAATGTTCACCACAACTTGCAGTGAGAGTAGCTTGTTGGCCGCTGCAACAGGGGGTAGATCATCGAAGCTATCCACATTGATGGTGGAGTCTGGAGCCTTACGCTTCTTAGCAGAGGACGTCTTGGATCGAGTGCTGAGGGCCTGGAACTTAGG
This sequence comes from Deinandra increscens subsp. villosa, assembly GCA_039602395.1. Lineage (NCBI taxonomy): Eukaryota > Viridiplantae > Streptophyta > Magnoliopsida > Asterales > Asteraceae > Deinandra > Deinandra increscens. Next base: position 84,320,674 of record JBCNJP010000010.1, on the reverse strand, counting down.
GGCTGAAACATCTGTGGGAGCCTTGCTACTGGTCTCCTCAGTCTTTTCTTTCTTGGCAATGAGCAGCTTGAGATCCTTGAAAGAGAAATTGGAAGCTGAACCTGGAGCTTCATCATGAACAATAAGAGATCAGTTTCCAGAAATAACAAGGTATAATTTGAAACAAAAAGAGAACAAGTTCCTACAAGTACCTGTAGACATGGTTCTCGAGGGGCTAAGAGGTTGCTTGGAGATGCTTCTAACACTTGAGACGTCTTCGGGTTGACAACTTCTTTCTGCCACCGGAATGCTGTAGAGATCCTTGAGCTTTTTGGAGGATTCACGGGTTGGCTTGATTAGAGCTTCAAACTTGGGCGCTGTAAAGACGAGAAAACAAGCATATCAGTTAAATGAAATCGAGGAGTGTATGGAATTAGAATATTGCAAAAACTCTTCCTACCCTTGACAACCCATTGGGTAGGAAGGTTCTCGCAACCGACAAGGCTACTCCTTTTGACAAATAAGAATTCACGCTTCCAGTCGTGGTCATTGTGAGAAACCCTAGGGATCATCTGGGCTTCTCCGGTTCTGATTTTCAAGACAAATCTACTGTTGCCATGTGTGGCCAACCGGTACACCTTGCAGATCTCAGCAACCCCAATGTTCAAGTTACGGGTCTGGTTCAAATAATGGAGAGAAAGAAGGATTCGCCACACCATGGGCATTACTTGGGAATAGGCAAGGTTAGTGATCGAGAAGAACTCGGTGACCAAATCCGGGAAAGGGTACATCGTACCGAGCAGAAAGGGGTAGTAAAGGAAACAAACCCACTCGTCGGAGATATGGTCGGCTTTCAAGGAGGGGTCGAATGGACGGAATTCAGCTTCGGCGGGGAAGCTCGAAGATCGCTGCAACATTGCGATCTTTCGATCATCAAAGTTGCAGGTTTCCTCCTCCGTCGCCGGAAGGAGTCCCTGGTCGGTGAAGTCGTCGACCACTTTGTCGGAGACAATGGCCGAAGATCGGAGCAGTTTCTTTCCCATGATCGGCAAAGGCGGAGAAGAAAAGAAAGAGTGAATACTAACCTGTAGAAGATGGGAGAAGCTCTAGGGTTTCGCCGAAGGAAAAAGCTGTGCGAAATAATGTGGCCAAAGAAGAGTTTATAAAAAGAAAATTGAGCGAAAATATTGCTTGGGAGTTGAGCGGATTAAATTTCTGCTTAATCATCATTATACTTTGGATAAGAGTACGAATATTTCAAATTTTTTCCAGCTGGCTTGCATGCGCCAACCGCCAAAAATTTGGGGGCAATTGTTGGTACTGGATTTCAGGATACTCAGAGCAGCTCGCAAGCACTTCACTGTAAGGATCCTGATTTACCTTTATTTACTAACGATTGTTTTTCCCTTTTTTGTTTGTTGTTCACAGGTTGACTCCAGTATTAGTCACGTGTCCTAAAGACCCGGTCAGCTAAGATAAACGTGGGCTAGGTAGACCTCAACGGCTACGTGGAAGACGTGGATTTAGTTGCTAGTTTTTAGGATAGGTTGTTGGAATGTAATCTTTATTTAAACCGAGCTCTAGGCTTACACACACACCTTTTTACGATCAGAACTCTCTATAACACTTAGAACTCGAGCTCATTTCATTTGTACTTGAACACATTTCGATCATATAAAAGTTTGAGGAAGCAGGCACTTTAAGCCGGCTCCCGAGGTTTTTTTGCTAGGCTCCTTGAGGATACTCAAGGATTCCTGGATTTTTCCCTCGTTACATCCTCGTGTCAACATCCAAACTTGCATTTTTCTTGCTAACTTCATCAAACACACTACCTCACTTACAAAGTTTGATCAACTAATTGCTTAGGCAGTTTTTGACCAAAACAATTCTCACTTTGAAAAATTAATTTTAGCTCTTATAATGGCTTCCACTAAACTCAGACACTATTTTGAAACCCATACTATAATTGTGATGTCTAACTATCCTATCAAGGCAGTTCTCAGAAAGCCGGAAATGTCAGGAAGGATGGCTAAGTGGGCAGTCAAGCTGAGTGCCTATGACATCAAATATGAACCAAGAACAGCAATCAAGTCCCAAGCCTTGGCTGACTTTGTGGCGGATTTCAGCAGCGACGTTGAACCAGAAGTTGAGAAGGAAGTCCAGCAGCTTGAGAAGCTCAAGGAAGACTGGATCCTCTACACTGACGGCTCCTCAAATGTCAGGGGAACAGGGCTGGGAATCCTGCTAAAATCGCCACAGGGGGACATAATACCTCTATCCATATCCTGTGAATTCCAGGCTACCAATAATGAAGCTGAGTATGAAGCTTTAATTGCTGGATTACAGCTGGCTAGGGATATGGGAATCCTATCCATACAAGTATTTGTTGATTCTCTTCTATTGACTAACCAATTTAATGGCTCTTATGCAGTTAGAGGGGAGAATCTGATCAATTATCTTGAAATTGTTAAGAAATTATCTCTCTTTTTTTGAAATTTTTAACATTTCGCAGGTACCAAGAGAAGATAATGCAGAAGCCGATGCCTTGGCAAACTTGGCTTCATCGCTCAGGATCCCTGAGGATGTCAAGATTCCAATAACTCACGTCCTGACGCCAGCGATAGCTCAACAGGAAGCTTGGGCTGTTGACAATAATGTAGGTGCAGATGTTTAGAACCCTGAAGATGCTCACCAATCCTGGACTTACCCGATCAGGAAGTATCTCCAAGATGGGGAGATTCCCAAGGGCGAAAACCCCAGAGCTTTTCGCACAAAGGTAGTACCCTATACTATTATTAATAATATCCTATATAGAAGATCTCTTGCAGGTGTCTACCTAAGGTGCCTAGAGAAGTCAGAAGCTCTTGAGGTGCTCGAAGACATCCATAGTGGAGATTGTGGGAACCATACCGGGGGCAGGGCACTGTTCTCTAAAGTTCTCAGATTCAGATATTATTGGCCAACTATGAAGAAGGACGCCGCGAGCTTCTCACAGAAATGCGATGCTTGTCAAAGGCATGGCAATATCCTCCACCAACCCGCTGAGCATCTGCATCCTATAGTATCCCCATGACCATTTATGAAGTGGGGCATGGATATTGTGGGTAAGCTGACAAAGGCTCCTGGAGGAAAGGTGTTTATGCTTGCCATGATGGATTACTTCTCCAAGTGGATTGAAGCAGAAGCCTATGTTCAAGTGAGAGAGAAAGAAGTGATATCCTTCATCAAAAGGAACATCCTCACCAGATTTGGGATTCCGGCAGAAATCATATGCGACAATGGCTCCCAGTTTATAGGTAGAAGAACTACAAGCTTTTGTGAAAGCTGGGGCATCAAGATGATCACTTCGACACCTGTCCACCCTCAGGCTAATGGACAGGCGGAATCCAGCAATAAGATCATCATCAACAACCTCAAGAAGAAGCTGGGCTCCAAGAAAGGGAAATGGGCTGAAGAGTTGCCATTTGTCCTTTGGGCAGACAGAACCACGCCTAAGAATGCTACTGGCCAAACACCATTCTCATTAGTGTTTGGGGCAGAAGCTGTGATCCCTACAGAGATGGTCTTCCCAACAGCCAGAGTCGACTGCCAGAATCCTGAAACCAACAGCCAGAATCTGCTTCAAGATCTCGAAACAGTTGAGGAGCTCAGAGATATGGCCAGAATCCGGATGGCATCTTATCAACAGCGGATAGCAAAATCCTATAACAAGAATACCAGGCTAAGAAGATTCCAAGTAGGTGACTTGGTTTTGAGGAAGGCTTTTCAGAATACTACCAATCCTGCTGATGGGAAGTTAGCACCCAAGTGGGAGGGCCCTTACCTTATAGATTCTGAAGAAGGAAAGGGGGCGTACCGTTTGGTGAATATGGAAGGAGAACCTCTGCCAAGAACTTGGAATGCCGTCCACCTTAAAGCATATTTTATGTGAGAATCCCATTGAGAAACTCAGACAGAATCCCAAGGGTCCTCACTGTCTAAATATTGCAAGGTACGTATACTAATCCTATTTCAATTTATTCTTATTATTTTTATGACGCAATACTGACTTAAGCATCGGAGTGGTGTTAGCCATGCTAACACCCACCCATCACCAAGTGTTGAGTGTTTTGCATATTTTGAGAATCTTAGAAGTATTTTGGGTATATCCCCAGTTAGAGGTTGGCCACCTCTCCTACGTTTAAGGTATCCCGCATACCTTCCAAGGTTTGAGAGGCTGACTCCTCTCCTAAGTTTGGGTAATCGCCAGTAGCACACGACCCTCGCCAGGAGCGCACGTTGTCCACCAGTATGCTCGAGTCGGTCGGACAAGTCCACTCTAGGGGTGGCTGACAATCTTGTCACTAAAGGCTGCTGGGAGGATTCTCAAGGTTTATAACACTGACGTGTTATCTAAGGTTTTGGCATTTACATGCCACATACGTTGGCTTAGTCCCAAGTTTATCGGGCTTGTCCCCAGAATTATATGGGCTTGTCCCCAGAATCGCATGGGCTTGTCCCCGGAATTATATGGGCTTGTCCCCAGAATTATATGGGCTTGTCCCCAGAATCGCATGGGCTTGCCCCCAGAATCGCATGGGCTTGTCCCCAGAATTATATGGGCTTGTCCCCAGAATCGCATGGGCTTGTCCCCAGTTTTGGCTTAGTCCCAAGAATCTCGGGTGTAACCCCAGTATATTATTAATTTGTGAAGAAAGTGTCCTTGGTTGTTAGCCGGGATCTTTCTACTTTGTGTTTTACAGGTTTCTGAAAGCAGGATGCCGAAAAAGACACTACTAACCCGTTTGGTCAGGATTCCAGTTAGAATCCTGAAGTAAGACGCTCAGAAGATTATTAGACTCGAAGCAAGCAGGATTCTTGTCAGAATCTCAAGGCAAATACGCTGAGACCTATAAGGTAACTTGTTAGGAATCCTACGAAGATCCCTAATAGGATTTCCGATTATACAAAGGATGTTGCCTAAGGTAAATCTAACAGGTTAGGGTGTTATTATGGTTATCTCATTTAACTTGTTTGACCTTGGCCGTATAAAGATTTCTAATTTCGCTTTAGAATTAGATGATTCATTCAACTCGTTTAAAACTTATAAGATTTTCTTTTTTGAGAATAGCTATTTGAGACAAATTTCTAACAAGACGCAAATAAAATATGAAACACCTTTGAAATAAACAAAACACGATAATATTATTAACATACTAAAGCTGGATTTGAGCTTCCCGAAGCTTCGTCCTGAAAAATTCAGGATCCCTCCACTCGGGAAGCCCATAGGTCAAAAGTCCGTTGGGAATCCTGGCTTCGTCTTGCAAACTACAAGATCCCTCCACCAGGATCCCCAACCATTGTCTGTTGTTACTTGTTCAGTATTGTTTCAGGGAACGACAAGGAAAGAGAAATTGTTTACAAACATCACCATTAAAAAAATAAATAAATAAATAAAATAATATGGGCTCAGACCGTTGCAATGTCCTCATCGCCCATTGGTTTCTTGGAAGTCTCCTGCTTCTCACCATCAGCCTCCTCCTTAACCTTTTCCTCCACCTTCTCCTCCAGCTTATCCTCACCTTGCACAACCACATCACCACCAGCAGCCTTGGGCTCGAGAGCCTTCTCCATGCTGGTCGGCTTCTCAACAGCCTTCTCCAGCTTTTCCAGGGAGAGCCTTCAGGCATCCACCGTCCATGTTGGACAAGTGAACCCCTCAGCCCCGGCTTCCGCAACCATCTTCAGCATTGCCTGAAGCACACTGCGGGCAGCCGACTGCTTGCCAATGGTAGACTCCTTCAATAGAGCGGCCTCATACTTGAGACGCTGCTCATCCATTTTGTGCTTATAATGGCGAGTCTTGCCTTCAGCTATCTCCCCCTGGATACGGATGGTATCCCTAGCCTCATCCAGCTTCCTTTGGACTTCAGCAAGCCTGGTTTCCGCGTCCATGCAATGAGTGCTCAGCTGCTCAAGACCCTGCGAAAAGAAGCAAAAATTAGGAGTCTCAACCGGATGTCGCGCATTACCGACGCTTGGGAATCCTAAGGTACAACTTACCATTTTTGTCATTGTGTGCAGGCTTAGAAGCTTGTTGCTGGTCTCAGCAGAGCTCAGTCCCTCAAAGCTCTCCAGGAAAACGACGCCCTCGGAGGTCTTCCTCTTCTTGCTGGAGGAAGAAGCCTTAGGTCTGCTGGTAGGAGGCCGGATGCTGGTTACGGGCTCAGCCTTCTCATCTTTTACCATCAGGAAGGAGGTCAAGTCGTCCAGGGAGAATCCAGAACCTGATCATAAAAAATGGGGGGTTAGTTAATTTCAGGATGCTCATAATCAGAAACAAAGCAGAGCATCAAGAATTTCAATACTTACCAGACATGTCGGCTTGGGTATGGTTGATGGAGTAGCTGTGCTCGCTGGTTGCGCTCTCGATAGCGAATGTCCTCTCGGAAATCGGGATCTTCAGGAAGGATATGAGCTTCTCAACGGAATCCTTAGCAACACTGATCAGCTTCTCGAACTTGGGAGCTGTGAAAAATAAAAACAGAAGGAAAATTAGTAACCATTGGGAATCTTAATTAATTTGCGTGGGTCGGCATCCTACCCTTCAAAACCCACTCCATCGGTAACTCGTTTCCACCAGGAATTGATTCGCGCTTCATGAAGAAAAACTTCTTCTTCCAGTTGTGGTCATTGTGAGACGCACGAGGAATCAGTTGGGTGTTAGCGGATCGAGCTTGGAGTACGAACCGACTGCAGCCATGGGTTCTCAGGTTGTAAGCAGAACAGACCTCGGGGATTCCCATGTCCAAGTCCTTGTAGTTGTTCAGGTTATCAAAAGAGAAGAGAATGCGCCACACCATGGGCATTGTTTGGGAGTAGGAAAGGCCAGTAACCTCGAAAAACTTGTTCACAATATCGGTGAAAGGGTATGACATGCCAAGGAGAAAAGGGTAGTAGAGAAAACAGACCCAAGTAGAAGAAACAAAATCGGCCTTCAAGCGAGAATCGAAGTTCCTAATGACCATCGTTCTCGGAATCAGACCGGAATCCTTCAATGATCGAATTTCCTGGTCATTGAAGTCGCAGGTTTTCTCGTCGCAGAAAGGGAGAATCCCTTGATCGATGAAGTCATCGATGCTGGGAGAAGCGGAGGAGGAAGCAGATCGAGTACCCTTTTTCGCCATTACAGAATTGAAAGAGAGAAAGGAAATCGAAACTGGCCTGGTTATGGCGAAGAAGCTCGAAGGGTTTCCGTTCGAATGAGGTGAAGAACTTATGGTTTGGGTAACTAGTATTTAAAGAGAGTTATGATGACCATCAAATCAAATGGGAAGCCGTGAAATACGTCTAATCATAACCGCATTTACCGTTTCAACGCCGTTAAAAAGAGGGTTTTTGAATCTCGACAGCTGTAAATCTTATCTACAGCCACCGAGATTCAGGGGAAATTGTTAGGGGTTGATTTTCAGGGTGCTCATCAAGAAGCTCAAGCGGCTCAGGAATCCGAAGATAGGTTGGGAATCCTATCAGTTCAGGTATCCTGAATTGACGATATATGTCTAACCTCTATTTTGCCTCGTGCTTAATTGTTTGCAGGTGGTAAAGAACTCTCAACTAATTCCTAAAGACTCGGACTAAGCTGACTAAGAAGTGGATTAGTGGGTCGATCCTGCTTCAACGGTCAAGAAAGTGGGAAGAAGAGATCCCGGGAATCCGGGACAGTTAGTTAGTTAGTTGGTTATATATTAATCGAGGACTCGATCAGTAGGGACACACAACGCACTCTCTAGCTTACTTATCACTGCAAAAACATTGTATCACCTAGTTCTGATCGATCAAACCTCCAACTCATTGTAACGATTCGTTTTGTTATCAATAAAATTGACTAGGAGGCGAGCAATTCGGCCGGCTCCCGAGGTTTTTATCCAGGATTCCTAGAGGCAACTCGAAGGATTCTGGAGTTTTCCTCGCTAAATCGTCGTGTCACTATCCTAACTTGGATTACTTGCTCATTTGATCATTAAGCACACTACCTCACATTCTAAGTTTGGAATACAAGATTCCTTTGTGAATTTTTGACCAAAACACTACTGATCGCTTTCAATCCTTACAACTCCCCAAGGTGTGGGAAGCTTGATGCATTGATGGTAGGTTGAAGGGACCGCTTTCATCTCGTGTATCCATGGCCTACCAAGAATTATATTGCAACAAGAGAGAGAATATATAACACAAATTTTTTTTGCAAAGAGTTTACCCCCTCTATGTATACTGGTAACCTGATATCCCCAACGGTGCTTTTAGTTTCTCCACTCAAGCCAACCAGGACTGAGGATCTTGCAACTATTTCAGTTTCTGGGATCCCCATCTTCTTGAGTACATCAAGACGGATTATGTTTACCGAGCTCCCATTATCAATCAGGATCCCGCGGACAAAATAGTTAGAAATATATAAAGTTACCACAAGACTATCATGGTGGGGATCCTGTACATGAAAACGGCCGCTTTCAACGAAGGATATCAGTTTGTCTTGAGTTAGGATGGATGTCCGGACAGGTCTGTCACCCTGTTCAGATTTAGATTCCTTAGCATGCTTCTTGGCTGAGGAATACGAAGTGCCGCGGATGTCTGAGCCTCCTAGAATGAAGTTGATTATTTGGGCATCCTGAGGCGGAGAAGCTGCTCTCTCAGGCACCTTGTCGGCTTCTCGAGTCTTGATCTTCTTTCTGCCTATCAATTCTTTGAGATGCCCCTTACTGAGTAGATAGCTAATTTCCTTCCGAAGAGCTATGCATTCATCTGTTAGGTGGCCGAAATCTTCGTGGAAAGCGCATCGCTTGGTTTTGTCTTTCCAGGATCCCTGCTTATCATTTTTCCTAGGCCATCTTGCCTTTTCGCTAAGATCCTGCATTGCACACATTAAGCCACAAATATCAACAGAAAAACAATACTCGGATACCTTAGGATACTCCTCCTCATCATCATCTTGGTCCACAGCGTTGACTTTTTGATTATCTGGTTTGGAATATGGACGGTATCTGTACGTCTTCCCGAGGGATTCCGATTTTTTTTATTGTTGGGATCGTATTTGGGAATATCCAACCTCTAGTGAATCTTTTTGTCATCTTCCAAACGGATAAACCTCAAGGCTCTCCTGCGTACTTCGTGATCAAGATTCCTGCAAGGAGTCATGACAAGATCATCATAAAAACGTGAATCCTTAGAGAGCCCCATTTTAAAGGCTTCGACGGCTACTGCCATATCCAGATGGGGAATCTCGAGAGATTCTCGTCTAAATCTAGCAATGTATTCTCTGAGCGGCTCATCTAGCTTCTGGATAACTCGATATAGGTTTTCCTTGTGAGCTTCTCAAAGGTTCTGCTGTAAGAAAATTAGTTGTTAAACAGGTTAACTAAGTGTGAGAATGATGTAATAGTAATAGGAGGAATGCTCAGTAGCCATTTAATGGCTGGCCCTGTTAAGTTTGAACCAAAGCCTTTACAGAGACATGCTTCTTTGATTTCTATCGGAATGGGATTGATCTCCATACATTCCCTGTAATGTGCCAGGTGTTCTTCAGGATCCGTGATTCCATCGTAAAGCTTCATGCTTGGAGTTTGAAAACGCGTCGGGATCTCCACTTGAGAAATCGGCCAAGTAAATCTGGAGATCTTGTGGCTTTCCAAAGGAACCTCAGGAATAGGTTTCAGGATCCCTGGAACACTCGATATCATCTCCTTTAACTTCTGAAGCTCCCTAGCGATACTTGGATGAACACCTGCATCATAAGGAGCACCCTGGTTAGAAACGACAGGAATTGAATTGGACACATTACCTGGGCCAGGATTCTGGACTGGGATCCTGGGATTATATCCATAGTTTGTTGGGATGCTCGGCTCCGTAGTGGCTGCTGCTTGCATGGGAATGAAGTCACCATCATGCACATCTGAGGAGCTGGTCCTGAAGATTCCTGCAGGAACAGAAGGGTTAGAATGCTGATATCCCTGGAAGTCCTGGCCTAGGTTCCTGGCAGAAAAAGGATATCCTTGAGATGGTGTAGCTAAGGATCCCAATGATATTGGAATCCAAGGATCCTTGGAGCGTGACTACGAGGATTCTGGCGGGATGTCTCCTGATAATCCAGCAGTACTCCCTGCATATCCAGCGGCCTGGGAGGTCATTGTAGGGGTTTTAGTGAAACCTGCTGTCGATTTGTAATTGTAGCGAGTCGGATATGAGGATCCTGAGGCATTGACGTCAAAGTGCCTGGGAAATAGAGGACTTTGCTCCTCCACAGGTTTCTTAGACTTCTTAAGCTCTTCAATTTCCTTCATCACCGTTTGATTAGTCTTTTCTTGTTGATCCATCTGATTTTTCACATGTTTAATCAAAGAAAACAAATCGTTGTTAGTAATAACAGGATCAACAAATTGAACCTGGGATCCCGTGAACACGGGATAATCAGTTTTTCACGGCTGTTCATCCACTTTCTTCTGTCGATCATTGGTTTTCTTCTGGCTTCCTGGACCAAAAGGAAGAGGAGGAATGGAGGGTGATGTAGAGGCCGAGACGGATTTTTGATGGTTCGACATTTTTGGACTGGAAATCAAATGGAGTTAACGAAAAATGGAATCCTCGTAAGATGAAGCACCACTTGCCCCACGGTGGGCGCCAAACTGTTTTGGTCAAAAATCAACAAGATGATTTTGTTTTCCAAACTTAGAAAGTGAGGTAGCGTGCTTATTGATCAAAATGATGAAATATCAAAGTATGAATGTTGACACGATGATATAACGAGGGAAAATCTAAAATCCTTCGAGTTTCCTCTAGGAGTCCCGGCAAAAAACCTCGGGAGCCGGCTTGAAGAGCCTGCTGCCTAGCAATTTTATTGATACAGAATAAAGAATTACAATCGTTTTGGAGGTTTGATCGATCGACGCTAAGTGTTACAACGATGGTATGCTATCAGAGCTAAAGTGTATCGGTGTTGTGTGTCCCTAAGTCGATCGAATCCTCGATTATATAAGGATTACAAAAATAACAAAATATCCGGGAATTCCTGGGATCCTATCGTCCAACTAACATGACCGTTAGAGCCCTCTTCGTCTACTTGGTCCACGATTTCCTTTAGCTGGAGCTTGAATCTCGAAGGTAGTTGATGACTTCAACGGTACCTGGGTCAAATAAACACGTGGCAATTACAAGGGTTAGTCAAATAAAACAAATCAGGATACTCGGACGAGTGGGATTCCCAGACGGTAATAGGATTCCTGAACTATCTGAGCTTCCTGCGAGCATCCTGAAAATATACCCTCAACAATGCCACATACACAAACGGTGTTTAGATTCCTTGAAAAGAAAGTCAACAGCTTGCTTCATTCCAAGGTCTTGATCCGTTAAAATTAACTTCGGATGTTTGACATGAGTATCGATAAAACACCGACGTAACCATTTGTACGAGTCACCCATCTCGTTATATATCAAACCGGCAGCAAATGTAACACACTTTTTATGGAGATCCACACTAGTAAAATGAACAAGTGTCATATTGTACCCGAGATAACAATGATATATATGAAAAATAAAAATAAACAAGGTATGATAAATATTCTCGTGTGTAATTCTATACTACATAAATACATGAGGGAATTACATGCCCACTGCTTTTACTAACATGTATATTATGTAACTCTACAGGTTTGCAGAATGAACTTACCAATTCGTCTAATATGTAGTGTCAAAGGCTAAGACATCTCCAAATGTGATGTAGTTTGTTGTCATAACATCGTCAGCCCAAAAAACAGATCTTAACTCTTCACCAACCTCAGAATATTGGAAGGAAAAATTAGGTAAATTTTTACGACGCTCTTCCAGCGTGTTTATCACCATCTGCGCATCCCGATCGCCAATGAAAACTCTAATATCTTGGCTAACGTTTTTGTAACAACTTCTTGTCCATCATAGATTATGATGACCACCATTTGAAACGGCATGTACTCGGTGCGCAACGTTGGGACCAACTTTATTAAGGGGCATCTTGTGAATAAATTGTATATCAACATAGCTTAAATCCTTCCACTTGTTTAATAAATCCATATTAGCACCTGAAACAAGAGGATGATTATAAAGTTCCATAAATTTGTACACAACTAATCTTGAAGTCCTTTCAACAACTTTCATCCTTAAAAAGGCGGGGCAGTCTGTACATGTAAAGCTCCTATTACGAACGTTACACATGGAACTTAGATCCATTGTGTCAAAATCCTGGTTTTGTAGTTTCCCTGCTCGGTTACATAAAAGGTATCTGAGGGTGTAAAATCCAACAACATTTTTCGAGGTGCTTATACGGGTAGAAAATACAGACAAATCAGCGTATTTCTTATGTGAGCTTTGAGCATCGTCCCAATTCTCAAATACGGTACCAACAAGTGGTTTGTCTTCTGTTTTTACAACAGGGCACCAGAATTGGGTTCCATTTGGAGAGATAAACACAAGACTATTAAGGCCGTCTGCAAAAACAGAAGAAAAAAAAGATAGATTTATGAGATTGTAATCATTAGCAACAAGTTCGTAATGACAATTTACGAATAATGATTATCTTGAACGTAGCTGGGTATCTTACGAACTGTTAACCAGGTCTGTTAACCAGGTCTGTTAACCAGATAAAAAGGTTTGATCAAACTAAAAATCCGTGTATCTCGTACGAACCAAAACTAATAACCATGTCTGATCAAACTAATGAATTTCAAGGGAAAAAAGTAGAAAACCTTACCTTGTTTATTAAAACGCATGAATTTTAAAGTATTCACATCCGGAGTTTTATCTAAAACAACTCCACCTGCAGAATCTTCTAAAACTTCTGAAAATGGAACGAGTTCTGAAGTTGACATTTCCAGAGTAGCGCCTGTTAGAATGTTGGTCGGGTTTGTTAATCGTCCATTGAAGGTTGGTCGGATTTGTTGGTCGGGTCCGTTAATCTTCAAATGAGGGAGTTGATCTAATGAAAACTGATGGAGAAATGGGTCTGCAAGTGAGTGGAGAAGATGAGGGGGAAGGTGTCCAGATGGTTGAAATAGAAATGAGGGGGAAAGTAAGAACCGAAATGTGGTGTGGGGGGGGGGGTGATTTATAGGTAAAATCAAATTTTTTAAAGTTAATAATGATGATTATTTGAGATATTTATTTAATTAAACTAATTGGTCTTTAGTATTAGTGTAAAAAGACTTTCTTGTCCTTTTCAATTAAACTCAGTTATATTAAATGAAAAGTATTAACAAATAAATAAGTGGCTCACAACTATTCTCGTGGTTCTCACAATAATAAAAAGTTCTTAAATGATCCTAATTTTATGTATGTATGTATGCATATATATATATATATATATATATATATATATATATATATAGGGGAAGGATCAAATAAATACAAGATGTTATTGCGAAAACACGAAAACAAATATTAAAACCTCTATAACTCCCTCATACGTTAATATTTTTTAAAAAAATTTGCACCAAAAGTCTTAAAATTATGTCACCTTTAATTCTGGAAAAAAAAATTAAACATTTAAAATTTCGTGATTTTTTTATTATTGCACATGTGCAATAATACGTATTAGTTATATTACACATGTGCAATGTCAACAAAAAGAACGTTATTTTTTTTTAACTTTTTCCAGAATTAAAGATAACAGAATTATAAGATTTATGGTGTAATGTTTTATGAAAAATATTAACGTATGAAAAAGTTATAAAGGTTTTAATATTATTGCACATGTGCAATAATAATTTATTATTGCACATGTGCAATAATAAAAAAATAAAAAAAAACGTTGAATTTTTTTTATTTTCTCCAGAATTAAAGATAACAGAATTATAAGATTTATGGTGCAACTTTTTATAAAAAAAATTAAAATATGAAAAAGTTATAAAGGTTGTAATTATTATTGCATATGTGGAGTAATAATAAAAAAACATTATTGCACCTGTGCAATAATAATTTTTTTAAAAAAAAAACTTGATTTTTTAAAAATTTTTCCAGAACTAAAGATAACATAATTTTAAGGATTTTGGTGCAATTTGTTTTAAAAAATATTAACGTATGAAAAAGTTATAGAGGTTTTAATATTTGTTTTCGTGTTTTCGCAATAAAAGTTATTTTCACATGAACCTTACCCATATATATATATATATATATATAGGGAAAGGGTCTAGTGAAAACCCACTTTTATTGTGAAAACCCTGTTTTTACAAATGTAAAAAATAAGAAAAGCAAAAAAACTTGTTTTTATTTTTGAGATGGATTCTACATACATTTTTATTAGTTTTGGTGAAAAAACTATAAAAACCACCTAGCAGATTTTTTTATAAATTTTTTTAAAAACCTTTTTCCTTTTCTTACATATGTAAATCACCCAGTTTTTTTCTTATACATAAGTAAATTCACCAGGTTTTTTATACATATCTAAATTTCCGAGAACGGGAAATAAGTGTTTTTTATCGGAATTTTTAAAAAAAAAAACTATCCATGATTTCTTAACCATTTTTTTAGCCCTGAACAAAAAATCGATGTTATCAAATCTAGTATTTTTTTATATATTTTTTCAACGAGACATTAGGGTTTTCAGGGTTTTCACATTTAAAGTGGGTTTTCAAAGGATCCCCCTATATATATATATATATATATATATATATATATATATATATATATATATATATATTTTCTCTCCATTAATTATGATATTTGTCTTTCCAATGTGTCATCCCATCACCTCTTTCCCCTAGATAATCCCCCATCTATTTCTTTCTTCATTTTCATTTACTCTTATCTTTTAAATTTCTTCTTCATCTCCATATCAAGAACATCCATTAATGCACCTCAAGAAAGCTAAAATTCCAAAGATGCAACCTCCGAATTTAATGTCCTTTTCTCAACATCAGTTTCCTCACAATTTGGAAGGCCATTTGCATTATTCGAAATCATCCAATCATTTTCATGTCAATAATGGACAATCTTATGAAGGTATGTTGGGAGTTTTTCTTAGTAACCTTCTTTTTTCTGAATGTTTCTTACGTATCTATCTAAGAAAGTTCAAAGTACATATGTAAACCTCTGTTCTACTACCCTTTTTTTCTTCAGAAGCCTCTGTAATTACATATGTTTTCCCCCGCAACAATTTTATATGTACTTACATATGTTTTACTAGGTTTGTAACCCGTGTACTACACGGGGTAGTGCGAAATCAATTAAACATGAACATCACATAAAGAATGTTGTACAGTAAATTCGTTATGTAAATTTGACTTTTCATTTAAAAACTTTGTAAGAATAAAAAAGAAGTGACTATAATTAGATAGAGAAGAATCGTAAATGAGGTTGACATGATCGGACAAGACATATCATAATGTGTTTGATGTTATTGTAAACATGTTTTCAAAGGATATGAATTATATTGATTATTGAACATGTTACATGTAGAGCAGACCCATTTATGCCCATGTCTATATATACACATACACGTTTACGAACGTATATTTCTTGACAGGGGTATCTTTGTGAAGATCAAACTAATACAAAACTTTTCATTAAATGATAAAATGAGAGATTAAGGTGTTTTTCCGGCTATTCGTGTATGGCTTCGGGAGAACTGAATTTTGTTTACTCGAGCTCTTAAACGTCCAACTTGAAAAACTTTCTATTAAACGTCCAACTTGAAAAACTTTCTACTGAACCTTGGTATGAAGAAATGCCCATTACACAAATGAATTTACATACACATAGTAATAGAGATGATCAAGATCTTAAACACATGAACTCATAACCTTACACACACTTGAGTCTTGACCATACATACATAGAACCTCTTGTCTAATTGCCAACCCTTTGTTTTAATATTACTGTGTCATTCTTTTCTTTCCATTCCATAAGCAAATAATCTGAAGCCATCATAGTTTAAATAATGATATGTGGTCATATGGTCTATGTTTTGAACCATTGATTTAAAAGCTTTCAAAACCAATAATCAACAATTTGAAACGAAAATCAATCTAAATACGGGATAATTTGTTGAAAATTGATACTTAATATACTATACATAATAATTTAAGTGTAAAAGCTTTCAAAGCCATCATAGTATATACTCTGAAGAAAATGAAAAAACTGCATAATTCGTTACTAAAAAAGGTAGTTAATAAATGTATGTGTATCATAGAAAAAAATATTACTACCATAATAATAGAAACTTAGAATAAAAACTATGTAGGAGGTTATATGTATTGACAAAGACTCCTGACTTCCCACACATTTGACCCACTCCTCTTTCAGCCATTTTACATTTGATCACATAATGATAAAATACAAGCGAGATCGACCCGTAAACAAAATATATTAACATAAACAAAATATTTGTTGGAGTTCAATACTACTACCTTAAAGTTTGTGTAAAAATCTGGATTCAATACTACTACCTTAAAGTTTGGAGTTCAATATTTGTTGGAGTTCAATACTATTACCTTAAAGTTTGTGTAAAAATCTGGATTCTTCAATTTGACACACTAATTGCTTATAAAAAGTTAAGTTTCTTGGGCCAGAACAATTTTGGATCCTCATCCATAAAAATTACCCTTTCTGACCCATTAATCAAACCCACCCATTTTTCATCTTCTTAACATTCTAATGAGTAGCCTAAACTTCAATAATAATATTGTAATAAAGCAAAGAGTAAGTTGGAAAGGTAAAAATGAAGCTACTGATAGGACCTTGGTAGTCGGAGAAAGAAATCATAATTCTTTTATGTAAAATTATGATTCTTTTAAATGGCATTTGTGCATGAATGTCCATACCTCATCCATGTTATAATTGTCACCAGGTCCACCATCAGGATTATTACACGTGGCAATATTAATGCATCTAAATGAAAATGACCATAAATTGGGTTTTTTTTTACACTATTAAAAGTTACAGCATGGCAAAACAATTTGGCCCTTAACTACAATAAAAAAAGATCATACAGGAGATTTCATAGCAAAGACAACTTACTCGTATACCATTACAGCCTTTAAAATCACACGCCGGGACTATGCACTTGTGGGACAAAAAAAACTCCTACTTATGGATGCCACATAAGATTACTAAAAGAATTATTGAAAAATATTTTTTTTTAAAATGAAGGTTCAACTCGTTATCATAGTAAAAGCATTGCATGATGATGCATTTAACTCTGCAACCCACCCCATTATCATCAAGTTAATTTCTTAAACAAAAACACTTATTCTCTTTTGATATGGTTAAATGTTATGATCAAATGAAGCGCCACATAGAAAACCATGATAGCTACTAAATGAATCAAATTACACATTTATGTCACATAAGATGTATGGCAAATGTGTATAAATTAGACATGTAATGCTTCGATTATGGTGTTCATTTCACATAATTTACAAACTGTGTCATGCCTTTTTGTAAGAGCATAACATGTATACAAACCAATTGCTTAATTGTCAAGCCATATTTTTAAACTTAATATGCAATTAACAGTGACCATTAATTTATCTCATACAACATTTTGTAATATAAGCAAATAAACAAAATCTCTACACAAACCCAACAAATTATACAGAAATCGATTTGCAATGAAAATCTAGAAACACAAAATTGATTGTATATTCAGTTTTGGTCCATAATCAAAGTCATCAAAGCAAATTGAACCAAATTGCTGCTTCTTCTGACTATGTTGTAAATGAGTCAATTAGGGGCAAAAAGTGGTTTTATCCTCCTTTTGAAACTGTCTAGTGGTAGATACAATGAGATGTATAATAAGAACTCAGAGTATAGATTAAATCCGTGTAAAAAGCATGTCACATAATTTATAATACACAAACATAACACTAAAAAATGCAAAATAAAGAAGTGATATTAGTGTTTTCCTCACCTTGAAGACAAGCCGATCCATACTTTGTTCCATAACAGTGAATATAGTGAAGATAGAAGCTTATCTTCAAGCCGATTTTACACATTGGGTTTTCATCCTACATTTAACACGAGGAACACAATCGGTTATTAAAACCCATATTCAAATAAAAAATATCAGTTATTTAAACACATTGGGTTCTCAATAGGTGCCCTGTCACGAATAATGAATTTGATTTCTATAACATAGATTAGGGTTAGGGCGCAAAATCAAGGATGATGTTGTAAACGATACCTGGTGTAGAAACCCCAAAACTGAGAAACACATCAAGAACTTGCAGGTTCAAGAGACTAAATATAGGTTTGAGGCAAAGAACGATCTTTTTGCGACGATTGCAATCCCAAGTTAAAGGTTGTGATTGAACTGCCATTTTTGCGAACCGAAATATACATGGGATGCGATTGACATTCCAACTAATTGAAGAGAGAGATACAAATTCAATGCGTGCGTTTAAGATAGGAAAAAGGAAAAGGAGCTTTAGGATAGAGGCAATTTGGCGGCAATGAGAGACTGAGAGAGCTCTAGGAAAGAGACACGTGTAAAATTATATCTTCACTTATTAAAGTAGTAGATTCAGAAGTTTCGATGGAGATCCTAATATTTAAGACTGTGACAGCCCGTAAGTTTCCTAAGTCAAATCATATAATAATACGTGTAATTAAATGTTTCTGTGTGCATAAATCTGTGTTTTAGCTAACGTAGATGACGTATTATGCAACTATCCGTTAGTCTTGCGTAACCCTAAATTAATATTTCGATGATCGACCTTAAAAACAATGATATTATATATCTATTACTACTATATAATAGATATTGATAAAAGTGGCATTTTAGTAAATATGGCGTCTTAAATTAAGACGCATTCCCTTTTTAGCTTCAATCTGCATCTCGATTCATCACACAGACCTAACACAGCCCTATTCTCTCTTGCATCAAACTCACTTTATACATTTGCAGCAGGAATCTCTAATTTGAGAGTATTCTTCCTTTCTCTTTTGATCTTGAGACTGCACATCATCCATTATTGGAAAAACGCCAATGCCGATTCACTCTTGATGTCCCATAGAATCAAAGAAAGAAATCAGATATTCAAGATTTGAAAATTGAAACACTTCAAGCATCTCATTCCCTCTCCATCGTCCCCTCTCCATCAAAGAAAGAAATCAGATGTTCGTGATTCAACCAAATTTGGTTCGATCCAGGTTAGATTCTGCACATTTTGACCCCAAATCTATTCAAACATCGGTTCAATTCAGGTTAGATTCTGCACATCGCGACCCCAAATCTATTCAAACATTTGGTTGTGTGTGTTTATTTGCGTATTAACGATCTATGGTTATTTTGTGGCTGCAGTGTTAGATCCAGAAGGGGGAACGGCGATTAGGGTTTCTCATGATGATTTTGGACAATCAAGAGACAGTAGAATCAAGCAACGATTATGGTAAGTTATTTCTTTACGGTTTGTGATTGATTTGGGGTTAGGATTTGAGTTTTTTTACTTGATTTCTCCCTTTTATGGTAGCTGGGATCGAAGAATGTTTGATTGACCAGGAGTTACGAAATGCTACTCTTTTAGGGTGATGCAGTCTTGTTGTGTATGGATATTTCTCGAGAATGTCTATCTGAACTTTGTGTTTATAAAAACCATGTTTGATTCAAGATTTTTTTTTCTTTTTGGTTGGTTATTTTTGTTCTTGACATATAATCTATGCTTAATTATTGGTTATGTTCCATGGTGTAGGCGTGTTTTTTACTTTTGCTATGAACTAGCTACTTCCCACAGAAAGGTGGAAATTTGTTTTAGATAAAATTGCATTCTTGTTAATGGTACTTTGTTTGACTGGTGCAGGATGACAAGGACTGGTGCAGACCGATGGACTAAGACCCGTTGGTCGGACTGGTAAATTCTCATGTTAGGGTCTAGGTGGTGGCGATTAGTGTTGAGATATGATACAACAGTGCTGGGTTACTTCCCTAAGTTGCAGAGATTGGCTACAAAAAAGGTTAGAACCACCTCTTCTTCTATATTTTCTAAATTTGATCCCTAAAGTCAAGCAAGTTTGTTAATGTTCGTGAGTGGGTTTTAAAATGTTTATTGTTTCAGTTATCAAAAACCTGTGACCCGTGTACACATATCGCATACGTTACAAGTTGTTCATTTTCAGAAATAAATCTTGAAGTTGTTACTTTTTTTTATTACAGGATAGCACCAAATAGGATTCATGTTACTTGTGCATTAGTTTATGAGAAAACAACAGCAGGTCGTGTCCACAAAGGCATTTGTCCTATCTGGATGAAGGTATTAGTTCATTTTCTTGTCTATTGGCTTTGGGGTTTCAAGTTTCAACTTTAAGTTGATTTTTTTATTAAAATTATAACTTCACATTGTATTTTCATAACACTATGGATATTATTGTGTTTAGCCTTTAAGTCATGATGAAAAATTATTTCACTTTTAGCATGTCAGCTAATCAAGAATACAGAAACCACATAATACTACAAGAAATACAGCAACAACATAACACTATGGATACCAATCCTTTTGATTTTGGCAGCCATAAGAGATCCAATGGTTGGAAAAACATCACAGGGATTTAGTGTTTATGATCCACCGCATACGTTTGAAGCTCTTAATTACCCTTCCTTACTTAATCACGTGCTTATTTGTTTTAATTCTTCAGATTGCAACTTTCACTTCTAAAAGTCACATACAAATTCCCAAAAAGAAAAAAAAAGAACAGGGGCAGGCTGTTCTTCGAGTGCTTGAAACATGCCTAAAGGTAGCTATAATCCTTAATACATTTTTTAGTTGAAAAATGTAAATCAAGAAGTGGGTTTTATTTCCTTTCATCTTGTTTGATTTACTCAACCCGTTTGACCCATTCAACTATTAGCTAAATTTGTTGATTTGGCTCATTTGACCAACTTGAGATAAACACAACTCAAACTAACTCTTTCATAAGTAAAGAGGTCTTAACTAAGACCTCTATTTTGCAGGTTAGCAAGCCCCTCTTTCATAAGTTCATCTACATTTGCCTTTTGGTTGCTAATGGTTGCTGGATCATCAGTGCAGAGACTATGAATATATCGATCAATATCTATAGTGGGTATATATGCTTCAATGTTTAATAGTGAATATTATAGGTTGGAATTTTCTTATTACTAATCTGTGGTGCAATTCAGAAACAATGCAGATTCAAGAACATGAAAATGGACTTTTTACATGTAAAAAAGGAATCAAAAGGTATGATTTGCATGAGTATTATTAAACTTTCTTGGACACCTGATGAACAATGGTTTTTGCTCTTCTAATCCTGCTTTCTTACTCACATAGTATATCAAATCGAAAGTGGCATCAAACAATGGTGTAGAGACAGATTTGTCAAGAAGGTATTATTAACCTGCATTTTTGGTGGATTTGCATATACATTTGCTAATTAACAGATTAAGGTAATTGAATCAGATTCTCCTTAGAACTGATGACGTTTGGTATATTATAGACATGCTAAACACCAACTATGGTTTTTGTTTAGTTTTTTACATATATTGTGCAATATTTATGTGTAGGTAACTTAAAAAAATGGAAAAAGTGTGTTTTATAGGTGGCTAACCCATTCTAACCGATATTAAGATTACAAAATTTGACCCATTTGCTTTACCAAATTCTTGCCGATGCAAGTCCCTTACACGTATTAATTTCTAAATTAACTTTTAAGAATTTTGTGAATTCATTTTATTTAAGTGGATAAAGTAAATAAGTTACTTTAATTTCAGGCGTTGGAGGCAGGGGCTACAGTAGCAGTTGCATGGCAGTGACCGCCTTCACAGTTGCTGATGGATTTCTGCCTGGTGGTGTACACCTTCACAGTTGCATGACTCCTCATGGCCCTGAAACGAAAACCTACTAGGTAAAATGACCTTTTTAATGTTTTTCTGTTTCATTTTTGTAAACCTACGTCCTCGGTTACAGGCTACAATTAGTCGAGGCAACGATGCCGAATCGTGTCTAATGCCACAAATCTGTTGTGGGTCTCGAATTGCCAGTCAGGGATCATGATCATTACCACTGCTGGATTGGAATAAATTCGCATTTTATTTAACACCACGGCACCACGGAATACACAGGTTTACAAAACAAGAGTACGTATACTGAATTGTAAAGCTGTTCATGATCATATAAACCTGGAATTCCGATGTTTTCCCAAATGAAGCAAGTTAAATGCTAAATAATGTCTGTAGATGATGCATATGTACACAATCATGAAGGAATAGGGACATAATAGTAGATAAATAAATAATGATAGATAAAAAAGCAAACGATGCTATAATTCTCCGTTTCACATATTTGAAGTTATTTTTATTTTATAATTTTTACTGTGAAAAACTTTGGTGCTAATATAATATAATGCCATGAACAGGGTGGTTGGCTCTTTTATCAGGATGATGATCCTTATGTTCGAAGGACATCAGCTATATGTATCGAGTATGGAAGTTGCTGTCCATTAGTAGACTTTCTTAGTTCAAGGAGAATGCTTTGGTTTTGGGGGAACAAATGGAGCCGGGAAGACCACTACTTTGTCTATGCTACCAGGTGCAAGACAATGACATCAATTCTTTTTAGTACAAATAGGGGCTTTGTGTTCATTGTGTGGGTTTCATTTTTAATAATACTGTGAACAATTTGTGGGAGTTCTCACAATATATGGTGTCTTTTTCGTGTGTGATACACTGTTGTGGGACAACAAAATAGTAATCTTTAAAACCGTTGTTAACTTAAAGTAAATAGTGAGTTAATGTTGAATATATGTATATAAGTACCAGCCGCACTTTTCCTTCCCTTTATCGCTAAAATCATCCTATTAGAAAATAAAAATATCACATGAATTGTGTGATAATACAAGTAGAGTTGTCACTTTTGGTTCTCTATCATAAGTACCAACAATGGAAGTCTTCAATCAATAATTCACGTATATCCACTTCCATCAATCGATCGGGTTTCAGGTGCATCTTTTGAAGTATGCAAACAATAAATTTAATTTTAGAAAAAAACAAAAAAGGTTACAATGCATTTTGTATTTCAACCAAAATTAGTTACCGCGTTCACAAATCTATCACTATCCCCATTTTCTTTGATAAAACAAATGTAATAAACTCAACATTGCTTTTTAGTGGTGGGGGCTCCTTCGATAGAGGAGAACAAAGAAATTGAGGAGACACCTCATTCTATGTCCGATGAAGAGTGGTGGCAAACTATGGTGATGAGGTCATCAAAATTTGTAAGGCGTATGACACAAATTGACCTCCTCACAATGGAAGTCATTGACACCCGAATTTTGACTTTAAAACTACTATGTTTATTACTGATATCTTAAAACTATGTTGATGACTTTTATCTTAAAACTCTTTTGGTTTTAAATTACTATGTTTGTGACCTATATATATTTCAACTCGAGTGTATGTTGTTATTTGTTTGAGTTCTACAAGGGTATATAAATTGAATCGATGATACAAATGAGAAAACTAACAGACGTACAATGATGAATAAGCATTCACGAGAGTATTGATAAACTAACAAAAAACAAGTACCGCGTTGGCTGTTGCTGTCACCGAACGCGCATGTACCACCTTATAAATTGTTGTCGCCGAATGCGCATGTACCACCTAATAAATTGTTGTCGTGCCGCATCGTGCTAACATAAACAAATATCGCGTTGTAAATTTTCGTCTCTTTCAAACTCGCGAACAGAAGACGAATAACACGCTATACACTGTCGCCGCCGCAACGCGCGGGCACACGGCTAGTATATATATATATATACTAGGGGTATACCAGCGCGTTGCGACGGCAGCAGTTTATAGGGCGTTATTCGTCATTTGTTCGCTTGTTATGGCGGGGTGACAATTTTACATCGCCGTATTCGTTTTTAGCACAATGTGGTCCGGTGTCAACTTATAATGCGGTATATGCGCTTTTTGACTATTTTTTGCATTCAGGTTTGGTTTTTTGGGGTTTTTTGCTCACCCCTACTAAAATCCAAGTTTACTCTAGGGTTATATGTAGAACTTAAATTTGAATACTCATGTCGAAGGTATTTAGAACTTTCGGCTCGTGTGCTAAACCGATTCAAAAGGTTAAAACTCGAGATTTTAATTCAGTTTTGTTGGACTTTTATTTCGTTGGAGTCGGATTAAAATAATCAACATGCATGCTTACGTGGGTTTTAGGTTAAAAGACAAACTCAATCAAGATAAAAAGTCAACAATTTAGAATTGTTTTTTTAGAAACGTCTTGATGCTAAATATGAAATAGAAAGTATAATTCGAAATACAATGTAACTATTCAGATAATCGTGTTTGGAATATGACATAAACAATGCCACTTTAAACGTCAATTCAACTATAGCAATTATTTAATCAAAGATTGCAAAGATCACATTTTTTAAAATAATAGAAGTAAAATTCTTCTCTGCAAGAACTGATGATGTTCTATTGTTTTCGAATGCCACCAAAAGAAGCAAAATTCTTCTCTTCACTATCTACAAATCAAACCACTAAACATTAAAGTAAGCTATTATAAAAATTATGAGTATGGCGTCAATTCATTAGTTGTATTAAAATAATATAAGGATTTACCTAAAACATTTTGTAAAATTCATTCACCGGAAGATCAAGATACCAGGTCATTCTCAAATATTTGTTGAGAGTCATTCTCAAATATTTCTTGTAAAATACAAAGAAAAAGTAACATTTATGGTTTGGAATCTACATAACATTAATGAAATTCTTCAAATCACACTTCATGCTAAATCACCAATATGAAGCTCATACTCGAAGGCAAGAAGGAAGAGAGCAAAACAAATATGCAGTAATTGAGAACCAAAACACTCTACATACCTTTTCGGGACTTCAAAGTGCATCCACAAAGATATTCTACCATGACACACTATATGTTGCTTGGTGTTCCAATTTGACCAGATTCGGTTTGTATATGTAGCTCTGAAGAACCCATTGTTGCACCTAGAAACTACATGAACCGTTTTCACTTAACATCTACATAAGCCGTATGAACATGGAATTAAAAAATCCAACATGTAATAGCCCAATAAATTCACATCTCTGAACTCTTCAATCAAATTAGTGTTATAACAATTAGGGGGAATGAAGAACAGACCTTTGGCAATATAGAGTATCTATAATATAGCTGCAAATGAAGCAATAGACAATAGCAGCATCCCAACCTTCTTTCAAGGTACAAATTTGAAGATCCAAATGAAAAAAGTTAGTCAAATGCAAATATGTACATGTAAATTCAATTGAACTAAGCAGTCCCTTTATAAAAAAATACCAGATTAAAATTCAGTTCTTTGTTAATCATACCTCCAGGGAAACATTAGAATTTATATGCCTTACCAAAACATAGGACCAGCCTTCCTCAACAGTGACGGTGGCCCAGTCTATTGGTATTGGCGGCCTTCATCTATTTATGCACGCTCGCATGAACCTTTTCTTGCAAGAGCATAAAAAACTTGAACAAAAAATGGTTATTTCTCTCTATCAAAGCTGACATCCTAAAAAACGGTTGCTTTAGTAATGTGTGCAACTGTTGTAATTCACATGGCTCAAGCACCTTAAACCTTATTAACGTCTTATCAGTTACATTATTAGACCATGCTGCCTGCAAAGAGTTGTACTAAGTAAAGAGTAGGGCGTTATGTACCTTGAACATGGACGTGTGCCAATGCTTCTTGAAGTGACCATTTGAGATAAGATTGTTATGTCTAACCATGGTTTCTCTGCAAAATAATTCATGTTTAACTCACTCTAGTTCTTAAGTGCGAAAGATTGTTCTAAAACTCAAGTAAACACATAATTGTACCAAAAATGACAAAAAGGGTATAAGATGGTATTTTTTTCTCATATATAATCAACATAATCAGCATTTTGAAAAACAAAAATGAGCAAATGGATCATTCTAGCTTAATAACTTTTAACCTTCTAAGTTTTCACCTTAAAACAATGAAAATACAAATAATTACCTAATTCATAGCATTATTTTCCATTGATGCAAACATTTTTTTATAGAATTAATGAATTTCACAGGTTTTAGCTCAGAATAGAAAACAGATTAATCATAAAATGGACTCTCTAAATGTGCCAACATTACTGATATAATGATGGCACATAAGCGGTACTTCAATACATCTAAAATCACATAGAACATAAAGATTCAATATGTTTTAACATTTCGACAAGAATGAGGCCTAATTCAAGATTAGTAAAACAACAGACAAAAAGATTCAATCTTTTAACAAGAAACAAGTTCAAATTCGGTTTTAACTACAAATTTCAAGAGAGTTGAAAAAGAATTGATCTTTTACCTCATCTTTCTTTGGATTTGGCATCAACACCCCATTTGGATCTGCTAATATCATTTCATAATAGCATCAGACATCAAATCAGAGTGCAATAACATCAAAAGTCTAAAAAAGTACAAAACGTTTCTTCCAGAGAATCAAGATATCGTGGATTAAATCGACAAACCAACAACTTGTTACCTTCATCGCAGATGAAGAACATGAACAACCAAACTGAGATTTAGTCCCTGGTAATGACGACTCTTTGGAACCAAAGTAGAAATGAATGTTTATGTCTGAGATGAAAAGAGATGACATCTACGGATACCTGAAAAAATCCCAAATTCGACAAACATAAAGATCTGACTTGTTTCAAAGTTAGATCTGAAGTAAAACGTGAAGAACAAACCAATCTGAATTTTAGGCTTGCGTAGCATCGATTCCTTGCAAAACCATAAAACAAAGAAATCAAGTTACTATGGAATCACAAACCCTAATAAACGAAACATATGCTAAAATAAAACCAAAATACATATGGCTAAAGAATGATGTAACCGATGTTGAATCTTCAAAAAAACCCTAAAAGTTTCGATTAGGGAAATAGAGCAAAACCAGAACGAATCTACTAACTGAATTCGAAAATATTATACAATCACAAAAAAAACGTGAATTACCTGCCTGAGATATCTAGGGTTTGATAGACGGTTGATAAGACGGTGATGGATCAACAGGAGCGGCCATCTCGTTAACGATTATCACTGTTGAGGTCAGTGATGGATAGATGGAGGCAGGGAGAAATCTAGGTTTAAAACTGAAAGAATGAAGAGAGGCGTGTTTTAAGAGAGAGAGAGTGTGTGTTTCGATTTTCAAGAAAGTCAGACATGTTTTAAAATTTGAATTGCAAAAACCTTTTTCTATCCCACCTATTTAAGAGTTTTAAGAGATTCAACATTGTGCATAAATTGTTTGTACATTATGCTTAAAAACTTGTAAAAATCTTAATTTTTCAACACTTGTGTTCTCTCTCTCTAATATGT
Organism: Deinandra increscens subsp. villosa; assembly: GCA_039602395.1. Lineage (NCBI taxonomy): Eukaryota > Viridiplantae > Streptophyta > Magnoliopsida > Asterales > Asteraceae > Deinandra > Deinandra increscens. Next base: position 84,293,360 of record JBCNJP010000010.1, on the reverse strand, counting down.
ATAATAAGATAATATAGATATATTATATATATATATATATATATATATATATATATATCCGATGGAATTTCAATAACAAGAAATATTCACCACAAAGTATGTGGTTTAATATAAAAAGAATTTTTATATTATCTTGTCCCTTTTGTAGTATTTTAACTACATGCAAAGTTCGTAACGCTGCTTCGACGTAAAAATATCCAATGAACGCTTGAGTTTATTTATTTATTTATCAACTATGTCAAATAATAAACCCTTTAAATGTTTAGTGCTTTTATAACAAAAAAAAACCATTAGGTCTTTATATAAACATTTAACGTCAATGTTTTTCACCATTTAATGCCATTTATATTTAAACAAGACTTGTATCATTTCTTTTTCCTCAACCTTGATTTATTAGTCACCATGCGTATCCAATGCATGCATGATCAAATCCCATGTCACCGTTGATCATATTATCTTTCACGATCAAAACCAGACACCCAACAACTTACAACTACCATTAGTAGTAATCCACCACCTTTATCTAATCTACTACTAATCCTCTACTAATTATACCATACAGTATTCACGTGTACCTTACTTAGACAACATCATCACCTTAGCCACCCTAGATTTCTTACACACCCACCCTACATGTACCACTTGTAGGTCCGGAAAAACTCTCGAAACACGATATTCTATCAATCACGAGTGCGGAATCGAAGTGATTGATTGATTCAAGATGATAGAAGAGAAGAAACACGAAAATACGATGATATCAACGTTAAAAACTTGAACTTGCACACAAGATGAACTTGTCGGGTACAACTCAGAAAATCGTAAACACACTTCTCTTGGGTTTACGATCGTAAACACTTTGGATCGTAAACACCTTGGCTCCTCCTCTCTCAATCGTAAACTCAAGCACCAAAATGAGGAGGTCTCAAGGGGTTTATATAGGCACCCCAATGGGTTTACTATTGGGCCCCTTGTGGATCATAAACCCAATAGTAAACCCAAGCCCAATCATAAACTAGCCTAAATACAATAATCAAACTAGCCTATGATCCTAATTAAACCCTCTAAGCCCAGCCCAACTTATTTAATATTACAAGCCTCATAATCTAGCCTCTACAATCTTCCCCTAGGCTTGTGATATTAAATGTCTTCGATCTTTGAAAAACTTCTTCTTGACTGGCTGACATAGATGCTGATGAAGATTCTTTCCGCAGAAATCTTCAATGGGTTTCATAACGGGCACTTGGGACTTCCTCTCGATCAGCATCAGCTTGAACTTCTTGAAATGAACAAGTTAATGAGAGGAGGATTCTCATTGACTTGCTTCTCTTGAAAGAATTGGTTCTTGCAGAATCTTCGGTAACTGTCTTGAATCTTCAAAACAATTAGAGGTTAAATTTTGAAAAACTTCTAACTGTGAAGACCTTGATTGTTGAACTTCAAACATCATGAACTCTGACTGCTCTCTGTATCATTTTCTTTTTCAAATATTTGACTTGAAATCTTCAGCTTCCCCTAAACTTGTGAGCATTTTCTTTGAAAAACTTTTGAAGCTTTTGGATACTTGTAAAGATACCAACAACTTCCCCTGAACAGTTGCTTGTCAGATGGAAGTCTTATCCGGTTGGTTCTTTAACTTGAGCGGCAGCAACATCTTTCTATCATCAACCTGTCTGACACACATTTGAAAAAATATACACTACCAGACATGTGATGACTGGTCTTTGGGTTAGGAGGTAATTATCATCTGTTCAGTTGATTCAAATTAACATAATTTTAACCAAAAACCCTAATATAGATTACGGGTTTTCTATAAAACATCCCCTGAACCCAAAGACCTCTAAAGACTTCCCCTTAGCTGATTACTTCCCCTCAGCTAAGGACTTCCCCTGAGATAATACATATTATCCTCGAGTTCCCTTCGGATACTATGTATTATGGAAGTCTTTTCGGATAATAAGTATCATCCTCGAGTTCCCTTTGGATAATACTTATTATCCCCTCTCCTTCCCCTAAAAATTTGTCAAGATCTGACGGAGGAAGTCTTTTCCATTAGATAATAAGTATCATCCTCGCGTTCTCTTCGGATAATACTTATTATCCCATACTCCTTCCCCTAAAAATTTGGCAAGATCTGTCGGGGGCATATTGTCATGCATTAAAACCCTTGAAAAACATATTTTGACTTCTCAAATCAACCTGGCCAAGACAAAAACACACCAAAAAGAACTTAACGACTCACACACGAAAGATATAAACTAAACAAATACTTACCAAACCAAACATGAGAAAGTTTACAAGGGATCAAACCATATGAATCTGACTGAGGAACCCTTTTCAGCTTCAGTTACTCGACGCTCTAAACGATTGCTCAAAATTTTTGAAATCACATAAACTCACATCCAGATAAAAACATTTTAAGTGCTTAATTGTGGTACATAATTACCGTCATGTTTAACCGTCCCCACACCCAATCGTTCATAGCAAAACCTACCCAACCTCAGAGTTTATTGAGGATTCACAAACCCCCAACTTGAGGAACCATGCAACACTGCTTTGACAACCACTTATTTCTTATTTTCATGAATTATCGGTTGGTGATCAGGTCGGCCGTATAAGCACGCAGAGAAGACCAACAGAATAATTTTCTTTTCTTTTCTTTTCCATTTTCTTTTTCTTTTTCACATTTTTCATATATATTTTTTGAATTCTTTTCCTTTTTCTTTTTCTGTGGTGTTGTCATTTACAGTATAAACATGGCGTGTGAGAGAGTGAATACTAGGTAAATACCACTCTCAACCCATTTTTGCTGGGTCTCAGTTTTTTTAAACTATGTAAACTAGGATGGAAACCTAAACATATATAAGAGTTAAGATTACTGCACTTACAATGGATGATCATTGTTTTTGATTTAGCTTACCGAACATCATCTTTGAGACGTCTTTCACTTCTGCCTTACACGTGTCAGTCTCTGATCGTCATGGAAATTTATATCACTACCTACCAACTCAAGGCAAAGACAAAAGACATCATAAAAACCTCAAACAGATATTTTTGTATTTTCTGAGACAATTATATTTCTTCCCCTGTTTTTATGAGGCTTTTGAAAACAAACACTATTTTTGTTGTTTTTAAGATTTCTTAAAAAAAATAACAATAAAAAAAATTGATCAGATCATTCCTCGAAGGCAATCATCCGAAGGCCTTCGACACACATTTCAAAATTTGGTCGTGGGAGAGGTTTTGTGAAAATGTCCGACGAGCTATTTTGAAATGTACCTTTACGTCTATATGCTTGGTTTTAGAATGTTGGACAGGGTTTTTCACAATTTCCAGAGCAGCAGCATTGTCGCAAAAGATAGGAGTGTTAACGAATTCCATACCGTAGTCTGTGAGCTGGTTTTGGATCCACACTACCTGTGAAGTACCAGCAGATGCTGCCACATACTCAGCTTCGGCAGTTGATTTAGATACGGTATGCTGCTTCTTGCTCTGCCAGGAAATGAGTCGATCGCCCAGATATTGACATCCACCCGTCGTTGACTTTCGGTCCAAGTTACTTCCACCATAGTCACTGTCAGTATAAGCATACAATTGAAAGTCAGTGTTCTTTGGGTACCAAAGACCAAGCCTAGGCCTGCCCTTTAGATACCTAAAAATACGCTTAACAGCATTTAAATGAGAAAGTTTAGGGTTAGCCTGATAGCGAGCACACAAGCAACTGCATGCATAATATCTGGCCGACTCGCTGTTAAGTACATCAGAGAACCAATCATCGAGCGATACGTGAATTCGCTCACTGACCTCCCTTCTGCATCTGCTGACAGGAGAGGTCGGGATGCCATTGGAGTTGAAATTGACTTTGAGTCTTGCATCTTGAACTTCTCTAGGATCTCAGTCACATACTTGGCTTGGTGAATAAGAATCCCAGATTCATCTTGTTTAACTTGCAAGGCTAGGAAGAAACTCATCTCCCCCTGATCGCTCATTTCAAACTTTTTCTTCATGATCTCCTCAAATTCGGTGCATAATTCCTCGTTTGTAGAGCTGTAAATGATGTCATCTACATACACTTGCACCATGATTATATCCTCATCCACCCTCTTTCTAAACAAAGTTTGATCAACAACTCCGTCTTGTATATCCATTCTCCACCAGGTGATTGGACAACGTTTCATACCAGGTACGAGGAGCTTGATGCAAACCGTACAAGGCCTTATCCAGCAGATAAACATGATCTGGATTTTCTTCATCTACGATCCCTGGTGGTTGGGTTACATAAACTTCTTCGTTCATCTCTGCATACAGAAAGGCAGTCTTCACATCCATCTGATGGACTGTAAAATTGAGATATGATGCCACAGCCAGAAAGATCCGAATTGCTTCTAATCTCGCCACCGGAGCGTATACCTCGTCATAGTCAATCCCGTGAACTTGCCTGTGACCTTGTACTATTAACCTTGCTTTGTTTCTTACAATGATTCCCGAATCATCCTTCTTGTTCTTATAAAGCCACCTTGTGGGAATCACCTTCTTGCCATCAGGCCTCTTCACAAGTCGCCACACTCCCAGCTTTGAGAACTGATTAAGCTCATTGTGCATGGCCTCTATCCAATTCGGATCTCTGAGAGCAACCATCACATTCGGAGGCTCAATCTGGGAGATAAAACATGAATACATACAGAAATTGATATCCCCCGTGCGGCTTCTAGTTGAAACACCTGCAGACACTGGTCCAAGAATGTTGCTGACTGGATGATCCTTGTTGATCCTGGATACCTGGACATCTGGCACAGACACAGAAACAGGCATATTAGAAGAAACAACATTATCATTTATATCACTAATACCTGGACTTTGAGGTGTCTCTGAATCATTATCACACGTTCCTGAAATTCCCGGAGCATCTACGTTGACATTTGTGGGAACTGGAACAGGTGTCTTTTCACTGATTCTGTCAACAGAAGGTCTTGATTCAGGTGGCTGAGAGATAATCTCTTCTTCTTCTCCCAAATTATGAAGATCATTCGAAAACTTGAACCCTTCAAACAGAGACCCGTAGTTAAAAATCCAATCAGGTCCGGTCCCTGCATCCATCGGATTGTCTTCAAGCCAGTCCACATTGAACGCTTCGATAATCAAACCGGTGGTCTTGTTATAGACCCGATAAGCACTATTTCCCGAATAACCAACGAAATAACACTCATCTGCTTTCGCCTCGAATTTCCCTACGTCGGACTGAATCAGCACCGTGCACGGACATCCGAAAGTCTTGAAATAACCCACTGTCGGCTTCTCTTTGTAGACAATCTGATATGGAGTTTTCTCATGACGTTTGTTTAACAGAACGCGATTTTGCACATAACATGCTGTGTTGACTGCCTCAGCCCAGAAGAAGATTGGTAGTTTTGCTTCACACATCATTGTCCTTGCAGCTTCAATGAGTGTCCTATTTCTTCTCTCAACTACTCCATTCTGTTGTGGAGTGTAGGGAGCACTGAACTGTCTGTCTATGCCTTTAGCCCCACAAAACATATTCAACTCAGCATTCTTGAATTCCGTTCCGTTATCCGATCTGATAGCTTTGACCTTCTTGTTCAGCTGATTCTCAATGAGTGTGACAAACTGTTTCACTAGGGCTGGAGTTTCATACTTGTTAGACAAGAAGTAGACCCAAGTAAAACGTGAATAGTCATCCACAATCACAAGACAATAGGAGAACTTGCTGATGCTCTGAACTTGCATAGGTCCAAATAAGTCCATGTGTAGAAGTTGTAGAACTGATGACACAGAGTTTGCTATCTTCGGACGGTGTGGCAACTTGTGCTGCTTCCCCTTCGCACATGCCACACATTTTTCAATAGTTGAGAAGTCTTTAATTGGCAGCTTTCTGACATGCTCTCCCTTTGCGAGTGTTGGAACTTTTAATAAGTGTGACTGACGCCATCAAATCTATTCTCGAATAATTCGGTTGAAGAATCCATTGTGATTTGATTCAGAGACGCGGGTTGTGATGCTCGAGGCTTGCAAGTTTGGACGAAGACGTTTTCTTGAAAAGTCAACCGTTCGGGTCAACGGTCAACGTAAAAGTCAACAGAAGATCGGTTCGAGCGAGTCAAGCTCCATATTAATTAAATCATCTTTGATTTAATTAATAATAATTATGTCATTTGTTTATTTGTATTTGCTCATTTGTATGTGTGTTAGCTAGTTAGTGGGCTAGTGAGCACATGGGCTCTCTATAAATAGGAAGGGATAGCTTCATTTGTTAGATGATGAATAAAATGAATAAGGATGTTCTAGAGAGATGTGAGCTATCATTCTAGAGAGAGAGAGTCACACATTGGGTTTGAGCTCAACCCAATGTGACCATGGATTTCCTATGACGAGTTTGTAATCATTCGGTTCGTTGTAATCTTTCAGCAATAATCAATGAATCGTTTGATCTTTCATTTCTTGTTATAGATTATCTTAGTTTCTCATCATCCGGTCTCCAAATCTCACCTTTGTTCTTGCTCAAGATCGGGATTCTCGATGTGAAATCGGTCCTGACAAATGGTATCAGAGCGGGTACCGATCAGATCTTGTCTCACGACGAATCTGGTCACTCGAATCTGTGATTTTGAGCTTGAATGAGGCGCTGATTGGAAAACCCACTTTGGAGACTTTTTCTATCTTTTTCTTATTTTTGGAGCTGATTGATGATTTCTGGATGAACCTAATGATATATTCTTGTTATTGGGTTCATTTGGGAGTGATTTCATGCTCCATATGTTCAAATCTGTGAAGAAATACGAGATCTGAGCAAGAAAAACGAAGCAGTTAGAGTTTTCCCGTTTTTGGGGTTTTGAAGATTTTTTGAGCTTTGATTCTGAGTTTTTGGTGCTAAAATCAGTGTTTTTGGATGAAATAAAGTATGAATCTTGGTGGAAAATGCATTCCGAATCCATTGGGAGCATCGGTTTTTTCTGAAACGCAAGGGTTTGGGCAGATCTGGAGAAACACACAGTAGTGTGTGTTTCACGGTGTTCTTGGTGTTCTTCATTTTGGTTGAAGATTGCCTTGGCGATTTTGCAGCTGATGAAGATGTTCTTGGCGACCTCGAGAGAGCTTGAAGATGTACTTGGCGATCTCAGGTGAACTTGAATATGTACTTGGCGATTTCGAATCTGTCCTTGGCGATTTCGGTTTGTCCTTAGCGATCTCGAGTCATATCTTGGCGATTTCAAGTTTGTTCATGGCGATCTGGGCTTGGCGATCTCGATTAATGCTTGGCGACCTCGTGTGGCTTTGGCGACCTCAATCACCTTGGTGAGCTCGTCTGAACTTGACATCTGGGTTTTCGTTCGAGTATGTTTCAGTGAATTTTGATCGTCTAGATGTGTAGGGGATCGACTCACGAGTTCAACGACATAAAATTCGTCAAATTTGGTCGAGTTTTCACTGAGTTATGGTGATAATACGGTTTTCTGGTATGAAGCTCGTTTTTCCGATCTGCTATTAGGGTTTGCAGAGGTTGAAGACAACTTGGGGAGGCACTCGATGACGTGTCATCCGACGATAGGCTGCTGGGAGAATTTCTTCTCTCTCTCTTGTCGGGACAGTCTTCTCCTCATTGGTTGAATAAACTCTAGTGGGCCCATGCTGGAGAGATAGTACGCTGAATGCTCTTCCGTTTTCGATCAGCTATTGGCTGAGAATAAGCGCCTGGGCCCCAGCTGGTGACATTGAGCCGTTAAGAGCATGTGTGCTGCTTCTCTATGATTGGTCCGCGCCCATGTCACACGGATTATGGACTGTAGCCGTTAGATTCATCAGATCTGTACCGTTAGATGTCTCTTGTGCTTTTAGCTGATTGGCTCTTTCTCCTTCCCACGGATTGCCATATGCACCCTTGGATCAGCTCATATCCAGCCGTTGATGGGCTTGTTAAACTCAATTTTGATTGGTCAATGGCACTTCACATGGATTGTGCTTTTTCCATGGGATTTTTTTTTGGACTAATTAATTATTTCAACATTATTTCGTTAAACGCGGGTATTTTTCTCATCGGTTTTTAACGAGACTAACGAGATAAAGCCCGAACTGAATTGCTAAAAATTTTAGTCATGGAATTATTTCGTTTATTTATTGGGTTCAAATTTTTGGTGACGTCAAGACCACGTTAGCTAACGACCACTGACGGACTGGTTTCGCTTCTCGGTTAAAGTATGCGACTTTTTCGTTATGTCTCACTCCAAGCTGTTTAGCTGATGCAGCGCTGATCTCATCTAACCGAATTAACTGGAATCTCAGTTAAATATTGGAATATTCCGTTAAATCTCTAACGAAAGGCCCGTTACTTGAATAAAATTTACGGTCTTCTCAGATTCATTCCAAATTGCACCGTTTGACTCAGATATCTTCACGGAATATTTTTCCGAGCTCGATTTTCTTCACCCAAAATTACGAAGACTCCGGTTATGAATAAATTTCTCGTTTACGCTCGGGATCTCAGTTTTTCACTGATTTGACACTTTATTTTCGCATCCAACCCAGTCACGCGGAACAAGTTCAGTATTTATGGATCATTCACAACTGTCAGCACCCAGCTTCCGGTTTTTCGCAAGATTGTCCGATTTCAGGATTTCAATACCGTTTTCTCTTCGGAACTGAGCGAAACGGTTCCACTCTCTGCATCTGATTTTCCGCTTCCGCATCGGATGTTTTCAGAGGGATCTAGAGAAAAGGGGGAACTTTTATGGATTTGGATTATCGGGTCGATTATCTGAAGTTGGAGCATTTTCAGTGATTTATTGGTTTATCTGATTCGATTTGTTGCGATTTTGACTCCGATGTTCAGCTTTCTTAGTATTGTACCCGACCGTGTGAACCGAGTGAACTGCAGCACTTGGCTCTCAACTGGAGCAACAAGAACAGAAGAAGCTTATTCAAAGGGGGGAACCTCTACAACAGAAAGATTCAGGTTTATCAGTTGTTATTTGAAGATGCACGACAGAGCGGTTCTTCACCAGTATGACAGATTTGACAGCGTCAGTCAAGGGGGAATTGTTGGAACTTTTAATAAGTGTGACTGACGCCATCAAATCTATTCTCGAATAATTCGGTTGAAGAATCCATTGTGATTTGATTCAGAGACGCGGGTTGTGATGCTCGAGGCTTGCAAGTTTGGACCGAAGACGTTTTCTTGAAAAGTCAACCGTTCGGGTCAACGGTCAACGTAAAAGTCAACAGAAGATTGGTTCGAGCGAGTCAAGCTTTATATTAATTAAATCATCTTTGATTTAATTAATAATAATTATGTCATTTGTTTATTTGTATTTGCTCATTTGTATGTGTGTTAGCTAGTTAGTGGGCTAGTGAGCACATGAGCTCTCTATAAATAGGAAGGGATAGCTTCATTTGTTAGATGATGAATAAAATGAATAAGGATGTTCTAGAGAGATGTGAGCTATCATTCTAGAGAGAGAGAGTCACACATTGGGTTTGAGCTCAACCCAATGTGACCATGGATTTCCTATGACGAGTTTGTAATCATTCGGTTCGTTGTAATCTTTCAGCAATAATCAATGAATCGTTTGATCTTTCATTTCTTGTTATAGATTATCTTAGTTTCTCATCATCCGGTCTCCCAATCTCACCTTTGTTCTTGCTCAAGATCGGGATTCTCGATGTGAAATCGGTCCTGACAGCGAGTTTGGTCAAATTCTTCATATTAGCATGCCCGAGACGTCTATGCCACAACATAGCCAAATTTTCATTATGTTTTGATATAAGGCATGCTTCTTCTGACGTAGGAGGATTGCCCATGTTGAGAAGATATGAGTTTGAACGTCTTGGAGTGCGCATCAGTACACACTCCTCGGGTATCTTCACACCAGGCTTCAAAATAATACACTCCTTTCGATTGAACATCACCGAATAGTCTTTGTCACAGATCTGAGAAACACTCAGCAAACTGTGCGACAGTTCCTCCACATAATGAACGTCAGAAAAAGACAGATTTCCACTCCTCACCACACCTTTCTTACTAATTCTACCACCCACACCACCTGCAAATGAAACTCCTCCACCATCGAAATCTTCTACATCTTCCAAAAGGGACAGATCTCCGGTCATGTGTCGGGAGCAACCACTATCAACGTACCAGAGATTGCTGATAGATCTTCTTGGCTGTCCCTACAAGAATAAGAAATTAATGAGATCCAGGTACCCAGGCCATAACAGATCTGGGCACACCTTTTGCATCAATGTAGTTAACTAATTGGAGAATCATTTCAGACTTTGATCCAGACACATTCTCATTTTGAATGTTGACTTTTGGTTTCCATGTGGTGGTTTTCTCTGGTTTCAACACAGTTGTTGAATTGTTCACAATCACAGGTTTCTTTTGTTGTGAAATGACCTTTTTACCAGTTGGCTTTTTAACCGGTGTCCACTCAAGTTTCAGTTTAGTATACACAAGTTGTTTTGTTTGAGTGACACCTTTTTGTTTCAAAACCTGTTGCTCGGCTTTCGCTTTGCCATTAGGTTGATTAGCTCTTTTTACTTTAGCCACTTGTTTTTCAACGAATTCTGGTTTTATCTTGTGGTAAACTCCTTTAGATACATAAGTTTGTTTTGGAGTTCTGGTCACATTCCACTTATTAACAACAGGCTTTGTCACAGGTGCCTTTGCGTTTGAAACCTTAGACCGTTCAGTCTTCATTGGTTCAGAACACTGCTTCCCCTGAAACACAGCTTGTTGTTTCTGCTTTTGTTTTTGCCTTTCTCCGGTCATCATTTTCTCCAACATACTAGTCCGTGGGTTTTGTGGATAGTATGGTTGGTAAGGTCTATTAACACAGTTAGCTGCAAAATGTCCTGGCTTTCCACATTGAAAGCAATTCATGAGTCTAGGCCCATTGACATGACTACAGAGGTATGAACGTCTTGGGTAAGACGACTTCCACTCTGGCTTATCATCCCATTTGTGTATAACACGTTGTTTATCCTTATCAGATTGTGTAATTAAACAGAATTGTTCCGATTTAGATTTGTTTGTTCTATTAAATGCTGATACAACCTGGGGATAGGTAACAAAATCTTTGGGCTTAGTCTCACGACCTATTTTTGTGTTAGGCACACGAATTTTAAAACCAGACACTTTTTCATTTGATTCTGAAACATTTTTTAATAACGATACAGCTACTTGTTTTGACTTGGATGTTTCTAGTTCTGACACAAGTGCCAATACATCATCCTTAGGTAAACATAAACTAGAACTACTAGAACTACTAGACGCATGACTCTCATCCACTCTCTGACACTCCGCATCCTCCTCAGAAATGTCTTTGATTTCTACTTCATCTGCACAATAAATAGATACATCAGAAGTGCTCACACAGTTATTCAGAGAAGTATTTGATGGACCTGCTTCACATGCGTCTGTCATCACTCTGTCCATATTACCCAACCCATAAGTCATGTGCTTTTCATTTTCAATTTCCTCTTCTGTCATAGGCTTCACTCCAACCAAGACACTATCTAAGGGAGGTCCTTCTTCATGCATTTCCGATGCAGTTCTATCAATCTGATCCTCCTCTAAGATCATTCCTATCACATCTCTAGTTTTATCTTGAGGAACAACGTTCTTGCTTGCAAAGCTAATTCCTATCCCACCTTTGTCTTTACCCATTCTAACCTCAGTTATGCAAGTATCTAGGGATTTACTAGCCTGTAACATTCTTTTGCTTCTCATAAGGTTTATATCAAGCTTAACCTGCATCTCATTGTTCTTATGCTTAAGGTCATCTATCTGCTTACTTAGCTCAGCTATTTCTAACTTAGCGTTGTCATACAAATAGGCATTCTCAGTTGCAAGGTTCTTATATTTTGCTATATCTAATTTCTGGGCTTTAACCTTTTCTTCATTCTTTTGCCATCTACCCTTAAATGAACTCTTTTCACATTTTACTTCAAACAATTCTGATTCAAAGTTTTTGCAATATTGTCTAAGAGTAGTAACTATACGATCACAAACAGGGTTAGAACATACCTTGGTGTGGTCTGCTGCCATAGCTTCATTCTCCTCAGGTTCTTCTTCAGTAACCACAAAAGCATGCTCCTCTTCATCATCATCCTCCATAGTCGTCATCATAGCATGTGTCAGACTCAGATCCTTCAGCTGGGGGGGTCCAGTCATAACCTCCACCTTCCTGCACTATCAAGGCACTTGTTTCGGCCTTTGCCTTCCCATCCGCTGGCTTCTTCATCTCTGCTTTCTCCTTCCTTGGTTTGCTGCACTCCCTAGCAAAATGCCCATATTCATCACAATTGTAGCACCTAAGCTTTGTCTTATCAAACCCCATTCTGATCTTGTCTTGATCCTTCCAAACATTTCGCCCTGTAGTAGCCATGAACTTCTTAGCCCTGAACACTGCCATAGCCATTTGCCAAGAGACATCCAGCATCTCCACATCCTCTGGATTAATCTGATTAAGCTCCCCCGATAGAATCTCAGAGGGAATTAGGGTTCCGGCCATTAAGGCATGGTAACTGTTCATGAATCCCATACCCAGTGCAAAATTGGGATCGTTGTTCGCCTCAGAAGTGTCACCTCCACTTGAACTAGATTGGGGTTGTGCCACAAATGCCTTTGTTTGGGTCATCGAGCTTGATCCACTTCCAACAGACTTTCCTTTCTGCTTCTCATCAACCTCTTCCGACAGCAAAGCTTGATTCAGCTTCCCAGCCAAACTAAGTGAGCTTATATGATTCAACTCACGCTGCTTATCATCAATTAGCTTGGACTTCAACTTGTTGATCATTTCATCCAGAGACAGCTCACTCAATTTGTTGTTGTCCTTAATAATTGAGATATTGGTGTTCCATGACTTTGGCAAACTGTTTAGCAGCTTCAAATTCTTATCTTCCAATTCCGGCTCCACACCATAACTTGACATTTCTGCCATCAGAGAGACAAATCTTTGCACTTGCGCTTCGAAAGATTCACCTTGGATGTGATTAAACAAATTGAATTTCTGCTTCAACATCTGCTTTCGACTCGCCTTGATGTCTGGATTTCCCTCATAAGCAACAATCAATGCATTCCACAGTTCCTTTGCCGTCTTGCAATGCTTAAAGCCTTGAGCAATGTCTGGTGTCAATGCCATGGTCATTATTGCAAATGCCCTCTCTGCCTTGTTACACCTTTCCCAGTCATCATCTTCAAACTCATCTTCAGTCTTAGCCTTTCCTATCTTAGCTCCCGCTCCATGAGTTGGTATGTGAGGTCCATTCAGCACTGCTCTCCACAACCTTAAATCAACACTCTTCAGGTGGTTCTCGAACCTATACTTCCATTCCAAAAAGTGATCCGCCGAAGTAAGTCTAGGTGGACGAGTAATAGGTCCGATCTCGAAGTCCAACTTCTGATACATACTTGGTTCAAAGTCCATTGCGCAAGCTTAGGGAACCTAAAACTAAAGTCCGAATGTCCAAACAAGTGAGATTACGATCGAAAACACCTGATTACGATCGGGAACACCGATTACGATCCAAGCAAAAATCGTAAACACCAAATACAATTGAGAATATCGTAAACCTTGATTACGATAACTGATTACGACTCCGATAGTCGTAAACACTGATTTCGAGAAGCGATGATCGTAAACACCAATTACGATCCAATTGATCGTAAACTTCGATTCCGACTCCTTGATTCCGATACAGCAATGTCGTAAACTCCGATTACGACCTGGAAATGTCGTAAACACCAAAAGTACGGATCGTAAACTCCTAAAAACTCAGTCTTGATGTCGTAAACGCCCAAAAGATGCAGATCTTCAACTGCAAATGTCGTAAACACCCCAAAACCAGTCGTAATCACGTAGAACAGCAGCAGCAACAGTCGTGAACACCAAAAACCTTTGAATCTTCAAGAAAACTCGAACACAAACCCAGAAAACTCTTGAATCAATATCGTGAGAGCCTCGAATCTAAGATTCTTGGCTCTGATACCAATTGTAGGTCCGGAAATCTCCCAAACACACGATATTTGATCGTAAATGAGTGCGAAATCCTCAAATACGATTGATCCAAGAACAATAGTAGAAGAATAGACTAGATCTAGAGAAAAGATGAAGTCTTGAATGAATATCACTACTAAAGGAAGCTGATCGTAATCACAAGAGAGATAAAAATCGTAAACCTTGAAGTTGTATTAGAAAAGCTTGGCTTAAAATGTAAGACAATTGGGTTTATATATCACCCATACACAAATCGTAAACTACTAAATAGCCCACATGGCCCAATCATAAACTATATAAGCCCAAAAACTAATAAGCCCAAAACAATAAAACTAGCCCATTAATAAATGTTCATGCCTTAAATAAGCCTAGCCCAACACCACTCAAGATTCCCTTTGACCCTCCTCCTCCTCTCCTCCTCTCCTCCTTGCTCCATGAAACCGCCCCCCCTCCCCATGGCTCCCTCTCGTTCACGGCTCACCCAACCAAACCGCCACCACCACCTTTCCTTTTTAAACAAACCTTTTTACTTGTTTCTTTCCTTTTCTTTGTGTAATATCTAAAAGAACTTAAAGAGGAAACCCTAGGTTACATTTCATTTGCTCCCACCACAAGAAAACACACACTTTCTCTCCCTCTCCCCTCAAACCCGTTGCCCTCTCTCTACTCTCTCTCTAGTTTTCTTCTTAAAACATCACAATACTTGAAGATTCAAGGCACTTTGGAGCATCAAGGAAGCAAGATCAAGCCATCACCATCCTCCTCCACGTTTTCTACAAGTTAGTAGTTATCATTTTCTTAGTTTTTCTCTAGTTATTCATGTTAACTAGTTATATTTTTCATCTAGAACTCCAACCACAAGTCTTGGTTAAAATGGTGACTTTAAACTTATATTTTCTTCTATGATGATGATAACCTACATGTTTGTTCATACTCTTGTTAGATCTAGTGAATCTTATGTTTATGCTAGTGATTACATGTATTTTGAATCCCTCATACACTACATTGTATAGATCTATAGAAAAACAAGTGTTATAATGCTAGTATGTGTACAATATGCCTTGGTTTTATGAACAAACAATTAGATCCAAAATTTGTGACTCTTGGAACCCTAGGTCCAAAATTTCTAACATGTTAGAAGGTTATTGATATCACCATACGACTTATTGATATGTTTGGACGACTAAATCAATAAAAATAAACCAATAAAAAGTCTCAGAAACTATAGATAAAATAGGGCCATTTTAGGACAGAAACTTGGACCTATTCTTAAGTGGTTATAAAGTACTTTTTTAGTTATAAAAACCCTAGTACAAGATCCTTTTTTAAAATAGCTAAATTTAGGGGAAAACGGGACAAAAACGGACAGTTTATGGGCCCGGAAAACCCATTTTTGTAAAGATATACAAATAAATGTTACAACTGATCTTGAAAACTTTTACGGACCTAAGATGACTTATAATAGGTTTACAAAGTGTTTTGGTAGTTTACAAAGCCTTAGAATGAGTCACAGGATCAAGACCGGCTAAATCGGACCCATACCGGCAAAACCGACAAAACTAGGAATATGGACTTTTGAACTTGAATTTTCTGATTTGATATGATTCTATGATGAAAATAAATATGTATTTATTTATTAGATCAGTGCCTTAGTCACATTTACAAATAACGTGAAATGCGGCTAAAACCGGCAAAAAGCTCGTTTTGACCTTAAACCGTCATTTCTCCCTATAAAAGTCCTTTAAACTCATATGATATTTATTCGGGAAATATAAACTATTTCTAAAATAGTTATTACCTTGGAAATAAATAATATTTTATTTATCGCACAATAAATATTTATTTTCAATAAATATTTTATTAAGGTCAACGATGTCGTATCATAACACCGGGTTGCCATAACGCCAAGACGTGAGCAACCAAATTGGAGTGACTTAGATGTCAACCCAATTTATATATTCTAAGTTGTCTTATAATATTGTATAGGACTGCTTAATTGCCTATCTTACTGAATCATTTCATTCAGGTGAGTTTTCACGGCCCCTTTCTTTTAATAGTTTTAATACTTGGGGGAGAATTCATTACAAACATAAATCATTGCCTGACAAATAGATTACTTGTTACCTTATTAATTACATGAGCTTTTCCAGTCAAAATCATATTATACCATGCTTGTTCATGTTATGATGAAACCCCACTATTAGTTGAATCCGATTAATTTACAAACAGAAACGATGACTCGTGGATAGATCTATTGGGTTAACGCCCCTACTCTGATTGGTAGCTCCAATCCTAACTCCGTTTTAATAGTCAAAAGAGTACATACAGTTATATTTGGCCATGCGGTACTGTTGGACATAGTATCATGAGTGGGTAATCAGTTAGTTTCGGTATTCAAGGTTCATGGTAATTTATAAAACAGTATCTAAACAAATTGTCAAACGATGGAATGATTCGATCAAATTTGTTTATCAAACCTTACATGCATGCTATCTAAACCTGTGAACTCACCAACTTTATGTTGACCCGTTTTAGTATATGAATTCTCAGGTGACTGAACTTTGCTGCATTCAGGACATCATATCATTTAGGACCTGCATTTTCTTACTCTGGAGTCATTGTCAAACCGAGCTGCACTTTTGGAGATTTCATTGCATAACACCTAACGGTGTCATGTTCTCAAATCTTTTTGAAATGTAATTGGTTTTGTAACTGTAGCGTACACAATGTTTTCCACGTCTGTAACTTGAAGAAGTGCCTTGCCGACGAATTGCTCGTCGTCCCTCTCGATAAAACTCACGTTGACGAAACCCTTCACTTCGTGGAAGAGCCTGCTAAAACCGCCGACCACAAAGTCAAGAAGCTGAAGCGAAGTCGAATCCCCATCGTTAAAGTTCGATGGAACTCCCGGCGCGGATCCGAGTATACTTGGGAACGTGAAGACAACTTCAAAGCCAAGTACCCGCACCTCTTTCCCAACCCAGCTCTAGTAGACGGCGCAGCCTGAATTTTGGGACGAAATTCCTTCAACTAGGGGAGAATGTGACAACCCGTAAGTTTTCTAAGTCAAATAATATAATAATACGTGTAATTAACTGTTTCTGTGTGCATAAATCTGTGTTTTAGCTAACGTAGATGACGTATTATGCAACTATCTGTTAGTCTTGGCGTAACTCTAAATTAATATTTCGACGACCGATCTTAAAAACAATGATATTATATATATATATATATATATATATATATATATATATATATATATATATATATATATATATCCGATGGAATTTCAATAACAAGAAATATTCACCACAACGTATTACAGTTTAATATAAAAATAATTTTTATATTATCTTGTCACTTTTGTAGTATTTTAACTACATGCAAAGTTCTTAACGCTACTTCGACGTAAAAATATCCAATGAACGCTTGAGTTTATTTATTTATCTATCAACTACGTCAAATAATAAACCCTTTAAATGTTTAGTGCTTTTATAACAAAAAAAAACCATTAGGTCTTTATATAAACATTTAACGTCAACGTTTTTCACCATTCAATGCCATTTATATTTAAACAAGACTTGTATCATTTCTTTTTCCTCAACCTTGATTTATTAGTCACCATGCATATCCAATGCATGCATGATCAAATCCCATGTCACCGTTGATCCTATTATCTTTCACAATCAAAACCCGACACCCAACAACTTACAACTACCATTAGTAGTAATCCACCACCTTTATCTAATCTACTAATAATCCCCTACTAATTATACCATACACTATTCACGTGTACCTTACTTAGACAACATCATCACCTTAGCCACCCTAGATTTCTTACACACCCACCCTACATCTACCACTCAAGATTCCCTTTGACCCTCCTCCTCCTCTCCTCCTTGCTCCATGAAACCGGCCCCCTCCCCTTGGCTCCCTCTCGTTCACGGCTCACCCAACCAAACCGCCACCACAACCTTTCCTTTTTTTTAAACAAACCTTTTTACTTGTTTCTTTCCTTTTCTTTGTGTAATATATAAAGAACTTAAACAGGAAACCCTAGGTTACATTTCATTTGCTCCCACCACAAGAAAACACACACTTTCTCTCCCTCTCTCCTCAAACCCATCGCCATCTCTCTCTCTCTACTCTCTCTCTCTAGTTTTCTTCTTAAAACATCACAATATTGAAGATTCAAGGCACTTTACAGCATCAAGGAAGCAAGATCAAGCCATCACCATCCTCCTCCATGTTTTCTACAAGTTAGTAGATACCATTTTCTTAGTTTTTCTCTAGTTATTCATGTTAACTAGTTATATTTTCCATCTAGAACTCCAACCACAAGTCTTGGTTAAAATGGTGACTTTAAACTTATATTTTCTTCTATGATGATAATAACCTACATGTTTGTTCATACTCTTGTTAGATCTAGTGAATCTTATGTTTATGCTAGTGATTACATGTATTTTGAACCCCTCATACACTACATTGTATAGATCTATAGAAAAACAAGTGTTATGATGCTAGTATGTGTACAATATGCCTTGGTTTTATCAACAAACCACTAGATCCGAAATTTGTGACACTTGCAACCCTAGGTCCGAAATTTTTAACATGTTATAAGGTTATGGATAGCACCATACGACTTATTGATATGTTTGGACGGCTAAATCTATAAAAATAAACCAATAAAAAGTCTCGGAAACTATAGATAAAATAGGGTCATTTTAGGACAGAAACTTGGACCTCTTCTTAAGTGGTTATAAAGTATGTTTTTAGTCATAAAAACCCTACTACAAGATCCCTTTTTAAAATAGCTAAATTTAGGGAAAAACGGAACCAAAACGGACACTTTACAGGCCCGGAAAACCCATTTTTTAAAGATATACAAATAAATGTTACAACTGATCTTGAACACTTTTAGGGACTTAAGATGACTTATTATAGGTTTACAAAGTGTTTTGGTAGTTTACAAAGCCTTAGAATGAGTCACAGGATCAAGACCGGCTAAATCGGACCCATACCAGCAAAACCTACAAAACTAGGAACTTGGACTTTTGAACTTGAATTTTCTGTTTTGATATGATTCTATGATGAAAATAAATGTGCATTTATTTATTAGATCATTGCCTTAGTCATATTTACAAATAACGTGAAATGCGGCTAAAACTAGCAAAAAGCTCGTTTTGACCTGAAACCGTCATTTCTCCCTGTATAAGCCCTTTAAACTCATATTATATTTATTCGGGAAATATAAACTATTTCTAACCTAATTATTACTTTGGAAATAAGTAAAATTTTATTTATCGCACAATAAATATTTATTTTCAATAAATATTTCATTAAGGTCAACGATGTCGTATCATAACATCGGGTTGCCATAACGCCAAGACTTGACCAACCAAATTTACAGAATCATTGCATTCATGTGAGTTTTCACGGCCCCTTTCTTTTAACAGTTTTAATACTTGGGGGAGAATTCATTACAAACATAAATCATTGCCTGACAAATAGATTACTTGTTACCTTATTGATTACATGAGCTTTTCCAATCCAAATCATATTGTACCATGCTTGTTCATGTTATGATGAAACCCCACTATTAGTTGAATCCGATTAATTTACAAACAGAAACGATGACTCGTGGATAGATCTATTGGGTTAACGCCCCTACTCTGATTGGTAGCTCCAATTCTGACTTCGTTTTAATAGTCAAAATAGTACATACAGTTATATTTGGCCACGCGGTACTATTAGACATAGTATCATGAGTGGGTAATCAGTTAGTTTCGGTATTCAAGGTTCATGGTAATTTATAAAACAGACGTCGCTCACCTACCGGTAAGTCAAATCCACAATTGGATTGAAGATCAGCAAGTAACAATTACGAAGGATTGTTTTCAAGAAGCTTTTGATCTATCGTTACAGGTACTCGGGATTGCAGTTATAAAGACTTCATGAACTACAAACCCATCCATTTTAAAGGCACTGAAGGTGCTGTCGGACTGATCCGATGGTTCGAGAAAACTAAATCCGTCTATCGTATGTGCAACTGTCCAGATGAATACAAGGTCAAGTACGCCACTTGCATCTTCAGCGAGGTTGTACTAACCTGGTGGAATTCCTATAATGAAACCCTGGGTCAGGATCTAGCTTACTCCATGTCTTGGGAAGATCTAAAGGTACTTATGAGGGATGAGTACTGCCCTCGAGAAGAAATGCAATGCCTAGAAGTTGAATTCTGGAATCTCACCATGGTTGGTGCCGACATAGCCGGGTACACTTGACGTTTCCATGAACTGGCACACCTGTGCTCCACTATGGTTACCCCTCTATACAAGAAGATAAAGAGGTACATCTGGGGACTTTTCCCTCTCATCCAGGGAAATGTCATGTCATCTAACCCCGCTACCCTCCTGAGCGCCGTACGTTTGGCCCACAGCTTGACCTACCAAGCTGCCCGCCAATGTGCATCATTCGCCAAGAAAGCCTCGGAAGTTAAGTCTGCTGTTATTCCACCCACCTCCTCTGGTAACGTAAAATCTGACCACAAGCGCAAAACATGGTCATGATTGGAAGAAGTAGAGACCTGCAGAAACCCCTGCTGCCGAAGTTCCAAAATGTAAGGATCAATCTAACCCTCACGCGATATCAAAGACTAGTAAAACCGTGCGGAATCCGATTTTAGCTAGGTGATTCAAGAATAAACAATATATGCAATAATCGAAAAGTGTAATAAACTAGAAAACACAAACCGATCGTAAACTTGAAAGACCACTTCAATTAACACCAAGTCCGAACCTGTAAAGGATTCGGTTACACCTTGAAAACTCGCAACACCTTAGCAACAACAACCCTAAATCGATATAAGGAGGGTCTATATATAGGAGAGATTGACTTGGTAAACAAGTCAATCTCTTTACAAGATTTCGAACCCTAAGCCCACCCTTAAACCGATCGGACCCAAACCCACATTAATCCTACAAAAGTTAGCCCAATTACAAGTATTTACTAGCCCACAGTATTAATATAAACCCAAAATTCATCTAATGCAAAAGCCTCATTTTCTAGGTCTCTACAATCTTCCCCTAGGCTTTAGCATTAGACTGTCTTCACATTCTGAATTTCTTTGATAGATTCACCGTTGCTGGATCATACCACAGTTCCTTTGCTACAATCTCAGTTACGGCCCGAGTATAACACTTTGCATATTCTTCAGTGTCTGGATTACTCTCAATCTGATGCTTTACAAGTACCATTATATCCTTCTTGTGAAACCTCATCAAATCATGAACTTCCATGACATCGATTGTCTTTGATTTGCAGAGAATTTTGGCTTCACCAGAATAATCACTATAAGCCCATGTTTGAAAATCATGCAAACAATCTTCAGGATGTCTCATCGGCAGAGGTATTGTTTTTGTCTTGTCTGTAGGTGGATACAGAACATTTGTGAACTTCTTGGCTTTTACACTCTCCATCCCTGGGATACTCTTCTTTCCATCCCATTTGAAAACACTCCTGTACTTCTTCACGTACGATTTCTTATGAGGAAAATCTTCAAACCTCTTGAACTTGCTTCTTACAGCATTTTCTAGTTTCCTGTAGAAGTACTTGGCTTGATCATTGTTTGAAGGATTTGAAAACGGTGCATGGTACAACATTATGAGATCTACATTCGTCCAGGAGTAAAACTGGGTCCAGCTCTTGTAGTATTCCAATGGATACTGACCCTTTCTTCTTACTACGAACATATTCTTCTCTCCATCAAACATCCAGGCTTTAATATCTGCATTGATTCCTTGCTTATCATGATAATGCTCTCCCAACTGGATTAGATACCTTTCAGGAGGATATGCAAATGTTTGAGCTTCCCAACCTCCGTCAAATTCTGAAGCTGGTACTGTCATATAATCTCTATCCCGAGTATCTTTATCTTCAGTGGAAGCTTCGGGTAATACATTCTGAGTTTCCTCAGGGATATCAGCTTCAAAGTCAAATACTGGTGATTGTGAGGAATCACCTGCACCTGAACTTCCTTCTGTGTTACCTGGATCTCCCTTATCACCTTGACCAGAGTTGGATCTGCTTGATCTATCCGAGCTAAGCTGCTTGATTAGCTTATGGAGATCTCTGAATTGTCTTGCAAACTCTCTGTTTATCTTCTTCTGATTTTCCAACTCAGTGTTATGAATTTTCTGAATATCAATCAGATCTTCAATTACCTCACTTTGGACTGTATTCTGGGCTTTCAGAACTTTTATTTCTTCTCTCAGTTCCTTTTCCAGTCTGAATTCAGGGGTTTCTACTGCTTTCCCCTTTTCTTGGGCTATGGGTTGAGTGGATGATTGACCAGCACTTGAGCTTGTGACTGGTGGTACACGAGGGTCCAATCTTCTTCTTCTTGGGTCACTTGGGCCTTCCACAGAGTGTTTTGTAGCAGTCGGCTCAGTCTCAGTCATTTCTTCAGTAACAGAAGCACTGAGGGGAGGATCCTCCGTGGCTTTCCGTTTTCTAATCAGTGGCGTCTCAGCAGTTTCAGTCTCAACTTCCTCTATAGTGATGTCATCAAGATACGTGTCATAGTTGATATTATCTTCACCTTCAAAATTCAGTGCACCAATCCGCACATCTTCTAAGTCAAACTCTTCCCAGTCAGAGTCATCGGGAAGGTTAACAACTTTCTTCGGAGGAGGAGGTCGACTATGTTCTTCTTCAACCGAAGCATTTCTGTTCACTGGAACTTCTTCTCTCACTATGTCTCCAAATTCTCCAAACTTATCACCAAACGGCATCTTATCAGACAATTTCTTCTTTGGGTTTATCATTGGAAAAACCTCAATGCCCATTGGTTTGGTATCATGTGTGTCATTTGTCTTCCTCAGTGCTGGATATCTTGAATCCAGAACTAACTGGATGAATCTTGGAACAACAGCAAACTTCTTATCTCTGGACACAACTGCCTTCACATCTTCAAATATCATTCTGGACAAGTTGAACCTAACACCTCTGACCAGTGACACCATTGCATGGGTGTGCACTTGGTTCAACTGATCTGTAGAGCTTTTTTTGGCGATGACACATTTTTGCAGGTAATGTGCCAACATCCTCCAATATGGTGGAATAAGAGCCTTCATGGTGGGAGGAGATATTGTGAGGTAGCCCATTTCCTTCAGACACTGTGACACCATTTCTTTATCAAGAACAGTGGGATCAGCAACAACATCTTTAAGTCTGAGTGCCTGTCTGAAATTTTCTTCTGTTAAAATCACCTCAGTAGCTTGAATCTTGGCAATTATCTGCTTTCCATCTTCATATACATCTGCTGTCTTCCAAAACTCTTGCTGCATACGTTTGCATATAACCGGGTTTGCTGTTAGTGCATAGTGTAGACAGCACTTCTTCAATCCTGCTATCATTGACAGATACTTCTCTTTGTATTCAGCAGGCGGGTCCAGCAAATAAGCCACCTGATTGTGATCTTTGACAAACTCTAAATCCCTGCACTCACAGACACAGATAAACATCCAAAACACACAAAAGTTCATTAGTTTTTAGGGATTTCTCGAAAAACGGACAGCATAATGGCTTAAAATTGATCGAAAAACCATTGAAAACGTCATCTGGTACCTTTCCGATCGAAAAACAGGGTTTTCGATCGGAAAGCATCCGTCCGATCGAAAAGTCATTTGTCACCGAGAGGCCTGATCGAAAAGGTGCTGGCCGCGATCGAGAAGTCCAGGCTCCGATCGAAAAGCATAGCTTTTGATCGGAAAGCCTAGGACCTTGATCGATAAGACTCTGGTCATCGGCAACCAGTGGTCGACAAGTACCAGTCCCGATCGAGAAGCCTTAGCTTCTGATCGAGAAGTCTCCAGCGATCGAAAAGCTCCAGGGGCTGATCGAAAAGCCCCTGAATCGATCGAAAAGCCTCTTCATCTTCATACCGAACCTGCAACTTCATCAATTTCACACATGTTTGATGATTTAACTCTTAAACACAGTCCCAAACCCTTGCATTTTGAGTTTTTCACCCGTCCCAATCAATATTACTGAGAAAATTCATAAAAACAAACATACTCCATTCGGTCTTTGGGGGGTCGGGCAACGCGCTTCAAACGGGGCGCCATAGCTCCAAATTGACACAGGGGATGTGGTCACGAGAAGATTCCGACCAAGAGGGAGGTGTTGGATGGTGTCGACGGTGGTGGATAGCGGCAGATTTGGAGGGGACAGTGGCGGCGGCGCTGCGAGAGAATGGAGGTGCTGTGGTGGTCGGATGATGACGGGAATGGTGGTCGTGAGGTCGCAGGGGAGAGGCGATGGATGTGGTGGTGTTCGATGGAGACGGCAGTGGTGGTGGTGTTGATCGGCGGAGGTAGCAGGTGGGTGGTTAGGGTTTTGAGTGAGGAGAGGGAGACGGGGAGAGTGAGGGGTCGCCGACTCTCCCCCTTTTTGTTTCAAAGAATTTAAAAAAAAATTCATTTTGACCCCTCAAGATTTAAAAAAGATCAATAGAGACCCAAACCTTTAACTTCAACCTCATTTTCTCTTAACAAGGTTATATTTTAAAAAAAAAAAACACACAACCCCAACTTCAATCTTGTTTATTCAAAAAGCTTCCCCTGAAGTCAAGCCTGAGAGTTTTACAATCTGGCCACTTATACTAAAATAAATAAACTGAATAAAAAACAAAACAAACAAAATCAGAAGTTAAGAAAATAAAATAAACACAATAAAATAAAAAACATAAACACATAAAAAAATCTTAACCAACTGAATTTTGAGTGAAGAGGCACTGTTATGGATCATACCAGATAGTCTGTGACTGAGGAACCTTTTTCAGCTTTAGTTACTTCGCGTGTTCAGGCGATTGCTGGTATTTTGGTCCAATTTTTTTTAAACTCATGCTGCTTTCGCTTACTCAAGCAGTTTCATCACCTTAACTTATATTTTTTTCAGGTTTATTAATTATGACAATCTATCCAGGTCACACACATAAGTCCTAGGTATAAGTTGTACATTCTATCAAGCACACCTGGTTTCCATACAACATTTTTTCACGACACCTTTTCTTAAGCCCAACATCATGCTCCAGAGGGGTTGAGAAAAGAAAAGAATAGATCACGGGGGTTTTGTTGGATAAAATACAGAGTCAGCTGAATTTTTGAAACATTTTTTAACAATGTTCTCATCAGTGACAAAGGCTGAGGGTTTTGGACGCTTGAGGGTCTCTTTTGATTGTGCACTTGGCATCTTTTGGTTTATCATATATATACAATGTGATCTTAAATCGTACGTGGATCAGGGTGGTTCCAGGTCTCCGCTTTCGCAGAACAGAGGAGTCCTGACTCACGTACAACATTCCCAGGTCATTGCTTACGCAAAGCAGAGGGAATGGGATTTTTGAGCATGACATTAACACTCAGAACCGGGCGTGTGTCTCAGGATACCTGATGCACAGTCAAATAGGAATTGTACTAACCTAAGTGTGTGCTCCCTTTCAAGCATCATACGTTATCTTCAAGTGTTGTGATAAAACATACCTTTTGATTGATTGTCAGCAGAGCCTACCAAGCATATCGACCATGAATCACTGCTTTTCACATCCACCTTACACGTGTCAGTCAACAAACACCTGGAAATTTATATCACTTCCCGGCCTGGTCAACCAAACCAGAAAAAAATTTAAAAGCACACACATTTGAAGAAATGAATATCTTATATCTTCCCCTTGCTTTTAGATTTTTTTTTAACTACAAAAAAAAACACTATTTTTGTATTTTTGAATTTTTTTTCAATTTTTTTTATTTTTGAATTTTTTTAATTTTTTTTTTAATAAAACAAGTTGCCAGACTACTTATCAAAGGCTATCATTCGAAGGCCTTTGAGACACATTTCAAAATTTGCACTTGGAAGGGGTTTGGTGAACATATCCGCCACATTGTCCTCCGATGCCACCCTTTCCAGATGAATGAGCCTGCGGTCATAGCAATCCCGAATGAAGTGCGTTTTGATATCTATGTGTTTGGTTTTGGAGTGCTGCACAGGATTTTTCACGATTTGCAATGCAGCATTATTATCACAAAAAATGGGAGTATCGAAAATATTCAAACCGTAATCTCCCAGCTGATGCTGCAACCATACCACTTGTGAACAACAAGCGGATGCAGCCACATATTCTGCTTCGGCTGTTGACTGAGACACCGTGTGCTGCTTCTTGCTTTGCCAAGATACCAGCCTGTCACCTAAAAATTGAGCTCCAGCAGATGTGGATTTTCTGTCAAGCTCATTGCCACCATAATCACTGTCAGAGAAAGCATACAGGTTAAATCCGGACTCTTTAGGGTACCAGAGGCCTAGACGAGGCCGCCCCTTCAAATATTTAAAGATACGTTTCACAGCAGAGAGATGAGAGAGTTTAGGATTAGCCTGATAGCATGCGCATTGGCACACAGCGAGCATGATATCTGGACGGCTGGCGGTTAAATACATCAGAGACCCAATCATTGACCGGTACATGTGCTCGCTCACTGGTTGACCGTCTGGATCCCTGGTAAGTTCTGGTCTTGCCGCCATAGGTGTGGAGACAGGCTTTGCATCCATCATTTTGTATTTTTCCAAAATTTCTGTGACATATTTGGCCTGGTGGATAAGTATTCCACTGTCACTTTGTTTTACCTGTAGGGCAAGGAAGAACTCCATCTCACCCATCTGACTCATCTCAAACTTTGTGCGCATTACCTTCTCAAACTCTTTGCACAAGTCTTCATTGGTAGATCCGAAGATGATGTCATCAACATATACCTGTACCATGATTATGTCATTCCCAACCTCCTTCCTGAAAAGTGTCTGATCCACGATGCCTCTAGTGTACCCGTGTGCTAGAAGATGATCAGTCAGAGTCTTGTACCAAGACCGAGGGGCCTGATGCAAGCCATACAGGGCCTTGTCTAGCTTGAACACATGATACGGGTGTTCCTCATCAATGAAGCCAGGAGGTTGAGTGACATAAACCTCTTCATCCATTTCAGCATATAAGAAGGCTGTTTTCACGTCCAACTGGTAGACCGTGAAGTTCATGTAGGATGCATAGGCTAAGAAGACTCTTATTGCTTCCAAGCGGGCCACCGGTGCATACACTTCATCATAATCCACTCCTTGGATTTGTTTGTGGCCCTGAACCACCAACCTGGCCTTGTTTCTGACAATGATGCCATTGTCATCCTTTTTGTTCTTGTAAAGCCACCGAGTCGTGATGACCTTTTTGTCAGCGGGCCTTTCTACTAACCTCCAAACTTGAAGCCGGGAGAATTGATTTAACTCTTCATGCATGGCCTCCACCCAACTAGGATCCGTCAGTGCCATGGTAATGTTGGGGGGCTCAATCTGTGAGATAAAGCAGGAGTACATACAGTGATTGATGTCTCCTGACTGGCTTCTTGTTACCACCCCGGATGCTAATGGACCAATGATGTTGTCCAAGGGGTGGTATTTATGAATTCTGGTTTCCGCAACGGCCTGAACGGGAATTTCAGGAGGTAAGTTTGAAAGAACGGGTTCATCAATTGTTTCAGCTGCATCATCTGCATCAGTTCCCTGTGTTTGTGGAGTGTCTGAGGCGGGATCAACTTCCGCATCAGTTTCCTGTGTTTGAGTATCCACAGGATCAGCAGTCTCCTGTACTGGTGTGGCATCTGTTTCAGGAGCAATGACTGGAGCCTTGGTGATAGAGTGTGATAATGGTGGTCCTGAAACTGTATCTTCATAAAGTTCTTCAGCTATGACAGGTTCCAAGCCCAAAAGACGGAAGAACTGATTATAATCGAAAGCTTGAGGAGGACCCACTCCACCATCAGATGGATTTTCTTCGAGCCAATCCACATTTGTAGACTCCATCACCATGCCAGTTGTTTTGTTGAAAACCCTGTAAGCGGAGCTGGCAGAGTAACCTACAAAATAACATTCATCAGACTTAGCAGCAAATTTGGGAACATCAGTGTTTACTAAAACTGTGCATAGACACCCAAAGGCCCGAAGGTGTCCTATTCTGGGCTTATCATTGTAAATCAGCTCATATGGAGTTTTCTGCTGCCGCTTGTTGATGAGCACCCGATTCTGGACATAACATGCAGTGTTGACTGCTTCTGCCCAAAACATGGTTGGTAGCTTTGAGTCACACAACATGGTGCGAGCAGCTTCAATCAGGGTCCTGTTTCTTCGTTCTGCGACACCATTCTGCTGGGGGGTGTAGGGAGCACTGAATTGATGCTCAATTCCCTTGTCGGCACAGAAATTATCAACAGTTTGGTTCTTAAACTCCGTCCCATTATCACTCCTGATGGCCTTCACTTGCAGCTTTAATTTATTTTCGATGAGCTTGATGAAAGCGATCAGTATACCTGCAACATCACTTTTCTTGGACAAGAAAAACACCCAAGTGAAACGGGAAAAATCATCAGTAATAACTAAACAAAATGCACATCGGTTAAGACTTAACATACTGACGGGACCGAATAGGTCCATGTGAAGCAATTCCAGTGGAGACGAGATTCTGTTGAAGACCTTCGGTTTATGTGGCCGTTTGTGCTGCTTCCCCTTAGCACAAGCCACACATTTCTCCTTCAGAACAAATTCTTTGATTGGGAGATCTTTAACAAGTCCTCCTCTGGCAAGTCGATTCAAGTTCTTCAAATTCATGTGCCCCAATCTTCGGTGCCAGAGCTGAGCATGGTTCTCAGCTGTTTTAGAGAGAAGACAGGCCACCTCAGATGTGGGGGGTTTCTGCATATTCAGCACATAGGAGTTACCATATCTGGGTGTTCTCATTAACACCCAATCATCGGGGATGGAGTATCCAGGTTTAAGAATGAGACACTCTTTATTGTTGAATAGAACTGGATACTCTCGATCACATATCTGTGAAACACTTAACAAACTGTGTTTTAACTGCTCCACATAATTGACATCGTGGAAGCTGAGACAACCGTTGCGAACTGCGCCTTTCTGACTGATATAACCACCAACTCCTCCGGCGAACGACACATATCCTCCATCAAATTTCTCCAAGTCATGTAGTAGAGATATGTCGCCCGTCATATGCCTGGAACAACCACTGTCAACGTACCATAGGTTGCTGACAGTCCTCCTTGGCTGTTCCTGCATTCAAAGGAGATCAGTTAGATTTTGGTACCCAGGCCTTAATTGGTCTGGGTGAGACTGGTCTGTCCTTGTTTGGACTGAGGATGTCTTTTATGTTGACATCACGGGGGTGATTTTCCTTCCCAAGTCCCTGTTGATTATTTTTGTTTATTTTGAAACTTTTAACCTCTTGAAAAGACATGGAGTGCTTCTTATACACTCCGGTAGGTTTAAAGGACAAATTCACCACTTTTGGGACATTCCACCTGTCAGCATCCCCTTGATTGTTTGATCTTGTAGGCCGCAAGGGTTGTGGGTGAAACGGTTGTTTTGAAAAAGATTTAAAAATGGATTTGAAAACAGGTTTTGGGTGAATAGGTGATTTTAAAAAAAATATCCTGCTTTAGGTGAGAAACAGATTTTGAAAATTTAACATCTTTGTACACCCTGGCAGGTTTAGTGAAAATCTTTGAAGGCTTCTTAGCATTTTCATTCCCCTTACTTTTCACAATTAGTGGTGACTTGGGCTTTGGGCTCCATTTGGGGACATTTGGCTGTGGTTTGCCCTGCTGCACCTTTTGGTTTGAAGGTACAGTCTTTGCTGCTGACCTAGCATGTATCTTTGCCTGTGCGGGTGGTGATGTGGACTTTTGCACCTTGGAATTTGAAGGTCCAAATTTAGGTTTTGGGCCAACATGTGTTTGGCCCAATGGGACAGTCTTTGGTTGGACCTTCTTCGGATAGTAAGGCTCATAGGGACGGTGCAAACAGTTTCTTGCCATGTGTCCTGGTTGGCCACACACATGGCATGATTGTTTCTTTGGATACACGGGAGCCTGTTGTTGGTTACGCCCAGTGGAAATCTAAGTTGGCTTTGAAGCGTTTTTATGGATCTAAAGGGCTTTACCATGGGGCTTTGTGGTCAGAGTATACTCCCGTTGTATCGGCTGGACCTGGTCATATGCAGAGTTAACTTCTGGGTACGGGACAAAGTCATGAGGTTTTGTGTCCCGTACTTTCTGCACATTGGGAGTAGGATAATTAGTCTTATCCTCAGAAATTTTCACACTTCCTGTGGGTTTGGGACCATCAATCTGCGGTCCCTTACCCCTTCTCAAAATTTTAACAGTCCTAAGGGGTTTCACGGGTTTTAAATCACATTTGCCAAAATTAAACACACCACATTCAGAAAGTTTATCACACACATCAGACTCTGCAGCTTTTGACTCAAACTTAACAAAAATTTCAGGTTTCTCAAAATCACAATTTTTAAAGCAAAAATCAACTTCAGACTTCATGGGACTCTTAGTGGACTCCTTGGAATTTACTACCCCTGCTTTAATATTACCTTTATCTGCACAAGAAGTAAAAGTATTAGTACGGTTAGAAACAGGAGCAGAAATTTTAATGGAACAGGCGGCCAGTTTCTTTTCTATCTCAGCCTTGGCTTCTAAGGAGGTCTTAAACACACATAATCTGAGATCATTTCATGCATCCATGGCATTGGTACTGTATGAGTGGATTTTTCATCTTTAACCTCAGTACCGAGACCCAAACCAGAGTTGGCTTTTAGATGTCGCATTCGAGCATCTGTGTTATAAAACAGAGAACTAGCCTTCATCATTTCAGACACAATTTTATCATTGCGCTCAACTTTGGTTTGTGATGTTTCTAATTTACCTTTGAGTTGTTCAAGTTCAGATTTTAATGTGACAATTTCTTCATTAGCAATTTTAAGATATGTGGTTTTGTCACTCAAATCCCTTTGAAGGTTTTTTATGTCGACTTTGGCAGCTTCTAGTTTCTCATTTAAGGATTTAGTTCCACCTTTGTATTCTCTCAAGTCTTTATCAGATAGCTCACGATTTAATGTTTCATTGGAAAACCTACGTTTCCATTCTTGAGATTCATTAAGTATAGTTTGACATTTAGGATTATGACATACCTCGGAGCTGCTGGTTGAGGGTCCTGGAGTTATGTCTGCCATGAATGCATGATGGAGCGCTGCAGCAGCTTCTTTCTGAACATCTTCTTCAGCTAACAGGGCTACATGATCGAGTGACAGACTTAAGTCCTCCACCTGAGGTGTCCAGTCATATCCTGGCGTGTGCTGAACTACCAGTGCCTTGTCATTCTTTCCAGACTCCTTCTTCATGCCTTCACCTCTGTTGTCGATCTTCCTTTCTCTATCAACCCTTGGTTTGGTGCATTCCCTTGCATAATGCCCATACTCGTTGCAATTATAGCACCTCAGATTTGCTTTATTGAAACTCAGCTTTATTCCTTTGCCACCATTCCAGTCCTTCTGTCCCGTCTTTGCCATGAATTGCCTAGCACGCAGGGCAGACATTCCCATCTGGTAAGATATATCCATGTGCTCCAGATCATCAGGGTTTACTTGATTCACATCATCAGGCGATAGATCCGTGGGAAGAAGTGAGCCTGCTACGAGTGCCTGATAGCAACTCATAATTCCTACCCCAAGGGCAAAGCCGGGATCTTTAGTCAAAGCGTTAACATCTAGTGAAACAACATTTGATGTTCCAGATGAACTCGACCCAGTGGCTTGAGCAATGAATCCCAGTGGAGTGGATGGTGGATTGTTTGGAGCGACAGCAGGCTGAGAAATGAAAGCTTGATTCATTTGATTCATTGATTCCCCGTTGCCAAGTTTTCTTGCCCTCTTCTGTTTCTTCTCCTCATAAGCTCTAATGGTAGACATGAGCTCACTTAGGGGTGATGTGGACATTTGCACCGTCTTTTCAATCAGTTCAATGGTGCTGTCCCAATTTGGCGGCAGTGAGTTGACCAGCTTTCTGTTGACCTCCACTTGTGTATATGTGACTCCAGCATCTTTCATTCCAGTGACTATCTTGATGAAGCGTTGAAGCTGAGTCTCAATATTCTCACCCGGAATGTAGCTGAACTCATTAAACTGTTCCCTTAGATTTTCTCTTCGTGATTCCTTCATATCATCATTTCCCTCGTAAGCAGCCACAAGAGCATCCCAAAGAGTCTTAGCAGAGGTGTATTCTTTGAAAGCTTCAGCAACTTCAGGAGAAAGGGCCATGGTTAGAGCGGCCAGTGCCTTTCTATCTCTTTCCACCTTTTCCCAGTCTTCATCAAGCCATTCAGTTTTAGCTTTAGGAATAGGTGGCTGACCCTGGGCCCCAGCAGTTGATAGGACAAAGTCTCCCACCTCGACCGAATGCATGATCTTGGCATCATGATAATTGATGTAGTTGACAAAACGATATTTCCAGCTCATGAAATCCTTGCCAGACAACAGACGGGGTGGTCTGGCATTTGTTCCGATTTTGGCGTCCATTTCAAGAGTGGCACTCGACAAGGTAGACATGTCAAACGCCATTGCAGCAAGACTTTCTTTAAACAAATGGATCGAAACGGGTTTTTTTTTTGGTCGAAAGCTGCTGGATCGAAAAGTACTTTTCGATCGGAAAGCTGCTGGTCGAAAAGTTTTGGGCGATCGAAAAGTATGGAGTGGATCGAAAAGTCACTGGGGGGACTTTTCGATCGATAAGTTCAGAGGATCGAAAAGTCACAGGGGACTTTTCGATCAAGAGGGCAGATCGAGAAGTCTCGAGGGGACTTCTCGACTGAGATGAAACGGATCGAAAAGTCTCAGAGGGACTTTTCGATTGAGGATGCTGATCGAGAAGTCACAAGGGGACTTCTCGATTGAGTGTTGCTGGTCGAAAAGTCACAGGAGGGGACTTTTCGACCGTAATTGCCTGATCGAAAAGCCACATGGGGGCTTTCTCGATCGAAAAGTGCGGCAGAAAAGGGGTTTTCGATCAGTCGCTGATCGAAAAGTGCTTATCAGGGTCGAAAAGCCTCTAAAACTCGAGCTGATGATCACGATCACTTCTGTCAGTCCGAAACCTGCAAAACAAACAATCTTCCAACCTTGCTACTGCGAAAACACCACAAAACTCAAACGTTAGTTAATAAACTTGAATCGGATATCGCGAGAGCCTCAAACTTGCTTTCTGGCTCTGATACCAATTGTAAGGATCAATCTAACCCTCACGCGATATCAAAGACTAGTAAAACCGTGCGGAATCCGGTTTTAGCTAGGTGATTCAAGAATAAACAATATATGCAATAATCGAAAAGTGTAATAAACTAGAAAACACAAACCGATCGTAAACTTGAAAGACCACTTCAATTAACACCAAGTCCGAACCTGTAAAGGATTCGGTTACACCTTGAAAACTCGCAACACCTTAGCAACAACAACCCTAAATCGATATAAGGAGGGTCTATATATAGGAGAGATTGACTTGGTAAACAAGTCAATCTCTTTACAAGATTTCGAACCCTAAGCCCACCCTTAAACCGATCGGACCCAAACCCACATTAATCCTACAAAAGTTAGCCCAATTACAAGTATTTACTAGCCCACAGTATTAATATAAACCCAAAATTCATCTAATGCAAAAGCCTCATTTTCTAGGTCTCTACACAAAAGCCATCAAGGCTTATGCAGCTGTTGCAGTTGCCGCTGATGCAAAAAGAAATGGTTACACCGGCAACCTGCCCTTATGTAACAAGTGTAACCTGCACCACACTCTAGATTGCATTAACACTTACTGCAAGAATTGCAAAGCTAAAGGTCACATCTATCGGGACTGTCCGAGTCGCGTGAACAAAGTTCAGACCACTAACACCTGCTACGAATGTGGGAACACTATTCACTTCAAAAGCGACTGTCCCAAGCTGAAGAAGCCAGGAACTGATGTTGTACGTGGAAGAGCGTTCGTGCTGAATGCGACTGAAGCACGAAAAGACCCGCACACCGTTACTAGTACGTTTTTGTTAAACGAACATTTTTATTTGACACCTATGCCGATAAAAGCTTTGTGTCTAGTGATTTTAGCTCTATCTTTAATATCACCCCTACGAAATTAGAAACTAAGTATATAATCGAATTGGCAAATGGAAAACAAAATGAAGCGCGTGAAATGCTCCAAGATTGTTCACTGGATCTATTAGGACATAAGTTCAACATAGACCTCCTGCCCATCCAGCTCGGAAGCTTCGATGTAGTAGTTGGAATGGATTAGCTGTCCGCTAATCATGCAGAAATAGCTAACAATGAAACCTTGACCATTCAAGGAGATCGTGTCAATACAAAGCTTCATATCATTTCGTGCATAAAGGCTCAGAAATTCCTCCGAAAGGGTTACCTTGCCCTTCTAGCACATGTATCATCCAAGAAATCCAAGGAGAAGAAGATCGAAGACGTCCCTGGGGAGCCCCTGTTCTATTCGTCAAGAAGAAGGACGGATCATTCCGTATGTGTATCGACTACCGAGAACTGAACAAGTTAACGGTGAAGAACCGGTATCCCCTCCCAAGGATTGACGACTTGTTGGACCAACTCCAAGGATCAAGCTTCTATTCTAAGATCGACTTATGCTCCGGTTACCATCAACTGAAGGTTCGAGATGAAGATGTCGCTAAAACTGCTTTTAGGACTCATTACGGCCACTACGAGTTCCTAGTTATGCCTTTCGGGTTAACCAACGCACCTACTGTATTCATGGACCTCATGAATCGTGTGTGTAAACCCTATCTTGACAAATTCGTTATCATGTTCATCGACGACATTCTGATCTATTCCCGAAGTAAGAAAGAACACGAATAACATCTCAAACTCATTCTGGAATTGCTTAGATAGGAGAAACTGTACGCCAAGTTCTCAAAGTGTGACATTTTGGATCAGGGAAGTACATTTCTTAGGTCACATGATCAACGATCGTGGAATTCATGTTGATCCCGCGAAAATCGAAGCGATCAAAAGTTGGAGCCCTCCAATTACCCCGTCTGAAATACGACAATTTCTTGGTCTTGCCGGCTATTACCGTAGGTTCATCGAGAACTTCTCCAAAATAACCAAACCCCTGACCACTCTGACTCAGAAGGAGAAGAAATTCATCTGGGATGATAAGACCGAAGAAGCTTTTCATACGTTGAAGCAGAAGCTATGTGACGCTCCCATTCTGGCCTTACCTGAAGGCAACCGTGATTTCTGCGTTTACTGTGACGCATCTCATCAAGGCCTTGGATGTGTGCTTATGCAATGTGACAGAGTCATAGCTTATGCCTCACGTCATAAAAAGTTCATGAAAAGAACTACACCACACACGACCTAGAGCTCGGAGCCGTAGTATTCGCCCTCAAGATCTGGAGACACTATCTCTATGGCACAGAATGCAAGGTCTTTATGGACCACAAGAACCTCCAGCATATCTTAAACCAGAAAGAGTTGAATATGAGGCAAAGAAGATGGGTCGAGTTACTCAGCGATTACGAATGCGAAATCTTGTATCATCCTGGAAAGGCAAACGTAGTAGCAGATGCCTTGAGTCGTAAAGATCGTGTGAAGTCACTTCGTGTCAGATCCCTTGCATTAACCATTCACACTGGTCTACCCTCCAATATTCATGACGCCCAACTGGAAGCTCTTAAAAAAGAGAACGTCAGAAACGAAGGTCTACGAGGTATGGACCGTCAATTCGAGATCAAACCTGACGGTGCCAGCTACTTCATGAATAGACTTTGGGTGCCTAAGTACGGAGACATCAGAAATCTGGTCATGGACGAAGCCCACAAATCAAAGTACTCAATCCACCCCGGTGCTGACAAGATATACCACAGACTGAAAGAACTTTACTGGTGGCCCAACATGAAAATGGAAGTTTCCACTTACGTCGGTAAGTGTTTAACGTGCGCCAAAGTTAAGGCCGAATATCAGAAACCATCCAGGTTGCTTGTCCAACCGATGATCCCTGAGTGGAAATGGGAACGTATTGCCATGGATTTCATCACCAAGCTACCAAAGAGCAGAAATGGTAATGATACTATTTGGGTTATCATCGATCGTTTAAAGAAATCAGATCACTTCCTACCCATTAAGGAAAAGGATTCCATGGAACGACTAACCACCCTCTACTTGAAAGAGATATTCTCCCGCCATGGGACTCCCGTCTCAGTCATCTCTGACAGAGATAGTCGCTTCACGTCTAACTTCTGGAGATCATTGCATGAAGCACAGGGTACTCAACTTGACATGAGTACCTCATCCCCAGACTGATGGACTGTCTCGTACCTCTACGCTCACTCCTTCAGATCTTGCATGGCCAGTACTCAGACATGAGACGCTACCATCCCCAGACTGGCCACAGGACAATCCAAACCCTGGAAGACATGTTGCGTGCCTGCGCAATCGATTTTGGTAAAAACTGGGATGAACACTTGCCCCTATGCGAGTTTTCATACAACAACAGTTACCATACCAGTATTCAAGCTGCCCCATTCGAGGTACTTTATGGTCGAAAGTGCCGATCCCCCATCTGTTGGTTTGAAGTCGGAGACAACCAAATTACCGGTCCGGAACCAGTGATCGAGACCACCGAAAGGGTCTCGCAGATTCGAAACCGCCTGAAAGCCACCCGCGATCGTCAAAAGAGCTACGCTGACGTCCGACGAAAACCCCTATCATTTGAAGTCGGTGATAAAGTTCTTCTGAAGGTTGCACCATGGAAAGGAGTCATCCGTTTTGGCAAACGTGATAAGCTAAACCCTCGATACATTGGTCCATTCCAGATCCTCGAAAAGATCGGGCCAGTAGCTTACAGACTACAACTGCCAGACGAACTTAGTAGCGTACACAATGTTTTCCACGTCTGTAACTTGAAGAAGTGCCTTGCCGACGAATTGCTCGTCGTCCCTCTCGATAAAACTCACGTTGACGAAACCCTTCACTTCGTGGAAGAGCCTGCTAAAACCGCCGACCACAAAGTCAAGAAGCTGAAGCGAAGTCGAATCCCCATCGTTAAAGTTCGATGGAACTCCCGGCGCGGATCCGAGTATACTTGGGAACGTGAAGACAACTTCAAAGCCAAGTACCCGCACCTCTTTCCCAACCCAGCTCTAGTAGACGGCGCAGCCTGAATTTTGGGACGAAATTCCTTCAACTAGGGGAGAATGTGACAACCCGTAAGTTTTCTAAGTCAAATCATATAATAATACGTGTAATTAACTGTTTCTGTGTGCATAAATCTGTGTTTTAGCTAACGTAGATGACGTATTATGCAACTATCTGTTAGTCTTGGCGTAACTCTAAATTAATATTTCGACGACCGATCTTAAAAACAATGATATTATATATATATATATATATATATATATATATATATATATATATATATATCCGATGGAATTTCAATAACAAGAAATATTCACCACAACGTATTACAGTTTAATATAAAAATAATTTTTATATTATCTTGTCACTTTTGTAGTATTTTAACTACATGCAAAGTTCTTAACGCTACTTCGACGTAAAAATATCCAATGAACGCTTGAGTTTA
This sequence comes from Deinandra increscens subsp. villosa, assembly GCA_039602395.1. Taxonomy (NCBI): domain Eukaryota; kingdom Viridiplantae; phylum Streptophyta; class Magnoliopsida; order Asterales; family Asteraceae; genus Deinandra; species Deinandra increscens. The sequence goes on along the minus strand of JBCNJP010000010.1, from coordinate 84,255,817 downwards.
TTTATTTATCTATCAACTACGTCAAATAATAAACCCTTTAAATGTTTAGTGCTTTTATAACAAAAAAAAACCATTAGGTCTTTATATAAACATTTAACGTCAACGTTTTTCACCATTCAATGCCATTTATATTTAAACAAGACTTGTATCATTTCTTTTTCCTCAACCTTGATTTATTAGTCACCATGCATATCCAATGCATGCATGATCAAATCCCATGTCACCGTTGATCCTATTATCTTTCACAATCAAAACCCGACACCCAACAACTTACAACTACCATTAGTAGTAATCCACCACCTTTATCTAATCTACTAATAATCCCCTACTAATTATACCATACACTATTCACGTGTACCTTACTTAGACAACATCATCACCTTAGCCACCCTAGATTTCTTACACACCCACCCTACATCTACCACTCAAGATTCCCTTTGACCCTCCTCCTCTCCTCCTTGCTCCATGAAACCGGCCCCCTCCCCTTGGCTCCCTCTCGTTCACGGCTCACCCAACCAAACCGCCACCACAACCTTTCCTTTTTTTTAAACAAACCTTTTTACTTGTTTCTTTCCTTTTCTTTGTGTAATATATAAAGAACTTAAACAGGAAACCCTAGGTTACATTTCATTTGCTCCCACCACAAGAAAACACACACTTTCTCTCCCTCTCTCCTCAAACCCGTCGCCATCTCTCTCTCTCTACTCTCTCTCTCTAGTTTTCTTCTTAAAACATCACAATATTGAAGATTCAAGGCACTTTAGAGCATCAAGGAAGCAAGATCAAGCCATCACCATCCTCCTCCATGTTTTCTACAAGTTAGTAGATACCATTTTCTTAGTTTTTCTCTAGTTATTCATGTTAACTAGTTATATTTTCCATCTAGAACTCCAACCACAAGTCTTGGTTAAAATGGTGACTTTAAACTTATATTTTCTTCTATGATGATAATAACCTACATGTTTGTTCATACTCTTGTTAGATCTAGTGAATCTTATGTTTATGCTAGTGATTACATGTATTTTGAACCCCTCATACACTACATTGTATAGATCTATAGAAAAACAAGTGTTATGATGCTAGTATGTGTACAATATGCCTTGGTTTTATCAACAAACCACTAGATCCGAAATTTGTGACACTTGGAACCCTAGGTCCGAAATTTTTAACATGTTATAAGGTTATGGATAGCACCATACGACTTATTGATATGTTTGGACGGCTAAATCTATAAAAATAAACCAATAAAAAGTCTCGGAAACTATAGATAAAATAGGGTCATTTTAGGACAGAAACTTGGACCTCTTCTTAAGTGGTTATAAAGTATGTTTTTAGTCATAAAAACCCTAGTACAAGATCCCTTTTTAAAATAGCTAAATTTAGGGAAAAACGGAACCAAAACGGACACTTTACGGGCCCGGAAAACCCATTTTTTTAAAGATATACAAATAAATGTTACAACTGATCTTGAACACTTTTAGGGACTTAAGATGACTTATTATAGGTTTACAAAGTGTTTTGGTAGTTTACAAAGCCTTAGAATGAGTCACAGGATCAAGACCGGCTAAATCGGACCCATACCAGCAAAACCTACAAAACTAGGAACTTGGACTTTTGAACTTGAATTTTCTGTTTTGATATGATTCTATGATGAAAATAAATGTGCATTTATTTATTAGATCATTGCCTTAGTCATATTTACAAATAACGTGAAATGCGGCTAAAACCAGCAAAAAGCTCGTTTTGACCTGAAACCGTCATTTCTCCCTGTATAAGCCCTTTAAACTCATATTATATTTATTCGGGAAATATAAACTATTTCTAACCTAATTATTACCTTGGAAATAAGTAAAATTTTATTTATCGCACAATAAATATTTATTTTCAATAAATATTTCATTAAGGTCAACGATGTCGTATCATAACATCGGGTTGCCATAACGCCAAGACTTGACCAACCAAATTTACAGAATCATTGCATTCATGTGAGTTTTCACGGCCCCTTTCTTTTAACAGTTTTAATACTTGGGGGAGAATTCATTACAAACATAAATCATTGCCTGACAAATAGATTACTTGTTACCTTATTGATTACATGAGCTTTTCCAATCCAAATCATATTGTACCATGCTTGTTCATGTTATGATGAAACCCCACTATTAGTTGAATCCGATTAATTTACAAACAGAAACGATGACTCGTGGATAGATCTATTGGGTTAACGCCCCTACTCTGATTGGTAGCTCCAATCCTAACTCCGTTTTAATAGTCAAAAGAGTACATACAGTTATATTTGGCCATGCGGTACTGTTGGACATAGTATCATGAGTGGGTAATCAGTTAGTTTCGGTATTCAAGGTTCATGGTAATTTATAAAACAGTATCTAAACAAATTGTCAAACGATGGAATGATTCGATCAAATTTGTTTATCAAACCTTACATGCATGCTATCTAAACCTGTGAACTCACCAACTTTATGTTGACCCGTTTTAGTATATGAATTCTCAGGTGTCTGAACTTTGCTGCATTCAGGACATCATATCATTTAGGACCTGCATTTTCTTACTCTGGAGTCATTGTCAAACCGAGCTGCACTTTTGGAGATTTCATTGCATAACACCTAACGGTGTCATGTTCTCAAATCTTTTTGAAATGTAATTGGTTTTGTAACTGTGACGCCCACTCCCAGACTTGGCTCTAGAAGGGGTCACGAATCGGATTTACTCATGAACACAAGGTATCAACAGAGATAACTAAGCGGCGGAAATTTTAAACTTTTATTTATTTGCCAAGTACTACAAAGTAAGAGATAATTTACATAAGGAAATACTATTTGTCACTACGTTTTATTGCTATAACTATGCCAGCTCGCCAAAATCCTCCTTCCGTCCGATAGCTTGCCCGTCTAATCCCTTATCACCAGGGCCTTCTCATAACTAGTCGAAGTTTCACCCTGACCTGACATACATATATTTTTGGAAAAGGTCAGCTTACGCTGGTGAGTTCTATATTTTTAAAAGCTTTACCTCGGCGTGAGGTTTAAAACCCTTGGACCTGCAAGATCCCTTTTTCTTTACACAAACAATTATCAAGTATAATATATATCACAATTATACAACACACAATATTCCTTAACAGAAAACACCCCCTATAAAACCATTTATCCCGATATCTCTTCCTACAACCCCAACATTTATTACCAGTGTAAACCCTGCTAATGTATAAGCAGAGAAACCATCTTTGCCGACTGCCGAGTTTACCCCTCTAGGGTATTCCCTATAACGGTCAGTCGCCCCGCTTTCCCTTATTTGCTAACTGCCGAGTTTACCCTTCTAGGGCATTCCCTGTAACGGACAGTTGCACCACCTTCCCCTATATGCTAACTGCCGAGTTTACCCTTCTAGAGTATTCCCTATAACGGTCAGTCGCCCCGCTTTCCCTTATTTGCTAACTGCCGAGTTTACCCCTCTAGAGTATTCCCTATAACGGTTAGTAGCCTTTTTCCTCTTTTCTATTTGTAGTGGTCTCTAATCCCATTGAGCAACACTACCTCCTAACTCCCTTGTACTACTACCCGCCCTTAGTTAAATACCCAAGTGACTTAAGATTATTAGTAAACAGTGATAAGGTCTTCATATACTGCAACAAGTGGACATCCCCCCAATTTACCGTTGGTGTATGTATACAGGGCGTATTCTCCACACTTCTGATATACCGGGTAACTAATATTATTATGCTTATATATAGGAAGTACCAGCGGCGTATCCACCACATAATAATAAAGTGAATACATCACCTGTTCTCATATAATCATACATATTCACTATAACATTTACTAATAAATCGTTTATCACTTGACTATCTAATTTTGAAGCAAATAAAGCACATATCATATAACACGTACAAATGATTTAATATCATTTTCATAACATATCATATATATATTTATTTATATATATATTATCCAAAAAGCCTTTTAACAGTTTATTAATTCAAGATATTTCACGTATATGCATTTCCATAACAGTTCACATATATATTAATCCAACAATAACTTAATAGTTCAATATATCCATTTATCAATTAGCACCTTAGCAATCTGATATACATTTACTCAAAGGTAATTCAATAGTTCAGATACGCAACATTTCAGTTATAAATCACTTAGATGCATTTTATAACATTTGTATGTATATCAGCCCGAAAACATTTAAAACATTTAAAATATTTAAGAGTGGGCTCATAGAACTCACCTTATCTCTTTAACTTGTTTACTCGGACGGAACTCCCGCTATGATTCTTGATTTAACCTAATTTGCGTATCGTATGGCGTTAACGCAAGGTTTTATACAATGAACACTTTTCATGTTTATTTTAATATCTTATTATCTTAATAATATTCAATTATTAAGTTTATCCCTTTTTAAAGGTCAAAATGACCAAAATGCCCCTTTAGGCAGTTATCCTTTTCTTTTAACGATACTATGAAGACACGCATTCCTATAAGTAAACGCTCACCCCGGGATCGCCCAGTGAGGTATGCCAGGTCCCAGTTGGAATTTATGCGACACCCCCGCTTTTGCCAGAAACCCCAGAGTACAGGCGCTTACCCTTCCGATCCGCACGAATTTCTAAATATCCGATTAACTTGGTATCTTTAATACTTCATTATTTAATCAATTTAAACCCATATATGTTTATTATATATATAAACATGTTACCATACCAAAAATCAAGTCCCCATACCCTCCGGATTATTTTATATTAAATATTTATATTTAGAAACCCTAATTTCCCATTTTTCTGGTTTCTATTGCAAAACTCATTTTTATTCAAAACCGTCTTAGGGTATTATCAATTATAATATTTTATAATATCCTTTAAAAGCTCAAAGCTTAATTCGACATCGTTTAGTCAATTTGGGCAGAACAACGATATGAAAACCCTAATTTTTGACCCGTTTACAAAACCCATACCAAACCTTTTCAAATTCTGAAAAAAAAACTTAGGGCTTTCTTAAAACACATTATTTTAGGATTACCTACAAAAATTCGGACCCTAATTCCCACCCGATCACCCAATTTCATTAAAACAAGATTAAGAACCCTAGTTTTTTATTCATTTCTAGAAATCTAATCAAATGGCCATATTAACAGAAATTGATAGAGGGCTTTTGTTAAGCATACCTACTAACGTATAACTGCATAAGATCAGCTCCTATCTCCTCATCGTTTGCTCCAATTTTGCAGAAGAGGTTTCAGGTAGAAAAGAGGGTTTTTGGAGTGAAGAATCGTGAATTGGTGAGGATTTAAGGCTGATATCGAGCTCTATTTATACCCATCAGCTGCGTTTTAGGTGCCTAACATGTGTCTAAGTGACTAATCGTTCTAAACTGACACGTAGACGAAGAATCGTAAGCTCCAAGTTGGGTCGTCGTGGCTATTTTTGAACCTGATCTCAAATCTGTCCGCAGTTGGTCTACGCGTATCGCGCCGAGTGTGGTTCCAGGCTAGGCGATACGCAAGAAGCACCCTTTTCCGGCCAGAATTGAGATTTTACATTTTCAGCCCCTGATTTCTATTTTAATTGCACTTTCACCCCTGAACTTCTATTCTCTTGTTATTTTATGCACCAAAATATTATGGGACATATTTATAACATTTTCTAAGGTTCGGGATACGTTCGATCATATATATACATACGTATATATTTTTATATATTTATTTATATTTTCCACAACTTACGTTTTAGCCCCTCTAACTTTACATACATTATCATTTTATGTTCCAAAACATATTAGGTCATATTTCTAATACTTTATAAGCCTCGGAGTACTTATAATTATAAACATGTATAATATCCGTAACTATTCATAACTTTACATAAATTACACTTTTAGCCCTTATACTTTTTCGTTAACTATTTAACATGCATTTCTACACGTTTAATTAATTAAACACGTATTTCCACATATATATTCATCAAATGAATATTTCACATGCATCCATGCTATTCCAAACATATTTTTACACATGTATTTAATATAATATAATTACGTAAAGGCATTTTCTCCCGGTTATCATTCATTTCTATCATACTAACGTTTAACTACGTTTTTCATGCCAATATCATATATATCAATTATCCTTGATATAAAACATATATTATTTCATTTCCTTATCTCATTTTATCAATTAGCACGTGTATCATTCATGCAATGTTATCGTTTATCGATTTATTACCTGGTAATGAGTAAACGTGCATTTTCTACATGTTTCATCATGTTTAGCTACCTAACACATATATCACATGTATTATTTATAGTAGCTACGTATTCTATCAAATTTTGGGATGTTACAGTAACGATTAAGACAAATATACTTTCACTACTATTTTCACTGCAACTTTGAATGAAACTCCACATTTTGAATTAACTTAACCTTTTAAACGGCTCTAGTTGTTTAATCATCCAGAGGTCGTTCTATGTAATCTTGACTGTTGTCCATCTCGCTCGCACCCGACACAATAAATACCGGGTGTGACAAAGACAATGTCAACATCGAGGTTTCTTTATTTATTAATGTTGTCCTGATTGAACAAATGTTGTTGTAATGGTTACTTATAAGTTAATAAAATATATTTGTCATTTTTTTGGTATATCTGTCTAGATAATTTACACATGTATAATGTTATGAACATAATATTTAATAGCACTAATACCTTTTTTACATATGTTAAATCTCCATATATTATTAAATTTACATATGCAAATTTCTTATGCTACCTATGACGAAAATCTACGTATGTAAATTACTTGGATTTACATATGTAAATTAACGTAATTTACATATGTAACATGTTGTGATATTTACGTATATGAATTGATTAACTTTCTTCTTGAATTTACACATGTAAATTACTTAAATTTACTATCTAAATTACTTGAATTTAAATATGTATTTTACTTGAATTTACATATGTAAATTACTTGTATTTACATATGTAGATTATTTGAATTTACATATGTAACATGCTGTGATGTTTACGTGTATGAACTGATTTACTTTTTTCTTGCATTTACATATGTAAATTACTTTAATTTACATTCTAAATTACTTAAATTTACATGTGTAAATGGTTTACATACGTAAATAATTTTAATTTACAAATGTAGTTTTTTTTCATATGTATGTATTTTTTAAATTACATATGTTTCTTTAAAAAACTCCATACATTTGGTGAAAATTACATATATTTCTTTAAAAATCTTCATACATTTTGGTGAAGAATTATGTTATATATCATTTACATATGTAATCAATTTGATTCATTAAATTGTTGGATATAAATATTTACATATGTTAATTCAAAATATTTTCAAAGCATGTGTTTACTCAATGCATGCTACATATGTAATCTCAAATTTAGCCTTTATTAGATTAACTTATGTATTTATTATTTTAATATTAAAATATTTATGTAAATCAGTTTTTCTTTACATATGTATGGAAAATCTTAATTTAAATATACCATCAATTTTGTCTGTAATTACATATGTTTTTTGTTTCTATCTCCCAATAATTCTTTTTAAGTTACACTTTAATCATTACATATGTAAATATTTTACATATATAAATAATTTTAATTTACAAATGTAGTTGTTTTTTCACATGAATATATTTTTTAAATTACATATGTTTTTTTAAAAAATCTTCATACATTTAGTGAAAATTACATATGTTTCTTTAAAAATCTCTAAACATTTGGTGAAGACTTATGTTATATATCATTTACATATGTAATCAATTTGATTCCTTAAATTGTTGGATATAAAAATTTACATATGTGAATTCAAGTTAGATCTCCATATATTACTTGAATTTATATATGTAAATTACTTGTGCTACATTCGTAAGTAATTTATATATATAAATTACTTGTGCTACATTCGTGAATTTACATATTTTTTATATGTTGTTGTAGTTGTTACTTAAAAGTTAATAAAATATATTGTTATTTTTTTGGTATATCTGTCTAGATAATTTACATACGTATAATGGTGTGAGCATAATGTTTAATAGCATTAATACTTTTTTTACATATATACAATTCATATCTTGAAAATTAAAAAGTCTTGAACTGAAAAAGTTGAATATATAATAATAGTTTGGAATTGAAAAAGTTTGAGAGAAAATATATTTGTGTCATGTTTGGTGTCTTGGGAGTTGAAAAAGTTGGAGAGAGAAAATGATTTTTATCTTGGGAGTTGAAAAGGGTGTAGAGAAATTATGGGTGAGATTACTATCTTACCCTTTTAGGTATTAAACACTGGATTAAAAATCAAAAATAAAAAAGAAAATGTCAAAAATTAATCTCAACCATTGATGGAAAAGATCTAAGGCTATAAAATAGTTTCAAAGTTTTCACAACTCAAGAAGGTTTTCATTATATCCATTCCCTATATATATATATATATATATATATATATATATATATATATATATATATATAGGGGAGAGTTCATTGTAGACCCCTTAAAAAGTGTAGACCCGTAGACCCTTGTTTTAACCGTTAGATCTTGATCAAGCGATCTTTATTGATGAGGGGTACGATTGTCAAAAACCAACCCTAAAATCCTAAAAATATATTGAAAGGTCGTCTGATCCTCTTTCATTTGAAACAAACTTATCGGAGATCCATCAAAGAACGCAACGATAATTTCTCAAATCCATCGAAAATGCAGCGATGCTTTCCCCAAATCCATCGAAGATTAATAGGAGATCCGATCAGACACAACGGAGGCCTAATGGATTCAGATCAAGTAGTATATTCAGAAACGGCGAAGAGAAAAGGTAATCAAATTCCTATTCAGATTTCTTAAACCCTAATTAAAACTCACAACACTTTAATAGGTTAGAAATTGTGTGTGTATATATATGCAATTTGAAACTCAAATCGAGTGTAGATTTTGACACTATTTTGTACTTCGGAAAATGTTGTTTTACCTAATCAAAAAGGAATCCAGGCTTGATTTTAAGGTTAACTCATAACGGATGAAGTAGATCCTTATAGCTCTATTTAATAGATGATTCATGAGTTAAATATGTTCTTATGGCTTTTGTGATCTTTGCTTTGTTATAGGGTTCTGGCGGATGTGTAGATGTTGTATCAGCAACTATTGAGACCTTGGAGGTATGACAGTATTCACTTTGTGATGATGTTTGTTTGCATATCTGGAAAGTAGCATTTTAAATATTAAAGTTTTCTTCTGTTCATACTTGGGGGTTTTGGTCTTTTCTAGAGTGTGTTTATTCTTGTGATAAGCAGTCTTCTTTTAGTTAAATTCGTTGTTTTGTATTGTATCTGTATTAATGCCTGATTATGAATTAAACTCTTTGGTAATAGTTTATAAAGTTGTTTAAGATTAAAATTTGTTTAAATGCTTATGAGTTTTAGATTTCTCAAACCGTAGTTAAAACTCACTAAGTTGTGATATAACAAAATGTACACCATGTCTAGTGATCACATTTAGATGAAGACCTAGAAAATGTCTGATCAGGTTATTGTGAGTTTTTCATTTGCAGTGAGTTTTAGTCTTACTAGGCATCATTGCGGATATAATTTTCTCATCGAGTTTTAATAAGCAATATATTTATGTCTAATCAGGTTATTGTGAGTTTTTCATTTGCAGTGGTTATTAAACGGTTCGGTTCCCGGTTAAAAAACCGGTTCAGTTCGATTAACCGGCTTTTTTAGCACCTCTAGCTAGCATGTTGACTTTTTGTTTACTTGATATAATGTGTTAACAAATTACATAACAAATGTTTTAATAAGCAATATATTTATGTTCATGTTAAGTTCCAAAACTCATTGTTGAGTTTACCTTCAAGTTTTATTTGAATCTTAACATGAATATCAATAATATATGCTCTAGTCATATTCAAGTGTAGTAAGTTTTGAAACCTTTGTGAGTTTTAAAAGCTCAGTGATTTTTAATTATCTTGCGACTCCAATTAAAAGTTAATTATTATAATATTATAAGTTTTATTTGATTCATCTAATCTTGATTTATACTTAATCAAGATTCAAAAGTAGATAAAAAGTCTGATTCACCTCTGATGAGTAAATAACAATCAGTTGATCCGGCGACAAGTGAAAAGAACATGAAGAAATCTACAACAAATACGCCAGCCGATGATTATTCAATGATGAGAAAAGGTAATCAAATATGACTTGTGAGTGTAAAATAGATTGTGATGATGAAGTACATCTTCAGAGTTTATTTTATTCCTCTAATCCTGATCATGTTTGTAAAATTGCTGAGTTTTATCATTTATGGACGTTAATATGATAAACTTGTGAAAGTTAGGGTATTAAAATCATAGTAACTTATCTTAGTTTGCAACTTATCTTAACATAAACAAAAGTATCTAGTAATTGTGAGTTTTAATTTTGTTTAACATGAACAATTAAATACATCTGGTGGTTCAGTGACTTTTAAATGTTATTATAGAAAGTGATTTTTTCTGATCATGCTTGTAGGAAATAGGAGTTAGAGAATATTAAGATTTGGAATCACATATATCATACCATGCAACAAATTTGTAATATAAAACTCATCTGAGGTTTAACTTTGAGTTTTAAGAATTGCTTTAGAGTTTGAAATTAGTTTTTAATTAATTATAAAACTCACTGAGCTTTCAGTGAGTTTTATAAATCTCAACATTGAGTTTTAATTTATAGTGTGCTGATAGATATTGGTTGATGACAATTGAATTGAATTGTTGTTTTTATCTGTGGATTGTGCCTATAGATATTGGTTGAGACAATTGAATTGTTGTTTTTATCTGTGGATCATGATTAAAGATTGCCATTCTTTATATATATATTTAACATGTTTTTTTGTTGAACATTTTGTTTATATATATCAATAGGTAGAAAAGATCACCGGAACCCTTGTGAGGATCATGTTTAAGATCCAAACTCCACATTAGTAACCGTTGATGATGCTTCTTCTGGTAACAACTCATTTGATTCTAAAAATGTATCAATGTATTTTTATATGAAATAGTATTTAAAAAACTTAGTATAAGACTCACTGCAATTTAAAACTCAATTATGTATAAGACTCACATAAATAAAACTCACGGACCAATATTATACATTCTCATAATTATACATTCGAGAAAGAATGATACATTCTCATAATTTAGTGAGTTTTAAAACTCAACTAATGCAGCAGGTCTTTTTTCATTTTAATGCTTTTGATTTGTCTATTATATTATATTTTTTAATAATAAAAAACAGATGTCACCGATTTTGATGTTAGAAACCCAATCATGCTTGACTAAAAATGTTAAAAATATCATGTAAATGCAGGCTGGACAACAAATGAAGGCAGGTGCACAGGGAGCAGCAGATGCAGCCAAAGATGCAACTGGAGCCTACAAATGAACCGAGAAGGACCATTTCATCAACCATCATAGCTATCTATTTAATAATTTTACCATTATTTTTGTATTTAATTATTTTTTTTGTACCCTTGGACAAAAAGGAGATTGGAGTACTCACACTCTTAAATTTGTTCTAATGAATTTATTTATTTTTGTACCAAGAATTATGATGCTTTCATAACTGTAACCTTATCACCGAAGGAAATGAAAATGCTGTCTAGTTTTTTTCCTGTTAACTCTTTCTAGTATAAGACTCACTGCAATTTAAAACTCAATTATGTATAAGACTCACTGAAATAAAACTCTTTAAACCTCAATTAATTAAAACTCGTTGAGTTTTAGCTGAAAGTGATAATTTATAAACTGAAAATGATCATCAATGGTTGTTTGGAATTAGCATTATTTTCACTACTAGTTGGTATATGTATGGTTGACTTTCAGAAAGTTTAATAAAACTCACATATGCAATAAAACTCACAGAATAAACCTCACTGAAATTAAAACTCACTTAAATAACTAACCGAAAGAGAACTCACAACTGCAATAAAACTCACTGAGTCTTATACATAATTTGAAACCAGAAGCATCCTTGAAAAATGAAGTTGGTTTTTAGGCTCAAAATTTCAGTGAGTTTAATAGAACTCACATCTGCAATAAAACTCAGATAATAAACCTCACTGAAAGTAAAACTCACTGAAATAAAACTCACTAAAATTATAACTCAATTAAACTAAAACTCACTGAAATAACTAACCAAAATAGAACTCACAACTGCAATAGAACTCATAGAGTCTTATACATAATTTGAAACTAGAAGCATCCTTAAAAAATGAAGATGGTTTTTAAGTTCAAAATTTTAGTGAGTTTAATAAAACTCACAGAATGAACCTCGCTGAAATTAAAACTCACTAAAGTTAAAACTCACTAAAATAACTAACCGAAATAGACCTCACAACTGCAATAAAACTCACTGAAAAATGAAGATGGTTTTTAAGTTCAAAACTTTAGTGAGTTTAATAAAACTCACAGAATAAACCTCACTGAAATTAAAACTCACTGAAATAAAACTCAGTGAAACTAAAACTCACTGGAATAACTAACCGAAATAGAACTGACAACTGCAATAAAACTCACCGAGTCTTATACATAATTGGAAACCAGAAGCATCCTTGAAAAATGAAGTTGGTTTTTAGGTTGAAAATTTCAGTGAGTTTAATAGAACTCACATCTGCAATAAAACTCACATAATAAACGTCACTGAAATTAAAACTCACTGATATAAAACTCACTAAAATTATAACTCAATGAAACTAAAACTCACTGAAATAAAACTCACTGAAATTAAAACTCACTGAAATAACTAACCAAAATAGAACTCACAACTGCAATAAAACTCACTGAGTCTTATACATAATTTGAAACCAGAAGCATCCTTGAAAAATGAAGATGATTTTTAAGTTCAAAATTTTAGTGAGTTTAATAAAACTCACAAAATAAACCTCACTGAAATTAAAACTCGCTAAAATAAAACTCACTGAAATTAAAACTCACTGAAATAGCTAACCGAAATAGAACTCACAACTGCAATAAAACTCACTGAAAAATAAAGATGGTTTTTAAGTTCAAAATTTTAGTGAGTTTAATAAAACTCACAGAATAAACCTCACTGAAATTAAAACTTACTAAATTTAAAACTCACTGAAATAAAACTCACTGAAATAACTAATCGAAATAGAACTGACAACTGCAATAAAACTCACCGAGTCTTATACATAATTGGAAACCAGAAGCATCCTTGAAAAATGAAGTTGGTTTTTAGGTTGAAAATTTCAGTGAGTTTAATAGAACTCACATCTGCAATAAAACTCACTGAAATAAACCTCACTAAAATTAAAACTCAATTAAATTAATACTCACTGGAATAACTAACCGAAATAGAACTCACAACTGCAATAAAACTCACCGAGTCTTATACATAATTTAAAACCAGAAGCATCCTTAAAAATTCATTGTATCAAAAGAATGGACTACTAGGTAATAAAACAATAGCAAGATCATATATAGCCATGAAAACTAAATTTAATGTACATTATAATTAGAATCACAAGGTAATGTACATAACTAATAAAGATATGCATATCTAAAGTATAAAAGCACCTGAAAAGCAAAAAAAAAATAAAAAAAGTGATACTGGTATTCTTACAAATCCTATAAAAATACTAAATAACCTTGTGTGGCCGTGAACGGTGATGCACTAGCAAAGGTCCCCTTGGTTCTCGACTATTTTAACCTGGAAAATGATAGTTGCAACAATAAAGCCTATAGAAACCTTGTTCTTCCGTATGCCATCCTAAGCGATTTCTTTCTCCGTTTCCCAAGAGTTGACCTAATTAAAGAGCTACAAAGTTCAACAAGCAAAATATTAGCTTATGCTACTGGAATTCGGTTAATTTTTAGATTAAGTTACTTTTTTTTGAACGATAAAATTATAAAAGCAAAAAAGCTAACCGGAGGCTAGCACGTACAAAGGTCCATATAGTGAGAGAAAACAAGACGAAAAGAAACAAAACTACCCAGGGAGCACAGTCCCAAACAACTCGAAGAATAGAAGACACCAACATAGCAAAACAAGACTATCCTAGATATCCCAAAATTACCATTACAGCCACCATGGTCCACAGCAGCCACCAACACTCAATTATATTACCCAGAAATGGAATTTTCATCCTTGAATATTACCCATCTAAAAAGATAGTGCCCCTGAGTTTGTCTTTGACTTGGCTTTCACACAGACCATATAATCCCCAAGATTCAGCAGCAATCCAATATAATTCCAAGTGTAGAACATCAATCAATGACTAACCACAACCAAAATCCATCCTTCTAATCGGATACTCCACAAATATACATGCCCAGAAAGATATCGAACCATAAAAAACACCCGGACTTGAAATATATAATTGCACCCCATAAAGCTCTTGATAGCATCTCACAGCAGTGTCGCAATTAGCATAAATTGATGGTGAACAATTCTAATTAAAAAGTAGAGCAATTAGCATAAATTGTGAAAACAAAACCGAGGAAAATAAACTGTATCTCATGTTTGTAACTATTGGGAACATGTTTAATCCATTGCCTAAGCACATTATAACAATGACCAAATACATAATTTGGAAGGAAATCGTGCATCGGATTAGGGTTTTGACTCACCGCCATCAAGAGTAGCCGCTGTACACTTCTTCGAAAAATCCAGCCGAAAGCTCTCAGTATTGGCGTTCGTAACCGTCAAAAGCCTCGCTCATCTCGACGGAAGCAAATCTTCAATTGAAACCACCGTGTAGTTAGGATCAAGTACAGGTACACTAATTGAAAAGGTGAAGGGGTAACAATCAAATCTCATCTTAGGCTAATCTTCATAACGATCTGCGGTTCGTTTTTGAATAAATTACACACCATAATTATAAGTAACACGAACGAACTTGATCCTCGACGAAGAAATGGAAAAGCAGATGATCGGAAGACGACTAGACGGATTCTGGCTGTGGATATAATGTGATGTTGGATTGATTTTCCAGCAAGTCGGATGAATGATCTAAACGTATAATGGAAAAAGACCTTAAAGCCCCTCAACGTGATATTCTTCAATGATCTAATTAACTTAACCAAACCAATCTCAGCCATGAGATTAAACGATCTAAGGGCTAAAAAAGGGGTCTATGGGTCTACACTTTTTAAGGGGGTCTACAATGAACCTTTCACTATATATATATATATATATATATGGGAAGGGTTCCGTGTAGACCCCTTAAATTTTGTAGACCCCGTAGACCCCTATAAAACTCAATAAAAATAAAACTCAGTGTTGTAAATTTGGTTTTTTTTATTACGATAAGCTTTTAAGAACCAAAAAAATAAATAATAAAATTAAAAAAAAACAAAAAACATTAAAAATCGAACATTTTAAGACAATGAGTTTTAAAATAATGAGTTTTAAACGCAACATTGAGTTTTATTGAGTTTATTGAGTTTTAAACTCATTGATTTTTAAAACTCATTGTCTTAAAATGTTCAATTTTTAATGTTTTTCGTTTTTCTTTTTTTTTAATTGTCTTTTTTTGTTCTTAAAAGCTTATCGCAAATTAAAAAAACTAAATTAACAAAACTGAGTTTTATTTTTAGTGAGTTTTAATGAGTTTTATTGAGTTTTATAAGGGGTCTACGGGGTCTACAAAAAATAAGGGTCTACACGGATCTTTTACCATATATATATATATATATATATATATATATATATATATATATATATATATATAGGGTGTGGTTATAGAGAAAACTACCTCCACTTGAGAAAACTTTCAAAACTCATTTGGTGGATGAGATTGATCCACATATGCCATTTTTAATGGATAAGAAAGAGTAGTTTAGTCCATCAAAAATTGAAAAGATCATGTTTACAAGAATATTATTTAACATTCTCTCTCATCTCTTTTTTTTTTTTTTTTGAACGGCTCTTCGCTCGTTTCTCTTTTTCTCTTCTTTCTCACTTTTATATATAAATGTCCTTATTTTTTATATTTAATTAGTTATTTAACTTATATTTTTTATATTATAAGTAAACAAGTATGAATGATGTTGTTTTAGTTTTCTCTTTTACTTTTATCTTTTATAGTTTTCAGTTAGGTTACATATGAAAATGTGTTATTGTTGATAAATATTCTGCTCACCGCATGTTGCGTACGTAAATCATCTGGACATGTGTAACAAATGAAACGTAACAAAATGTTTCATACGAACTGAAATATTTTAAATAATAAAAAAATATGACAAGCTAACAATATATACAACAAGCTAAAAAAATATATAGAAGTTTTTTATGTTTCACATGTGTGCATTTACATAGGTAACATTATAAAAAAGCATATGTAACACGCGTGATAAAATAACATATGTAACATGTGTAAATTTACATACATAACATTATTAAATTTACATACTTAACATTTAAAAAAAAATAAACTAAAAACAAAAAAATCCGAGAGGATGATACACATTTGTAACAAAAAAAATGACAAATATTTTTATTATTTTATAAGAAACTAAATAATAAAAAAAAATGACAAGCTAGCAAAAAAGTATATAAAAGCTAATTATGCTTCCGTTCTTTATAACCATCCTTATTTTTTATACAATAATATTTCCACCTACAAAAAAAATATATTCATCAGTTAATATACATAATACCTTACACATGTTAAATAGACAAACATTTATTTAAATATGTAATATATTAAAAACAAGTTACGAATGTAACATCAAAAAAAGTTACATATCATTAAAAACAAGTTACGAATGTAAGTGTAACATTAAACTAAACAGGAATATCCAATGGGATGATATATACATCTATAAATTTACATACGTAAAATGATAAAAAAAAACATAACAAAGACGACTTCGTAGTCAAAATCCAAGGGAATTATACATATATAAATTTACATACGTAATTTATTTTATGAGCTATGCATGTTACGTAAGAAAAACTTAGATATGTAACATTAGTTTTTACATACGTAACATAAGATTATATAGCATGATACATAGGTAAATTTGCATATCTAACACAATTAAAAAATTATATTAATAATTTATTAATTCATCGATATATTAATATCGCGCTAAATTAATAAAATATCCCGGTCCCAACATTATTAATTTATAGAGGTTTTACTGTATAGTAAAACATATTACATATGCATGAACAATCAAATGATGGAATATTGTCGGATCGTGGTTAGATACAACTAACCAAACAATTTACTTGAAGGTATCAAACAAGAAAGGCGAAACCAGACTTGTTTGTGTTTATGTTAAAATGCCTTTTGATCGATAACAGTAACTAATAAACAAGAATTAAAGTAGTTGAACACAAGATGTAAATTCCAAGCACTACAATATTATTACTTCTCAATGTTTACAAGGAGTTATAACTGATGAACTAGAGAGAGTTAATCGACGATAAACAAAAAGAAATACAAGTAATATATATAGTGCAAGGAGGAAATAAAAGATATTCTTTTATTTCCATTTAGCTACTAGGCTAAATAAACTAATCATATCTACTCCAAAAGTTATTGTACTATCACGCATGGGCTCAGCGAACAGTTGAGTAACTCTATCAGTGAACAGTGTAAAGCGTGGAAAAGTGAACTACTCTCTGTCAGCTTTTCTGCATTGGAACTTGCACCGAGAGAGAAGTCAAACTTTCGGAGTAACACAGGGAGAGTTCTGGAGGAACTACTTAGAGAACCAAAAGTTCCGGAGGAACTTCCTTTGGAATTCTGACTTAGAGAATTTCAGCCAAACTGAACATTCCCAACAGTCTCTCCCTAAGATGTTGCTACCAAAAACTGCTCTTGTTTCTGATTTTTCTTTGTGCTTTGACTTGAGCTCTACCACAACCCTTACAGCTTGTAAACAAAGCTGCGAGTGCCAGCTATGTTCATGATATCCTTCTGA
>JBCNJP010000010.1:84211641-84237347 GCA_039602395.1 Deinandra increscens subsp. villosa | reverse complement strand
TTAATTTTAACTATGATTACCAACGAACATCATCAGAGGTACTCGTTGCGAGATGCTATCCCCAAACTCGTACATGAGTATTTTGCCCGCGAGATCCAGAACATCATCAGAGGCACGCACCACAGGATACTATCCTTAGTTTGTACATGAGTATTTTGTCCCTTCACTCTAAAATTATTAATCAATTTATTACCTAATATGCTCAAAGATGAAATGATGGGGCGCCATTATTTCTCGGATTTGCTTTCGCAAAAAGATCATAACGTGCCAGGTTATTCTAAGGACATATAAGTCTCTAATTTAAAGCGGTATTTTTCCTCCTAATCATCAGTTTCAATCTCCCTATCACCCCTAAAATGGGAACCCATTAGCAGACTGATTTATTTACATATTTATACAACAATAAACACAAAGGGCAGTTTAAGCTAATCCTAAGTCAGTTGGGTCTACCGACACATCACAAATTAGTCATGTTTTTCATTCTTTCCTTTTCTACCACTTTCCCTTTTCTTTATTTATTTTTATTTTTGAAAACCGACTTCCAATTGTACTATCATTTTCCATGATTTTTCAAGTTATTCCAAAGACATTTTTTCAAAATTTTCAATTTTGTTTTTTTGGATTTTTTTTAACACACACAAAACAATCATACGAAAATGTGTTATTCCCCTCCCCACACTTGAGTGACACATTGTCCTCAATGTGAAACGAAAAACAACTAAAATAAATAAGAAATAAAAAAAATTAAAAAGAAATAGAATTAGGAAACGTACCGGATTCAAGCAATAACGTTTCAATATTTATCTATTCCTAGACATACCTCGAACCTCAAGCTTTTGCTTAATTTTCTTTTCATCACCGAAATCCGATCCGAATCCTAAAAAACACAAAAAACAGAAACAAAAAAACACAAAAACGCGAAAAATAAATAAAAACACAACTTACCGCTGGGTTGCCTCCCAGAAAGCGCTAAGTTTAAAGTCTTCAGCCAGACCCAACGCCCTCATGGAGGTTCAAATATGCGGTTTTCATCAACCGTCAGTTTGGTAGACAGATATTGAGCATATTTCCATTTTTCGTCTTTGATCCATCCCCATTCTTCAACTTGACCTGCTTTCATTTTTACCGCTCCTCTTCCTTGCAGATTCTCTCTATCAGCTGTCTTTCCATCATGCCTTTGAGCCCGAGGGCATGTCATTTTCTCTCTTGGTTTATGAGCATTTTTAGCATCCTTTTGATCGGCCGGTCCAACACTTTCCGGGTCTCCTGTATCCCCACACTTGAGTTTAATGACATCCACTTCCTTGAACCTGTCAACCACAAACTCAACCTTCTTTGTGCCACCCTTGTTATCACAAGGGGAACACTTGTTAGTAGCAAACATTCCTGGGAAAGTATTAATAACCGAATAATTAAAATCATGTGTAAACATATTTAAATGGAGTTTTCGGTTACCAAATTCCATTGTGCATGTGTTCGCCTTGCAATTGATTTGCGTGTTCGCGGTTGCTAAGAACGTCCTTCCTAAAATCACCCTCGGTTGATGTCCCGTTTCTTCATAATCTAGCACTACAAAATTCTCGGGGTAAGAAAATTCACCAACCTTGACTACAACTCCCGCTAGCATACCTCGAGGCTTTTTCTTGGACTGGTCCGCAAAGAATAAAGTTGTCTTCACTTCTTTCAATGGCCCCAAGTCCAACTCATCATAAATAGAACCCGGTAACACACTAACCGATGCTCCATAATCTAACAATGCCTTGTTCGTCTTGAATTCACCAATCTGGATTGGGATGAATGGCGTCTTTAGTTCTTCACACTCTTCCTCATCATCACTATCTTCAACATCCTCCGAATTATTGATTGCACTGATTGGGACTCCTCGGACATTTTTAGTACCCAAGGTTGAGGGTTGATGAGATGGATTGACAACTGTATCACTCGGCAACATCCCTGGTTCTCGTCTAGACATCTGCTCTGCCAGTTGCCCCAATTGCTTTTGCATGGATTCCATGGTCTTGTCTTGCATTTCAAATTTTCGTTCAAACCCCTTCAAAGCCTCTAAAATAACAGTGAATTGCACTTGGACCCCATCTTCTTGCCTTGGCGGTTGTCGTTGTTGCCCTTGATTATAATTATTTCCTTGAAAGCCCTGATTGTAATTTTGGGAACGGGATTGGTATTGTGGACATGTGTCGGAATAATTTTGCCCGTTTTGCACGAAATAAATCTCATCACCACCAATCTTCAACTGAGCGACTTGTTTCTCTAGAAGCATATTTTGTTGTCTCAATTTTTCTATTTTTTCCTCCGCCTCATAATCCATCGCTTTCAAAAATGATCTCGATCTCCTACTAGCTTGAGCTTGTCTCTTGGAAGTGGCGCTCATTCTTTCTAAATTATCCCAATCAACCTCCTCTGAATTTGTCAAAAATGTCCCGTTGCTAATTGACAATAAATCTCGTACATCCTCGGGAAACAATCCATCATAAAAACATTTTATCAAATCCCACGTCTCTATTCTGTGATGGGGGCATTTCCTTAAGAGCTCCTTGAATCTAGAAAAGGCCTCGTGAAATGGTTCTCCTGAGTGTTGTTGAAAAAACCGAATAGATTCCCGTGCCTCACTCGTTTTGCGCATAGGGTAGTATTCATCTAGAAAAATTTTCTGCATTTCTTCCCACGTGAAAATACTACCCGCCGGTAGACTATCAAACCAATGTCGAGCTCTATCCTTTAGAGTAAATTGAAATAACATAAGCTTTACCTCATTTAGTGTAAACCCAGAACCTCCGATTATGCCACAAATGGACTCAAATGCTGCTATGTGAGGGTATGGCTCCTCGGTCTTTTTCCCAAAAAACTCCGGTAAGAGGCTAAGGTATTCCGGTCTTACTTGAAAAGCCATCCGATCTCGACCTATCGGGGTCACCACCGCGGAAGAACTCGACATCACCATCGGCTTGAAATGACTTTCTACCCCCTGATCCGGTGCTTGCCTATGAATCCTTGGAACTCCATCTATAACTTCGAAGCGACCCTGATTGTTATAAACTCCATCATTAAATCGTGGGACCCCTCGGGCAGGCTGATTTCTTTGTTGGTTGTAGTAAACTGGTGGTGATTGGTGTTGTTCATAATCCCTGTCATAATCATCATCTTGGTCATCATCGTATAGATGGTTCACATATTGACGATCATACGACTCAAGTGAAGTAGGAGGTTCATTACGCCACCCGGTCTCCCATGTTGCTTCACTCTGAACTCCATCATGATGAGGAGATGCCTCATATCCATCTTGTGCCTGATTCGGTCTAAGCCTCATGTTATTGTAACGTGAGCTACTAGCTCTCGAAAACGTGTGTCGGTACTGCAGAAATGGATCACCCATCTGGTTTCTTTGATTGGCTCGGTTCTGCCTAGAAGTTATTTCAATTTCGGGATCAAATATCGATGGTGACTCTCGTCCCGACCTTCGAGTTTGCATAAACCTAAATCCTGCAAAAACAGTCACAAAAACAGAAAACGATCACGTAGTACTGTTCGAAACAATAAATCAACTCAAAGAATGCAAAAAATAATAATAACTAATTACTAAAAATAAATAAACTAAAAAAAACTAAAATTGCTGAAAATTAATTTTTTTTTGAGTTTTTTGTTTAACAAAAATTAACTATACTAAGTAAATTAAAATGCGAAAATAAAAAGAAAATATTTTTGGTTTTTTTTTTTAGTTTTTAGAAAAACGAACAAACAAGAAATTAACAAAAAAAAACTAAAATCACTAACAAGCGCACGTACTCCCCGGCAACGGCGCCAGTTTGATAACGGATGTCGTGACCGCTACACAAATACCTAACTTAAACTGTAGTAGTGGTAAGCTAGGGTATCGAACCAAGGGAGTTGGTGGTTATTAGCGACTCTAATTACCTAACCTAAGTTACTGTCACTAACCTAGATTAACTAAACTAACCTAAATACTGAAAATATAAAAAGTTGCCTCTTGGCTGTTTAATTTGAATGGATTAAAAACTAAAGAAAACTAATGATAATTTGAACTAGTAAATAGATAATTAAAACGTGACAACCTCAGGATCCCGGTTAGCTAATTTCTAATCCAATTCAATTAATCAATTCAACTCAATTCAACCTATGATCTATTCACATGCATCACAAGATAGTCCTAGATTTAGTGCACCTAATCCGGGAGTGGAGAGCAATACACATTTACAAACCCTAACTTGAATTGCAGAATATATTTAACCTAACATTCAGAGATTACGTATTAGCTAAGTATAGTCCTAGAGCTATGCTATGAAAGGTAGTCCGGGAGCGGGGGGCACATACGCAATCGAAACGCAAGTCAAATAACATTCAATTGAACATTCAGACAAACGAACACTGTCACTATGTTTCGAAACTAAACAAAAAATAACTGAAATAGAATAGTCATATGCTAACCGTTCACCGTTGGTAATCACCGAGTAATTAGCCGGACATCAAAATCATCACACACATGTTTAGAATAAAAAAAACACTAATAAAATTCTCCAAAGAAAGTTGTCTCTCTCTCTGACTTCGTGCGTCCGGAACCAAAGCAACCGAATGCTGCCGTCTCCCTCCTCTTTGATTCACGTCCAATCTCCTTTTAAATTGCGTCACTTTATTTTGCCGTTTTAATTTCATGGGCCAAGGCCCAACCTTCAATTGCTGTATTCACGAAATTCACATCAGAGCACATGTTTCTATTTTTTTTAATTATTTTATTTTCATTGTTATTTCCTTTTATTTATGTCAAAACAATTGAATTTAATAATTGACGAAAATAATTGGAGTCTGTACGTTAACATCTTAGGACTCGAGTTTAACTTAATTACTCCACAATATCAATCATAACAACCGGTTAAAATAATATATTTTAAACTCAACAAAGTATATTTAGGGGATGATTAATACTAAATATAATGCACTTTTAAGCCACTCATCAATTCTAAACCAGCTTCTCTGTCTTATCCAAATTTTGATCGCCGGATCATTTGGATCGGTGGTCCGGCGGCGGAGCAGCGGCGGCGGTCCGGTGGCAGGGGTGGTGGCCGGCCGAAAGTGGGAGGAGAGGGGAGGGAGTGAGTGTGTTTCTTGGTTCGGTGCAAGGAGACCAAGTGGGGTTGTCCCCTCTTTTTATAACAAAGTTTAACATCATTAACCATTGGTTAATGATGTGTTGTCAAGCCCCTAAATCACCCAACAATTCTCATGTGTAGGTGATTAATTTTTATAGATTTTATAAAAGGTTGGAAGTTTTTATAAAATATGGAAGGGTTAGGAGTTATTAAAAAATCATAACTTTTTAAAATATAATCTAAGTATATTTAATCCAATAGAATGGTGGTTTTTATTTTTATAAAAGTTGTTGATCCAAGTTTTATAAAAATATTAGTGGTTAAGAAATTTGGTTAATCCTTATAAACTAGTGGGCTTAACAAAATAATTAGATTTGTTTACCATTGGGCCGAAGCCCAATCGAGATCAAGATGGGTGAATGGGCCGAAGCCCATTCGGTGTTGGTTCGATGGACACGGGCCGAGCCCAAAGGGAAAGGGAGGGGGTTTGGGCCGGTTTGGTGCGGGCCGCGAAGGAGTAAAGGAGAGGATTGGGCCGGTTCGGCCCAATGCGTATCGGGCCGCGGGTCGGGTTTCCGGTTTAGGGAAAATACTCGGCGCGTCAAGGCGAGTCTATGGTTAAGTTTTCGGGTTGATCCGGGTTGATTTGGGCTTATTGGGCTTCACTGGGCCCAATAGAGTTAACGGATATTGTTTTGGTTAAAGTCTTGACAACGTAACGTTTTTCACAACATTTTAAATTCATAAAACGTTTTGA
Source organism: Deinandra increscens subsp. villosa (assembly GCA_039602395.1). Taxonomy (NCBI): domain Eukaryota; kingdom Viridiplantae; phylum Streptophyta; class Magnoliopsida; order Asterales; family Asteraceae; genus Deinandra; species Deinandra increscens. The sequence continues at coordinate 84,231,470 of JBCNJP010000010.1, read as the reverse complement.
ACAGTTTGAATCAGTTTGATAAAATATAAAATATCAAATTTTATATTTAATTTCTTATTATTAAAGTTCCATTAATAATAACATGAAACGTTCATATTTCATAGTTATTTAACGCGAAATTTAAATCGGTTAATCATTTGACTAAACGTAGTTAATCATGCGGTTTAAAAACAGAAATCACATAATTATCACATAATGAAAGTCAACAAAAGTCAACGGAGAGAGAGTTGACCTGATCTTTTTGGACCGGTTGTCACAGTAACTTCGAGTGGTCTACTTTTCGTTTCGACGCGAGGGGGCGTCCAAGTTTCACGGCTTTACAGAAATGTACGGTAGCTATTCGTCAATTGGAAACCGGTAACGTGCCTGACGAATACGATGAATTTTTGGAAATGTCCGAAAGAACATTGTTATAGACCGATTCGAGATGGTCAATCTCCCAATTGTTTTAGCCTTTTTAGTAGGCAAACACTCCCAAAAAAAAGATAAAGAACAAACTAAAATAACATCTTTGCTTCAATTTTTCTCTGCCTTTTTCATTGAGATCGAGACATGATTAAATACAAGAATAAATGGTGAAAACTATAATTGCAAACACTATTGATAATGTGATCGTGTGATCATGGGATCATGGGTTAACTACTAGTAGTGATTGCAAGTTTTGAGGAAGAGGACTTGTGAGTATGACGTGGACATATCAATTCCCTTCCGCTTCAAAACGTACTTGTCCTCAAGCACGGTATTAAAAAAACTCCATGGAGGACGCCATTCGAGTCGAACCACGGCGTTTGGAGCAGTTTTGACAGAGCGCCATGGGGGTTGCCACACCCGTCGTTTGATCGTATGTGGTTCATCTTTGTTCAATCTTCGGTGGAATAGGAGTGGGGCTAACGTGCTGGGAATCGACAGTTTGATCGTATGCAATGATTTTGGTGGATAATGTTTTGGTGTTTGGATGTTGAGTTTGTCAACTGCTGTAAAAGAAAAGGACTCACCCACTTCAAGAAATACTACAACCTCAAATTTAGAGACATAAGTGGTATTGCGTTCCAATTCATTGACACGTGCATCTATGGGCTTAGAGTTAAAATCAAAGGCAGAAATATATCCGATGTCCGTTGGCCCTTGAAGCTTTGGCTCGGGTTCGGTTTGGTTGGATGGTGGTGCAAGGTTTTGGTTTTGTGGGGGAAAAGGCAATATCGGGGTTGGGTTCGATGGTGGTGTACTTGTGGGCGGTGGGTTTGGCACCAGTGTTGGTGGTTCGATCGGTTCAAAGGACGATGGTGGTGGTGTTGGCGGTGATTCAACCGGTGCAAGTGGTACCGATTCCCATGGCACATAACGTTCATTTTCAAACTTGTAGTAGAGATCGTCACGGGTGTTATAAAACCATCCGGCAACTGGGTCATAATAAAATCCACTTGGAGCATGGTAATACAACTAGGACCAAAATTCCCATTCCCATTGAGAGGAAGCTTCGTAGCAGGAAGGAGAGGTCGAGAATGAAAGCACCATTGTTATAGACCGATTCGAGATGGTCAATCTCCCAATTGTTTTAGCCTTTTTTAATAGGCAAACACTCCCAAAACAAAGATAAAGAACAAACTAAAATAACAACTTTGCTTCAATTTTTCTCTGCCTTTTTCATTGAGATCGAGACATGATTATATACAAGAATAAATGGTGAAAACTATAATTGCAAACACTAATGATAATGTGATCGTGTGATCATGGGATCATGGGTTAACTACTAGTAGTGATTGCAAGTTTTGAGGAAGAGGACTTGTGAGTATGACGTGGACATATCAAACATCACGTGAATGTTTACACTACTTTTGTGATGCTATAATTAAGTTTTATAAAGATGAATTTTTGCGTTCACCGACTAGCCATGATCTTGCTCTTTTATATGAGGCCCATTTAGAAAGACATGGCCTTCCTGGCATGATTGGTAGCATCGATTGTATGCACTGGGAATGGAGAAACTGCCCAACAAAATATAGAGGACAGTATCATCGTGGTGATCGTCCAAAACCAACGATAATACTAGAGGCAGTTGCATCACAAGAAATGTGGTTTTGGCATGCTTTATTTGGTGTCGCAGGTTCGAACAATGACATAAACGTGCTAAATCAGTCAACATTGTTCACGAACGAGTTGAAAGGTATTGCTCCGAAAGCTCCTTTTACGGTTAATGGTCGGGAATACAAACGGGGCTACTACCGTGCCGATGGTATATATCCCACTTGGTCTACTTTTGTAAAAGCGTATACACATCCATATGCAATCAAGGAGAAGAAAATGAAGAAGGTGCAAGAGGGTGCAAGAAAAGTCGTCGAAAGAGCGTTTCGTAGGTTAAAAGCTAAGTGGGCCATAATCGATCGAAAAGTACGGCCAACAGACACAGATTTGATAGAGAATATCATGTACGCTTGCATGATACTTCATAACATGACACTGAAAGACGAGGGCGCGGCTATATCACCGGTACACATTCGTGATCCTCCAGTCCAGCCGGCCGACAATGAGGATGTTTATATGGAGATACGGGATAGCGAGACACACTTTCAGCTATGATTCGACATTACGGAGCACATCGCCGCAAACTTGGAAGTCGAGCTAACGGAAGAAGAGCTAAACGCAAATCCTCCAACCTAGATTTGTATGTTTTTTTTTATTTGAAGAATAAATGGTGGTTATTTTTTTTTTTAGGAATTTGGTACTTTTTTATTTTATTCTAGGACTTTGTAATTTTTATTTTTAAATTAATGAATTTTATGTTTTTATTTTATTTTATGTAATTGTTTTTGTTTTAAAAAAAAAGGTTTGCCTAAAACATGATTTAGGCAACCATACCTACCACAAAAAATCAATTCTACATCAATTTTCTCTCTTCTGTTGGCAACCTATGATTGACCATATTGATGATTCAAATGGTTGCTTTAGAGAACCATACCCCCACCCTAACTACTGGTGTTCAATAACTATTGGCGTTCAATAACTTTCTTAAACTTTATAAAACAATACAAAAATAAGGCCAAATAAATATATACAAAAAAAGAAGTTTTACAATATACAATTTATAAAACTTTTTGTTAACGGTTATAGAACATTAAAAGAAAAGATATAACTATTGAGTTCCATAACTTTCAATTTCAAATACTAGTCAAAAGTGGCCAAACTTTACAAAAGTCAACATATACGACCCCTCTTTTTAGCCGTCACCGCCGGCACTCCTCAGTCACATTCCTTAACCGAATTCCCAAATCACCCTCCACACTTTCCAATATTTACATCACCCAGACTCCACGTAAAGGGCGATTTAGTAACTTCACAATAAACCGCAACCGCTGACCTCCCAACCATATTTTCCATTTTCCACCACGCCTCAACCATTTTCTTGTAATTCCCAATTTCATAATATTTCTTGTTTGATTTAAACACTAGAAAAGGGAAAGAAAGGTGATCAAACTAATTTCCCAAAAAGAAGTCTTAATCGAATTCGGATTTAGGGTTTTGGGGAAGAAGAAGAATAATAAGAATAATAAAGAAGAAGAAGAAACTCTGTTTCATCAATCAACCGTGTGATCAGATTCGATTCGTATTGCAAAGGTAAAGTTTCGTCGGTTTTTTGCTTTTTCATACTTTTCTCGTCTGATTTTTGGAGATGCTTTGATTCTTAAGTTGGGTTTTGTTCGAATTTTTCTGGGTATTTAATGTTCGAACTTTTACTCTGTTTAGGGTTTTTTGGGAAGAAGAAGAAGAAGAACTCTGTTTTATCAAGCAATCTTATTCAAAAGGTAAATTTTAGTCCATTTTCGGCTTTTCCTACGTTTTACGTCTAATTTTCAAAGATTCATTGATTTGTATTGTGGTTTTTGTTCGAATTTAACTGGATTTTTGCTGTTTGGGCCTAGACTCTGTTTAGGGTTTTGGTTTAATTTTCGGGAAATTTGATTGAATTCCTGATTTTCTGGAGTTGATCTTTTAGTTCTTAATTGATTCTACCAAAATTCTTGTTGAATCCGTTGTTTGTTCTTGTTTTTGTTTTCGTTTTCATTGTTCACAGAGAACATAAATCAATTTAGTGTACAATTTTCAAGTCTGAGATCTAAATTGTGTTCAAGAATCCATGAAAAATGTAAATGAATCCATTTTGATTAGAGGTGTATACAATTTGACCCGAATTCAGGTTCGACAAGGCTTGAGCTTGACTTGTAAGTAGTTTTTATGCTTGTGTTTTAGTTTCGGGCTCAACTTTATTTATTAATTATTTTAAAAATTTAAATTTAAATATATGCATTTATATTTATATATTTTTATTATAACTTATAGAACAATTAAGAACCGTTAAAATTAAAATGTAGATTCAAATCTCACAAAGTGGATAATTGATAGATTTTAATGGTGTGCTTGTTGTCTAAAAATATTAAGAAATTTTAAGAATTAAAATAAATAAATATATAAAATAAATAGTACATAAATACAGGCTTATTTAGATTCACGAGCCAACTTTTAACTCGATAAGTAAAACTCGGGATTGAGCTCTTTAAGCTCGGATTGATTTTAGTTTTTAGTGATCCGATCAAGAGGTCTCTAGAACGATTCGACTCGTTTACATGTATAATTTCAGTAATATTTTTAAACATAAAACATCTACATCTATAGGGGTATTTTAGCCATTTTGTTAAATTTATTTTGTGTTCAGTCTTCGATTCTTGCAGCAAACTGTATCTTTTTTCCCTTAAAATTAACACTAAAATCACCAATTTGCCCACAGATGAATTACCAATCAACTCCACGAAGCTATCGTCCGAAAGGATTCATAATGAAGCATGGGGTTCAACTCGCATTATTTGCAGCCTTCAGCCTTTGGTTACTCTACCAAATCAGACAGCCAGCTGGCAACAGCGGGCCCGGCCGCCAGCTCAGCAACGACCATATCTCCAACTTTTTGGGGCGAAAGGGGAGCGCGGGAACATCAAAGTCAACCCTTGATCCTCAACCAGGTTTGACTTCGCAAGATGTTGCAAACCCGGGCGAAGAGGGCGAGATTCAACAAAACACCAAAGAGATCGAAACCGTAGAGTTCAATACCAAGAGGGGATCTTTAAAACCGGAAAACGGCAATAAGCCCGTTTCGCATGGTAATGAAGACACGCCGTTGACCGTTGCAAAGTCAAACATCAGCTTTCCCGATGAAAATGGAATTCCCGAACATGTTCGTGGCAGGTTTATTGAGATAGAGTCCAATAATTCGGTCAATACAACCCGTGTTCAAAGTCAGCGCCATAGTCAAAGTCAAAGTCAAAGTAAAGACGGGATTGTGAGCCGTGTGGGTGATGGAATGATCGTGTCGGTGGACGAGTCTTGATCGGGGTGATATTATTCGTTGATTCGGTGGTTTTGTACAGATAATGCAAGTAGGCACCGATCTTATTCGTATTCATTTAGCGGGTGATGATATGTAGAAAGTTACGGGTCCGAAACTGTTAAGTGAACAGTGAGATTGTTTGATTTGTAACGAATTGGGGGCATTTTAGATGAATTGTGAAGTATCAGATTATGAGGTTTTTGGGTTGTGATCTTTGTTATTTTAATAAACCATTTCTAAATCTTATTTAAGGTGTTAATTACATGTTACAAAGGGTGGTGACTGATTTATCTAATCGTAACAGGGGTAGGAACCATTGTTTAATCAGTTTGATTTTTTATATTAACTGACAGATAGGTAGATATCAGTTTGAGTGATTCTATTTGGAACCGGTTTAACTAGAACTAAACCGGTAAAAAAGCTGTCAAAAAGTTGTCAAACCCGGTAAAAATTAAAAAGAAAAAAGGAAAAAACGGTTTCCTTAGACGGTCTCGTGGCAACATCTACCTTGAAAACTTCATCTTGTAACTAGAGCCAAATCAGACAATATTGAGGATACGTATCCTGTTTGTTTCCGTTTAAAAAATAAATATGGAAATTTTTTTTTTTAACGGCAAATATGAAAAAATCTTGATTCGAAGTTTAAAAAAGAAAAAACTAACGGTTTAAGGAAAATGAGATTATCTTTTTATATCAAATATTAGGAGGAATATAACAGTACCTTAATTAAAAATATAAACAAGTCCGTTTAACATACAAATATGGAAAGATCTTGATCCGAAATTGAAAAAAGAAAAAAGCAACGGTTTAAGGAAGATGAGATTATCTTTTATACCAAATATTAAGTACTTACATTCACAGCCCATTCCCTATAAGGTAATACCCTTCCCGATCCAATCGGGAAGGTGAAAACGTTAAAATGGGTTTGGGGCACCGATTGGGGATAGAGAGAGGGGGTTTGGGAAGGTTTTTATGGGGTGTTTGGGAGAGTGGGAGAGTGGGGAAACCATTACTCACAAATTGAGGAAAAATGGGAAGGGGTGAGGAATGATGAGGTGGCACAAAAAATGGATTGGGGAAATGGGGAAATGGGGAAACCATTACTATTAACCTAATGGTTGTGAGGGTAAATCTTAAAATTTAAGGTGTAGTTTTGAGTGGTTATGAGTAGAGGAGAGATAAATATTTAAGGACAAATCTGGGGAATCCCTATATTTAAGGAAAAATCTAGTGAATCTTTAAAATTTAAGGTTTGAAGAGAGAAAAAAGGTAATTATAAAGGTATATAAAAGTATTATTTAATTGTGGTTGTAAGTGGAAAAGAGAGAAAAAATAATGATAAATATATAAATTTATAGGGATAAGGATATGGAATGGGTTGTGAGAAGTTTAGTTTGAATAAGAAGGATAAGAATGAATCATAGCCATTAGATCTTCAATTAAATGAAAATCTATGGCTCAAAAATTTTCTGAGTAAAATTAGAGAGAAAAACTAAAGAAAACTATATATAGAAGGTTATTTTTGACTTTTTATCAAATTCCCCCCATTTTTTAAACCTTCATAACTCTTAGATACGACATTATTTTAAAAAAAATTACACCATAAAAACAAGCGTTTTTATCTTTAAAACGCGTACAGTGTTGTTATATATAAAATTAAAAAAGAAATTACTCTTTCGATCGTATCAAAATGTTCAGATTATTCTGTCATTGTGTCAAAATGATTAGATCATTGTGTCAAAATTGTTCAGATCATTGTGTCATATTGTGTCAAAATGTCCAGATCATTGTTTCATATGATGCTAAAAACCGAAAGAGTATTTAATTTTATATATAGCAACACTATATATACTTTTGACACGACGACACAATGACACAATGATCTGAACATTTTGACACAATGACACAATGATGTGTTAAAATGTTCAGATCATTGTTTCATATGATGCCAAAAACCGAAAGAGTATTTAATTTTATATATATAGCAACACTATATATACTTTTGACACGACGACACAATGACACAATAATCTGAACATTTTGACACAATGACCTGAACATTATGTCAAAATTCGAAAGAGTAAAAAAAATTTCATTTTTTATATAGCAACACTATATGCGTTTTAAAGATAAAAAAAATCCTCGTTTTTATGGTGCAATTTTAAAAAAAAAATAATGTCGTATGTGAAAGTTATGAATGTTTAAAGAAAATGGGTGAATTAGATAAAAAGTCAACAAAATTGGCTAAGACTAAAATACATCTCGTTCCTTTTTTACTAGATCAAGATCTAATGGCTAAAATTCCTTCTTACCTAAAACAAACTTCTCATTTGAACCTCTCCCTTTAAGGGTAGTAATATATAAGTAAAGGAACAATAAAATCATCCGTAATAGCATCATCTTTCTCACAAACAACTTAGTCAATATGTCACATCAATTTTATAGCATCATTTTCTACAAACATTTTTTTTACACAATCTAGTCCTTCTCACAAACACACAATTATTTCTACATCACTATTGTTTTAGATTTTTGTATAATATATTAATTCTTTTAGTTGTATAATAATATAAAGAGTTTTCGAGTTAAATACGATTTACGTCCCTAGGCTTTGCAAATTTAACCATTTGAGTCCATTTTTTAAATTATTAACAATCCTCGCCTCATGGTTGCTTTTCTTAACAAATCGAACCCCATGTTTTCATTCAGTTGCCAATTGAGTCTCTGGGCCTAATAGGGTTATATTTTTTCCGTTAAGTGAAAGGGCATTTTAGTCATTTTACTTATGAGTTACCACTTATGTAAGTTATCAAAATCAAGGGACTGTTTTTATAATTTTATTAAAGATCTTAAAATTAAATAAAAAATAAATAAAGTTGTCTCTTCAAGTTTACCGGTTCCTCAATTTTCGAGCTCACTGGTTCATCAATGATTGGATGGACATCGGAAGTCGTCGGAGAGGGAGGGGAGCGGTAGCATCGACAAAGCATACATACGGTGGATCTGGTTCATCACGGGTTCATACATACGGCAGATCTGAACACTTAAGGATGATATTGGATCTAAAACAAAATCTCCATCATCATTACGAGTTAAGGACTTCCATGACTGCAAACTTTGAGATAGGATCTAAACAAATTCTCCATCACTATCAGTTCTCCCTCCCGCGACGATCAGTTTCATCCCCTTCTATCGATTTCTGATAGACGTGGAATCAGTTTGATGCATTTGAAAACAATAACGTTGATTCGTTGTCAAATTCACAATGAACAAGTTGATTCGATTGCTAAACTCGATCAATTAGTTAGTGTAACATCTGCACTTTTTCTATTATAAAACCCGACCCGTTTTGAACCCGTTGTTTTAACGATTTACGAACTATTAAGAACCGGGAGAATTTTCGGGCATTTATATCCCAAAAAATGCTTTTAAATGACTTATAATTGTTTTTCTAAATGAAATACTTAATTGAAATCAACTAAATTCAAATTGGATTCCTTGAATAAAAAACAAAGCAAATCTGTGGCTTTTTACGTGATTTTGGCACGCGATTCGTCGTTTATCAGGAATCTCGAATTTGTGTACCGTGTGTCAAATTAGGCTTAACTAGAAGTACTATGGTTAGCTATTATGTCTCGAGTCATCAAACAGTTGATCGAATCACAAATCGTTGGTAAATTGCCCAAAACCGATACGTACGCCAAAACCGGCCAAAATATATAATTTGACCTAATTTGTGCTTGTGCATCGTTATGAGTTATGTGACGTATTTATATTTGTTTTAGATTAAATGTGATGAACAAGATGGAATGATGAATTGGGTGATTTAGGTGGAAACGAGACTTGAAAACGTAAAAAAAAGGACAAAACGAGCATGCGAAACGAGAAATCGGGCAAGATAACTTTCGGGGGAGCTCTAAGCGTATCGCTTAGAGCACACCCATGCTTTAAGCGATACACCTAGAACTGACTTTTCAGTATAACCCTAATTTCCCTCTATAAATACCCCATTATGTTCCATGATCCTCATACCTCTCATCTCCACCCCTAAATCGGCTGTAGAGAGCTGTTCTTCATATGTTCATCATCCCATTTTCATTTTAAAGCCAAATCATCAAGGATCCAAGCTTTTTTCACCCCATTTCATCCCATCTTTTCGGTTTTCGGTAAGTTTCTTGTAAACCCTTGAAATTACATGTCAAGATCTGAGCTTTATCATGCACTTTTGGAATAGATTTGTGCCATACATGATGTATGTTGATAGATCCGTGATTTTTTTGATCAAAGATTGCAACTTTACGATGATTTAGGATTAGATCTATGTCATGCATGAAGATTAAGCCTAGATCTATGTGATTGATGATCAAAATGCATTTTTATGCTAGATTAGGCTAGATCTTTGTCATGCATGTGGAATATTGTTAGATCTTTGTGATTCATGATCAAGATTGTAACTTTGTGCTAGATTAGGGTTAGATCCATGTCATGCATGTTGAATATTGCTAGATCAGTGTGGTTCATGATTAAGATTGTAAATTTATGCTAAATTAGGGTTAGCTCTATGTCATGCATGCGAAATATTGCCAGATCTATGTGATTCATGATCAAGATTGTAACTTTATGCTAGATTAGGGTTAGATCTGTTGGGTTATATAACCATTATCGATTTAAACACGAGTACGCAACGGATATTTTCCTATGAATTAATCTAACTAACCGGATAGACAATGTGTACCTTTTGAGCTCGGCAAGAGAAGATCTTCTAGGATTTGAAGCAAATCCCTCTACGATCGCACACACGACACACCGATGTACGTATGCTAGTACTCAATCACGAACTCCTCTTGGTGTAGGCTTGGTCGAACCACACAAGAAATCGAACCCCTTGGGTTCTTTTCTTATTGCCGAATTTTAGAGAGGAAAGAGAGAGAGTTTAGGGTTTTCACTTTATCAGATAAAATCAACACCTAAACCTTAAACCCATAAGGTTTATTTATAGTGTTTGGAGACTTGGAAAACAAGATAGGGATTGAGATGGGGACCATCCACAAATTCGGCCCTAAGGCCTTATCCCAATCCTTCTCTCAATTGTAATCCAATTCTAACTCTCTCTAATTACAACTAACACCCCTGTTAACAATTAACCGTTAGTTTTTAACGATTCCTCGGTAAATGTTCGTGATAAATATTAATTAACTCATTAATTACTACAAATACATTAGTGTCGAGACGTGTAACCCCGTAGGCTTAAATACTTTCCGGACATACGCTTATTAATACGTGATCATATCCCTACAGCTCCCACTTGAGCTCGTAGTAATAAAGGTAATAACATTGGTTAGCGTCTAGCAACACGCCAATGCTCCTGGAAATATTTAAGTACAGTTTCTCAAAGTGTATTTAAATGGTACAGTCATTTTCTATCCCTTTGTTACCGATACCGTTGTTAAATATGAATATGGATCAAGTCATTTCATACTTTAACGATTCTCTTTCTCATTCCATAACTAATTAAAGATTACCAAATTCAAATCGAGACACATCTGGATTTCATTTGGGCATGGCCATGCAGACATCTTAATTAGTCCCAATGAGGGGCCCAGTGGTATCTGCTTCAACTTTTAAGCTGAAGGAACAAATCCTCTTGACTACACGTGTCCAGTCACATACTTCACTACACTTACTGAAAATAGCCCTTTTGTACCACCTTATTCAGGATAGTTAGAACTATATCAAGTAGGTGCAATCCATATATGCATGACCTGCTTGTATCTCAAGTCTAAGGATAAGTAAAGCAACCATGTACGAATTTTACTCAATGACGACGATCCATAAAGTGACAACTCGTTAGTGAGGTAGTCCGATATGCATCCTATGAATATCATGTGAGTTTGGTGGGACCATCCATTATATATTCCAAGAATATTACCAATCACTCAGATTTGTCTTAGTTTAACTATATTCCCATATAGTTAATCGACAATGGACAATTTAGAATACTTGACAAGTACTCAAGGATTAAACATGCAAATATGGGACACAATTTTCTATTAAATGAAATCAAACATATAAAGTACTTTATTTCGTTATATAAATAGAAATTGTTTAACATCCCTTATCCAAATACCGAACATCAGACATACATGATTTAACTAGCTAATTTAAGTCCCATGCCCTCGGCATGACTTTCAAGATTCGGCCTCGACAAAGCTTTCGTGAAAGGATCAGCTAAGTTAATATATATGTGAACTTTGAGTAATCTGATCTCACCTAGTTCAATCTGCTCACGAACATAGTGATATCTCCTGGCATAGTGTCTGGCGCCCTTCTAAACTCCAGGTTCTTTGGCAATTATTAATGCACCAGTGTTATCACAGTACATATCAATAGGCAAGTTACTTGTAGGGATCACGTCAAGCCCACAAATAAACTTCCTTATCCAAACTGCCTCCATTGCAGCTTCCGAAGCAGCAATGTACTCAGACTTTGTTGTAGACATAGCAACTGTGGTTTGTTTCTTGCTTTTCCAATCCACAGCGCCTCCATTCAGAACGAAGACGTACCCAGACTGAGACTTCGTGTCATCTCTATCAGTCTGAAATCCAGCATCACAGTATCCGATCACTTTGAGCTCTTGATCTGGATTTCCCCCATATACCAAAAACAAATCTCTGGTAGCCCGTAGGTACTTGAGAATGGTCTTGTTGATGCATGAACCTTGTGTGGCCGTTACTGTTCGAATTGTCAAACAGACTGATTTGTCGGAAACATGAACTGAGGTCCGAACCTCAGCCGAACTCCAGATTCGGAGTTGTCCGAAGATGGTCCGAACTCCAAGTTCGGAGCAGGTTCGGAGGTTACCCAGTTCGGACAGAATGAAGAAGTATAAATAGTTTCGTCTTTGTATTTCTTTGTAAGTTTTTTCCAGTGTCTTTGTGATTGAGAGGGGATGTTCTGTCCAACCTCCCCCAGAGCTTAAACGTTTGTATACTCCTTCGTTAAGTAATCATTCGACATGATTCAATGACAAAACTTCCGTCTCATCCATAGAATCGATCTGCATACGGTTTTTCAGTTGGTATCAGAGCTGTTGGCTCTTTCTATGGTCGAAATCTATCGTTTTTCTTCATTTCGAGACGTTAAACCTTTGGTTAGGGTGATTGAAAGTGTTTCTGATTGATTTTTAATCAATCGAGTCTTTCTGAGTCACGTTTTTACCTAACAGAAGCCTTCGTATATCAAAATTCGATCAAATTCTGAGTCTGGTTCGATTTCAAAAATTGCCAGTTCGAGTTCGGACAAGGTTCGGCCGAAGAACAGATCTAAAAAATAACCGCTCCGAACTCCAGGTTCGGACGTCCGATGGTCAGGTTCGGAGGAGGTTCCGAAGGTCAGGTTCGGACTAGGTCTGGAGGTCAGTTTCGGAGAGGGTTCGGAGGATCGGGTTCGGAGGTAGTTTGGACAGGGGCTCTGCCCCTTGGACCCCGCCAGGGGCTGCCGCCCCTTGGACCCCGCTTCTCAGGGGCGCTGCCCCCGAACCACCGTTAGGTGGGAATTTTACAGAAGCGGATCAGTTATCGAGTTTACCCTTGATTTGGTAGCTGTGGGGTGTTATGTTTGAAGAAAATCCAGATTCCAATACTTGTTATGAGTTAGTGATCGAATTTCAAGAAATGTGTTTGTGGGTAGTCATTGTTGTTCTTGATGATGGACAGAGATTCAAGAATACGTGTTTCTGATGATGGACAGAGATTCGGAGACATGGTTATGATTACTTGGGAACGTTTGTCGGAGATTATCATTATACACAAACTGAAGATTAAATGAGATTAAAGATTCCGTTGTGGGCCACTTGAGTTTATCATTCCGTTACAAGAATGCGGGGTTGGAATCATAAGAAATTGAAGATTTGAATATGTCACTTGTTTAGGGGGAAATTGGGGACCCTAAAAACTTTCAAAGTTTCATAATTGAAAAAGTGAATATTCAAAAGCAATCAGTTCAGGGATGATGGTGGTTTTTTGATGTTCATGGAAATGTGGTATATTCTGATGTTCGTGCGAACCGATATGTCAAAGTTTTCAATTATGGTTTGGAACTCTCTGTCATATGCCCGATACTTTCTTGAGTTGTGGAAAGACTTGGTCAGATTCCAGTCTGCAACAAGATATATGTTTACCGGAGTAATATATTGGGATGGATTTGATGCTGAGGGGGAATTTCCGTGATTAAAGATGCTGATCGTGTCTGTTTTCATAAAGATCAGAATGTGTTACAATTCGGTGAAGATTGAAGATTATTATCAAGATGCAGTGATGTTCGTGTGTCTTTATAATTTCCGGATACAACTTATGAGTGAACCATTATTATACATGTCGGTTCCAATTGGATGGTTGTGCTTGAAGCTAGGGGGAATTTTATTGGTTATGGAGATTGTACAAGATTCGAACCGTTTCCTGCATACCTGATGATTCGGTCAAGGGGAGTTTGCTAAAGATAGAGATGTCTACAGCAAGCTGACTGAAGATTGCTAGAAGATGAATGTCTGGATTCGACAGTAACGTCCAAGGGGGAATTTGTTGATGCATGAACCTTGTGTGGCCGTTACTGTTCGAATTGTCAAACAGACTGATTTTTCGGAAACACGAACTGAGATCCGAACCTCAGCCGAACTCCAGATTCGGAGTTGTCCGAAGATGGTCCGAACTCCAAGTTCGGAGGAAGTTCGGAGCAGGTTCGGAGGTTACCCAGTTCGGACAGAATGAAGAAGTATAAATAGTTTCGTCTTTGTATTTCTTTGTAAGTTTTTTCCAGTGTCTTTGTGATTGAGAGGGGAGGTTCTGTCCAACCTCCCCCAGAGCTTAAACGTTTGTATACTCCTTCGTTATGTAATCATTCGACATGATTCAATGACAAAACTTCCGTCTCATCCATAGAATTGATCCGTATACGGTTTTTCAGGTCTTAATAGCAGTCCAGTGACTTTCACCTGGATTCTGTTTAAATCGGCTAACGATATTTTGCGCAAACGCTATATCAGGTCTAGTGCATCTTACCGCATACATTATAGAGCCTACAACTGAAGCATAAGGGACTCTTTGCATACGCTTCACCTCATCAGGTGTAGAAGCACCTTGTTTGACCAATAGACCAAGTCCTTCCTGCATAGGTACTATACCACGCTTGGAATTCTCCATCTTGAATCGCTTCAAGATCTTATCAATATATGCACTTTGACTTAGTCCAATCAACCGCTTAGTTCTATCTCTATAGATCTTGATTGCAAGAATGAATGCTGCTTCTCCCAAGTCTTTCATGGCAAAACACTTTCCAAGATGGGATTTTACATCTTGCAACATTGGAATGTGTTTTCCTATAATCAATATGTCATCTACATATAAGACAAGGAAAGTAACATTACTCCCACTAGCTTTGCGATATACACATGGCTCATCGGGATTCTGAACGAAACCAAACTTTTTGATTTCTTCATCAAACCGTTTATTCCAACTTCTCGATGCTTGCTTTAGTCCATAAATGGACCTTTGAAGCTTGCATACTTGGTTGGGATGTTCTGGATTAATAAACCCTTCAGGTTGATCCATATAGACTTCTTCATCCAAGTAACAATTTAAGAAGGCAGTCTTAACATCCATTTGCCATATCTCAAAGTCATAGTACGCTGCTATGGTTAAGAGAGTCCTAATAGCTCTAATGTCAGCTACTGGTGAAAAAGTCTCATCATAGTCAACGCCAAAACGTTGAGTATAACCTTTCGCCACGAGACGAGCTTTATAGGTGTGTACATTTCCATCCATGTCGGTCTTCTTCTTGAAGATCCATTTACTCCCAACGGACTTCGCGTTAGGAGGAAGATTGTGACAATCCGTCTTTTCAGGTCTTTTCCGATTTAACTTAAAATTAAACTGTTATAAATGCCATGTGAACATTAATGTGTTTGACTTGTGTTGACCTTAGCAATTCGAGCATTCACTTTAAGTCTAGACGTTTTATATTTTATGTAAATCATACGTTAACGTTTTGTCATTTTATGTGGCAATTGAACTTATGATTTTATATGATATATATGTATATATATGCACATTATATTTTTATGATTTTATGTGACAAGGTGTCACGTAATTATACTTAACGTTCCTATTATTTTATGCGAGTATAAATATGTTTCGTCATGATTTCATGTCCTTCAATTTATGTGAGCTCGAAAATAATTATGGATTATTTATGATTTTATGTGGTTGTCCAAGGTTTATATTTTCCTAAACGTTATACGTTGAGCATACTGCGGAAAACAATATATACCGTTAATGTTATTCTCTGTTAACCTCGTTAGGGCTAGTTAACAACTTTCAAACTTTGAGGGGTTATTCTTGCCACTTCTTAAACTGCCTTTAACTAATAAAACCTGGGAGGACCAGTTCTGTAAATACCTAAAACTTACCCCCTATTATGTAAACCAGCGAGGGACCATTTGTGTCAATCACCAAAAGTCTGTTTGAGAACCTGTGAAACCGTCACGACGGTACAAAGCAGTAACCGACTCCTCCTTCAATTCTTGATTAACTTCTAATTATGTTCACGTTTTATCGAATTGATCACCCTCGATCTCAATCATTTGCACCAAAGAACCGCATACAAACGACCCTATTTGCTCCGTGAACCACCGCCGGCAAGAAATCCGGCCACCATCTCCGTTCCAGTTTAATTTCCGGTTGTTACAACACCATCGCACATACACTCTTTCCTACACGAGTACTGTAGCATCAGGGGCATCAAGCTTTATCTCCGGTGTCGGGTTCGTGTTCCGATCGTGTTTATCATCGTAGTGGTGTTGTTGTGTTCGTTCGAATCCCAATTACAAACCAAGGTATGCCTAAAAGTTCCACTCATATTCGTTGAATAGCAGTCGTAACCTCTAGTATCGCTTCTGTAAATCTCTAGTTGCAACAATGGAGGGTCGGGTTCGTAGGGTTTGATTTGAGGAAGAAGACACCCGGCCCAGACTTGTTATCTACTTTCTTTGTCGGGTTGAAACCAAATGGCTGGGTTGGCTAAATGGTTGTGGTGGTGGCGCGAGTTGTGGAAGGTCGCAGGTTCGAAACCTGGCAGACCGATTCTTTTTACGAACCATTTATTAAAACTTATTTTTTCTTTTCTTCAATTTGAGTTAACAAAAACCGTCTGCGTCGATTTCTAACACAAACAGGCCCCTAGCCTAGTGGTTGGTGTTGAGTATTTTGAGTGAGAGGTCATGGGTTCGAATCTAGTTTCACCCTTTTTATTTTTATTAATTGTTTTATGAACTTGCATGACCTGAAATCCATCACCGATCATTCCCCATGTTATTGGACTCGTAGAAACCCACGTAGACATCGTTAGCTTCGTTTTTATCTCGTTGGTTCATGTAATATGATTATTATATGAAATATTGATTTTGACAAGAATTATAAATGATGGGCATTTGGAAAATTGTAATAATATACGTATTTGGGAAAAATAAAACGAACATTTTGGTAACCCTTATATTTATATAAAAATATACGTATACGAATAATACAATTTTGATCGTGTTTCGCATTGTAAACATTTACACGTTCGGATATATATATATATATATATATTCAATATACAAATATATATATATATATATTCAATATACAAATATATAAAATATATATATATAATATATATATATATATATATATATATATATATATATATAAACATATTCTAAGTACTCGGTTTTATAAAGATATGATAAATATCTTTTGATTCGCATTTTGACGAGCCTTATGATTTCGACTAAGCGTCATTTTTAACTAGATATGGTTAAACGATTTTGTCACACGTCACGTTGGGATTTATTTGTCATTTAACGGACGTCTAGGCTATGTCACTCATGTTGGACACACACTTATGCATATGTGCTCGTTAGGTGCTGGGTAGATTACACAAGACCCGTTATTTGCTACTTGCTCTGGTTATTTATCTGGAATTGCTGTGCACCCGAAGGTGAGTTTCACGGCCCCTTTTTACCTATTTTAATCCTGTTGGGGGAGATTAACATGCAAACACTTGAACTGTTAGATAATTATATCACCTGAATGATAGTGGCACACTTATGATAAAGTCCTCACTTTTAGAGTTACTGTTAATGTGACATCAGCGGGAACTTATTTGGTAGATCTACTAGGCCTGACAAGCCCCACCCGGGTCATTCGCGCTGACTCGATTGGATATCGAACGGGTGTTATATACTTCTTAGTCTTAACGAGGCACAATTGAACTTGTCGAGCTTCAGTAACTGGATAGCTAGTTTATCTTGTCAAACGTGCACTGATTTCTTGAAAATAGCCTAGCTAGCTATTGATATATTATCTGGATTTTAAACTGAACTTGAACTGTTGTTGAACAGTCAACCTTGAACTTAAACTTGAACTGTCGAGGAACAGTTGATTTACATTGAACTGGGACTGTTGTTGAACAGTCGATTTACATTAACTTGAACTGTTTTTGAACTGATAAACCTGTGAACTCACCAACCTTTGTGTTGACACTTTTTAGCATGTTATTTCTCAGGTTGCAGATGTTCGAGTATCACGAGTACGCATGCATGAGTCTTGAAACACTTTTAATGTCTTTGAACAAGCCACGTCACCTTGGGTGACAAAGATTTTACATAAGTAATTTTATTGTATTTACGCTTCCGTATTTGTAAAACTTTAATTATATATTTTAATGAAATATGAAACGTTTTTATTAATTATTGGTCCTTTGGTGTAACTAATGGACGGCGATCCTGGTTTGTCACGCTCCCTACGGCGCGTTATCGCGCGTGAGATTTTTGGGGGTGTGACAAAGATCAACCAAGTTCCAAACTTGATTATCTCTCATGGATTTCATTTCCACGTTCTCAGCTTCAAGCCATTTGTCACATTCCGGGTCTGATAATGCAGCTTTGAAGTTCGGAGGCTCATTGAGATCTCCTGATATGTTTTCCTCGGATTCGGCTAGACCAATCCATCTATCCGGGCTACGTATGACCCTTTCGGATCTACGAAGTGGAATCGCAACATCATCGACTTGAGGTTCATCACTTTGAACATTCCCCCCCCCCCCAAGTTGATGATTGCTAGTTGTTTCAGAAGGTGACACATCTTCTAGTAGTTCTTCAAGTCTCCCACTGTTCTCTTGAGCTATAAAATTCTTTTCAAAGAATTCAACATATCGAGCAACACGAACAATATTTTCGGAAGGATTGTAAAAGTAGTAACCCATTGTTTCCTTTGGGTATCCTACGAAGATGCACTTAGTCATCCTGGGTTGTAGTTTGTCAGGCGTATCACGCTTCACAAGTGCCTCACATCCCCAGACTCTTAAGTAAGACAACACAGGGACTTCTCCATGCCACAATTGATGCGGTGTCTTTTCAACCTTCTTGGTTAGAACCATATTTAGAACGCGTACAGCGGTTTCTAGAGCAAAATCCCAAAATGATATTGGGAGAGTTGTAAGGTTCATCATCGACCTCACCATTTCTAGTAGGGTTCGATTCCTCCTCTCAGACACTCCATTATGCTGAGGAGTGTAAGGAGGAGTAAGCTGTTGGACAATTCCACACGCTTTAAGATAATCCTTAAACTCTTGGCTTAAGTATTCTCCACCACGATCCGATCGAAGGATCTTGATGGTCTTTCCGAGTTGATTTTCTACTTCGTTCTTGAACTCTTTGAATGTTTCAAACACTTCATGTTTATGTTTAAGCAAGTAAACATAACCATAACGACTGAAATCATCCGTGAAAGTCACGAAGTAGCTAGCACCTTTTCTTGACACATGTCTAAATGGGCCACAAACATCAGTATGAATGAGTCCAAGTAGTTCTTTAGCCCTTTGCGGCTTGTTCGGAAAGGGTTTTCTTGTCACCTTTCCTGAGATACAGGAAACGCATTTATCAAATGATTCATCATTTGATTGTAAGATCCCTTCACGTTGAAGTCTTTCAATGCGGTTTTTGCCAACATGGGCAAGACGACAGTGCCAAAGATAGGT
This sequence comes from Deinandra increscens subsp. villosa, assembly GCA_039602395.1. Classification (NCBI taxonomy): domain Eukaryota; kingdom Viridiplantae; phylum Streptophyta; class Magnoliopsida; order Asterales; family Asteraceae; genus Deinandra; species Deinandra increscens. The sequence goes on along the minus strand of JBCNJP010000010.1, from coordinate 84,212,023 downwards.
AGAGTCCAAACTAGTTTTGGCTCGTTTGCTAATATTGTACATTGAATTATTTGAAACACAACCACGCATATCAATTTCATAAATGCCATCACAAGGAACAACATCAAAATAATGACCATTATTTTTAGAAACTGAAATATCGATATTATTAAATGCATTAATAAATCCTTGGTTTTTCAACAAAGAAACAGAAATTACACCTCTAGTAATAGAAGGTGCATAATGACAATTGTCTAATACAATAATTAACCCAGAAGGCAGAATTAAATGATATTCTCCTATAGCTTCCACAGCTGCTGGCAAACCATTTCCCACGTACAACTGCAAAGCTCCAGGCTTCAGTTTCCTCCTCTTTCTAAGACCCTGTAACGAATTACAGATT
>JBCNJP010000010.1:84150098-84211141 GCA_039602395.1 Deinandra increscens subsp. villosa | reverse complement strand
GAGTTCCACAGCCAGTGTCATACACCCATGAATCACACTTTGAAAAGGAAAATAATTCAATTGTGAAGATACCTGAAGTACTAGTCCCACTAGTATTCTTTCTCTTCTTCATAAACTCAGCTAGATAGGTAGGACAGTTCCTCTTCCAGTGTCCAACTTCACCACAATGGTGACAGATCTGGTCTTTAGCCGGATGCTCTTTTGCGTCCGGAGGGGTTTGCTTGGTTTTAGGAACAAGCGCAACTGCCTTGCCTTTTCCCTTACCATCATTCTTGCCCTTCGCCTTTTGCGGTTGTTTAGCCTTTTGGATCTTTCCCCCTTTGATCATAAGAACTTGGGGTGTTTCAGTGGCCTTCTTAGGAATCGTTTTTTCATACTCGACAAGCATAGCATGAAGCTCAGGTATAGTTTTAGTCATACTACGCATGTTGTAGTTGCGCACAAAACCCTCATAATCCTTCGTAAGAGATTTGAGGATCATGCCAACTGCCACAGCCTGATTATACCCATAGTTGAGCGATTCCAATTTGTCAAAGTAGCTCTTCATCTTGAGCACATGACTACTGACCGATTTACCAGTTTCAAGCTTCAAGTCGTGGAGTTCCACAACTAGGTCGAACAATTCAACACCAGCTTGTTTTTCATACATCTTCTTTAGCTCTTTGATCATATCACAAGGTGTATGAAATTCGTATTGCTTCTGAAGATCGGGAGTCATACTCGAGATCATCATGCAAGCAACCTCATCGTATCTGCTATACTCAGCATTGTAGATCGGGAGTTATGTGTGAAGATTCATGCACATCTTTACCACATAATGTGTTTATAAAATTCTTAGTTTGTCTTCCAAATCAAAAAAGCTCGGTAGCTCCATTTGCAACACACAAATAAGCGTAGGGGTGAGGTTTGCACTTTTGCAATTAAAAACCTACCCACTTTAGGGAAGCATGGCGACCCGACTTATACCTCTCTTAGAGTGTGTTCAAATGGGTGAGCCGGTGTTTCTTTTGAGTTTTAGGACACAAATTTTATTTTATAAACAAAATCATATTTCAATAGATATTTAAGCAAATTTCGATTTTCATAAAACAAATTTGCAATAAAACCTTTTATTATGTCACAATTATCACAAATAATCACATAATTTTAGGGTTTCTAATTATCTAACATAATTTTAATTTTAATCCTCTTTGATATAAGTAATAACCATAAACGATTTGCATGAAACTTCATGGTTTTTACTTCCTTTTAACATTTAAAATTTAAAGGTACAACATGTTGTTTAAACAATTATCAAATAACAAAAACTTGGGTTCTTAATTTTAGATCACAACAATCGATTTTTAGACCTAAAATTAGGGTTTCCGATTCGGCTAGAGGTTTTCGATCCATAATATAGATTTTGATCGGTTTTCCGATCGGAATGGGGTTTACGATCGAAACTAGGGTTTTCGATCGGAAACTTAAGGTTTACGATCGGAAAACAAGGGTTTTCGATCGGGTACTTTTCGATCGGGTACTTTTCAATCGGGTCGTAAACAGTTTACGATTTGAACTCGATCGGAAACAGGTTCACGATCGAGAACCAGGATTTCCGATCGAAAAGTGTGGTTTACGAGAACCGGTTTTCGATCAAGATTAGGGTTTTTCGTTTTTACCAATTTTGCGAAACCTTTTTCAATTGTGTAACACGATTTTTATGTGGATCGAAAAGCTAGAATCTTGATTAGAAGGCTTGTTTCTAATCGAATTATGGTTACCCCCCATTCAAGTTTTTATTCCTGGTAATTAATTAAAATCATAGGTGGCTCATGATACCACTGTTGGGTTATATAACCATTATCGATTTAAACACGAGTACGCAACGGATATTTTCCTATGAATTAGTCTAACTAAACGGATAAACAACGTGTACCTTTTGAGCTCGGCAAGAGAAGATCTTCTAGGATTTGAAGCAAATCCCTCTACGATCGCACACACGACACACCGATGTACGTATGCTAGTACTCAATCACGAACTCCTCTTGGTGTAGGCTTGGTCGAACCACACAAGAAATCGAACCCCTTGGGTTCTTTTCTTATTGCCGAATTTTAAAGAGGAAAGAGAGAGAGTTTAGGGTTTTTACTTTATCAGATAAAATCAACACCTAAACCTTAAACCCATAAGGTTTATTTATAGTGTTTGGAGACTTGGAAAACAAGTAGGGATTGAGATGGGGACCATCCACGAATTCGGCCCTAAGGCCTTATCCCAATCCTTCTCTCAATTGTAAACCAAATCTAACTCTCTCTAATTACAACTAACACCCCTGTTAACAATTAACCGTTAGTTTTTAACGATTCCTCGGTAAATGTTCGTGATAAATATTAATTAACTCATTAATTAATACAAATACATTAGTGTCGAGACGTGTAACCCTGTAGGCTTAAATACTTTCCGGACATACGCTTATTAATACATGATCATATCCCTACAAGATCTATGTCATGCAAGTTGAATATTGCTAGATCTATGTGATTCATGATCAAGATTGTAACTTTATGCTAGATTAGGGTTACATCTATGTCATGAATGTTGAATAGTGCTAGATCTATGTGATTCATGATCAAGATTACATTGCATCTTTATGTCGAATTAGGGTTAGATCTATGTCATGCATGTTGAATATTGCTAGATATATGTGAATCATGATCACGATTGCATCTTTTATGTCGAATTAGGGTTAAATCTATGCCTGAATGTTTGTAATTAGTAGATCTATGTGAGGCATCATCAAGAATTGATCTTTATGTGGTAATATGACTAGATCTATGACACGCATGTATTCCGATGACAGATCTAGGGTTTCTCATGTTGAAATGGTATGAAAGATTGTGCACGTTGTGACATAGCTATGTTGTTGACCTAAACTGACTTCCATGATGAATGTGTATAACTCTAGGATATTATGTTTGCATCCTTAGCCTAGGATTGACCATCCTAAACGTACGTATCACCATCACCAACGTTTGTCATGTCGATTGTATCAATGTGTGTCATAAAGTGAAATCACTTATTCACTTATTCTCTATCATCCTTTAGTTGTCAAGGATATCCTCGGGGTCTAGCTATCTCATTAGTTGGTATAATTGTCCTTCGGTGTCTCCATTCTAGGTGAGTATTCATAGCCCCTTTTATTTTATCGTTTTGGGGTGCAACATGTACACCGTATCAATATCAAATATCTATTTCATTACTTTCAAATTTCATGTGAACTCTATGATTGTTATGTGTGTTCTAGTATGTTGAACTTATGTGAATTATTATTTTTGTGGATGGAAATCTATTTCAATGTCAATGTCAATGTCAATTTCAAGGTGTAATTATTAACACTAAGAAGGCCGGGGTTACAATAATAGATCCATTGGTTTAACAGCCCACCTAACTTGACCGGTAACTGGCGTTGGGTGATTGGAAGCCTTATTTGTCCAAGGTTGGATTACACCATTCTATGTGTACTATATCAATGCTTGTTGATCATATCAAAATGTCATATGATTCGTAGATCGCATGTTTAACTTATCGTAGTATATCAAACCTATGTTTACTCACCAACTATTCATAGTTGACTTTTATTTTGTACATGTTTTAGGTTTTGTTGCAAGAGGATGATTTTATACTGATGACGCCATAGGATGCATGCGGACTTAGTGTGACCTAATTAATAAAGTTAATTTGTTGTACCTTATTGTGTTATACGTGAATTGATTTGTGTATTATCTATGATATATGAAATGGGATGATTAATAATATCGCAACATTAATAGTGTTGTGTGCAACTGGACAATCATCGTGCCCCGACATATTCCGCCGTCGGTTGGGGTGTGATAGATTGCTATCAGAGCCACGACTATAGGGATCTAGGTTTTTAGAACTGGTTTGAGTTAGACTTATGCCTTAGGTGTCCTGCATGAGTGCCGCATGCATAGCATGCCTATATGATTTATATATCCTATTTTACTTCTTAATTATGCTTGTTTCGTATTGCTGCCTTCGTCGATTAGCACACACTTATACACAAATCAATTGAGGCTTCCTAGCCTCCTTTCTTAGTTATGGTGCCTTATGTACCATTTAGGAGAATTAGTTTCTGTTATTTTAATCTCGTCAGAAGTGAGAACTTAGTGATTGGCGTGTAGTAACTGGAAGGGTGGAAGCACCAGTAGTCAGAGTCTCTTATTGGGAAAGCGTTGCACACTAATCCGAATTGACGGATCTGGACGCTCACCATAGACACCCCGATGAAAGTACCGAAACCTATTAGGCCAAAGCACGTCAATTACTAGGATGTTACTCCGATTAGTCACGGTTCTAGTTTCCCAATCGGAGGATGAAGCCACTCCGTTATGTTTTGTAAAATCATTTGATTTCACCATTTTGTTTGCAATGAACTTTGCTGATTAGGATGTTCTATGTCACATCACTTCACGATTCACTAACACACACGGTTACCAATAGGTCTTATACAGCCGAAATTGATTATCAATCACATCCAGTCTTGTGTCTCATGATTATCTACCTTACTTCTTAGAATGTCGACTCGTCACAATGGTCATCGTAAGGGCGATAGCGATCGTAAAATGGCCTCGGTGATTACCAAACAGATGGCAGAGGTCATTCCCAACATGATGGTGCAGATTCAGCAAGGTCTGAATGCTAACCCAGTCAACAACGCGAATGTTGTCACTTGCTCTTTCAAGCATTTCAACTCATGAAACCATCCTCGATTCAAGGGTACTAAAGGTCCTATCGGTTTGCTCCAATGGTTCGAAGGGATGGAAAACACTTTTTTCAATAGTGATTTCCCTGACGCACTCAAGGTTCCCCATGCCACTATCACTTTGACAGAAAAAGCTCTCACCTGATGGGATGCAAACAAAGAATTCGTGGGGCAGATGAAGCTCTATCCCTAACTTGGTCACAACTCAAGGATCTGCTTAGAAAGAAGTATTGCCCTCGTAGTGAGCTGAAGAAACTCGAAGATGAATTCTAGGAGATGAAGCAATTTTGTGGTTAAAATCAAGAGTATACTGACCGCTTTAAATGAATTGAAGATTCGGGTACCCGATGTTGTCACCCCTGAGATCCGAGCTATTGAAAGGTACATCGGTAAGCTACCAATGGTCATTTGAGATGCTATCTGAGCGAGTAGCCCTTAGAATCTCGCTGATGCCACCCGCCTTGCTCCTCGTCTGACGTATAACCATGTGAAGGATGGTGATTTGAAGAGAAGGAGTTCTAAAAAGGAATCTTTGACTGAGAAGACCTAAACTGCAGCCGAAAAGGAGACTAAAGCAGAACCCTCCTCCAACAAAAAGAAGCAAAAGGGTAAGACTTTTGTTGTGACTGCCACTCCTGTAGCTCTAGGAGCACCTATCGTCACTACTCCTCCCATGGCTCAATGGAATCCAGTCGTACCACCTGCCAAGAAGCCCTACACTAGTCCCTATCCTTTGTGTAACTGATGTATCCGTCACCACCCCACTGATACCCCTTGCTGGTAATGCAACAATTGTGGTCGCCTTGGTCATCGCGTGAATGTTTATCACCTTCCTATTCAGGCTCAGCCATTACAGGCTCTACCCATGGCGCAGCAGCCTGCCCAACCTTTGATCGCTCAAGCTCGGAGTGTTCAAGTGGAAGTGCGAGCCTGTTATCATTGTGGATCTCCTGGACATCTCCGCAATGCATGCCTAAGACTCGTGATTGTCAACCCTCCTGCCAACAATGCCAATCATGGTGCACTAGCTTGAAGTGTTCAACCAGGAGGTCATTTAAAGAATAATCGTATTGTTTTCTAGTTATCCTCTGGATTTTGTCATGTTTCAAGTAGTTGTTTGGTTCTTATGGTTGTGTTTAAAACTTTGTCAGGATTCGGTTGTCATGTTTTATGTTCCAAATATGTGTTGTGGTCTCTTTAGTTTTTTTTAAATCATTGATTTCCATGCCATTATTTGTGTTGGTTGGACATTGGGTGAATTCTTGTCAATGGGTTCACAAGTCTGCAAGTTGGATGGTTACGAGATTACATGTATACATGGCGAAAAATGGGCGCACATGCAATTTACAAACTTACGTACACATGACTATCAATATCCTAGGAATTTCAAGTTGTTTATTCTGAATGTTATCGTTTAGGTTCACTTGCGTATCTTCTAAGTATGTGTGTCGGGAAGTATACCCGTTTGGAAATTTACGAGTTTACAAGTCCATATGCTTACGGGATTGCATGTGTATGGGTACACGACTTTATGACCTCTCGATGTAGACAAAATTACACGCGTACCGATTTCGTAAATACAAACCCAAGTTAAACCTTCATGATCATTGAGTTATGTCTGCTCTGTAACCTAACTCATTGTTTTTTATCGTGCTTCGGTGTCAGGTCACCATTAGCATCTCTGAACTCTTCTCCTCGCATCTCAGCCCACCCTCGAAGTTTTATCTCAGTTTTTTTATGTCAAGGAAAACAATCGAATCTCGCCCAGACATCCACGTCTAGGCAATCTTCGACGATAAACCAGTCTGTGGGTTCTAACTCATGCCATGCGTTAAGCCCACAATTACTTACGTATGGAGTGCGTGCACCTAGGACTCAAATTATGGAAGTTCATGATAATGAAGCGGGAATCGAAGACATCCAAAGGAACATCGAGCCTTCCTCCCATTCACCGAAGAAACTTTCACATCGACCTCATGCATTGTGAGACTCCAGTTGCAAGTCACCTTATCTTCCCTTTTCGCCGAGTTTTGCCATGTTCGTTACGGTAAGACTCTTACTTTGCGTATTCCTGGCGTATAGTCTCCCAAATGTTTGGTTCTATCTGTGGATATGATTGGTAATTCCGGTTATTTGAGCTATTCTTCCTCTCATGTCATTCGATCTAGCGAGATGTGTATTTCAAGCTTATTTTGTTGTGAGGTTTATGTATTCCAAATCATGTCATCAGAATCATATATTTCAAATGTTATTGTCCGATTCATGCATCGTACTTGTTGTATCACGAATCACGCAGGTTATTCCATGATAGCGGGGCCATGTTTTTGAAAATGTACCTTTCGGTTCGTGCTAGCCGTGACACTCGAACAAGTGCTAATCGACTCATGGCGTCCATTGCATGGTAATCCGTTTAGTTCGTGGTGCTCAATTTCATATTATGTCAATTGTTTTGATTAATGTTCTTGTGCTCATCACTCTGAATTTATGGTTTTATATCCTTAAATTCGAGGGTTGACCATTACTCTACTCTTGCTAAACAAGGACTCGTACGTGCTACTACCAGCGATTGTGTGTGATGCTAGCTTAGCAGACAATCGATTTTGGTCGTGGGTATAGGTATTGGGTCTAGCAAGGGCTGATTCGGATTCTGTCCAGGTATTGTGCCTCGTAAGGTAAGCCGGATGTGGGTCGCTACCCATCTAGCTAACCAGAGCCTGACACTTTGCTTTGGTAAGAAGCCCAAAGTTCCAAATTTTATCAATGGCAATCTCAATTTATGAATGTTGGTGATGTTATCAATGATGTCAATTTGTCAATGTTATGTTAAATATATGTTGTTTGATGTAGAATGGGGTATTCTCCAAGGACGAACAGTACTCCCTTAAAGATATTAAAGGATGTGGTGGGTTAGCTGCGGTACACCCTATTTATAAGCATCAGTAATGTCTTTAAGCTGCACTAGGAGTTGATGGAGAATGGTGTTTGTGAATTCAATGTGACCTTTATCAGGTGTGATGATCTTTGTGAATCAATTTTGGTGATATCAAATGTAACGATCTCTGCCAATCACTATTGTGATATCAATTGATAAGATCTATATGAATCAGCCTATGTGCCAATTGTGATGAACTCTACGGATCTATGTGATGTAAGCACTTGCCTTAATATATATGTTGCACCCAATACTCACCGTGTTCCCCAAGCTTTCCTTTAGACTTGTTCTTAAACTAGGGAAGATTGTGTTCTTCCTATCTTTGGTTGGTCATTAGGATGGTTCTCCAATCAGTTATAGTGTGCCCTTAGAACTATTGATCCCCCGCTATTAATGTCTCGTGGTAGTTGTGCTGTGTTGTTGATTGGTAGGTAGAATAGAATGTTCTCCGAAGGCGAACATTACTCTCTTAAAGATATTAAAGATGTGGTGGGTTAGCTGCGGTACACCCTATGTATAAGCATCGGTAATGTCTTTAAGTTGCACTGGGAGTCGGACAGGGAATAGTGTGTGTGTGTGTGTGTGGTTATGCCTCTAATGTTTGGTCCTATCACTTTCTCTAGTTACCATTCCTAACCTAACCTTTGTAGTTAGGAAAGGAACGGTACCGTCGTAATAGTGAATATGTTATGTCATCTCTATGCTTCGTATCAAATATCAAAATATAGTGAATATTAATAAAAAAAAAATTAACTACCCTTTTCTTAAAATATATAGTCTCTTCTAATTTCGGGACGAAATTCCCTAAAGTAGGGGAGACTGTAACATCTGCACTATTCCGATTATAAAACACGACTGAACCCAGTGTTTTAATAATTTACGAGTTATTAAGAACCGGAAGAATTTTCGGGCATTTATAACCCAAATAATGTTTTCAAATGACTTATATTGGTTTTTCTAAATGAAATAATTAATTCAATTAAATTCAAATTGGATTCCTTGAATCTAAAACAAAGCAAATCTGTGGCTTTTTACGCGATTTCGGTACATGATTCGTCGTTTAGCGGGAATCTCGAATTTGTGAATCGTGTGTCAATTTAGGCTTAACTAGAGGTCCTATGGTTAGTTATTCAAGTCATCACACAGTTGATCGGATCACAAATCATTGGTGAATTGCCCAAAACCGATACGTACGCAAAAACCGACCAAAATATGTAATTTAACCTAATTTGTGCATCGTTCTGAGCTATGTGATGTATTTATATTTGTTTTGAGTGGATTAAATGTGGTGAACAATATGTAATGATGAATTGGGTGGAAATGAGACACGAAAAAACATCAAAAAACGATAAAACGAGCACGCGAAACGAGAAATCGGGCAAGATAACTTTCGGGGGAGCTCTAAGCGTATCGCGTAGATCCTAGCCATGCTCCAGGTGGTACGCCTAGAGCTGACTTTTCAGCAGAACCCTAATTTCCTTTAGGGGACCCGGTATGGTTGGGAGCCGGATGCCGGTTCCAAGGGGAGCCGGGTGGCTCCGTGCGACTCTCCATACCACCTCACCCGGTTCACTCCCTGGCTCCGAGGGATGCGGTTCCGCTTGGTTTCGAGAAGCCCGGCCAAGCCGGTGAAAATGGAGCGTTGGACTAGCCGTTGTAACGGCTAGTTTTTTTTTTTTTTTTATTACTTTTTTAACAAATTACCTCTATAAATACCACCATATTTAACATATTTTGATCACACATCTTTCTTTCTTCTCTACAATCTTTTGATCTCTACATCTTTCTTTCTTCTCTACAATCTTTCACCATGGATAAATCAACCAAGAAAAAACCCGCTCTCACCAAAAAATCACCCGCTCCTCCTAAAAACTTTAAACCAAAGGTACGAATGCCGGTCAAACCTCCAACTCAACTCCTCCACAACAATCACAACCCGTTCCCTACATACCACAACCGAATTTTTACACTAATCAACCACATCATTCTCAACAATCGTTAGTTGAGCTTCTATCCGGGCTCAACGTAAAGTGATCAAGAACAAACTAGCACGTGAACGAAAAGAAAAAAAGAAAAGTGATCTCGAGTACTTCATGAAACCGCACGACGATGTTGATCCTCAATTCATTCCACTTGTGCTTCAACAAAAACGAGAAATCGCGGAAGAATATGGATGGGATTGCCCCTTTCAGGTTTTTATATTTAAAAAAATCTAGTATTGTTTTAAGTTTTTTTTTTAGATTTTTATTTAAAAATTTCCAAGTATTGTATGGTTTAATTCCTAGTATTAATTGTTTTTTATTTATTAAAAGTTGTTATTTTTTTTAAAGTTGTTTAAATTAAAAAAAACAAAAAAAAAGGTAAAAATCGGTTGGATTTGAAGCCACACCACCACCATACCATGTGGTGTGGCTCCAAATGGCGTCAAAAACACCTAAATTGAGTTGGCACTATTTTATTGGTTGGTGGACATGGCTTGGGGGAGCCACATGGCTACCATACCTCCTCCCCTTATAAATACCCTATTATGTTCCATGCTCCTCATACCTTTCATCCTCCACCCTTAAAATGGCTGTAGAGAGCTGTTCTTCATATGTTCATTATCCCATCTTAATTTTAAAGCCAAATCATCAAGGATTCAAGCTTGTTTCACCCAATTTCATCCCTTCTTTTCGGCTTTCGGTAAGTTTCTTGTAAAACCTTGAAATTACATGTCAAGATCTGAGCTTTATCATGCATTTGGAATAGATTTGTGCCATACATGATGTATGTTGATAGATCCGTGATTTATTTGATCAAAGATTGCAACTTTATAATGATTTAGGATTAGATCTATGTCATGCATGAAGATTAATCCTAGATCTATGTGATTGATGATCAAGATTGCATTTTTATGCTAGATTAGGGCTAGATCTATGTCATGCATGTGGAATATTGTTAGATCTTTGTGATTCATGATCAAGATTATAACTTTATGTTAGATTAGGGTTAGATCTATGTCATGAATGCTGAATATTGCTAGATCTATGTGATTCATGATAAAGTTTGTAACTTTATGCTAGATTAGGGCTAGATCTATGTCATGCATGCCAAATATTGCTAGATCTTTGTGATTCAAGATCAAGATTGTAACTTTATGCTAGATTAGGGTTAGATCTATGTCATGCATGTTGAATATTGCTAGATCTACGTGATTCATGATCAAGATTGTAACTTTATGCTAGATTAGGGTTAGATTTATGTCATGCATGTTGAATATTGCTAGATCTAAGTGATTCATGATCAAGATTGCATCTTTATGTCGAATTAGGGTTAGATCTATGTCTTGCATGTTGAATATTGCTAGATATATGTGATTCATGATCACGATTGCATCTTTTATGTCAAATTAGGGTTAGATCTATGCCATGCATTTTTGTTATTAGTAGATCTATGTGAGGGATTATCAAGAATTGATCTTTATCAGGTAATATGACTAGATATTTGACACACATGTATTCCGATAGATCTAGTGTTTCTCATGTTGAAATGGTATGAAAGATTGTGCACGTTTTGACATAGCTATGTTGTTGACCTAAATTGACTTCCATGATGAATGTGTATAACTCTAGGATATTATGTTTGCGTCCTTAGCCTAGGATTGACCCCCCCTAAACGTACGTATCACCATCACCAACGTTTGTCGTGTCGATTGTATCAATGTGTGTCATAAAGTGAAATCACTTATTCACTTATTCTCTATCATCCTCTAGTTTCCAAAGTTATCATCGGGGTCTAGCTATCTCATTAGTTGGTATCATTGTCTATCAGTGTCTCCATTCTAGGTGAGTATTCATAGCCCCTTTTTCTTTTATCGTTTTAGGGTGCAACATGTACACCATATCAATCTCAAATATCTATTTCATTACTTTTAAATTTCATGCGAACTCTATGATTGTTATGTGTGTTCTAGTATGTTGAACTTGTGTGCATTATTATTGTTATGGATGGAATCTATTTCAATGTCAATGTCAATGTCAGTTTCAATGTTAATTTCAAGTCGTAACTATTAATTAACATTTAAAAGGTCGGGGTTACAATAATAGATCTATTAGTTTGGCAGCCTACCTAACTTGATCGGTGACTGGCGTTGGTGATTGGAAGCCTTATTTGTCAAATGTTGGATTACGTCATTCTATGTTAACTATTTTAATGCTTGTTTATCATATCAGAATGTCATATGGCTCGTAGATCGCATGTTTAACTTATCGTAGTATATCAAACATATGTTTACTCACCAACTATTCGTAGTTGACTTTTATTTTGTACATGTTGTAGGTTTTGTTGCAAGAGGATGTTTTCATGTTGATGACGCCATAGGATGCATGCGGACTTAGTGTGACCTAATTAATAGAGTTAATTTGTTGTACCTTATTGTGTTATACCTGAATTGATATATGTATTATCTATGATATATGAAATGGGATGATTAAAAATATCGCAACATTAATAATGTTGTGTGCAACTGGAGAATCATCGCGCCCCGACATATTCCGCCGTCGGTTGGGGTATGATAATTATAATAAATAGCTAAATAAATAATTAAATATACATAACTAAATAAATAATTAAATAAATTATTAAAAGAAATAACTAGATAATTAAATAATAGTTAGATAAATAATAAAAAATAATTAATTATTTAAATAATTACATAACGGTTGTATTTTTCTAATGGTTATATGCTTAACGAATATATTTGAAAAGCATATAAATATCAACTTCTGAGAATCAATTCATCACAATTCACTTTTCAACATTCACTTCACAACATATAACTATGTCAAAGGTACAACATGTACTCGAACAATTTAACAATCTAATTTCAACACATCGGGAGGATGTGCCGGGACATTATGCACGATGGGAGGAACATTTTAATCTTCCACCGGTTATCAATCCAATTGAACCCCCAGATCCTGTTGAACCTCTGTCGCTCGTTCAACCTCCTGCACCGGTTTAGCCTTCAACTCATGTTTGACCTTCTATAAACCTCCATGTGGATGACCTTTAGGAGGATGAAAGCTTCTTAAATTGGGCATTCGATTACTAATTGCCCGAAAACTCATCAGAAGAGCCACTTAAAGACTATTATGAACTGGAGGATGAAGTCCAGCTTGAAGACGAAAAACGACCAGAGGAGGAGTACGTGCCTCGTGATCCATGACATACTAAACCAAGATCACCCACGTGGGGCATAGGGGAAGACAACCACCATACTGATACCGATTCTGATTACTGTGATGATTAGGTTTACTTTTAGTATTTTAGGTTAAATAATGTTTAATTAGTTATGTTTACTTTTAGTATTTTAGGTTAAATTATGTTTAATATATACGTTTACGTTTATGTTTATTATTTATTTATTTATTTATTTATTTATTTATTTATTTATTTATTTATTTATTATGTTAAATATATTCAAGTGTTAGAAATGGTATGTTCAGATCTGACACTTAACGTAGCCGACTCGTCTTGACCCGTAAGAGTTACACCAGGATCAACGAGTCAAAAATCCGTTTAAGTTAGTTAACCGGTTAAAATCGAAACATAATTACTAATTTAGCAATTAATGGTGGATTATTTATTTACTAATTTATTTAGTTATTAAATAAATGAAAATTGGATTTAAATAATCCCAAGTTTTGAGTGTTGGCCAGTAATAATCCCACTTTTAATAATAACTCCCAATGGTCCCAACTTTCACCATATTTACTGATAGTGGTCCCGTCGTTAAAAAACTTAACACCGTTAAGTTTTTGATGACATGGCAGGTGATGTGGATATTTATTTATTTATTATTTTTTTAAACCCTTGCCACATCACCATCTTTATCCTCCCATCATTTTCCACCACCCCACCACCACCACCTGCAATCCTCCACCACCAGTTGGACCAAAAAGAGCCGACGAGCACTCCGGCGAACTCCGATGAACATCAGTCATTAGCGATGGTGATGCTGCAGACAAAAGCTGTAAGGATCGAGATAACCCAAACACGATATCACAACCTCTAGTGAATGTGCGGAATCCAAACACTAGAGTGATTCAAGATAAATCAAGAAAAATACGTAAAAGCAATAACAAAACAAGTAAGAACACAAACCGATTGAAGAGAACACTTTACTATTAATCACCGATTGCTTACACACTTGGTCGAAATTCTCAAAGAGAATTTCGAGATCACCAAAAATCGCAAAAAACACCTTAGGAGCAACCAACCATAATCTCCTAAATAAGCTATCCTTATATAGGGGGAGATTAGCTTGGAAAACAAGCTAATCTATCTTTGGTAACCCTAATTACCCACTAATTCCCGTTTTTGACCATATAGGCCCACTAAACTCCCTCTAAACATTGTTTAATTGAGCCCAACCACATCTAAATTGACCTAGTGACCCAATATAACCATAACCCAGCTAATCTCCACCTATTCTATCACATAGGCCTTCAAAATAGTCCGCCAAGTGATGATTTAATACACAAGCCATAAATTATTCCCTTACAATCTTCCCCTTGGCTTGTGATATTAAATGTCTTCTACTTTCAATCTTCAGAACTTGCAGTCTTCACCTTGTCTTGAGCATGGGTTGGTGAAGATTCCTTTCTTTAACAATCTTCATTGGGCAACAACAAATGACTTTAGGGAGTGTTCTCTCGATCAGCATTAGCTTGGACTTCAAATGACGAACATGTAATGAGAGGAGGATTCTCAAATACTTGCTCCTTCTTGAAAACTGTTGAGTCCTTGCTGAATCATCAGTAACTGTCTTGACTTGCCATTAACTTAAGAGGTTAAATTTTGAAAACCTCTATCTTGGCATTCTTGATTGTAGATCTTTGAACTGACGGCATTTAGCTTCCCCTTAACTCGTGAACAGTGTCTTTTGAGTCTTAAGAAGCTTTTCTTGAACAACCAACAAACTTCCCCTAAGCATAGGGTAAGTCCTTTTCCGGCTGGTTCTTCAACTTGATCAGCAGCAGAGTTCTTGCTTTGATCAACTGAGTCCTTGATTTTTTTTCATGAGTTGTTTTTTTTCACTTAACCTGTCAAGCACAACATGGAACAAACACTAACCAGACAATGATGACTGGTTATCGAGTTAGCATTACTTAACCAAACAACTTTCCCTAAACCCGAGGACTCTTTTTATTATCTCCCCCTGAGGTTCTGAGGGAGGGTCAAACTTTCTTGCATAAAACCCATAAAAATTTTATTTAAACTTCTCAAATCAACCTGGCCAATTCATAAACTTAAGATAACACAAAAGAAACAAAACAAACATACCAAATTACTAAACGAGAAGGTTTTATTTTGGGATCAAACCGTCTTTGTCTGAACTGAGGAACCCTTTTCAGCATCTGTTACTCGAACACGTCCAGGCGATTGCCAGTATATTGGTCCTTCTTAAACCCATGTTCCTCATTTTCCCGGCTGTTTGTCACTTCTTATCTTTTAGGTGCATTAATTATGAACATCCGATAGTCACACACAAATCCTAGGTAATTAATATGTGCAGTCTATCAAGCTTGATCATTCCCTACCACATATTTTCACATTCCCATATCCAGAGTTTTGAATCTTTTCTCGAGACTTGGTTGAGAAGAGAAAGAACAGATCATAAAAGAGATAGGAATAATATACAAAGACTTGTATGATTTCAACTCAGAGGCGTTTATCAGTCCGGTGGTAACCTTTCATCAAACACATAAGCCTAGTCACAAAGTCAGGGCTAAAGGGTTTTGGACGCTAGAGGGTCTCTTTTGTTGTGCACATTGGCATCTTTTGGGGTGTAAATTATATACAGTGATCTGCAAGCACGTTAATCCAGACTAACCAGGTCTTTGCTCATGCAAAACAGAGGAAAATCTGATTAACACGTCAGCCATTCTACACCAGGTCATCGCTCACGCAAAGCAAAGGCAAGACTTGACTGACGGCTTTGACATCCCCAGATCTTTGCTCACACAAAACAGAGGGGACGCCGACTTTTTGAGATTTTCGATTCAACACTTTGGAGTCCGGCGTGTGTATTGGGAACAATTTCGCAGTCAAATAGAACAAGCACTTAACCTAAGTGTGTGTTTTCCGTCAAATGACATACTTTATCTTTAAGTGTTGTGACCCATACCTTTGTTTTTGGAACTGAGCCTACCGAGCACATCACCTTGGATCATGTCTTTCACTTTTGCCTTACGCGTGTCAGTCATTCTGAGAACGGAAATATTTCACTTCCCACCTTCTCAAACAAACAAAAGATTAAAAATTATAAAGCACAAATTTTTGAGGGGTCAACTATTTCATCTTTTCTATTCTTCCCCTTGCTTTTTGATTTTTAATAACAACACACACCTTTCTTTTTTTTTTAAGTTTTTCAAATTTTTTTTTTGGATTTAACACTCACTGACACAATACTAAATATGTACTAAAACTAGCCAAGCTAACCTTCAAAGTTTATCTTTTGAAAATTTTCAGAAATGGGTTTTGTTTCATGCACAACCATACTTCACATCAAATCAGCCAAGAAACAAACAATTCAGACTGTGTTACCTTTTTCTGCTGATGTTTTAGATTTACCTCTCACAAATCCCTACTCTTGAGAATTTGCATGTCATGTAGTAGAGAGATGCCTCCTATCCTATGCCTGGAACAATCACTATCACAAACAAACGAGGTTAATGAAAGTCCTCCTTGACTGTTCCTACACAATGTGAGAGATCAGTTAGCCATAAGTACCCATGCCATTGTGGTTCTGGGTATACCTGAAGAGTTAGTGAAAGAAATTTCTTTTAAAAACATTCCCTTGGTAACATCAAGGATTGGGGGTGTGGCTGCCTTGGTTGGACTGAGAATGTCTTTTTTGTTGACATCTCTGGGTTTGTGATTTTCTTTCCCAAAAACCTGTGGTTTTCTCGGTGGATTCTTATTAGAATTTTGAACTCTTGTTTCTTGAAATTGTTTGGAGTGTTTCTTGTACACTCCAGTAGGCTTGAAAGACAAGTTCAAAACTTTTGAAACATTCCACCTGTCATCCTTCCTCCAACCATTTGATTTAGCTGAACCAACTGGATTTGGATGGATGGGTGATTTTGAAACAGTTTTGAAAACATATTTTAAAACTGTTGTTGGGGATTCAACAGATTTTGGTCTCCAAGTTGTTTTCACAGATTTCTGAGATGCTTTGTTTTCTTTAAAAATGGTCTTTGGCCGTTGCTTAGGAGCCTTGGTTTCTGCTGAACTTTGTGACTCTGAGGTGCTTGTTTCTGCACCTTGGGTTTTGATGGACCGGGCCTTGGAGTTGGGTCACTTTGTTTCTGGGTCCTTGGACTGGGTCTCTGATGAAACCTTTTGGGATAATAGGGTTCATAAGGCCGGTATAAACAGTTTCTTGCCACGTGTCCTGGTCTACCACAGACATGGCAAGATTGTTTCTTTGGGTAAGCGGGAGCCTGTGGTTGGTTACGCCCAGTGGAAATCCAAGTTGGTTTTGAACAATTTTTGTGGATCCAATGGGTTTTACCGTGGGGCTTTGTGGTTAAAATGTACTCCCGCTGAACCGGCTTAAACTGGTCATATGCAGAATTGATCTCTGGGTACGGGACAAAATCATGAGGTCTAAGGTCCCGCACTTTCTGCACATTTTGGTCATGACAGTCATTCTTATTTTCAGTAGGTTTCACACCGAACACCCCACCATTTGTGAGTTTGGGACCATCAACTTGTGGTCCCTTATCCCTTCTTAAAATTTTAACAGTTCTTAAGGGTTTCACAGCTTTAGCATCACATTTACCAAAAGTAAACACACCACAATCAGACGATTTTGCAAACAAAACAGACTCAGAAGTTGTGGACTCAGACTGAACAGATGATTCAAGTTTTTCAAAATTAAAATTTTTGTGAAAATCATTAGAACTGGAACTCTCAGAAGACTCCTTGCTATCCACTACCCCTGCTTCTTTATTACCTTTATCTGCAAAACAAGTAGAACTGTTAGTAGTGTTAGAAACAGGAGCAGAAATTTTAATAGGACAAGCAGCAAGTTTCTTTTCTATTTCAGCCTTAGCTTCTAAGGAGGTCTTTGGACACTCATAGTCTGGGATCATTTCATGCATCAATGGCATCGGTACTGTATGAGTGGACGTTTCATCTTTTACCTCCGTACTGAGACCCAAACCAGAATTGGCTTTGAGATGTCGTATTCGTGCATCTGTGTTATAGAAAAGAGAGCTAACCTTCATCATTTCTGACACAATTTTATCATTTCGTTCAACCTTGGTTTGAGATGTTTCTAATTTGGCTTTAAGTTGTTCAACTTCAGATTTTAATGTGTCAATTTCTTCATTAGCAATTCTAAGATATGTAGTTTTATCACTCAATTGCCTTTGAAGATTCTTAATATCGACTTTGGCAGCTTCTAGTTTTTCACTTAATGTTTTACTCCTACCTTTGTACTCTCGCAGGTCTCTATCAGATAGTTCACGATTTAACGTTTCATTAAAGAACTTACGTTGCTAGTCTTGAGATTCATTAAATATAATTTGGCATTTAGGATTAGAACATACCTCATTGTTGCTGGTAGATACAGAATTACCTGGTAGAAAGGATGACATGAATGTCTTTGATTTAATGATAAGGGAATTAATTTGATCAGATCGGATTGAAAATGGTGGATTAAAAAGTCTCAACAGGATCGGAAAGTCACGTTCGGAAATGAAGTTTTTTTTTAAAAAAAAAAAAAACCAAAAAGTGGGTTTTCGATAAAAAAAGCTGAATGGATCGAAAAGTGGACTTTAGATCGAAAAGAGGACTTTTAGATCGAAAAGAGGACTTTTTGATCGAAAAGTGGACTTTTTGATCGAAAAGTGGACTTTTTGATCGAAAAGAGGACTTTTTGATCGAAAAGAGGACTTTTTGATCGAAAAGTGGACTTTTTGATCGAAAAGTGGACTTTTGATCGAAAAGTGGACTTTTTGATCGAAAAGTGGACTTTTTGATCGAAAAGTGGACTTTTTGATCGAAAAGTGGACTTTTTGATCGAAAAGTGGACTTTTTGATCGAAAAGTGGACTTTTTGATCGAAAAGTGAACTTTTTGATCGAAAAGTGAACTTTTTGATTGAAAAGTGGACTTTTTGATCGAAAAGTGTATGTTGATCGAAAAGTGTATGTTGATCAAAAAGTCACAGAGGGGACTTTCCGATCGAAAAGTGAGCTGATCGAAAGGTCATAGGGGGACTTTTCGATGGGAAAGGACTGATCGAAAAGTCTCAAAGGGGACTTTCCGATCGAGATTTCTGATCGAAAAGTCTCAAAGAAGGGACTTTTCGACTGAGGGAAACTGATCGAAAAGACACGAGGGGTCTTTCTCGATCATAGAAAAGCGACAAAAAGGGCTTTTCGACCAAGAGGTTGATCGAAAAGTTGTTGTTCACGGATCGAAAAGTCTCAAAACTTGTGTAAATCTCCACGAGAACTCCCGTTTTGTGTCCAAACCTGCAAAAATACTTCCGAGTATGCTAAAAGCTGAAAATCAACCAAAAACTCAAATCGTTAGTTTACCAAAACCTTGAATCCGATATCGCGAGAGCCTCGAAACTTGCGTTTCTTGGCTCTGATACCAATTGTAAGGATCGAGATAACCCAAACACGATATCACAACCTCTAGTGAATGTGCGGAATCCAAACACTAGAGTGATTCAAGATAAATCAAGAAAAATACGTAAAAGCAATAACAAAACAAGTAAGAACACAAACCGATTGAAGAGAATACTTTACTATTAATCACCGATTGCTTACACACTTGGTCAAAATTCTCAAAGATAATTTCGAGATCACCAAAAATCGCAAAAAACACCTTAGGAGCAACCAACCCTAATCTCCCAAATAAGCTATCCTTATATAGGGGGAGATTAGCTTGGAAAACAAGCTAATCTATCTTTGGTAACCCTAATTACCCACTAATTCCCGTTTTTGACCATATAGGCCCACTAAACTCCCTCTAAACATTGTTTAATTAAGCCTAACCACATCTAAATTGGCCCAGTAACCCAATATAACCATAACCCAGCTAATCTCCACCTATTCTATCACATAGGCCTTCAAAATAGTCCGCCAAGTGATGATTTAATACACAAGCCACAAATTATTCCCTTACAAAAGCAAAACCAGATGATCATCCAACATATTAAATAATAATAAAACTTCTCAATTATTCATCGCATCAAATCCTTTTTTAGTTTTTTGGATAAAATGATAATATTTTAACCGGATTCATTATTGCAATGCAACTTCGAATCTGCTGCAAATCTCAATTTCATAATGCAAAAAACTACGTGGATGTATGTATGTATGTATCTATCTTTTGATCTGTAGAGATAGAAAGATGGAGGGGAGGTTGCAAGCGGAAATTAAAGCGTGTTTTTATTAAAAATGGGTAAAGCGAATCGATTTCCGATCCCGGTGAGCTCTCTACCTGCACTTTCTCTTTATTTGTTGTTCCTTTTCCTTGGTCCCAAGAATTTGTTGTCTTGGAATTTTCTTTGTTGTTCCTCATCGGAGTTTGCCGGAGTGCTCGTCGGCTCTCTTTGGTCCAACCGGTGGCGGAGGGTTGTAGGTAGTGGTGGTGGGGTGGTGGTGGTGGGGTGGTGGAAAATGATGGGAGGATGAAGATGCTGATGTGGCAATCGTTTAAAAAAATAATAAATAAATAAATATCCACATCACCTGCCACGTTATCAAAAACTTAACGGTGTTAAGTTTTTTAATGGCGGGACCACTATCAGTAAATAGGGTGAAAGTTGGGACCATTGGGGGTTATTATTAAAAGTGGGATTAAAACTGGCCAACACTCAAAACTTGGGATTATTTAAATCCAATTTTCCTTAAATAAAATATAGTTAATTATTTAATTATTTAATTATTAAATAATAATTATATGTGGATAATGATCGGAACTAATTAAATTAGTTAATTAAATGGATAACCGAAACAAGAAAATGGTGAGCAAACCTTTGCACTGCCACTAGTCTAGCCAAACACCACCATGGGACTACCGTCCTCCATTGCTGCTTATCTGCTCGACACTGTCGCCGTGAGCGGCGCACCTCCATCGCACGCAAGCCACTGACCAACCGCGCCTTCCACCTGACCGACCCCTTTCTACCCGACTGCATAACCATCGTCGTGGCTTTGCCACCCGCCGTCGCTACCAGTTTGATTTTTGGGAGTCTACCACCCTACACGATACGCAGAAGGGAAGCCCCACCAGTCTCCGCGGTAAGCGAATATCCGAAGCCGCAACCGCCAGTGCTGTTACCGCCTCCTAGAGCAGCCGACGAATTACCCGAAGATTCGAGTCAACAGTTTCGGTCACTAGTAATGACTCGTTGCATCTCAGTGTCTCGAACGGTTGTTCGAACCCGATCAAGGTATATCTAAACCCGTTTATGTTTAGATTAATTTTTCGTGTTTGAGTGTAAATTACGGTCATTTGATCCTGCTATGGTTTTGCAATCCGCGTATTTATTTTCATTGCATGTGTATGTTTGATTTAAATATATAAGTAATATATATTTTTTAAAAAATATACTAATCCCAAGACCTAATATCCACTATAAAACCCAATATTGATATTAGAGCCCTAATCACCACACGTAAATCGAAACCGATCTTTTCGTAACTGGTGATCTGCAATTTCGATTCAATTCCACATTGCGAAATAAAAGTATTTGATAATTTTGTTTTTAGATATTTATTTCTTTAAATTAATGTGTGTTACGGTCCGACCCCTTGTATCTAAATTTATTTTAATTTGCTTGGATGTTTTGGTTGCTTATGGTTTTGGCCCAAGTTGTTGGCCTATTATTGTAATAGATTAGTTTGGTTTTGGTTGGCTAGCTTATTTTCAGTTAAATTTGTAAAAGTAGAATTAAGGTTGAACTATTTAGGAAAGTTTCTATTTTTGTAACTAAAGATTAAAGAACAAGCTTGAATTCGAGAGACGGCTGCAGGACAGTAGGAGCTAAACATGAGCACAAGACGCATGAGATGTCTACCGTGTGGTTGTTTACCTTTTATGTATTTAATTAACCATAATGATCTTGCTATTCAGGATCTAGCATGATCAAGACCTCGATGATCGTTAACACATGTTTTTCATTCATGACCATTTAGATGATTATTAAATAATAGGTTATTTAAATCATGTGTCCCGAGTGAAGATAGGGTTCTGGTCTCTGTCTGACGATCATTAAATAGAAATTAGATTTTAAGAACCCTATTTGGTAATTCAAAATTAGTAGTTAATGCCATCCTAAATCAAGTCAACTTGGAACATATTTACCGAAACGTCAGTCTTGGAGCTACAGCACCGCACTTCACATGTAGGGTATCTTCCAAGGTGCGGGTATTAGAGCTACAACATCGTATTCTGCACATTGACCATTTGGGACAACTATTCCTTTCTTTGCAAGCATCTGCAATGTTAGAGCTACAGCATTGCATTGTAGATATTTGTAAATAAATTGGGCATAGATTAGGCTAAACGTATCACAATAAAATTGTGGCCTCATAATTGAGAGTTGCGACTATTCTTCATAATTAACATTCGTTGTCAGTTCCATTACCTAACTGCTATTGGTTGCATGCTATAGCTTCCTTTAGTAGTTAGCTAATCGAATTCTCAAAACTCTTATAGAATAAATATTTACCACATTTAATATTTCCTTATTTATCAAAAGTGTTAGATTGTCAGTCTCACACTTTGACTATTCCCCCGTACACGTTTTTTTCTTATTTGTGTTTGTGGGCGGTGGATGATGACATCTCTGTATTTCTCAACACGTCTTCTTTCTTCTTCTCTCTCTACTATGAAGGTAGAGTATTTGTGGTCTGTATCTCTCAACAGTCTTCTTTCCTCTTCTCTCTCTACTATGAAGATCAGGTAGAGGTAACCCTCAATCCAAATGTCTTTGCTAAAGATCCACCGCCATGGCGGTGACGATGATGTCGCCGGAACGATTTACACATCTGGCTCTCTCTCTCTCTCTCTCTTACAGATCCGGACGCCGATTCACGTCGAAGCGGCTGCCGTTAAGGCGTTGCTCCGTTGAATCGGCGACGATTTAGGTGGTCTTTGCGCCAACCGTCGTCGGAATCTGAGCCGATGTTATGTTGTTTACACAGATGTTGATGCGATTATATCTCGATCTGAAGTGGTCTGAAGTGATTCGAAGCGAAACCGATGTTTTGTTGTTGCTCTGATTCCGGCGTCGGCAGGCCGCGGATGGCGGCTTACCCGCCGGAAAAGGCAGGCCGTCAATTTGCATTGTTTGTTTTGGGGATTGTTGCTCAGATATGACCTAGCTTTGGTCGTTTTGTTTTATTTGGAGTCTTCAACGATAAAACGACATCAGGTATTCGGAACTTCAATTTCCTTTGGTTTAGTTTACATCTTTCAGTGATTTTGATCTGATCGTTTTATTGTTTTCGCTTTCAAATGCTGACTTTCAGCTTCTAAAGCTTTGATGGGTTACTTACAATAGATTTTATTGGGTTTTTTTATGGATGTTAACTCTTATGTTGAAGGCTATGATTGTCAGGCGCATCTCAAATTGTTGATTTGTATCTTTAAAAACATTGATGGGTTTCTTACAATATCATTTGTTGGATTTTTGATGGATTTGAAGCCTTATGTTGAAGCTATAAAGGACAATATCATCTTAGTTTGTTGTTGGCGGTGATTTTGATTTGTATATATTGTACAGATCATGTTCCTCCTGTCGGTTTTATTGTTCTCATGTGTGTCTCAAAACCTTTGAGATGATTCATGTTAACTGCTTCCTTTTAATTGGCTATGATGATATATATATATATAAATCTGTAAAAGTGGATATGATGAAAGTAATGTCTCTCGCGTGGTAAAAGTTTTGCAGCCATGGGGATTTGGATGAGTCACTCACTATCCACAAAACTGTAAATGTGGATTGGTTCAAATTCCATATCTTGGCGTGGCAAAACCTTTGCAGCTGTGGGAATTTAAATGAATAACTATCCACACACAGATTTAAATCTGAGCCTTATATCATTTAGCCTTAATTGTCAGTCTCACACTTGAGACTATTCCCTTGGACACGTTTTTTTTTTCTTATTTGTGGTTGTTGGCGGTGGATGATGACATCTCTCACTCTCTGTACACATGTTCTTTGTGATTGTCATTGAGGTATTGCTATTGAGGTATTGCTATGAGATGAATTGTTCTTTGAGGTATTGCTATGAGATGAATTGTTCTTTGAGGCTGCTATGAGATGATTTTTGGTTTATTTTGGCGTGGCAATAAGTTTTGCAGCCATAGAACCATAAACATCTCTTATAAACCTTTATGATGATCTGAGCCTAGCAAGTTATTTATATGCCTAACAAGTTATTTATATGCATATCAAATCATTAACTTGGTTTTGATGTGTATACTTTTTCCATTGTATTGATTGGTCGGATTACCTGCTCCTATGATGGTTCAATTATGTTGCTTTGAGGCTGCTCCCTTGGTGATTCTATGAGTATTTCTGTGGCTTTCGAAAAACGTGGGTATTAAACGTTGCTTATGGATCTGTTGCTTTGAGGTGGCTTCAGTTTTCTGATTGCTTTTATGTTGCTATGCCGGTTTGATTATAAGGCTATGATGATTATTCAGAGTTGGGGTTTAGGGTTTATTTTGGCGTGGCAATAAGTTTTGCAGCCATAGAACCATGAACATCTCTTATGAACCTCTATGATGATCTGAGCCTAATAGTTTTTGAGTATGAGTTTATATATTCTGTAAAAGAATTACGTTAAATGACCTTACTAATAAGGTGAATAAAGGTCTTTGACACGCAGGTCTCAGGTCTCTTCATTTGGTGTGCAGGTAAGTTTTTGTTTCTGTTTTTTTGTTGTATGCTCAAAAATTAATAATACCAAGTTATTAATTAGAGTTCACTTAAGAGCTAAAAAGAGGATAACCAAAGAGCAAATGAAGTATATCATGGTTGTTGTTGAATTGCAGGTTAATAAAGTTGTGTTATAAACTTCAGGTATAATTTATTTGATGGTTCAATTATGTTGCTTTGAGGCTGCTCCCTTGGTGATTCTATGAGTATTTCTGTGGCTTTCGAAAAACGTGGGTATTAAACGTTGCTTATGGATCTGTTGCTTTGAGGTGGCTTCAGTTTTCTGATTGCTTTTATGTTGCTATGCCGGTTTGATTATAAGGCTATGATGATTATTCAGAGTTGGGGTTTAGGGTTTATTTTGGCGTGGCAATAAGTTTTGCAGCCATAGAACCATGAACATCTCTTATGAACCTCTATGATGATCTGAGCCTAATGGTTTTTGAGTATGAGTTTATATATTCTGTAAAAGAATTACGTTAAATGACCTTACTAATATAGTGAATAAAGGTCTTTGACACGCAGGTCTCAGGTCTCTTCATTTGGTGTGCAGGTAAGTTTTTGTTTCTGTTTTTTTGTTGTATGCTCAAAAATTAATAATACCAAGTTATTAATTAGAGTTCACTTAAGAGCTAAAAAGAGGATAACCAAAGAGCAAATGAAGTATATCATGGTTGTTGTTGAATTGCAGGTTAATAAAGTTGTGTTATAAACTTCGGGTATAATTTATTAATGTTTTCATTTTTTTCTCTTTGGTTAGCTCTAATTATGCTTTCATTTGTGGATGTATCTTATGCAGCTTCGTGTTGCTTGATTGTCAGACTCAGGTACATTTCTATTGTTTGTGTTATTTGGGTTTTCATGAGTTAATTTAGAGATTCATTTTTGTATTGTTGTCATCAATCTTTACGGTCTTCTTTCAATTTTGTTTTTTGTATTTTCTCTTTACAAAAATGACATGTTGCTGTTAATTCAGATTGAGGTTCATGTCAGTTTGAGATATGTTTGATCCATTTGAAATATTTAGCTCTTCAAAAGAGGCACAGAGTGTTTTCAGTTTTTTATTTTTATTTTTTTCTGTTGTGGAGTTTGGTCATGTTTAAGATAGTCATTTCTACTGTATGATTGTATTGAAATTTCCATGAAGCAAACCATATATAAAAAGAGGATAATAAACGCACGGTTAAACAAGTGAACTTTCAAACCTTTTTTATGCCTATGAAATTAGTTTTACTTTGGTTAATTGACAATTTTCTTTTATCATGTAACTGATTCTTTTACTCACTTGCAAGTGTCTATGTTTAAAGTATTTTTACTTCATCTTTCTATACAAATTTAAGTTATGAATTCTACTGTTTCTTTTTGTTACTTAGACGACTTGATCAATCATTAACTGTAGTAAAATAACTTGGTATTGTTATGTTATCCATGATCTAACTTTGTTTTATACCTTCTTCCTTAATCAGTACTTAAAAGAGGATATCTATGGAGGATACTTGCGTTTTATGATCTAACTTATGTTTGTAATTGACTTGCGTTTTAATGTTTCTTATGAATACGCTAATATTTACTTCTCTGTTTGCAGTTCTCAACAAGATATTTTTATGCATTGCTGACTTTTACTAGAGGTTAGTGTTTTGTAGTGTGTTCTTTCTAATTATTGTTAGTGCATGTCAGCTGCATTGCTGATGTTTGATTAATAAAAACCAATTTTTTCTTCCTTTTGATGTTATAAAAGGTTTCTATAGAGGCATCACAGTAAACCTTCTGAAAAATCTTCCTGCAGCTTCAATAACTTTCATTGTTTATGAAAATGTTTTGAATTTTTTAGAACGGACAAGGAGGAAGAACTAATGGTCAGTTTTTTCTTTTACATTCAGAATTATATAAGTGTATTTAGTAACTTTATCATGTTTGGTACAAATCAACATAAACTTACGTTTGTTCCATTGTACCTAAATGGGTCTTATGAAGAGTATCTTATCTATAAATGAGTCATATGCAGAATTAGGAAATTTATGGCTCATATTTGGTTCCTAACTGTACTGGTCACATGATTTAGTTGCATTATTTGAGCTGGAGTATTCAGGTACTTTTTATACTAGACAATACATTCCTGCAACATTTTAGTATGGCTCAAGCAATGTCGTCTCTATTTGGCTAGGAAACCAACTTGGCTTAAGTAGGTAACCATTTTTGCACAAGTCCTATTGGTGATGCATCAATAGAAAGGACTGGATTTACTGAGCAGATTGAGGCTGCAAAAGGAGGAATGCGCATATAAGCAATGTAAGTAAATGATATTAGTTGCCACTTTACCAAGGTAAGTAAATGTGAACTCTATTGTTCTAACTTTGAATTTATACATCTGTTTCCTATATAACTATATGTTTCCTAATTAGGATTATCAAATCTATAATATGATTAAAAGTTTCTTATTTAATGACAAAATATGTCAACCCGCAGCAACGTGCGGGACATTTGCTCGTAAGAATTATAAACATAAAAAGTACTAATTAAAATACTTTGCTTATTTTTCAAAAGGCTATCGATAACTCAAATTCACTACGTTCACTAATTAATCTGGACAAGTTAAATGAGACAAACTTTCTATCAGGGCAAGCTACACTCTGAAAAGTTCTGTGTTTATTTGGCAAACTCTATGTCTTGGCCAAACCCATTCCAAATTTGCCATCATACTTAACGAATGACCGTTCTCATGCAGAAATGGAGAAACACACTAACGATTCTAATGAAGTTACTGAGATGATTCGGTCCAGTTTGTCACCGGATTTCTGGTATAATTTACATGACATGAGTGCCTACGACATAATCAGAAAACTCAAAGATTTATTTGAGTTAATTCAAAGAAAGGAATGGTACCCCACACTTTAATAGATTGTAAACTGCAGAGTATCGCCAGACTCCTCGACCTATGAGCATGTCGTGATGATGAAAGCATACTGTGACCATCTGGTTGAGCTAGGCTACCCCATGTCTGAAGACATGGCGATTGACATAGTCCTCAATTCTATTCTTGAGTGTTACCATAGTCATGCGATTAATTGCCTAGTCAAGACAATTGACAAGCTCATAACATTGATTCAAAATGCTAGAATCAAGACCACACCAGAGGTGTTAAGGGTCATGGTTACGTGTCTCAAGAAACCCCAATCCAAAGCCAAAGCTCATGACAACAGAGGCAAGCAGGATGCTAAATCATTGCCGCCACCTCCCGAGGAGCGCCAGTGTTTTGAGTGCACCAAATGCGACCAAGTTGAAGATAACTTGAAACTCTAATCAGAGTTCCTCATCAAGTATTTCAATTAATGTTATTGAATTTTTCACTGTTACCTCCAATACATGGGTATTTGATACTGGATGTGGTCACCACATTGTTAATGTTTTGCAGGAACAAGAAAAGTAGAAGAAAATGGAAAAAGGCGACATGGAGCCCATCATTGGTGATGGAAATAGAGTCCCGGTTCTGGTAACTGGCGTTTAATCTTTAACATGTCATTCTAGCCTTGTAGTTACACTAGAAAACTGTTTATATGCACCTGAATTGTCCAGGAACATAATTTTTGTTTCTTCATTGTATGA
Source organism: Deinandra increscens subsp. villosa (assembly GCA_039602395.1). Lineage (NCBI taxonomy): Eukaryota > Viridiplantae > Streptophyta > Magnoliopsida > Asterales > Asteraceae > Deinandra > Deinandra increscens. The sequence goes on along the minus strand of JBCNJP010000010.1, from coordinate 84,182,884 downwards.
ACAAGGTTTTAAGTACAAGTTTAATGGAGTCTTCTGTTTTAACCTACTTAAATAATATCTTTTATTTCTAGGCTAAACCTCGACATTGTATATATGAGATAGATGTTCAAACAAACGACCAAATCTATTATGCTTTCAAAAGTAACAAAACTGATAGTAATGATTCCTCATTATGGCATTATATACTTGGTCACATAAGAATGGCATGCATCAGGAAGCTTCAATCTGCGGGGATTCTCAAGTCTTCCAATGCAGATGCCCTCGATGAATGCGAGTCATGTTTTTCTGGCAAATTAACCAAGTCACCCTTCACCCATATAGGTGAACGGGCCAATGATCTGTTATGTGACAACCCACAAAATTCCAGGTCAACCTTGTAACCCTAAATACGTGTTTAATTGTTAGTTTTGCAATTAATCTAGGTTTTGTGTAACTTAGATATTATATTATGCCATTATGCCGATAGTCTTGACGTAGCCTTAAATCATTTTTTTCGACGATCGACCTTTATTAATAATGAAACAATATATATTATTGTTGGAATTTTAATAATAAGAAACATAAAGGAAAATTTATATATTTTTCTGTCACCTTTGTAGTAATTTTAATTACGTACAAAGCTCGTCACCTTTGGACGTAATATTTATTCAACGTGTATCATTTAAATATTGGAAAATTGGATTTAAATACTCCCAACTTTTACCTATTGGCTAGCAATAATCCCACATTTAAAAGTTATTTCCACCAGTCCCAACTTTCACTCATATTTTTATAATAGACCCACCGTTAACTTTTTTAACACTGTTAGATGGGTGCTTACGTGGCAAGCTGACATGTAATAATCCTTTTATTTTTTAATCTCTTTTTCCACATGGCATTCCAAGTCATCTCCATCATTAAATCCATAAAATTCCTAAATCCCTCCAACCCCAATATTTATACGCAAGCAGATCTTACCTCCCTAAATCCCTAATCCCCTAGCCGTCACTGTGATTTGCTAATCCACCCAGTCGTAGATCAATAAAAAATGTAGAAATCTGAATAAGAGAGACAATATCGTTTCATATAATACCGGAGGAAACCGCAAAATAACAAGCACGTGAGACAAAGAAATGCATAGCTGGAAAAATGAGTAAATTATAAGTCAGGTCAAAGGGGTCTACAAAATTTATCTCATGGAAAATTTTATATTCCTTGAGTTGTCTCCTTCTAATTAAATCCACCTAGAAACTCCTGTTCTTATACGATATGCGGCTGGGGGATTAGGGATTTGGGGGGGGGGGGTAGGATTATTGGGGTTAGAGGGATTTTATGGATTTAATGAGGAAGATGACTTGGAATGCCATGTGGAAAAAGAGATTAAAATAAATAAAAGGATTATTTCATGTCAGCTTGCCACGTAAGCACCCATCTAACGGTGTTAAAAAAACGTTAACGGCGGGTCCATTAAAAAAATATGAGTGAAAGTTGGGACTGGTGGCAATAATTTTTAAATGTAGGATTATTGCTGGCCAATATGTAAAAGTTGGGATTATTTAAATCCAATTTTCCTTAAATATTCATAGTTTATGTCCATTATTAAAACCTTTTATCTTTCATGTTGTGTTTTATTAAAACCCTTTTACGTCTAAACTTTTATAGAATGTTTTAATCATCAAACACATCACTCGTATCCATTTAACTTTATTTGAGACTTGTGTTATCGTTCGTTACCCGTTTACACCCGAATACCCCCATATAACCCATCACATTTGTATGGTTACCCCTAACCCGCCACCTTTTCCATCAACCTGATTCCCTTCTTTCTTGACCCGCCATCGACTGGTTTTGAACCCATGCATGTAGCCACCCTTCATCCCTTTTGACCCGAGATCGAAACCTGGTTCGACCCTCCTTCTCATCGGTTATGAACCAATTATTACCACCACCATAACCAAAATATCCTAGATATCCTAATCTCCTAACCTTAGCTAAACTAACACTCCATCCATCATCTCCTAGCCATTTCCCCATGTTATGATACTAATGATGGATTAGAGATAACTTTGTCTCCCAAGTACACCCCTAATGCCTGATGTGTAAAACTTTCCCTCTCTTCTCTTGAACCGGCTAAGCATCACCACCCACACCACACTTGAACTTTTGAACCAACTAACTCATCCATCTCCTTCTCCTTTCCCTTTTAGCCGAATTCGAACCTGGACCCTCTCCTCCTCTTCTCGGTTACGACCCGACACAAACACATAACACTTAAACCTTAATACCCTCATCTCTCCATCTCTCTTGATCTCCCTACCTTACCCTTCTCCCTTTCCTTTCTTGCTTCAAGACCCACAACCGACACCCCCCCCCCCGGAACCGGCTCCCTCATCCAAACACACCCCATAAATTTAACCTACATATTTAAACCTGATATTCCCCACTCTCTCACATTTCAAGAGCCCTAAAACACTCTCTACCTCCAACCACCATTCGGCCCTCTCTACCCTCTCTCCACATTTCTTCACTAAAACACTCACAAATGCTCCACCTCTTGCAAGTTTAAGCCTCAAGGAAGTGTTAGAAGCTCAAAGGAAGCAAGTTCATCCCTCCATCCCTCTCCTAATTGAAGATTGGAAGCTCTTTTTGAGGATTACTCCTCTTTTTCTTGATTATTCCTTGTTCTAATACATTTTCATTGCTTATTTTTGAATCTAGTACACCTACATAGCAAGTCTTGATGATCTTGGTTGTTTAAACTAAAATATTCTTTAAAAATGCTTACTTTGTTACTAGACGTGCAATAATTCTTGAGTATTTAGTAGATCCATGAAGTTACTAGAGATTTTCTAAAAAAATATGTACTATACATGTATCCATGAAAGTATTTTTGTATAGTGTGTAGATCTAAAGAAATACTTGTTTAAAATATGTAAATATGTGTTTATGTTGGTTAAAAGCCCCATCTTGACCTATGACTCGGTTTAGACTCACAATGACTAACAAAAATTGGTTATCCATGACCTTTGTAAGGTTACATGTGTTTAAAATCACTTTAGAGACATTTAAACACTAAAACCACCTTTTGAAAACCCTAATTTTGGTCTAATGTGTGTGTTTGAATTAGATCATAAATTTTAAGGTCTCACACAGTAAGTTTTGACATATTTTAATTCACGAAACTCTTAAAAAAAGATTCCTTATGAAAAGACTTGAATTTGGGAAAAAAATGGGATAAAAACTTACCCTTTACGGGCCCGAAAACTCTATTTTAAGTTGGATATATTTTTATGAATAAAATATGGTATTTAAAGTATTTTAAGACTTAAAATGTGTTTACATATGTTTACAGTGAGTTTTAGAAACTAAAAATGTCATAAAGCGAGTCACCTGGACAAAATCGGCACTTAACGGGTAAAACCATCATATTTGCAAAATAAAATACTCGGAATATTATTTCTGAGATTTTAATGTGTTAATATATTTATTTTCATAACCATAAGTGTTTTCTGACAAAAACTGGTAAATACCACGTATCCAGTTAATACTGCAAAAACGTTTGATTTTGGACTTTCTAGTCTTAAAAAAATATTAATTCCTTGGAAATCAATAGACTCATCATAATATTTATTTATATAAATATTATCCTTTTCAAATGATTTAATGGAAATACTTATATATTTTTCTTGAATAAAAATATATTTTCTTTATTTCTAATCGCGTGCAAATCTCTGTATTTATTTGATTATAAATAATAATTGCAAACCGTTTAACTCTAAGGCTACCATGACTTCAGCACTTGACCATCAAATTGAGGTGACTTAGATGCCAAACTAGTTTGCTTGACCCTACGTTGACTTATATTCATTTTAGGACGACTTTATTTCTGTATCAAGTGTTTATCATCTGAAGTGCTTTGCTCAGGTGAGTCTGACGGCCTCTTTCCTTTTTAAACTAATTTAAAATACTTTTAGGGGGAAAAATTATACACATCTTTACTACATGACTGATTATTGATAACTGTCACACGTATTGATTACATGAGCTTTACATCCATCCATTTTGTAACATGTTGATTCATGATATGATGAAATCCTGCTATTAATTGAATCTGATTAATTATACGAGAAATGATGACTCGTGAATAGATCTGTTGGGTTAATGCCCTGTCTGTGATTGGTCACTCCAATCATGAATTCCGTTCTCTAGTCACCAGGTACATACAATTATATTGGCCCCGGTATTGTTGGACAGAATACCATGAGTGGATAAACAATTAGTTTCAGAGTTTAAGGTTCATGCTAATAATATTGCGTTATCTTAATGTAAATCAGACTAAGTAATCTTTTATTTGAAAACAAACCTTGTTATCAGTCACTTATAATGCATGCTATTTAAACCTTCACCAACTTTATGTTGACTTGTTTTAGTGTATGAATTTCTCATGTAATTGATCATGCTGCTTGCCTTGTGTGTGGACACTCATCATGTAGGACCTACATTTTGTATCTTTGGAGTCATAGTCGGCCAAAAACTTATTTTGGATATTTCTTAGCATAACATCTTTTTGTATCATGTTCTAAAATCTTTTAAACAATTGGTTTGTAGAACGTTTTCCACTGCAACATCAATTATGAACTCTCTTTTGACTTGTCTAAAATGACTCTAGTTCCTTAATCATCCAGAGGTTGTTCTGTGTAACCTTGACCATGATCCATCCGATCATGCCCGAAACATATTTTATAAGGTGTGACAGATTGGTATCAGAGTTAAGGTGATAGAGAACTAGGTTGCATATTGATCGTTTGTAGAAGTCTTTGTGTGTGCTTGATTAGTATAAGACACATAGGCACTGGAATAAGTTACATGTGGTCTAGTTCCCCCTGACAACACTTAACGCATTTTTAGGTCATGTGGGCAACTTCTACATATTCACACAAGGTCGGCAGGGGTTAGACTTGATCAACTTAACTACTGAGCCCACAGGTGTGCGAAGACGCTAGTGAAACCTGCTAAATGATTAATGCTAAGAGTATTGGCGCATAAGGTAATGTTCCCTTAGGACTTAAGGTTCTTTCGGTGTATACCCATATGGTCAATTAGCCTGGACGGTTATATAAGACCTGCGATAGGGGGGGGGGGGCATATCAAGCTTCGGGAACTACGACCAGGGTTAGGAAAACACCTTGATAGTTAATAGTTATGACCAAATTGGATGAATCTTTGTACAAATATTATAGTAATTTAACTGTTTCATGCTCATAATAATTATTTTATGTGTGCTTATATGTTATAACTGTAATATATGACTACTTCTATGTTGCTGTTTATAATTGCAATTAGTGCAGGAGTTAGTACTTGGAAATGGCTTTATTTAGTCACTTGTGCATTGTAGTCTGATACAATAGGGATTTCTTTGTTTGTGAATTTCCTATGTGCCTCGTGGTGAAATAAATCACCTTTGGAGGTATCTTTGTTTGTTATTAGTTGTGACGGACGTCGAAAGGACGACTGCAAATTGGAACAGGATGTTATGCCTGATAGAAACAAAGATTAAGAAAATGAAGATGGATATAGTGAAGATTACTAAAGATGTAATGGAGCTCAAAGGAGGAAATCTACCAACAACAATACGACAGCGATACTTGTTTCTACTCAACGTGGCGGAGCAAATGAGTCAATAAATCATCTCAATGGCAACAAGATGTGGAGCAACAACGGAACACGACAGATTCTTCTTTTCTTACTCTTCTTCTTCTCTTCGATTAGGTCGATCTTATGTATTAAAGAGCATCTTAAATCTCCTATGCGTAATGATGTGCATTTAGATCATGTCCGACTCATGGTCTGATCATTTTGTTCTGTCAGCTCCATGTTGTTGATTGGATCTTTTATTTGTCGCACAACCATTCGTGGTTGGTCTTGCTAATTTGATTCAGCAAAGATGGCACCATCGGTGAGAATAATCTGCTTGTATCTTAATGCACGGTATATTGATTCGTACCATCTCTATACTTGTGTGAGTAATAAGTAAAGTGTAGAGACTTGGAAGCTGAGGCAAGTGAGTGTATAGATTTTCATGGAGAATTTTTACACAAGTAATTGTCACATGATCTCAAGCATTGAGATATGATTTTAACTTTGTGCATCTTCTGATATATGTGCTTATGTTCTAGATCTAAATGAGAATCCTAGAGCTATTAGTTAGCGAGAACCATACAGCTGGTTTCCTTAAGGGAAATGTGGATTGTTTATGATTAGAACTTTTCTGTTTAAATCTATTGCATAAACCAACATGGTATAAGGAACTACACTAGCGACTGTCATGATAGATTTAATTTTCGTGAGACATCTTGGTGTCAATCAGTTCAGCAATTCAGATAATGAGTCATAATGTGAGATAAGGTTTGGTAGTAAGTTTACTACAGAGCGGGACCTAAGGATGGAAAATGTTTTTAGCTTTACCAAGAATGGTAGAAAATGTTTTGATGTAACCTTATGTTGAATATTGGAAATGCAAAGAGAAATGCAACTCCACGCAAGGATTAAAACACGTATGTGTGGTCATGCATGTGCCAGGTAATGGTGCATATAGCATTGTGTCTGAGTTATGGTGGGATAACTACGGTAAGCCCTATATATAAACACCTTTGGCATAATGGTTTACGGCACATGAGCCAGGTAAAGGCGAGAGAATTGCCTCTTTTATGGCCGGGGTATATAGTTATGAGTGATGTGAGTAAATATAACCACGATGAATATGAATTCGATCTAGATGAAAATTAATGAATTTGCTTAATGTGAAGTTAGATTGGAAATAGTCGTGATGATTTGGTTATCTGACTAAGCGCGTGGTTAGATACGCGGAGGGTTTGGATATCCTAGAATGGATTGAACCCTGCATTAAAATTAAGACTCACTGATCTGTATTTTTATACAAAAGAAATATCGAAACTCTCGGTGGTTATTAATTCCAATATGGGATTGAGTGAAGGGGCGATGATACTGTGACGTGAGTCTGTTAGAGAAAATGGACTGGACTTGAGCAGTGGGATTGATTTGGAGTAATGTGATACTCCATGTGGATATATATCTAGAACTTTTGAAGCATGTCAAAAGAATATTAGAGGCGACACTCTAAAGAGTGTATGGTAACGATTGTTGGTCCAGGTGGATCGGATTGAATTTATGGAAGGCATCTTGGGTCCTTATTGATGGTGAAGACAAATTATAGACTTCACTTAAAAGTAGATTATCTTGATAACTAATTAACCTGAGCCCATGGTGGGACATGAGTATGGGCATATTGATTATGATTAGTGATATAGATCACTTGTTGGAGCCCAAATATCTCATGTGGTTATTGTATTTGTGCATTTGGCTATCCTTGAATATTGTGATTATCATCATGGTGAGGACCTTTGACAAGCACTTTCAGTATTCCTGGGAAATAATGATCTTGATAGAACAGATTGAATCTGGTGAGTCCATGTATTGACAGGTGGTTAAAATGACTTTTTTTTGCTATCAATGATGGAGCTTTAATGATATCTCTGAACAGCTTGGTGTGACAAAGATACTGTGAAGTTGGCATAACAGTCAATACGGCGTGGATCCAATTGCAATGTCTACGCGGATTAGTATTATGTATGCTTCGATGTGTAATTGTATTACACAACTTATTTGTTAGACTTAAGTCAGGTTCCCTTAAGTACTTAGTAGTGACCTTTGCGTTAGAACACATATAGGGTTCGGTATGCGAGGACCGATGGCCATGATTTATTGATGTGATAAGGCCATAACATTTCCCTATGATAGGGCATATGCTTTGAATTGGTTCCTAAATCCTCCAACTTCCCTTCGAATAATATGTAAATAAGATTGATTCGTCCGATTGGTGACTTGTCGTAACTATAGGAATCAGTTACGAGATCAGATTATCAGTAAACCTACGAAGGTGAGGCTGATTAATTCCGCATGTTTCACCAAATGGGAGGTGATGGGAAAAGAATGTTGGTCGGGAAATGACAGATGGTTCCTATAGTTTGATGTAAGAGAAATTCCTTTTGGCAACACTATAGAGTGGCGATTAAGTCCGTGTGATAGTGAAATCACTTAAAAGTATATAGGACATTCGTGGTAGCGGAGCTGATAGGAATAAGACATACGATATTTATACTAAGTTGTGGCATCATCACTAGAATGGTAATCGTATTGCCTTGTTGCAATTATGATATGATATACGGAACGTTGTATCAAGATCAAGTGATAGCGAATACCACATGGTGAAATATTAAGACGAACTATCAAGCATGAAATGATAGTAAGTCCATGCTAGCGGCATGTAAGTCCATTAGGTAGTAACATCATGGGAAGGCATCATGGGCCACCTTGTGGCACTAAAGAGATAGATGTCCCTAAGAGAACAACTTGCGTGATGTGATCCATAAGCGTTTGGTTACTCCCCGTCCTGGTTGGTAGGGCAAATTTCGGGATGAAATTCCTTTAAGGAGGGGAGAATGTAACATCTGGTTACTTTCAGTAAATCGGAGGGGAATTTTTTCAATTGATGAACTGGAATGGATAAGGCTGGTTAGGCCCACTAAGAGATTTTTGGCCCAATAAAGGCGCAATCCATGTATCTGATTTCCAAATAAGTTGCTAGAAGTATTCTGAGAAATCGTTATGAAATCCAAGGTGATGCGGAGCAATAAAAGCTGAGTTCGAGTTATACCGACAAGGTTCGTGGTTTGACTGATTAACGTGCTGGATAACCGAACGTTATCGTAAAGACGATGGTTTGAGTTATTATGAAAATAGATATATTAACACGAGTGTTAATATTTGTCAGAAAGACTATTCAGATGATTACAGAAGAAGTGCATGTGCGGAATCGATAACCGACACTTTATGCGCGTATGTCATTAGCAGTGACATAAAGGTCATTGGGACGAGATTAGGGTATCTGGAATTGCCAGATACTTGATCATTGATGTTCTGACTGTTAGAAATGATAACCATAGGACTGGTGCAAGAAACTGTGAAATTGGTAAACGGGATTGTTACGCAATACTAACCGAAAAGGACTCATTTAATTATTTGAGATGGTTTTACTGACTCTGTCGAGTTATAATTATTTTTTAGAGTGCTCACAGAGAATTACAGTCGAAATGATATACTCGGTTCGCAAAACAGAGATAAACGGGATTCGCGTCGGACACGCGCTTTATACCGCCCGTTGACCGAATAATTACCAAATTATATATATATATATATATATATATATATATATATATATATATATATATATATATAACATTTTAAACACTCCAAGGATACTTTTGAGACTCTTATAATATTTTGGATAAGACGGGATTATCATAGTTCATTAACGAGTTATTCGGTATTTAACGTGATCGGGTATCGCTGTATAATACTAGTTTATTTAAAAGTGTACTTCCCATTTATGTACAACCATTTAGGGTTCCGCCCTTATATATGACGGTGACGAGTCCTATGTGCATCAGCGACCTCCTAGTCGCGATTCTTCCTATCCTTTCTCGTTGGCGGGTGACGGTTCTGAGTAGAGTTCGCCCCAGCTGCAAATCCGGCGACACAAGGTCGCCATTTTTACTTCAAACCATCAACTGAAAGGTTTGGAATTTCTCCTTGGTACTTCTTTTTAATTCCAGTCTTATACCTCTCTTTAACCTTCTGATCTTTACATGCATGTGTATATTTAAGCGAGAGGATGATGGTTCTATAGTGATTCTCGGAGGTGGCTCCACTGACCGGCGGCGGCCATGGCCTCCGGCCGTTGAAAATGGTTCTAAATGATGATGGTGAGGTGATGTTTGGCTAGAAAATGGATGTAGAGATGATTTGGGTGTGTTTGGATATGAGTTTTAGTAGAAATGAGCAACTCGACACCGAGTCAGCCGAGTCGACTCGGTAAACGAATCTGATCAACATGTTCAACAGGTCAAACGAAGTCAAACTGGGAAACAGATATCATATTATCACTCATGGCGAAAAACTGTGCTGAATGGACTACTCATTTATCGTATTTGGAATCGTGTTCGTTTTACAGATAACTGGGTACGGGTTCGCGTACCGACCGGAGGTATACATTCTTTATATTGTATCAATTTATTGATATTAGTATATCCGCGATGTGAGGAACGGTTATTATAAACCAAAAGTATCATTCTAAATAATATGATAATAATAATGAATATATATATATATATATATATATATATATATATATATATATGAGTCGAGTTATCCTACATCAAGCAAAAACGCTACATCCATTGCGGATTGATCTGGGGCGTCCATCAAGATCATCCAACAGCCAAGATCTATGGTGTTTCCGCCTATGGCGTTTTTGGTGGGAAAAAAACACATAGGCGGAAACCCATAGATCATGGCTGTTGGATGATCTTGATGGACGCCCCAAATCAATCCGCAATGGATGTAGCGTTTTTGCTTGATGTATTTTACCCTAAACTTATATATATATATATATATATATATATATAAAATTTTGTTATGATTTTATGTAAATAAAAATCATGATTTTATATAATTAAAAGTTAAGGTTTTATGTAAACAAAAGCTATGGTATAATCTATACAAGAGCTATGATTTTATGTAAATAAATGTTAAGAATTCATGTAATCAAAAGCTATTATTTTATGTAAAATATAAATGAGTAAACGTTTATGTAAAATATATGATTTTATGTGAATCAAATTATGAATTTATATGAAAAAAAGTTATAATAGCATCTAAATAAAAGCTATGATTTTATGTGATTTCTAAATGGATGAAATTATATATAAACATTATGATTTTATGTAAACCTTTAGGGTTTACAATTATAACCGTTTGTGACTCGAGTGATATAGTTTAATTTTAGATAATCTGTCAAAACAGGACACACGACCGTATTGCCACTGAGAGCATACGACTGTGTCCGGCATAAACTGTTTTAATTGAATTTTTGACAGATAATTATACGATAGTATCCTGGTTCAAGCCATACGATTGTATTGGGACATCCAATTGTATCGGGACCTCAATCTGCGGACGTATTGATATTATTTAGGGCACGGAGCATAACCGAGCCTAACCAGTATTATTACTGTGTTAAAATTAAATGTACCTATATTTGTTTAGGTCAACAAATATTTTGAGCTTGACATAATGTTGAGTAATTGCCAAACCTTCTAAACTATGGACTGACTGTGAGTCCTCTAGCTTCCCCTTACTTTTATTTAAATGCTTTGGGGCTGTATATGAACCTGTTTAACCTTTTTACTTGATAATATTGTGCCATTGATGTATGTGTTATATCTGTGTTATGAACTAGAGAAATTGTTAACTGTTGTGTTTATCCCATGGCGGGATATATCGGGTCATTTAGGTTAATCCCTTCTGGTTGGTTTGCCACGAGGCATATGTATAGTTCTATGGCCATTAGAATACACGTTGTTCTCATATCATATGGGCTCTCTAACTTTGGCATTAGAGAGGATATGGCATATGTGTTTGGAACATGAGGGAGAACTCGGGGGCACATGCCTGGGTTTCTGCTTCCGATTACTGGCTACAGGTCTCTGTTTCATTACAGGCACATGTATTTTAAAACTGTTTTTGATGTGATTCATTAGCTACGGTGCACCAACAACTGTTTTTGTTGACAGTTTTGGTTCATATTGCAGGGTATTGAAGAAGGACAGGCGGGGTTTAGCTAGTTGTTTGTCAGCACTAGCAGTTGAGGTAGCCTTGGTCTACGGTCTACGTGTTGTATCAGTCTTAGATTAAACCTGGGACTCTACTTAAACACAGAGAATACGATAGTTCCCCTCTTTACGGTGATTAAGACTTAGGGTATGTCAAGTCGTTTCAGAACAGGACTAGTGAGCCACGTGTTTCAGAACAGGACTTGAATACGTGTCCATTTTCTGAGATTTCCTTGTGGTGTTTCCCGAAGATCTCCCTGGTCTGTCCCCATCTAGACAGGTGGAATTCAGAATCGACTTGGTGCCTAGAGCCACACCTGTTGCCCGATACCCATATCGTCTCGCGCCCTCTAAAATTGAAAAATCTTTCAAATCAGCTGCAAGAAATTCTTGACAAGGGTTTTATCCGAGCCAGCTTTTCCCCATGGGGATTGCTCGTGCTATTTGTTAATAAGAAAGATGGATCTTTCAGGATGTGTATCGAATATGGGGAACTGAACAAGTTAACAGTGAAGAACCGCGACCCTCTCCCGAGAATCGAGGATCTGCTCGACCAATTTCAAGGGTGAAGCCACTACTCCAAGATCGACTTACGTTCAGGTTACCATCATTTTAGGGTTCGCGATGAAGATGTTGCCAAGACCACATTTAAGACTCGCTACAACCACTATGAATTCCTTGTAATGCCTTTCGGTTTAACAAACGTGCCTGCTGTATTCATGGATTTGATTAATCGCGTGTGTAAACCATATCTAGATAAGTTTGTGGTCGTGTTCATCGACGGTATTTTGATCTACTCTTGTAGTGAGAAAGAACACAAGCAACACCTGAAATTGATTCTAGAGTTGTTGAAGAAGGAGAAGTTGTTCGCGAAGTTTTCCATATGTGATTTATGGATCCATGAAGTTTCAACCCCGCCAAAATTGAAGCCATCAAAGACTGGAGCATTCCCACGACCCCTTTCGAAATCTGCCAATTCCTCGATCTCGCTAGCTTATTACCGAAGATCATCTCCAAGATAGCCCAGCGCCTGACCATGCTGACTCAGAAGGACAAGAAGTTTATCTGGGATGAGATGTCTGAAAACGTTTTTCACACGTTGAAGCAGATGTTTTGTGACACCTTAATTCTGTCCATGCGTGAGGGAACAAAAGATTTGTTGTCTACTACGACACGTCTCATCAAGGCCTAGGTTGCGTGCTTATATAGAGAGAGTAAGTCATAGCCTACGCCTCCCATCAGTTGAAGATTCATGAAAAGAATTACACAACACATGAATTAGAGCTTGGTGTCGTTGTGTTCGCTCTCAAGATCAGGAGACACTATCTATATGGGATGAAACACACTATCTTTACGGACAGTAAAAGTCTCCAGCATATCTTCGATCATAAAGAGTTGAACATGAGACAATAAAGATGGGTTGAACTGCTCAATGATTATGAGTGCAAAATTCGTTATCACCCGGGAAAGGAAAACGTAGTTGCAGATGCTTTGAGCAGAAAAGAGTGAGTCAAGGCCCTCCGAGTCCGCGCACTTGGTATGACCATACATACTAATCTCACCTCCCAGATCTGTGAAGCACAACTCGAAGGCCTCAAAGAAGGAAATCTGAAAAATGAATGCATGCGCGACATGGATCGTCAACTCGAGGTCAAGGCAGATGGAGCGCTTTATTTTATGAATAGACTTTGGGTACCCGTATACGGAGGATTTAAGAACCTAGTTATGGATGAGGCCCACATGGCTAGGTATTCTATACATCCCTGATGCTGATACGATGTATCATGGCCTGCGAGAGTTATACTGGTGGCCAAACATGAAGGCTGATATCGCTACTTATGTCAGTAAATGCCTGACATGTCCGAAAGTCAAAGCCGAATATCAGAAGCCATCGAGCCTGCTTGTTCAACCAGAGATTCCCAGTGGAAATGGGAACATATCGCTATGAATTTCATAATGAAGCAGCCAAAAACCTGTGCTGGTCACGACTCCATTTGGGTTGTCGTGGATTGATTAACAAAGTCCGCACATTTTATGCCGATAAAATAGACTGATACTATGGAACGACTAACCAAGATCTATCTAAAATAGGTTGTCTCCCGACATGGTGTACCCATCTCTATCATCTCCGATAGGGATAGCCGATTCACATCAAGATTCTGGCAATCGCTACAGAAAGCTTTGGGTACTCAACTCGATATTAGTACAACCTACCATCTTCAGACGGACGACCAAAGTAAAAGAAAAATTCAAACTCTTGAGGATATGTTGTGTGCCTGTGTTATTGATTTTGGTAATGGTTGGGATGATCACTTACCCCTCTGTGAGTTCATACAATAACAGCTACCATACCAGTATTCAAGCCGCCCCGTTCAAGGCACTGTACGGAAGAAATATCGATCCTCTATCTACTGTTTGAAGTTGGAGATTGTCACACTCTGATCAACGGTATCGGAGGCATGTGACGGGATGAAATCATAGTCGAAGTTATAATGAATGACCTCTAAATGTTTAAACAAGTGAGCCGTTTTGAATTGATAATCATAGTTTCACAAGTTGCAGCAGAAAAGTAGTGAAAGTAAAACATTGTTTCAAGATACTAATATTGAGGTTTAAATGTATGACAACTCAAGTTAGGAAATCTCCAAAAATGTTAAATGATGACTATGACACCACAATATGCAGGTCCTATGATAATTTTTTTTTCCAAGCAAGCAGCAGTTAAGTACCTGAGAATTTGTAAGTTTTAAAAGGGTCAACATAAAGTTGGTGAGTTCACAAGTTTAAGTAAACGGACTCGTGTGAGTCAAGTTAGTTCAATAATAAAGGTTTATACAGTTTCAATGATAAAAGTTTATATGGTTTCAATGATAAAAGTTTATACAGCTGCAATGATAAAAGTTTATACTGTTTCAATGATAAAAGTTTATACAGCTTCAATGATAAAAGTTTACACAGTTTGATGTTGAAAGACATGTACAGTTCAAGTTATGTAATGTATAAAGTTTGAAACACTTATGCAATTCAAGTTCTGAAATGTTTAAAGTTTGAAAGACTTGTGCAATTCACGTTATGTAATGTATAAAGTTTGAAACACATATGCAATTCAAGTTATGAAATGTTTAAAGTTTGAAAGACTTGTGCAATTCACGTTATGTAATGTTTAATGTTTGATTCTCATGCAAGTCAGGTTACGTATAGGTTATTAATCAAGTTGACATATGTTAGGATAATGTGGTTGCAAGATTTGTCATGCACCTTGAAGTCAAACACTAACCGATTACCCACCCATGGTACCTTTCCCATTGGATACCTAATGGACAAGAATAATTGATATGTACCCGTTATCTACAACAGTGGAGTCATGATTGGAGCGACCAATCACGAGCAGGGGCGTCAACCCAAATAAATTTATTCACTAGTCATCGTTTTGTACAGATCGAACTATTAAATTCAATTAATAGTGGGATTGGTATACACCATGAATCAACAGTTATAAATATAGTTTTTGGGATAATAAAAAGAACATGTAATCATTACGTCTTACGTTTTCAACTCTTGTCAAGCATGTTTAATGTTTAATGATAAATGGATGCAGTAAATTCAGCATGTATTACATGCATTGTATATATCAAGAAAATGTTTGATGAATTCTCCCCCCAAATTATAAAACATTAAAAAAAAGGGGGTCATGAGTCTCCCCTGAATTAAGTGATGAAGTATCGCCCTGGATATTAAGTATGGTACCGATAAAGTCCTAAATATATATTAAGACTATTAGGGTCGGTATTATTGCGTAATTGTTTAATTTACTTAATAACTTGGTCATCTCTTGACTCGTGGTATCTCGTTAGTATTGTTGGAAAACTTATATCGTTGGATATTATTTATTGATAAAATAAATATATCTAAGTGTATGGAATAATATTTATTATAAAAATAAATATTAATAAATGATTTACGTTGTGAAACAAAATATTTGAGAATATATATTGTAAACATATATATTATTCATATTCTTCGCTTTAATGTACTAATGATCATGTTTATGTTGAATGGAATATTTATTACAAAATAAATAGTTATTAAGGATTCAGGTGTAATATATATCGTTCGAATAAATAGTAATAATTTGATTTGCGTTACGGATAAAATACTTATGTTTATATAGTTAATGTGTGTGTTTATATATATATATATATATAATTTTTTAACTCTAAGGCGATAATATATCGTAAAAGAAAATGTTTATTGTCCGAACAAATAACAAAAGGTTGATCGAATATGAAATTACTAAGGTATATATATATTTTCGGATATATATATATATATCATATATATTATTTCATTGCAAAAGATACATTCTTATGATAATATTATGTTAATAAATATCATGAAGTTTTATTTCAAAGGATTTGGTAATATTCAATAAATTACCAAATCCGATACGCGATATAATTTCTAATTGTTTTATAAATTATTAAACTTTATGAAAATGATTATCTAAGATGTTGAGTATTTTCAAAAATATAGTTTTCTATATTTTTAGATTCTTGGTGGTCGGTTTTGCCGGTATGGCTCTGGTTAATTGGTATTTATCTGTTTTTCGTCTGGTAACTTCCTTTACCTCATTTTAAGTTTCTACATCATTATAAGATTAATTATTACCATATTAACATCAGATTCTATGTTCTAAAGTTTTAGATTGTCCGGTTTTAATTCAAGTTACAAAATTAGGGTTTTTCCGGTCCAGTTTTTACCGTTTTTGACCCGGTTTCTTTCTAAAATTTGGTTTTCCAGTTTAGGTACTTATGGTTCATTTTAGGAACGTAAAAAAAATTCAAAAACTACTGTCCAAATCAGTAGCAAAATTACATGATGGTGTCGGGTCGTTTAAATTCCGAAATTAGGGTTTTCGGGTCTCTTAATTACTATTTTAGGTGTCCTAACCTTTGTTATATCAAAAGTGTCTTTATAAAAGTTGTTTGTAATATATGAATACAAATGTTTCTGATAAAAAATGAACCATTAGGCTTGGTTTAGATATTTGTCATTAAAAACCCACTAATTTCCATTTTGTGTATTATTTTCTATGTTTTAATCCATTAGAATTTTTACTAAGCATTTCTTTACCAAATATAATCCACGAACATTAAGAATAATATATATGAAGTCCATGAAAATTATAGATGATTATTGTGAGTTTTAGGTTGAACAAAGTAGCTTATTTTAACCATAACTTTCATATTTTGATTTCATGATGGTTTCTTTTAAGACTTTGTTTTAGTCTGTTATATTATAAAAATAAAACATGTTTATCTTTGAGAAATCAAAGTGTTTGAAATACATAAGCTTTTGATTTTTCCAAAGATAGTTAGTTTACAAAAATATAAACCTTTTTGTATATGGATCATCAAGACTTGCAAGCTTAAAGAGTTTGTGTTTTTAAACACTAGTTAACAAGAAAAATATATAAATGGTTATTTCCTTACAAACAGTGCATCCTATATGGAGAAGAAAATGAAATGGAGGTTGATCCTAACTTCCTTGATGCTACTTGCATTTGTGTTGTTGATGTTTGATGATGATGGCTTGCTGATTCTAGAGTGAGAACTGATTTTTAGAGAGAGAGATGGGAGGGGACGGTTGAGAGAGATGAGAGAGTTTGTGTGTGTGTTCTTGGTGTAAGATTAATGTGTTTGGATGTTCTTCATGAAATAAAAGAATGCTGAAGTTTTAGGAGTGTTTAAGTGATAATTTGTGTGTGTGTTTATATTACGGTATTAGAAACCGTGAGAAATGAGAAGGAATTACAAGTGGAGAAAAGATGGTAATCTTTCAAGTGATTGGATGGGTAATGGTGATCTTGGTGAAGATTGGAAGAATATTTGTGTCATCAAATACCCATGGGTCTTGTAGTATCCGTGGGTCTTTCTACTATAAAAAAAGTCAACTTGTGAATGAAAGAATTTGCTAGTGATATTTTATAAAAGGAAAGTGTAAGTTTTTATAAAATGGTGGTGGTTTAAATGGGTATGGCCGAGTGTCGGGTTTGATTAAATGAACGGGTTTTGACGAATGATTGCATGTGATGATTTCGTTGCTTCGTTTGGCTAATAAAATAATTACTAGCTAGTGTTGGGTTTATTTAATTAACATACGGATGCGTATAAAATAATTAAATGCGAATGTGTTAAATAATTAACGTGATTAATTATTTTTGACGTAGTTATTCACGAGTTATATAAACTAGAAAATTTAAATAAATAAAATGTCAAATAATTACATTAGTTAAGGTTAAGAATTTTAGACATAAAGTATAAATATTACTACAGTAGATAGTTTAATAGATATTAATGTCTAACATAGTTGACAAATGATACGTTTTAAGTAATAATACGAAGTTGACGAGAAAATATAAAAGTCGTCTATATATTCTTGTTATCAAAATTCCAATTATTATAACTAGAATTTCATTATTTTTAAGGTGGTTATTTTCCAATACTATCGTGGGAATGTAGTCATAAGACTAAAGTTATCATGCATGTATTTTTTTCTAAATTTATAAACTATTAGAAAAAAATGCACAAATAAACATATAATTGTATAGATTTATGATGAATTGCACAGTCAAAGGTTAAGGTTGACCTGAAAATTTTTACGGGTTGTCACAGAGATAGTCAGTTAACTGACCTAGAGATTGTCATTGAAACACTTGAGAAGATATCCCAAATCCAGAGCCGCTTGAAAGCCGCCCGAGACCGTCAGAAATGCTATGCTGACGTGAGACGCAAACCTCTGGATTTCAGGTTAGAAATAAGGTTTTCCTGAAAGTGTCACCTTGGAAAGGAGTGATCTGTGGTGGAAAACATGGAAAGCTTAACCCTCGATATATTGGTCCCTTCGAGATTCTAGACAGATTTGGACCAGTTGCTTATAAACTCCAGCTACTTTCAGAATTTATTTGTGTCCATGACACGTTTCATGTGTGCAATCAGAAGAAGTGCTTGTCCGACAATCCCTCGTCGTCACTCTGATGAGATACAGGTCGACGACAAGCTGCATTTCATTGAAGAACCTGTTGAAATCTTAGACCGTGAGGTCAAGAAGCTTAAGAGAAGCCGCATCCCTATTGTTAAGGTTCGTTTGAACTCCCACCGAGGACCCGAATACAATTTCGAACGTGAAGACCAATTCCGATTGAAGTATCTCACCTCTTTTCCGGTGATGTTCCTGTTAATGGCTTAAGCTAATTTCAAGACGAAATTCTCTTAACTGTGGGAGAATGTGACAACCCGAAAAATTTTAGGTCAACCTCGTAACCCTAACTGCGTGTTTAACTGTTAATTATGCATTTAATCTAGGTTTTGTGTAACTTACATATAATATTATGTCATTGTGCCGATAGTCTTGACGTAGTCTTAAATCATTTTTTTCGACGATCGACCTTTATTAATAATGAAACAATAAATATTATTGTTGGAATCTTAATAATAAGAAATATAAAGGAAAATTATATAATATTCTACCACCTTTGTAGTAATTTTAGTTACGTACAAAACTCGTCACCTTTAAACATAATATTTTTTCAACGTGTATCATTTAAATATTCATAGTTTACGTCCATTATTAAAAACCTTTTATCATTAAATAATATTTAACTTATCATGTTGTATTTTATTGAAACCCGTTTACGCCTAAACTTTTATAAAACAATTTAATCACCAAACATCATCACTCGTATCCATTTAACTTCATTCGATACTTGTGTTATCGTTCGTTACCCGTTTAGACCCAGATAGCCCCATACATCCCATCACAATTGCATGGTTATCCCCCTAACCAGCCACCTTTTCCATCGACCTAGTTCCCTCCTTTCTTGACCTGCCATCGACCGGTTTCGTACCCATGCATGTCGCCATCCTTCATCCCTTTTGACCCTAGATCGAAACCCGGTTCGACCCTCCTTCTCATCGGTTATGAACCGATTATTACCACCACTATAACCAAACTATCCAAGATATCCTAATCTCCTAACCTTAGCTAAATTAACACTCCATTCATCATCTCCTAGCCATTTCCCCATGTTATGATACTAATGATGGATTAGAGATAACTTTGTCTCCCAAGTACCAAGTACACCCCTAATGCCCAATGGAAAACTTTCCCTCCAAGGCTCCCCCTCTATTTTCTTGAACTGACTAAGCATCACCACCCACATCACACTTGAACTTTTGAACCAACTAACTCATCCATCTTCTTTTTCTTTCCCTTTAAGCCGAATTCGAACCCGCCCACTCGTCTTCTTCTCGGTTATGGCCTGACACAAACACACAACCCTTAAACCCTAACGCCCTCATCTCTCCATCTCTCTCGATCTCCCTACCTCACCCGTCTCCTTCTTTTTTTTGTTCAAGACCTATAACATACCCCCTGGAACCGACTCCCTCATCTAAACACACCTGCATTCATTTAACCTACATATTTAAACATGATATTCCCCACTCTCTTACATTTCAAGAACCCTAAAACACTCTCTACATCCCACCACCATTCGGCCCTCTCTCTCTACTATTTCTCTACATTTATTCACTAAAACGCTCCCAAATCCTTCACCTCTTGCATGTTCAAGCCTCAAGGAAGTGTTAGAATCTCAAAGGAAGCAAGTTCATCCCTCTATCCTTCTCCTAATCAAAGATTAGAATCTCTATGTAAGGATTACTCCTTTTTTTCTTGATTATTTAGTAGATCCATGAAGTTACTAGAGATTTCCTAATAAACATATGTATTATACATGTATCCATGAAAGTATCTGTGTATATTGTGTAGATCTAAAGAAATACTTATTTAAAATGTGTAAATATGTGTTTATGTTGGTTAAAAGCCCATCTTCACCTATCACTTGGTTTAGACTCACAATGACTAAAAAAATGGTTATATATGACCTTTGTAAGTTTACCTGTGTTTAAAACCACTTTAGAGACATTTAAACACTAAAACCACCCTTTCAAAATCATAATTTTGGTCAAATGTGTGTGTTTGAAATAGATCAAAAAGTTTAAGGTCTCAAACAGTAAGTTATGACATATTCTAAGTCACCAATCTCTTACAAAAAGATTCCTTATGAAAAAACTTGAATTTGGAAAAATACTGGGATAAAAACCGACCCTTTACGGGCTTGGAAGCTCTATTTTAAGTTGGATATGTTTCTATGAACTAAATAGGTTATTTAAAGTACTTTGAGACTTAAAATGTGTTTGCAAGTGTTTACCGTGAGTTTTAGAAACTAAAAATGTCATAAAGCGAGTCACCCGGACAAAACCGACAAAACCGACAAAACCGGCACTTTATCGGTAAAACCGTCATATTTGCAAAATAAAATACTTGGAATATTATTTCTGAGATATAAGTGTGAAAATAAATTTATTTCATAACCATAAGTATTTTCAGACAAAAAACTGATAATTAGCGAGTAACAGGTTAATACCGCAAAAATGTTCGATTTTTGACTTACGAGTCTTATGAAATTATTTATTCCTTGGAAATCTATAATTTCATTATAATATTTATTTATAAAAATATTATCATTTTCAGATGATTTATTGGAAATACTTATATATTTTTCTTGAATAAAAATATATTTTATTTATTTCCTATCGCGTGCAAATCTGTTTATTTATTTGATTATAAATAATAATTGCATACCGTTTAACTCTAAGGCTACCATGACATCAGGACTTGACCATCAAATTGGGGTGACTTAGATGCCAACCCAGTTTGCTTGACCTTGATTTGTCTTATATTCATTTTAGGACGACTTTATTTCTGTAACTTTTATCATCTGAAGTGCTTTGCTCAGGTGAGTCTCACGACCCATTTTCTTTTTAAACTGTTTTAAAATACTTTAGGGGGGGGGGGTAGGGGGTAGGGGTGGGGGAGAGAAATCTACACATCTTTACTACTTGACTGATTATTGATTACCGACACACGTATTAATTACATGAGCTTTTCGTCCATCCTTATTGTAACTTGTTGAATCATGATATGATGAAATCCCTCTATTAATTGAATCGGATTAATTATACAAGAAATGGTGGCTCGTGAATATATCTATTAGGTTAATGCCCCTGAGTGTGATTGGTCATCCAATCATGACTCCTGTTCTTTAGTCACTGGGTACATTTTATATTGGCCTTCGGTATTGTTGGGCATAATACCATGAGTAGGTAAACAATTAGTTTCGGAGTTCAAGGTTTATGGTAATACTATTGCATTATCTTAACGTAAATCAGAGTAAGTAATTTTTTTTATTTGAAACCAAACCTTGTTATCAATCAGTTATCATGCATGCTATTTAAACCTGTGAACTTACCAACTTTATGTTGACTCTTTTTAGTGTATGAATTTCTTAGGTAATTAATCATGTTCCTTCCCTTGTGTTTGGACACTCATCATGTAGGACCTACATTTTGTATATCTAGAGTCATAGTCGGTTAAAAAATTATTTTGGAGATTTCTTAGCATAACATCTTTTGTGTCATGTTCTCAAATCTTTTAAGCAATTGGTTTGTAGAACTACTTTAAACAAACACCGGCTTATGTTTTTGCTGCAACATAAATTATGACCTCACTTTTGACTTGTCTAAAACGACTCTAGTTGTTTATTCATCCACGCGTCGTTCTTTGTAACCTTGACTATGATCGATCCGATCATGCCCGAAATATATTTTATAGGGTGTGACATGTTAGGCCTTATTCACAATGACGTGTGTGGACCCGTTAGGACCATTATGAGGAATCATTAAAAGTAGTTCGTAACCTTCATAGATGACTACAACAGATTTGCTTATGTCTATCTAATGAAGCATAAAATGAAACCTTTGGAAAGTTCAAAAACGAAGTACAAAATCAGTTTAATCAAACTATTAAAATTCTTAGATCAGATAGAGGAGTTGAAAACCTAAGCACAAAATTCCTCATTTATCTAATGGCCTGTGGAATATGTCCCAACCCACTCCTATTGGCACACTCCAATTGAGCTAAAGAAGGAATCAAACTTTGCTTAACATGGTTCGATCGATGATGTGTAGGACAAACTTGCAGCATACCTTCTGGGGTTATGCTCTTATGACCGTCAATCACCTCACAAATCTGGCACCGACCAAGAAATTAGACAAGAAACCATATGAGATATGGCACGGGTCTAAGCCCTTACCTTAGAGTAAGGGGAAGCGATTCTTACATCACTAGTAAATCTCAAAATAAGCTCGATCCTCGCGGCGAAAAGGTTGTTTTCGTCCGTTACTACGGTATGAATGGTTACTACTTATACCATCCTGGTGCAAATACTATTTCCATCAAAAGAAAAGGTAAATCCCTCCAAGAAGAATTTATAAAATGAGGAACTCAAATAGTATTGTCGATCTTGAAGAAATTCAAGAAACACAAAACCCTGAACCGGTCGTTACGTCTGATCAACAAGTTATTGTTGCAACATCAGAGGAAAACGCAAGTGTTCGCAAGAGCAGAAGGACTTGGTGGGAACCTGATAGATACTTCGGTAATCTAGAAGCTTCCAAAGTCCTGTTAGATACTGAATCTAACGATGAACCTGCAAACTACAAAGTTGCTGCTTCAGACCCAGAGTTTGAGAAATGGCTTAAAGCCATGAACGCTGAGATGCAATCCATGCGTGACAATCAAGTCTGGGATTTGATTCAGCTACCCCCGATTTTCGGGCTGTAGGAAGCAAATAGATCTTTAAGAAGAAGACCGACATGCATGAAAATGTGCAAACCTATAAGGCACTACTTGTTGCAAAAGGATTTACTCAAACCCAAGGGATTGACTATGAAGAAACCTTTTCGCCCGTTACTATGATCAAATCGAACATGATAGTACTAGCCATAGTTACGTACAATTATAATGATATATGGCAAATGGACATCAAACTGCATTTCTGAACAGACACGTCTTTGAGGATGTCTACATCGTTCAGCCATAAGGTTTTAAGGATCCTAAGTATCCAAATAGGATGTGCAATTTGAATAAGTCCATTTATAGACATCTCGGAGCTGGAATCTTCGTTTCGATAAGAAAATCGAAGAGTTTGGTTTTGCTAAAAACAAAGATGAGCCCTATGTTTATAGAAAGGCAAGTGGGAGCAATATCATTCCTCATATAAAATGTGGATGATATACTAATCATAGGAAAAAAAACATACCCATGCTTTAAAAAGTTAAAAAATGGCTTTCTTCTTGTTTCTCTATGAAGGATCTAGGAGAAGCCACTTACATAATGGGAATAAATATTCACAGAGAAAGATCTAAGAGACTTCTAGGTCTTGGTAAAAGTACATACATTGACAAGGTAATAGCTAGGTTTAATATGGAAAATTCCAAGAAAGGAACTGTCCCTATGACCAAGGGTACTATATTGAACAAGTCACAAGCTCCATCAATGGACCCGAAAAAAAAGAAAATGGAAGAAATTCCATATACTTCAGCTGTTAGGTCAATTATGTATGCCGTGATATGCACACGACCTGATGTCTCGTATGCACTAAGCATGGCCACCTGTTACCAAGAGAGTAAAGAGCTAGCTCATCGGACTGCTGTAAATAACATTCTCAAGTATTTAAGAAATACTAAAGATGGTACACAGAGGAATTGATGAAGAGCTCACTCTAAGGTGTTACACTGATGCTAGTTTTCAGACTAATTAGATGACTCTCGATCATAGCCGAGATTCTTATTCATTCTTAATGGAGGCGCCATTTCATGGAAAAGCTCCAAAGAGAATATTGTGGCTGATTCTACAACTAAATCCAAATATATAGCCAATTCAGATGCTAAAGAAGCTGCTTGGATGAAGAAGTTCATTTCAGATCTTGATGTGGTTTCTAGCATCAAGCAACCAATCGAGATAATATGTTATAACACATGATCCATTGCTTAAGCCAAGGAGCTAAGATCACATCACAGATCCAAGCACATACTAAGGAAGTACTACTACATAAGAAAAGTACTAGAAAAAGGACAAATAATAATTATCAAAGTAGACACAAATCAAAACTTAGATGATCCTTTTACTAAGACCATGGCTCAAGACACTCACGATCGTCATGGAGATGCAATAGCGCTTAAAACAACTAAAGACATGTTTTGATTTAGTATTTGGATATACGAACTTAAACAGTTATCAATTACTATTCTTATTCCAATGGTGAATGCAATTTGAATTACATAAATGTGTTCGTTTTTAATATGTGTGTTCATTTTGAATACGTTATTATCCTTCAATAAATAAAACTCTAAATGGTCCGTAGTCGGTCAGACTTGTGGGAACGAATCTGAATTAAGACTATTCTGACTTTGAATCTCAAGTTGTTGACATTCAAACTCATAGGTCTCATTAGAGAATGACACTTGACGTAACTCACATCAAATGAAACTCCAAGGATACGATATTTCTTTGATTATATGGTATACTCAATTCTTTCCTCTGACCTGAGACGTATACTATAACTTCTATTTACCAAGACCTATTCTTTGATTGTAGTCAACCGTTGTCGCGTAACTGCCAGTCATAAAGGCTACTTTTTTAATAGATCTAAAGTGTAGTAGGAGTTGTATACGGGCAATATGTAATTATGTACTCTTGCATTATGCAACAGCTAGACATCATGGCGCCCTCATTGATTCCAAGTGATAAGTGTGATGCCTCACCCAAACTTACTGTGTGTTTGATTGAATCACATTGAAACTAGATCAAGAATATAATGATAAAACAAAATATGAGAGCCCATGCCTCATAGTTCATCAAATGTCTTATACAGAAAGGAACAAATGACTTTATAATTACAATAAGTCCTCTATCTGGTTGTTATGACAAACAAATATGCCTTAGCTGACGACTTCAAATATCATCACTGACTGATACAGTTATGCATAACTAGAATGCTTTTGACTGTGCACCTTAATACTGTCACGATCAGTCCAAGTGAGAGACTGTTAAAAATGGTATGTCTAGACCCGATAATTAACGTAGCCGACCCCTCTTGACCCATAAGATTTCACCAGGGCCAACAAGTCAAAAATCATTTAAGTTTGTTAACCGGTTAAACCGAAACAAAGTTACTAATTTATTAATTAATGGTGGATTATTTATTCACGAATTTATTTAGTAATTAAATAAAATATAATTAATTATTTAATTGTTATATAATAATTATATGTGGATAATGGTGGAATTAATTCAATTAGTTAATTAAATGGATAATCGAGATTTGAAACAATTTATAGTTATCTATAATTGCTCGGGTTGCTTATTTAAACCCAACCTAGGAGGAGATTAGGTTGATCACTTAATCACTCAAAAACTCTCTCCTTCTCTCTCTCTCTCGATGGTTGTAAAGTCATGAGCTTCGGATCGTCTACTTGATCTAGCTAATTCAGATGAGAAACGTAATTAAAAGATTGTTTTATTGATCAAAACGAACAGTTACAATCTGGAAATACACTCAGAACGTCAACAGAGAATACACACTCAAAATACACACTTAGCTCAGACCCTCTCTCAGATGTTACTGAATTACAAAGCAGAACGGGTATTTATACCCACCTATACGAACCTATCCGAAGTGTGAGTTCGGGTGCATCCGAACTCATCCAAACTACCAGTTCGGATGACACCAGTTCGTGTCACTTTTGGTAGGTCCGTGTAAACCCTTCTTGCAGCTTTGTCTTGTTCAAATCTTCACATCGTCTTGTCCAGATACTTCACATGGTGAACCTATTATATACCAACAATGGTTCACGGTCGGAAACAAGAAACCGGTGAGCAAACCTTTGCACTGCTGCTAGTCCAGCCGAACACCATGACGGGACTGCCATCCTCCGCTGATGCTCATCCGCTCAAAACCGACATCGTGAGCGGCGACCTTCTACCACACGCAAGCCACCAACCAGTCGTGCCTTCCACCTGAACGACCCCTCTCTACCCGACCGCATCACCGCCGCTGTGCGCCACCGTGGGTCCACCACCCGCCGCCGCTACTAGTTTAATTTTTGAGAGTCTACCGCCCTACACGATACGCGAAGAGTTTGTTGGGTATCTCGAGACCGAGCCAACAAGATTTGGATAGACGTGATTACTACTCAACAGCCACTTATTATATACCGTCCATACAACACAGTGAAGACCATGACGACTCAAGACGCACGACTCAACTAAAGAAGAGGCTCTAATGATTATTACTATTTATTGTTGTAATATTGTCACTAATTTGTATTTACTATTATGCCCTTAGTGAGTCTTGTACTATATATAGAGACATATCCCATGGAGGAATGTCTTGATGTTGTATGTTTAGAGAAAGAGAGTTAGTCATGGTTTATTTTCTTGAGTCCCACAAAATAAAGTATCCTTTTTGTCAAGTCTAGACCTTTAACTAACTTCTTATCACCTACTTTTTCTATCACAAGCCACCTCTCAAGTCCTATCCCCACATTCTCTTTTTTCAAAATCAACCATAGCTCCCTCTCACTCTCTTGGAAAACTTAGAAGAATATTACAAAATATGAGTGAGTTGCAGGTTCAATCTAAGAAAACGATGGAACTCAGTAAAGAGTTAAACATGATCTAACGAGACTGCAGCTCGTTCATTGTTAACTTTTTTGTTCGTTCTTAATCAGACGAAGGTGATAGAGGGTATATCTGGGTCAAGAGACGAGGTGTAGGATCGAAAAATTAGTTAGACTTTAACTAAACAAGAACCCTCTACTTATAAATATAACTCTGCGGAATTAAATTTATACTTCACTTTACTTGAGCTGATTTACTTCTCTTGTATTAGGTAGTGTCTGATTTTAGTTCTATTGTACTCGGCACTATTTGCATTAACTCAAAGTTACACTATTACAAGGTGATCAAGAACTGTGTGTAAACTAGAGCTAACTAATGCTATATATAGTGCAGATGAGATCAATGACAGCCATTGATCTCGAACGATTTAATCTAAACCGTTAACTACAAAGTCAAATACAAACTACCAAAAGAATAAACTTCGAAAATTGGAATATCTTGAGTGTTAACAGCAACAACCTATTTTAGGAGAGCGGCTTTGATAGATTTGGAAGCAACTGAGAAGCTTTTGCAGGATTGGACTACTAAAAAGACATCTCAGGAAAAGTCCGGTTGAACTCATTATCTGGTGGATAATCGAGTTCATCCGGAATATTCGCTATCAGACAAAAATGCTTCTTCCGCTTGAACTGCCGGTTCCGCTTGAAGTTGAGACTTCCGCTTGAACTTCAACTTCAGCCGGAAAACATCAAAACTGGCTTTCAGCCGAAAATCTCCAAAGTGATATTCCTTACAATCTCTCCCTAAGCTGATGCTGTCAAATTATTCTTCAACTTCGAAGTCTATCTTCAAAAACTGACTTGTACCCAAAAATTATCTTCTCCTTTACTTACTTGTCAAAGGATTTGATACCTGCATTCACATCCTTCGAAAGAATATTCATGTTAGTCATGGTGACTTTCACATGTTTAAGATCATCCCAATCTCGTTCAGTCCACTATTCTTGAACATTGATTGCTTCATAAGTGGTAAATGTGCTATCTGCCCGTGCACATATAACAACTTTTCTTCTTCTTCCCAAATAACAAATTTTATTGGATTTTCAGACACCCTTCTCAATATCATCATCGCCCTGAGCTTCAGAAGGCATTCCATGCTCAAGCACTTTGGTTTCTATGCTCATTCTCAGTAGGAGCTCTGCTCTGGTAGGACTCATGATGTCTCTCAGTTTGGTATAAATGTCTGTCAGTTGGAAGATGTCAAGATTTCTAGTGGCAGGATGTGCATTGACCACTCTGGAAGTGTCGTTCAGGAGTTGAAATTTGAAGTCAAAGTTGTCTTTATTTACTGTCCACCCAACGATTTTGTTTTTCCTTGGGGGACCTTTCTTCCTAGGCCTTTGTTCTTTCTTTCTTTTGTGATGCATCGGTCTCCTGTTTCTCATTTTACTTTCCTCATTGGACTCATCTGCTGATTCCTTTTCAATTGGGGCTTTACCCTTTGATGAGGGAGAAGAGGGACCGGGTTGATTTTCTGTTAGTTTAGCAGGTGGTGTAGGAGCAGTGGTGATTGTGGGTTCTCTAATGGTGAGTGGAGGCAAGGGTGTTTGAGTTGGTGGTCTACTAGCTTCGGGTGTCAGGATGGAAGGAGGAGTAGGTGAGAAGATATCTGAAAAGTCAATGGTAGGAACATGGTTCTTTTTGAAAGGGACAAGTGGAGTGAAGTTGTCTGCTCTGTATTTAGGGTTTGAAAGTTTAGTGGCTACCTTCTTGGATAGTGAGGGAGGTTTGTAAGGTATGATGGCAAGTGATTGTAAGATTGATGGAACTATTGTGGGTGTAGAGCTTGGGTTATAGATGAAGGAAGGTGGAGGTAGGATATCTGCATCATCAGTGAATTCTGGTTTAACATTTAAGTTAGTTGCCATACCTGTTGTGAATTCTGAAGGTGAAGGCAGCACCAACTTTGGGTTCACAGCAGCTATATCTCCTTTGAGTTCTTAAAATATTGAGTCAACTAATTGGCATAACTCCCTAACTTTTATCTGAGCAACCTCTTCCTCTGATTTCAAGTTTCTGACAACCAGGCTTTTTACCTTCTTCAACAGTAGGTAGTTCTCATCATTCTTTATCAATTTGGTAGGCATCTGAGAGGCAATTGAAATTAGCCTTTGCCTTTCAGCATCAGTCATTTCATCCAGGTTGTATTCCCTCAGCCTCTAGTTGAAGGATTCTTCTAAGCTTCTTCCTATACACTTTCAATTCCTCTTGAAGCTCTTTTGCTAGTCTCTCATCTTCAGAAATCAATCTGGCATCTTCCACCATTTTGTTTATAGCCTCTAGTTCAGGAGTTTGAACAACCTGCTGAATGGTTCTGCTAGTTGCAGGTTGAACTGGCTCTTCAGCTTGAACTGGCTCTGTACTCCTCATAGCTATTAGAGTTTCAGCTATGTCTTTGGCCTCTTCACTCAACTGTTCTTCCGTTTGAACCACAGGTGGTTGATCAGACCCAAAAATTGATTGACCAGGGCTATATATTGGATCAGGATTGTTTTCATTAATTTGAATAACTTCAACCTGGGTTTCAGTTTCTGGCTGAACTACCGGTTGAACTTCCGGTTGAGCTGCTTGTAGACCTTCAGTCACCACCTGAGGTTTGGTGACTTCAGGTTCTTTATCTGTCAGCTCTAACACCTCGGTTCCTTCTTCTTCACCGATCAAGTTCTCATCTTCTCCTTCAGTCATAGTTGCCACTGCAACAGTGTCAGTGCTGTCTTCAAGTTCAGCTGTTGCCTTGCTGGTAGAAGCAATATTCTGTTCAGTTTGATCACTAGCTTTTTCAGCCAGAAAAATAACATCTTTTAGTAGCCTAGTGATCATGTTGATGTGCTCCGGGAGAGCACCAGCAATCAACATTGAAGACTGAACTAGTTCAGTGAGGTTGGGGTCTTCAAAAGGAGAGATAGCAATCATTTGACTGCTCTTCATGTTTATCCAACTTTCTTCCACTATGAAGGGCTTGACACCAATTTTCTTGCAGGCAGAGGCTCTAACTTCAGCCGGAATTCTATCAGTTTCTTCAATTTCAAGAATAGCAGGTGTTGAAGTCAACTTCTCCCCCAATTTGACAGTCTCAGCTTCATCAGCTTCTCTGTTAGGGTTTGAAGGACCTGCCTCAACATCAGTATGAGCAGCCTTCACCAAAGTTGCAACAGTTGAGTTCAAGTGATCAACCTGTGTTTGGAGATTTAGGTACAGTTTCGTCAATTTGGGTAGTGTATAGCTGTCCTCAACTGGCATTTTACCAGTATCCCTGGACATAACCAAGTTATCAATCCGAGATTGATCAACTGTGGTACCCATGGCTTCTTGGCACCCGGGATTCTCTTCAACTGTTTCAGCAGCCCTTGATTCCAATGAAGGACTCATGGGTGCTGATTCAGATAAGATTGCCGCAGTTTGGATCTTATTTATGTTACTCGCCGACATTAGGGCCCAGTGGGGACACATGAGCAGCAACAACCCTCTCTGCATGAATCTCTTCTAAACTCCTGAGATTCACCTCCGGTGAGGAGTGGGGGTTCAGTGCAGCAGGGTCTTGGTCCATCAGAGTGTTCTCATGTAATGAGGTTGGTGAGTTAATAACATCCTCATTTGGACCAAGAGTGGGTGCACTGTCACTCCTAGGTGATAGGGGTTGCAGGGGTGAGAACCTTGAGGATGGGGATGGTACATCCGTTTCTAATGACTCCCCCTCAGAGGAAGGTTCATCCCTAAGAGAATATCCCACTTTTACCAGTTTCCGCTTGCGCAATTGCCTTTTGCGGGGTTTGAAGCTTTAGGTTGGTTAGTGGTAGTAGGTGGAGGAGACCTAATAACCACATTTCTCTGTCTTTTGAAAACGACAGGAGGAGATTCAGATGAGGAGGTGGCAGTGGTGGTTTTAGTGGAAGTTTTCCTCTTTTTGGAACGATAGGTTTTAATGGTAGAGGAAGCAGGGACATATGTGGGATCAGGAGCTATTGGGTTAGTAGTCCTGTCATCTTAAGCAGGTTGCTTAGTTGCTGCCACAGTTTCCGTCTGAACCTTAGCTTGAGCAGGTTCATTAGGAAACTGCCTTGGAATTGGCAGGGGATGGTCAGTATCCCTTCCAAGAAAAAACAGACTTATTTAAAGCTAAATTTGAGAAAGTTTTCTCATTGAGAAGTTTAGGTTGCAAAACTGTACCACCCAAAACAATTTGGGGGTATTCTTCTCTGAGAATACAAGTTAAAAGCCTAGGGTAAAAATAGACATAGTCTGGTGAAGTGTTTGTTTTAAGACCATTAAAAATCAATTTAGAGAAATTAAAGTTTTGACCTTTAACCACAGCAAAGAATGCTGAGGCTTGTTCAGCAGCAAGCTCATCAAAGCCACCTTTCTTGGGAGTTAGGCAAACCAGAAGGGTATGGTCCAAGAATCTCCATTTGTAAGGCAGTTGTCCCTTCTTATGGTTTTGCTTCCCACTGAACTGCCGTAGCCGATGTCTCTAAAAAGAGGTAGATAAACAGATGATTCAACAAACACATATCCTTCTTCATCCCTTAGTTTTAACACCTTTCTGATTTTGGCTTCATCGATTTCCACTATTGTGCCGTGAACAGTTGACATAATCTTTTCACCACCATCATCGCCTTCAGCAACCTTAGCATGCAACCAGAATTCCTCCATGATTTCTTCAAATATCACCGCTTCTACTGTCAGCGCGTGATGAAGATGACTATTTTTAAGGAAGTCGATCATGCCGTTGTAGATGTTCGTCTTACTGGGTGCTTCAAGGTAAGCCACCAGGTTGTGTTCCACGGGGAACCTTGAGTCACTGACAGGCTTCTTGCCACTCGTACTCGCCTTCGGAGCCATTGTTGATGCAGGATTTTGAGAGAATTGACGGCTTTTGCGAAGTTATGGAGAGAGTTTGGGAGTAATTTCGGAGTGGGATTTGAGAGACATGGGGAAATGATGGTAATTTAGGGTTTTTTACATTTTCCGTCGGTGACGTGGAGGAGAGAGGTTTTTGACCAACCGTTCAGTAACTGATGTGACTGGTGCTTTATGGGTTATACGGTACAACACGTTAAAGCATGTCATTATCCAAAAGGATATTTACTGAAACCTCGGATATTTAATGATTAAAAATTCAATGGGTAATTAAATGTGTATCCGCTTAAAAAGTTGTGCCTTCCGGGTAATTTAATGAAAAGTAACTTTGACTTATTGACCCGGAAGTTCAAGCGGAACCCATTTTCTCCTTTATTTTAAAAACCAAATTTCTTCCATTTGAACTTCAAGCGGATAATTCTTCCGCTTGGAAGAATTGTTTTCAAAACTTTTTCCACACAATTTACAAAGCATTTTTCCGGTTGAAGTTCACCCAGAGATTTTCAAAAGTTTTGTTCTCACAGGTTGAACCTGAACTTGGACCGGAAATCCAAAA
>JBCNJP010000010.1:84063834-84149598 GCA_039602395.1 Deinandra increscens subsp. villosa | reverse complement strand
ACACCCTCCATAGTCACTATTGGTGAATGCCTTGAAAGAGAAGTCAGAATTTTTGGGATACCAAAAACCTAGTTTTGGTTGACCCTTCAAGTACTTGAAAATTCTTTTGACAGCTAGCATGTGTGACTCCTTTGGTGATGACTGATATCTTGCACATAAGCAAACACTGAACATGATGTCAGGTCTACTTGCAGTTAGATACATCAGTGATCCTATCATTGCTCTATACATTTGTACATCCACTGGCTTGCCACTTAAGTCATTGGTTAACTTGTGGGAAGTGGAGATGGGAGTTTTGGCACTTAAACATGTCAACATATCAAATCTCTTTAGCATGTCTTGGATGTACTTTGACTGGTTCAGAAAGATCCCAACAGCAGTTTGCTTCACTTGAAGTCCTAAGAAGAAAGTTAATTCTCCCATGGAGCTCATTTCAAATTTGGACTACATCAAAGTTTCAAATTCCTTGCAAAACAAAGTATTAGATGAAGCAAAAATAATATCATCTACATAAATTTGTACCATCAACATATCTTTACCAACAGTTTTGGTAAACAGTGTCTTATCAATAGTTCCTCTCCTGTAGCCATTCTCTAGAAGATAGTTTGAAAGAGTTTCATACCAGGTTCTAGGTGCTTGTTTGAGGCCATACAGTGCTTTGATTAGTTTGCATACCATGTTTGGGTGATGAGGGTCCTCAAAACTAGGAGGTTGCTTGACATACACTTCTTGTTCCAGTAGGCCATACAGGAAGTCACTTTTGACATCCATTTGGAAGACTTGGAAGTCTTTAAAGGCATCATAGGCTAGAAAAATTTTGATTGCCTCCAATCTAGCCACTGGTGCAAACACTTCATTATAATCAATGCCTTCTTCCTATACATATCCTTGAACCACCAGTCTTGCTTTGTTTTTGATGACAATCCCCCTGTCATCCTTTTTGTTTCTGAATACCCACTTGGTGCCAGTTGGTTCTGCATCAGCAGGCAAATTAACCAATTCCCAAACTTTCTGCTTGTTAATTTGAAATAATTCTTCTTGCATTGCCTCTACCTAGCTGTTATCTTCTAAGGCTTCAGCCACCTTCTTAGGTACTTCTTGAGACAGAAATGCAGCATGCAAACAGATGTTTGCATCAACAAATTTACTTCTTCTTAACATAGGTGCAGACATTTCTCCAATAACATTCTCCAGATGATGATTCTTGTTGATTCTTCTATCTACTTGCATGGGGAACTCGTGGCTTCTTCCATTTGATGGTATATTGAGCCTGGGAAGTATGTGTTCAAGCTCAACATTACCAAATTGTGATACAAGATCAGAAACTTGAACTGATTCATGAGAATTTGTGTCTGAATTGTAAGTCAGATGCTCTAAATTAAGCTCATTTGATGTGGCATTTTCTGAATTTTCAGCTACATTTGACCCTGACACAGTATTCTCCTCAGTTTCTGAAATGGAGTTTTCCGGTTGAACTTGAACGGAGAAACTGGTTCCGCTTGAACCTCAACCGGAACTATTTCATCATCGATTTGAACTATTTCAGCTGATTTCTTTCCATTGTTTGGCAAGATAGGCTTGATGCTCATTGAAGAGAAGAAGATTGGCTTCTTGATTCCAGCTTGGTTGCTCTTCCAATAATCATCTGCTGACCTATAAGAATTATGTCCCTGCACTGATGTACTCACATGCTTATCAACATTTAGGTTGAAAGCAGTAGTTAGTGCGTCAATATCAAATAATCAGGTGGGCTGAGACTCAAAATTGTTGGGAGATTTTTCATTAAAAGACACATTTATGGTTTCTTTAACAATTTTGGTTCTCTTGTTGTATACTCTGTATGCCTTGGACACACCAGAATATCCAACAAAATATCCTTCATCTGCCTTTTCTGCAAATTTAGGCAATAGCTCATTGGTTTTTAATATTGTGACAGGACAACCAAATGGCTTAAAGAAGTAAATGTTTGGCTTTCTTTTTCTCCAAAGGTCATATAGTGTATTGTTCTTGCCTTTAACAATTAAAATCCTGTTTTGGACATAACAGGCAGTGTTCACTGCTTTTGCCCAAAATATCACAGGGAGTTTGGAGTCTGCTAACATTGACCTAGCAGCTTCAATCAGTGCCCTATTTCTCCTTTCTGCAACACCATTTTGTTGTGGAGTTCTAGGAGCACTGAATTGTCTCACAATTCCCTTCTCATCACAAAATGAATTTAACACATGATTTTTAAATTATGTGCCATTGTCACATCTGATTGTTTTTACTTTGAAATTGGATTGATTTTCTAAATTTATCACAAGAGTTTTTAACAATTCAGCAGTTTCATCTTTTGTTTTAAGAAAGAAAACCGATGTGTATCTAGAAAAAACATCAATAATGACAAAACAATATGACCTTTTTCCCAAACTCATCACTCTAGTTGGACCAAAGAGATCCATGTGCAACAGCTCTAGAGGATGTGAAATAGAAGATTCAACTTTGGGCTTGAAGGAGGTTTTCTGTTGCTTGCCCTTGAGACATGGCACACAATGTTCAGAACATGTAAATTGCTTGTTAGGAATACCCTTAACCAAGCCAAGATTGACAATTCTGTTCATGTTCTTATACTTTACATGTCCTAGGCTCCTATGCCACAAATCAGATTCATCCAAAGAGGCTTTAGATATGAAGCAAGCAATGCAATAGGAGGGTGCAGCAACTGACATATCCAAAATATATAGTCCATATCTCCTAGGTGCTTTAAGCATGATTAGCTCATCAGGAATTTTTACACCAGGTTTGAGAACTATAGCCTCCCTCTCATTAAACATCAAATTCAAGTTCTTGTCACACATTTGTGAGACACTGAGAAGGTTGAAATTTAATGTATCAACAAAATTGACTCTATCAAAACTTACCAGTCCATTGCTCACATCTCCTTGTGCTGAGATATGGCCTTTAGTGCTACCAAAGGCAACAGGTCCGCCATTGATTCTTTTTGTGTTTTCCAGTATATGCTTATTCCCTGTCATGTGGCAAGTGCATCCATAATCAATTACCCATAGGCTATGTTCGCCTTTATTTTGCACATGCACACATCAGATTTGATCAGTTTCTACAGGGGACCCAAGCCTGAGTGGTCTTGGGTCTGCCATAAGCATCGTTATACTTCTACTCCTTAAGTACTAAAGTATTCACCACTGGAGCATCATTAAGCAAATCAACATTATCAACATTCAAGCTCTCATAGGTAGTGCTTGTATGACTTGATCTCTCACTCTTGTTATTTTTCCTCTCAGCAATTTTTCTTTCACGGTATTCCCGGATTTTTTTCTAGTTATTGGTCACTTTCTTTTGTATTTCATTTGATGAAGAGTGAGCATGATTGACCAATTTAGTTCTTTCAGGTGATTGAGGAAACCTTTGAGAAAGAGTTTTTCAACCTGATGTGGAACACAGTAACTTCCACTTGAACTACCAAAAAATTCTTGTTGGTTAGTTTTCTTGCTTTTTGAAAAACTTTCCCTTGAGGTGGTCTTTCCTCTTGAGGGATTTCTCCTACCTTGACTTTCAAAAAGTTCAAACCTTTCAGCAAAGTGTACTTTCGGTCTCTGCTTGGGAGCAATAGTTGATCTGGGTTGTTTTTGTTTTTCTGGTTGAACTAAAGTTCGAGCAGAAGGTCGTTCCGGTTGAACTTCGACCGGAAAACGATTTTGCTTTAAAACATAAAAACTTGCATTTCTTTCATTTCCCACCAAAATCTTGTTTGACTCAGATCCAAAATACTTCATTGTTTGGCTTTTTACAGGTGAGATTCTACCTGTGGGCTTTCTTTGGAATACTCAAAATTGTTGGGAGATTCTACATTGTTTGGCTTTTTACAGGTAAGATCTACCTGTTCTTTTGTAAAATATTTGAGCTCTCATAGACACCATAGCAAGTTGGGTAAAAATATCCATTTATTCTAAATCATCAGCACCTATACAATCTAAGTCTTTAGGAATGAAGCCTTGGTATGAGTCAGTTGCTACATAAGCATTGTGAGAGTTATCAAAGGAACTTGAAAAACTCTCTTGATACCTTGGTGTCGCAGGGAAACTGACTATAGGTGACTGATATGAAGAAGAGTTTGAAGATATCTAGTTTTGAAAATCAGTAGTTACTAGAGCAGTTGAAACTGCTGGGTTAACTCGGAAGATGAGTTTTGCTTAAGATCTAGTTGCATTTCATAAGCACTTAGTATGCCATGAAGTTCACTAAGCCTCATATTTTTCAAAATTTTACATTCTCTGATGCTTACAGTGTAAACTGTCCACACAGAAGGCAAAGAACGTAAAAACTTTCTGTTTACATCGACCTGACCTAGTTTTACATCTACTTTTTGCAGTTCATCAAGTAAGGAAACAAATCTCAAGTACTGGTTGGTCATAGATTCACCAGATTTGTAGGTAAAGTTCTCATATTTCTTGTTTTAAAACATATGTTTTCTTTAACCTCACTGGTTCTTTCATACATTTCACTTAAGGCATTCCATAGGCTATGTGCAGTTTTGTAACCCTTAAACCCACTTAAAATGGAGTTGGGAAGTGCAGCCTGTAGAGTCCAATATGCCTTATAGTCAAATTCGAGAGCAACATAGTCAGATTCAACATATTTTTCTAAAGGTTTTGGTATCTTGATTTCAGCGTTATCAGCTAGATGGAACCATGGGAGAATAAGGACCTTCAGTCAAGGATTTCCATATACGGCGATCTAAGATCCTAACAAAACCTTCCATCCTGAGTTTCCAGGTACCAAAGTCATCAGGAGTGAACATTGGCGGTTTGTTAGCACTACCGTTTGAACATCCCGAACTGAGTTCATTCATTAAAAAAAAACCTTTGAAAGTTAAAAACAACAAAGCTTGTAAAGTAAACAAGTAGAGTATCAACTTTGAAGCACTGAAAGTCTTTAACAAAGCTCTGATACCACCACTTGTAGGATCGAAAAATTAGTTAGACTTTAACTAAACAAGAACCCTCTACTTGTAAATATAACCCTGCGGAATTAAAGTTATACTTCACTTTACTTGAGCTAATTTTGGTTCTCTTGTATTAGGTAGTGTTTGATTTGCATAAGTATAGTAACAACGAAGTAAGAAATACTCGACACTATTTGCATTAACTCAAAGTTACATTATTACAAGGTGATCAAGAACCGTATGTAAACTAGAGCTAACTAATGCTATATATATTGCAGATGAGATCAATGACAGCCATTGATCTCGAACGATTTAATCTAAACCGTTAACTACAAAGTCAAATACAAACTACCAAAAGAATAAACTTCGACAATCGGAATATCTTGAGTGTTAACAGCAACAACCTATTTTAGGAGAGGGGCTTTGATAGACTTGGAAGCAACCGATAAGCTTTTGCAGGATTGGACTACTGAAAAGACATCTCAGGAAAAGTCCGGTTGAACTCATTATCTGGTGGATAATCGAGTTTACCCGGAATATTCGCTATCGGACAAAAATGCTTCTTTCGCTTGAACTGCCAGTTCCGCTTGAAGTTGAGACTTCCGCTTGAACTTCAACTTCAGCCGGAAAACATCAAAACTGGCTTTCAGCCGGAAATCTCCAAAGCGATATTCCTTACATGAGGTTATTTTGTGATATGTTCGAGATGACGGTAAAAGTTGTTTGGGTTGATGTAGAAGATGCTCAACGGGTTTAGGGTTTCTGTCATGTAAAACGACGAGTTCCCATA
Source organism: Deinandra increscens subsp. villosa (assembly GCA_039602395.1). Lineage (NCBI taxonomy): Eukaryota > Viridiplantae > Streptophyta > Magnoliopsida > Asterales > Asteraceae > Deinandra > Deinandra increscens. The sequence goes on along the minus strand of JBCNJP010000010.1, from coordinate 84,143,866 downwards.
AATCTCGTTGATTGCAACTGATCTCACATTTCTGGGTTTCTCAGTTGATGAAGGTGATGACGCTGCTATAACATCATTCTAGGGTTTGGCGAGAATGAAGGCAGCATGTTCGGAATCTGGGTAACAGTGACGAAGTTGATGGTGACAGGTCAGCCGGAGTTTCATCAGTCCAACGAACCTGTTCTGGCTCAAATCAACCGGATGGGAAACCGACTTCAACCGGAAGTCGTAGTTCAAGCGAAAAAATGGTTCGAACCGGAAAACATCGTTAAACCGAAAGTATGGAGTCCAACCGGAAAAATGATTGTTCCGTTCCAACTTTCAACCGGAAAATCGAATTTTCCAGTTCAAGTTTGTTAAGACTGAAAAACATGGTTTCAACCGGAAATCTCTTCCGTTTCAATTTGAAGCGGAAAACCCTAGTTCAACCAGAAATGCATCTTCAACCGAAATTGGGTTTTCAAGCGGAGATTTCAACCGAAACCAGTGAGTATATTGGTTTAATGAAGCTTCTGATATCGTTCAGATAGCCGGCGATGTCTCAGACCACCGGAGCTCTCCGTCCTTCAACCACAGTTCGCCGTTCATTGGATACTAGTTTCTGTTCTCCTTACCCTGCCGAAAATTCCTTCAGGTCACCGGATGTTCACTCCTGCTCACGTTTCAACTCGCCGGAAATCGCCATCAGGGCCGCCAGCTGTTGTTTCTCGTCGACAGAGATAAAGAGGCGACATGTCTGGTACGCTCGTTGTGTTTGTTTACAGCCTCCACATTATTAGGGTTTCTTTTTTTTTAATAAAAGAAATGGGCTGGATCACCTTACAAACCACGATTGGGCCTGCTTACTCCTTTATTTATTTGGCTGTTTAAGGTAAAAGGAATCAATCAGATTGGGCCAGAAATGAAGACTGATTGAGCTAAAATAACTGTTGGGTTGCTGTTATATTATTTTTGCTGTCAACATATAGTAGCAACCACTTGCAGCCATGAGGATCCATATCAACAACTACATTTTTCCAACATTATTAGTTCTCTCGAGAACCCGATGCTTCTTAAACATCTCAGGTTCACTTAAAACTAAGCTTTCTTATCAAGTTACTTCTTTATGGCAGACGTGTTATGAGGTGAAATGGTTATGAAAGTTGTGCACAAGTTTAGGTTGACATGTTGAAGACGAATGGGGTTTGCTATTTGTTGGATTATGAAGATTAATCAATTGATACTGCAAGGCTGATTATTTGTGATATGCTACTTGGATGTGTTTGATTACAACAAAAACATGCTTATTTATTTTGCTACGGGTTGCAAAAGTCTAGGGGGAGAAGATGTGATGAATATGATGAGACTTTTTTACAACGATTTTAGCAAAAGAAAGCAACGTGAATGTTAATCTTTGAAGAGTCCTCAAGCCGTAACAACTGTGACATTGCCATTATGGTAAAAATCAAGGCAAGGTTAATAGCACAAAAGAAGTGGTTTGTCTATGTGGAAACATTGATTTGGTATTCGGCCAAGCATTTCAAGAATGTTAATTGTAGGGGAAGCTTCACAAAGGATAAATGAAGAATGAAAGACTTGAAACTACATGAAGATTACCTTGAAGTCAACTTGCAAGAAAGAATCAATGTCACAAGTGTTGAGTATGCCATCTACCAAATAAGGGGAGATTGTTGGGTATCTCGCGACCGAGCCAACAAGATTTGAATAGATGTGACTACTACTCAACGACCACTTATTATATACCATCCATACAACACGGTGAAGACCATGACGACTCAAGCCGTATGACTCAACTAGAGAAGAGGCTCTAGTGATTATTATTTATTGTTGTAATATTGTCACTAGTTAGTATTTACTATTATGCCCTTAGTGAGTCTTGTACTATATATAGAGACATATCCCATGGAGAAATGTCTTGATGATGTATGTTTAGAGAGAGAGAGTTAGTCATGGTTCTTTGAAGCTTGTAAGGGTTCATGAACTCACCTAGTAAGTTCATGATGCTTGGGATGCGTGGGGTAGGTAAATTGTAATCATTCAGTTATATATGATTATGCTACTTCACCTTGTTTATCTATGTTGTACATCATCTATCCATGTTTTACTAGTTTTGCTCATCATCATCATCACATCTCAAACACCATTCATTGTTCATATCCGGGTGTTCATTTGTTACTACAAAAACGAGTACACAAAGACTCGATCCGCTTCTGCAACCAAGGTATCTGGTCACCACCTCGGTTTTTCAATTAGAAACCCCACCAGTCTCTGCCGTATGCAGAGATCCAAAACCATTTCCGCCGCCGCAACTGTCGTGGCTGCCCCCTTGAGCCGTCGATGAATTAACTTGCAGATTTGAGTCAACAGCTTCGGTTACTAGCAACGATTCGTTGCATCTCGTTGTCTCGAACAGTTGTTCGAACCCGACCAAGTTATATCTAAACCCGTTTATGTTTAGATTTAGTTTTTTGTGTTTGCGTGTTGATTACGGTGATTTGATCCTGCTATGGTTTTGCAATCCACGTCTTAGTTTTCGTTGCATTTATATGTCTAATTTAAATATATAAGTTTTTATGTATATTTAAAAATTATATATATGTACTAAACCCAAGTCCCGGTATCCACTGTAAAACCCAACATGAATATATAAGTTTTTATGTATATTTAAAAATTATATATATACACTAAACCCGAGACCCGGTATCCACTATAAAACCCAACATGAAGCTCCATTTATTCAAGCCCTAACTAAACAAATTAATACTTTATATATATATATATATATATATATATATATATATATATATATATATAACCATTGTAAGGTGAAAAAAAACATAATATTGTATCTAGGACCCACACTTACCTAGCCGTTATGAATGGGTGACAGTCTAAGGGCGGCCGGCGAACGATCTCTCATTCAACACAGCCCTTGTAGCGGGCGTCGCCACCTCAACCATGGGCTGGTTAAAGGGCATCGCGTTGTCACTAGTCTAAATACAATAGATTATCCTCTATCTATGTTTTATTATATTAAAAAAGTTACATATATAATATACTAAATGCGTTACTCTTGCTCATTGTGACTTCATATGTGGATTGTTGATCTAAGCATATGATATGTATTTTATAACATTAACTTTTTTTTTGTATCCGTCGCGCCGCAATACGTGCGGACATATATCTAGTTTAAAAAAATAAAGTTTAATAACAATATTCTTATTTTTAAGAAAAAATGAATTTAATAATATAAACAATGACTCATTGGTCGATAATAATCCATATTAATCATTTGAGTAATGATGCTCTGAACTTTCATTTTTATTACAAAAAACAATCCTAAAGCATAATGTTCCACTTGATTGTTCTCGTAATGATGATTATGAATGGAATAAGAACACATAAAAGCGATATCAAATGCAAATTAAGTGCAAACAGAATACAAATCATGATTATTATATTATTAGGATTGACATTGGTAACAAAAGTTAAAATTAGGAGCAACAATGGTATCACACCTCGCTGCCTAGGTATCACACCTCGCTACTTGCAATACGAGCTAAATATGTCCTTGTAACGTCCTAGATCGGAGCTTGGTCGGTGTCGGTGAAAAAGTAGGATAAATACGAGCTAAATATGTCCTTGTAACGTCCTAAGAGGAATACGTATCGGGCCTACACAAGGCAATACGACCCTATCGGGTAGGAACGAGTGATGGATACCCGACACTTTGAAATGGTACCTGCGTGTCCAAATACGACCGTATTTTGAAAATGCAATATGGCCATATTGGGGATCTGATTTTAAAAGTAACTTTGACCAGATTTTGGCCATTTGTGCATAACTCTTCTTGAGAATAGAGTTGTTCTCTCTACTGTGTTTTGCTAGAGGAGGTCCCTGAGAGGGTTTGAAGTCAGAGTTAAGCATTTGAGCTTGAATAACACCGTGTGGTATGATCTAAACACCGTCAAGTGTTATGCCAAGAAATCTCCCACGACATTCAACCATACTCAATACTTATGCAAAAGATCCTAAATGAAACAGTCAGACATGCAGGTCCAGGCAGAAACAAGTAGGGAAGTTCAAGTACCTGAGAATTCATATAAGAAAAACGATCAACAAATAAATCTTTTGGTGAGTTCCATAGGTTTAATGTTGCTAGCAGTAAAAGTTAAGTAAAAGTCGAAGTGAAAACAGTTTATTATACTTGTTGACAACATCAGTTTGGACTTGTAGAAATGTTACCATGAACCCTAAATTCCAAAACTAACTGATTACCCACTCCTAGTATCTTTTGTCCAGTTGATACCGTATAACCTGATGTAACTGTTTGTACTTTTTGACTATTAAAGTGGAGTCACGATTGGAGCGACCAAATCAGAGCGTGGGCGTTAACCAAATAAATTTATTCAAATAGTTACCGTTCCTCGTGAAAAATTAATCGGATTCAGCTAATAGTGAGATTTGATTATAACATGAATGAACATCATATAACAGGTGTCGAAAAATAAAAAGCACATGTAACAGATAGGTTTACAAAGTCAGTTTGTCTAGCATAGCAAAAGTAAGTATGAATTCTCCCCCAAATACTTGAAACAATAAAGAGAAAATGGGCCGTGAAAAACTCACATGTTCAAAATTGGTAGTGATGATGCAGTTAACCGAGAGATGTTGTCCTAAATAATTATAAGACATTCGGTTTTCAATAAATTTGGGTTGACATCTAAATCACTCCAATTTGGTTGGTCAAGTCCTGAGGTCATGGTAGCCTTAGGGTTGAATGATTGTAAAAGTCAATTTACACGTGTGCAAACGTTTATTTGGAAATAACGTTTTATATATATTTTAAATAATTAAAAATATATAAATATTTACAAAAATTAGTTAAGTTTGATAAATATATTATGGAAATAAATATTGTACCAAATTAATTTTCATAGGTAGTTTAGTCAATTTGACGTAATAGTCAAAATCGGGCATTTCCGCGATAATTGCCGATTATACGTTATTTGTCCGTCTTGTGTCCGAAGTCATTTTGGATATAAAATTATGGTATTTTTCTGTCCTAAATTCAGAAATAAAGTTTCCACATGTTGGTTTTCACAGTTTTGTCGGTTTTGTCGGTTTTGCCGATATTGTGCCGGTTTTGCCATTTTGGTCCCGTTAGCCCACTTTATGACACTGTTAGGTTTGCAAAGTCACCATAAATATTTGTGAACATATTTTTATTCCCAAAACACTTTGTTTAACTCTTTTTGACCATATTTGAATATCTTTACGAAAATCAAGTTTTCGGGCCCATCGGGTGTCGGTTTTAGTCCCGGTTTTTTCCCAAATTTAAATATTTTGATAAGGAATCTTTTGGAAATGTTTTGGCATAATTATAACCATAAAATATTTCTGTTTTTATGTTAAAATTTTCTGGTCAAAAGGATTTTGCAATTTAATGAAAATTCAAAGTGTTTTAAGGTGTACTTTTGTGTTTAAAAAGTCCTTATAGTGATTTTGAGCACATGTTACCTTCCTAAAGCTCAAAGTAACATATTTTGACTATTTTGAGATGTCTAAAACGTATCATATGTGTGAAAACTGCAAAATATTCTTATTTTCAGTATCCTTCATCCCATCCAATTGGCCAGCGCACCTCGAGCACTAAGTTAATTTTCGAGACAAAATTTTTCAACTTGGGGATGATGTGACAACTGTCAAATTCCAAGGTTAACACTGTTAACTATTTCTGTTAGTCTCGTTAACAACCCCGTTATACTTTACGTGTCATGTTAGTGTCACGTGAGTTTACGTGACCGAGCCTATCCCCGATCACTATTTGATTGGTTGCATTATGTGAAATAAATAATCACAACATAAATAAATTATATTAATTTATTATGTGCCACTATGTGTTATTTGAATGATTATATAAAAATATATATTTAACTGCTAATTAAATTTAGTAATTTATTTCGTAACTTTATGTGTTAATTGAAATTGTCCTTTCTTGAAAAATCATGTTTTTAGGACACGAACTATATTCTATGTACGTGTTTCCCGACTACGTATTACGTTTTAAATATGTTGTAGTCACATGGAAATGTTCTTAGTCACTTGGAAATATTCCTAGTCTTTTATTTACCAAGTTTTGGGTTTAAATCCCACTTATTACTTTTTTTGGGTCATTTGCACTTAAACAGGAACTAGAGGGACTAAATGTGTAATTCTCCTTAACATAAAATTAGCCAAACACTCCCTCCCCCTTCCTCATTCACGACCTCTCTCCCTCTCTTCCTTCTACCTACGGTTCCACACACACACATACACACACACTCCATCTCGTTTTCTCTCAATCGACCTCACTCAAGCTAGATTTCAGAATCCTGAGCTCATTCAAGTGTCTTGGAAGGCAAGGATAAGCTCCTATTCACGTTCTCATCATCATCTTCATCCCATCTTCTTCCTCCTGAAGTAAGCCCTAGAAATTTTTTAATTGATATTTCTTGAATAAAAGTAATGATTTTCTAGTCTATGTGCTAATTGGGTGTTCCTAAGTGTTGTGTAGCTTGCATTGTGTTAATTTGAGCTAAGATGATGATTTGGGGCTGTTATATATATCAATTACGGCTGCTCACAAGATGAAATTTTAAATGATGTAATGATTGGTTGTATGCTTGTGTAGATGAACATGGATTGTATGGCATGAGTGTTGTTAATCGCAAGACTATGTTGTAGATTGTGTTAGGTGTATCACGTGTGTAAATTTGGAGCTGCAAATGGGATGAACATTATATTTTGATGTTACATTATTCATGACAAGAAGATTTATGACCTGAATGTTAACCAAAACCATTGAAGATCAATTTTTGTAAACATCCATTTTTGGACAGCTTCTGACAGAATTTTGGGTCATTTTGTACAGGTCATAAGTTGCTTAATTTTCATCCAAATCAAGTCATTATTTTTCCATAGTTATGTGTTATATCTTAGATTAAATTTGGCTACTCTTAAGCATTCTAAGACCTCCATTTGGTCACTGAAAAAGCTGCTGCAAGTTGGGTATGCAAGGCTATCAAAATTCAGCAATAACCAACTTATACTATTTTGTGGGGCATGATTCTAGGGTATTAATGAGGGGATTATTGAATGAAAATGATGATTATATTTTAAGATTATGATCTAGAAGTTTTGGTAAGAAAAGCGCAAGTTTTGATCAAGTTATGAATTATTTAAGTCTACTTTCACAGTTTTGTCTAACAACAACAAAGCTGATTTTTAGCAAATTTCAAAACCGCATAAGTTACTCAATACTTAACCTATTGAGGTGATTCTTTTTGTATTGAGTCAACTGAAATCTTATCTTTCTTTTGGCTGTAATGGCGCCCTCTAATTCCACTGTTTGGACACTGATCTGGTCAGTGGAAGATCAGTGTGCAAACAGCCACAATGCTGAAGCATATGTTTTGAGCTCCTTAAAAAGCTGATTTGACTTTGAATATAACGTGAAATGTGTTTAGAATGTAGGGATGCGTATAACTCCAAGTTTGGAGCAAGTTATGCATGTCTACAAATGGTGTGTTAAGTAGTTAACATGTGAACTATTCATTTGTGCATATTGTCTTTTAAATGTGCATCTATGTTCTCCTACATGTCTAAGACTTATGTCAAGGTTTTAGGACCAAGGTGAATGCATGATAACATAGTGCTTTATGATAAGCAACTCGTCCTAGCGACAACCTCTAACTTGTTTAGACCGTATTTATTAAAATAGTTCACTAATAACCAACTCTAAAGACAAGTGCTGTGTACCAGTGCAACCTAAGGTGAGTTTCACATACTTTATTTTGGTTATATCTAGTTAAGGATGATAACACACAACTGAACAATTAGTTGCATCCGGTAAAGGGTGACAACACAATAGTAAAGGTATATCGTATATTAAAGTAATTATCTAGTATATATCACATGTTTTACTGAAATGCATTTTAATTACAAAAAGTCCTTACACTCTCGGGCCGTTAATAAAGAATAGAGAGGTAATGTTGAGTAGTACTACTAAGGATTGACACCCCCGCTCAGGGGTGTACAGAATGCACCCTCCCGACTGGCGGTCGGACTGAGAACAATGTTATCCTAGAACTACCGTGACCAGGAATGACACAGGGAAGGCAAATCGTACAGGCTAATACCTGTGTTGCATAGTCAGCTTCGGTTATGAACTTTCAGGTGAACATAAACATAGGCTAGCTACTTAGCAATATGGATATTACTTGTAACTTACACTTTTAACTTACGAATTGGTCTTTCAGTATTCGTATACATACTTGGCCAATACGGTGAAGTGTAAACTGATTTTGTGAACTCACCAGCTTTGGCTGACACTGGATTGCTGAATGCTTTGCAAGTCGCTAGAAGGATCTTGGAGGCACGGGCATTGGCAATACTTCTCTTTTGTAAAATCTTTTGGGAAATGTATTTCAAACACATTCAGTACTTACTTTTGTAAAATTACAACTTTGTAAACTTTTGAATGCTTCCGGCGAATTGCTATTTAAACTCTGCTTGTAAAAATTCATTATATGACTATTTTATCTCTCATTTATATCTTAGTTGTAACTAAAGACTTGGATCCTGGTCTAGATCACACCTCACACGGTTAGACTCCGTTAGTGGAAACTGGCGGTGTGACCGATTGGTATCAGAGCCATTGGTTATAACAAACCAGAACTTTTCAAAAGTGTATTCTGAACTGTAACTTTTTTGAAAGCTTTGGTTACAACTTATTTCCAAAAGTATTGCCCCGCGTGCTGAAGTCGGTCCACATTTAGAGTTCTCTGTTTTAAGTCTATATAGGGTTTCGATTTTGGTGAAAATCTTTTTCTTTCATAAAGACATACAAAATTTTGATGATTTCAAGTCAGAAGTCCTCTAAGAGAAAAGTTAGCGGACTTGCCTTTTTGCTCTTAGCGAACTTCATTTTGGTCTTAGCGGACTTCTTTGGTCTTAGCGGATTTGATTTTCTTCTTAGCGGACTTGATTTTCACTTGGTCTTTGCGGACTTGATATTCATTTTGGTCTTAGCGGACTTCATTTTCTTCTTAGCGGACTTCATTTGGTCTTAGCGGACTTGATTTACATTTGGTCTTAGCGGACTTGATTTTCATTTTGGTCATAGCGGACTTCATTTTCTTCTTAGCGGACTTCATTTCTTCTTAACGGACTTCGAAATTTTTTTTGTTCTTAGAGTACTTCATTTTGTTCTTAGAGTACTTCAGTTTGTTCTTAAAGTACTTCAGTTTTTTCTTAGAGTATTTCATTTTGTTCTTTGAGTACTTCAGTTTGTTCTTAGAGTACTTCATTTTGTTCTTAGAGTACTTCATTTTGTTCTTAGAGTACTTTGGTTTGTTCTTAGAGTACTTAAAGTTAGTCTTAGAGGACTTCATTTTCACCATAGCGGACATCAACTGTTAGCGGACATCGGAAATTTTTCCTTAGCATACTTGTACCATGTCTTAGCGTACTTAAAATTTTTCTTAGCGAACTTAAACAAGTCTTAGCGAACTTAAACTATTCTTAGCAGACTTCAGGGGACACTTGGAAGAATTACCTGATTTTGATGTAGCGATTGTATGTACCAAGTGTTGAAATGCTCATACTCTCTTATAGCATAAATAGGAGCTGTTGTTGATTCTATTTGAGTAAGTCACCCATTAACACAACCAGAGAGCAACTTTATCGAAATGCGTTACTAAGAATGTCGTTTAGCCTCGTTTAAGGCAGCACTGTATGGAACCAGATGGTTACTCATGGGACGCTTGTAACTGCCTTTGTTGCCCCGATTGTGGACACTCTTTTTTCCTTGGTAATTTTAGATATTTTATTTTAATCACAAAGCTGTGCTGTAATAATTCATCGTGGTTGCAACTATTATAACCTAAATGGAATCGGGCATGTGATGACTAAGATTATTATATTATTTTCTCTATCTGTATTATATATAACGGGTTCGTGATTGAGTCGAAGTGGGCAATAACTATTCTATATCTCTGAGCTAAGCAAGGGGCATTGTGGCATGCCCTACCCAAACTCCTGCTGAACCGCTTACTTACTGAATCGTACTAAGTAGTAAATTTGAAATTAAATGAGTATTTTATTCTCAAATTGTCTCCTTGGTGGATCCCGGACAGTTAACATTGAGTGAGTGACCACATTCTTGATACTCACCCAATGGAAACCACATACGTACTCCACCAAACCTGGTAGCTAAAGTAAGAGGAACCAGCGTGACCATACAAGGTAAGTTACCATTACGGGTGCACACGTAAATGTAATTTGCAGTGTATGTAAATCCTGAGGAATTCTACTCGGAAAACTGCTGGTTATAATGGATACGACCTTCCATTTCAAAAACCTCGTGGCATTGATTGTCAAGTAGATGGGACTCAACCGTATGGTTGAGGACATCTCTTCTAGATATGGCTTCCAACCTATCAAACATTTTTAAAATGCTTGTGCAAGCGATCTGTGGTTTAACTCTTGACTGGTTTTAATTCATCCGCAATCCTAACTCTACTCCTATGACATTAACCGCCAGATCCATTCTTCGAGCTCTCACAATTGTGCAACAACTCAATAAACGCTAACCCGATGAAAACCCAGACACCTTGAATGGACAATTACACCACAGTCACTGGAAGTAACCTTTCGGCAGGAAAATATTGTGAAGTTTTCCTCTCTTGACTTGTAACCCCTATTACTTCTGTACGAACCAAAATTGACACCAGTAAACTCTTTCTCTTATTATATTTCATGACTTGGATGGTCTTCAAGCCTTGAGCCAGTGCGGCTGGTTGACCTCACTGATGACACTATCATGTACTTTACCGTCGAGCGCTCCTGCACGACAAACATCGACAACAAACAATAGACAACGCTATACTGGAAAGTTTTCACAACATCAATTTCGGGACGACAGACAAACTGCAAATACATGGATACCCAATGTTCTAATTCCTTCTTCTCTAGAAAGTTTTCATTAGTAACCCCTGCTTCATAACAAATGGTGACTGATCAAATGATCGACTCAAAACTTTTTAAAACATGTGTAAGGAAGTACTTTGACTTCCGATTAGACGAGGGCACGTTTAAATCAATCGTACATGCGATGAGCTACCCGAAGATCACAAAGTGACCCAAGTACCCAATATTATTATATCTTATATACAACGCGACCTTTCGATCCACAGTAGACCTCGCAAAACCTTAGCTATAGTTCATATATTCACTCATTTAAAGCCAGGTATTATTTTTTTTTCAATACCTCAACGCTCTGTGTTTCGAAAACCCACTTTTATTTACGATTCGCACTTTTACATACTTTTGAGAACCGATACAAACCGATGTTCCTAAATGACATTTACCCTGCTAAACGGTACAACCGTTGAAACGCTCGTATTGATATCGGTTTACCCAAATCCTTTTCTCCAATTCGCGTCAATCGTACTAGATGATTTTTTTTGAAGTGTGCAATTGCACTACCATACGCTTGCTAGCTCGCTCTTCATCTTGAATTTGTTATTCCCATACTTGATGTTATTCATGCTTCTACAGAGAACCCTTCGATCATTGGAACGTCACCCTTATTTTGAATCTTTACCGAAGGGTAATATGCATAACGATATATCCTGAACCCCAGCTTAAACTTAGACATAATAGAGTACTTTATCTCTTGAATCCACACCGGAAATTCAAATTGTATTGATGTTTGCATTGCGCCTACTAAACTCTTGACTATCCTCACTGTGGGTGAAACCCCCATTGACCGAAACCCCGGAAAAGCCTCTTTGTCATGAATTCAAATTTCGCACATGATGTATTGTGGTTTTAATCCCTCACCCCCATACAACTCAAACGTATTGGGGAAAACTTAAAATACCATGTTTTTGGGTATACCATTCAATGAAATTTGACTAATAGCTAGGAATGCTAAGGTAACTGGAACACCCTCAAGGTGCTGGTAGTGTGGTTAGTTAGCTGCGGTACACCCTATACATAAGCACTAGCGGCATGTGGAAGGTGGGACCAGTACTGAACCGCATATTTACTTTAGAATTATGCACAAAAATCTTATTTTAAGAACTTCGTCTAATGGGACTATGCCCATAGTAAAGCAAGTTAATGTTACTCCCCTTTATAATTTTGCATGTCCCTTATATATTTTCACTAGAAGGGACATATACAGTTTAACCAAATAAAACTTATTTTCCCAACTCTCTAAATTGAGAGGAACTATTAAGGGTCAAACGTAGGTTTCGACCCAGTAATGTTTTAACAACACAAGTTTTGCATTATAAATGACAGACCCCATGTTTTCCCTGAACACCCATGTGACTTCATCAACACTCCTATTGACATTTACTTGTCCAGATCCGTGCCTGTCTTGGTTCATAGTGGAAATGGATGAGATATTTCAAATGGTCGTTCAATTATTGCATTTCTGACCTTCCGTTACTATTCAAATCGGGTACATCTAAATTTAAAACTTGTAAGGATCGATCTAATCCTCACGCGATATCTAATCCAAACAACACCGTGCGGAATCCGGTGTCATTGGTGATTCAATAAATAATAAACAGCAAATCATATAATGGTTAAAACAAATAAAGTAAAGCACAAACCAATTATAGAAGAATGATCACTTTACTATTGATAACCAGTTGCAACACCACACAAGAAACTGTAAACCCTATGACGGTTACGGATCACACCTTAGCAATAGCACCAACAACCTATTCTAGTAATATGAAGGTTCTTTATATAGGAGAGGACAAGCTTGGAAAACAAGCTAATCTCCTAACCCTAAGCAAAATTGAAAACCGACCCCTACCACTATACAAAGCCGGCCGACCCCCCTTAAACCCATAATCCCACTATCACTAGCCCATTTACAATTATATAGTAGTCCAAAAGTATTAGAACCAACCCAAAGACAAAACAAACTAATCTAATGCAAAAGCCTTCAAAATCTCGGTGTCTACAATCTTCCCCTACGCTTTAGCATTAGCTGGTCTTCTACATTCTGAACTTCCTTGACATTGCGACAGATGTAGGACCATACCATAGCTTCTCTTTCACAATTCATGCAACTCCCCTTGTATAGACCTTTTCATACTGCTCATTATCTGGAGTGCAATCAATCTAATTCATGTTTAGCACAAGAATGTCTTTCTCATAGAACCCCAGCAAATCATGTACCTCCATCACACTGAGTGTCTTAGATTTGAAAATAATATTTTCTCCACCCGTGTACTCACTATATGCCCATTCTCAAAATCACATAGGAAACCCTCAGGATGCTTAGGTGGGAGAGGTATTGTCTTAGCCTTCTTAGTAGTTGGAGGATACAGCACATTTGAATACTTCTTCTTTGAATTCCTTTCATACAATCCTCTGTACTTCTTTGTGTAGGAATATTTATGAGGAAAGTCATCAAAATTCTTGAACTTGCTCAGCACTGCCTTTCTCAGTTCCTTATAGAAATGATCTGCATATTCATTCCTTGATGGGTTGAAGAATGGTGCATGGTAGAGATTGGTCAAATCAACACTTGTCCATGAGTAGAATTGTGTCCAACATTTGTAGTATTTCAATGGACAAGGTCCTCTTCTTCTAACCACAAACATGTGCTTTTCATCATCAAACATCCAGGATTTTGGTTCCCATGTAATCCCTCTCTTATCATGAAAATAGTAAAAAAGTTGAATTAAGTACCTCTTAGGAGGCAGTGCATAGCTCTTGGCTTCCCATCCACTGTCATACTCTACAGCCGGTACAGTCATGTAATCCCGGTCTATTGGATCATTCTCATTTTCAGCATCTTCGGGCAGAATAGGACCTGATTCAAGTACATCGGGAATATCAGACTCAATATCAAACACTGGTTCATGTGTCGAACCACCTGCTCCAGAACTTCCTGGATCTGCACGATCATCTTTCATTGATTTAGACTTACTAGATCTACCTTTTCCTGTAGAGCTAAGCTATCTCACCAGCTTGTGTAATTCTCTAATCTGATATGAGAATTCTTTGTTAACTTTCTTCTGATTCTATAGATCTGTGTTATGTACCTTTTGCATCAAGTAGTTGGCCTATCACTTCACTTTGGGCTTCATTCTGGGCTTTGAGAGCAGTTATATCAGATTTCAGCTCTCTTTCAAGCTTAAACTCAGCTGTCTCCACTACTTACCTTCTTCTCTTGCGGGTTGAGAAGAAGATGACGATTGGCCTACTCCAGTGTTGGTAGAGTGAGTTACTCTTGGGTCTAACCGTCTTCTTCTGGGATCAATAAGGGCTTCTGTAAGGTACTGTGTTGCAACCTTGATGTCACACCCTGGTCAACGGATTGGGTGTGAGCGAGACGGAATCATAGTCGCAGATATACAGAACAACTTCTACTAAATTCAAACGTCATTTAAAACATAATACCATTCATGTTGCAGCGGAAAGTCGTGGTGAAATGATATTGTCTTACATTTGAATAAAAGTCTTAGTTTGATATTGAAATCATAAATCGGTTTATTCAAGATAGGTTGGGACTACGACTCCGGTAAAGCAGGTTTGAAAGTTACAGTGAAGCTCCATTTGCACGTCTTCCATAATAAGCTTAGATACCTGAGAAATCATGAGTTTAAAAGGTCAACATAAAGTTGGTGAGTTCACAGGTTTATGACCCTATGGTAAGCTTGTAAAAAACAGTTTACAGTATGTTGGTAAAACAGTTTACGGTATACTTAAATGTTACGTTGGTTTACTGTCGTGGTTGTAAGATCTCCCATGAACATCAAATTCAAATACTATTGGATTACCCACTCATGGCATTCTATCCCAAGAATACCGAACAGGCTAGAATAAATGATGTGTAGCCCTTGACAATGTACGAAGTCAGGATTGGAGCTACCAATCTGGACAGGGTTGTCAACCCAAATAGATCTATTCACTAGTTATTGTTTCAAGCAAAACTAATCGAATTCAATTAATAGTGGGATTCAGTTGTACTAACGTTGATAACGATAAAGTATCAGTTGTTTGGGATACAAAATGGAACATGTAGTCATACGGCTAACAGGTAAACCATAACATTAAGTAAAAAGCATTTTATCAGTTCATGATTTCTCCCCCATAAGTGTAAAACAGTTGTAAAAAAAAGGGGCCATGAAACTCACATGATTCAGTGATGATGATGGATTACCGAGTGGCAACTAGCAAGTAAAGTCCTAATAAAACTTAAGACAATATGCATAAAGGTCTACATAATCATTTGAGTAACGAACGTTACCCAAATGATACCGGTCAAGTCTTGACGTATAATCCCGTTTGTAGCGTTTGAAACCCCGTTAGTTAATCAGTTTTAAAACCAGTAAATGCTAATGTTCACGTATAAAGGCATTTATTGCAAATTGAATACAAGTAACGAACATGTGATAACGTATCATGACGACCAGTTCAATCAAGTATTTAACATCGTTTTAAATAATAATATTTATTATTATTTTTAAGTTCGCTCGATCGATTGAATAATTAATCGCGTTAAGTTATAATATATATAACTAGGGTTCACAATTATTAACGAATAATTATTCTAACTTGTCGGAATAACTTTATCAAATTATTACAAGTTAGAGATTAAATAATTTAACACAAGTAGATAAATATTAAATGTTATTTTAATATTTAACTTATGTTTAGGAAAATTAGGGTTTTGAGTTAATATAAATATAATTATTATTACAATAATTTATATTAACAAAGCATGGTGAGTTTTAAATCAAATTAGGGTTTCTAAAACCCATACGAATAATTATTTGTCGAAAATAATTATTTACGTTTCGATACATCGTAAAACGTTTTTAATCATTTAAAGATTTCATTTCAAGTCAAAACGTTTAAAATAAACATTTGATCCGGTTAAAACGTTTTGATTATTGTAATGTAATCAAGAATGTTTAAAATATGTTTTTCATAATTTCTATAAGTCTTTTGGTTTTATTTTTATAATATCATTTTCAAATAACTTTATTTATTAAATAAAGCTAAGGTTTTAAATTGAAGACTTCTTATAGAAAATTTCCAACATAAAACATTTTTTGCTTCTTGTATAAGATCCAAGATTTTATACTTTTCAAGTCAAGTGTTATAAGAATGTTTATTTACCATTTTTTATATAAAAATATATTTATATATATATATATTTTGTTTTTCTATAAAATCCAAAACAAGCATTTTAAGTCTTGTTTTATTAGAAACTAGTCAGTAACCCGGGTAAATACCCGAGGCTGTGACTTTGTTTTTTGATTTGTTCACCATCATTCGTTGATTAAAACCTAAGCAATATGGATCTACTTTTTGGGTTTTCTGTCACGAATTCAAAGCAATTTACGGATCGAATTTTTGTTGAGAAATAAAAGAGATATGATGAATTAAAGTTGTGTTATTATAAAAATAAATATATATATATGGATAGTTTTTATGTGAAAAGAATTTAATTTTCTATTGAATATTTAATTTAAAAATCTCACAAATTGACACATAGGATTTATCCTATGTGGCACAATTTAAAAAATGACATTTGTACTTTAAAAACTTGTGTTTAATAATAGTATAGATTATATTTTTATAAAATGTGACCATTTTATATAATAATTGCATGATGAGATTTTATGGTTTATATTATCCAAGTAATTTTTATAAAGTTACCAATTTTGTTATTAAACCATAACAATTCATTTAAAATGTTTTAAGCTATGATTTTATGTCCAAAGATTAAGTGAACACACCTAACGTCCATATTAGTTCCATGTATGTCACTAAACGTCATTTGTTCATGTTATTTGTCATTAGCAACATATTAGCTCATAACAAGATGATTAATACTAAAAATCACAAATAACAATTTAACCATTTATAGTTATATTAAAACATGAAATAACTAATATTAACCATGCAAAATATATAATCATCATCAAATCATCAAATGCTTAAATGATAATACCAAACCATTTAATTTGTAACTTATTCTATAGATTTTTGTTTTATACAAGAACACTAACACATTTGTGATAGAAAAATAGTTCGGTGGTTACGATCGTTTAAAAAGCTCGGGTTTTAACGGTTAGTTGTCAAGACTCGGGGGGAATCGTTTGGGAACGATATTAACGTATTAAAACATAAACGATATCGGTTTAAAAGACTCACAATGAAAGGGGTTAGAACCGAAAGGAAACGAGAAAGGTGGTGGCTCGGGTTGGTGGTTCTCGGCTGCAGCAGTGGCGGGGTAGCAGTTCCGGCGGCGACGAGGCAGCAGCAGGTCGGCAGTGGTGGTCACGGTTGGTGGTTGCAGGTGGCGGTTCATGGTGGTTTGCCGAGAAGAAGAAGAGAGAGAATAAAAGGTGGTGGGTGGTGGTGTTTCATGGCTACCCACAGTAGTGGCAACAGCACCCAGCGGAGGCAGCAGGCCCGCATAGCAGCAGGAGCACGGCAGCAGGCGGGGTGGCGGCGGTGATGGTGTTGCGCGACCGGGAAAGAAAAGAAGGAGAGAAGGGATGCGATGGTGGTGGGTCACGGTGGTTGTGCCGAGAAGGAGGAGGAGCAAGTTGGTGGCGGCTATGGTGGTTATTGTGGTTCACGGCATGAATGAGAGGAAGGAGGAAGGGTGTCACGATGGTGATGGTGGCAGCATCTTGCGGCAGTGGTGGAGGTTGTTTTGGCCAGAGAAAGAAAGGGGAAAGGGAGGCTGTGGTAGATGGTTCACGGCTCCCCAGCAGCAGCAGTCTGGCGGCGACGGTAACCCCACGGCAGCAGCAGTCTAGCGGCGGAGGTAACCCCACGGCAGCAGCAGTCTAGCGGCGGTGGGGTGTGGTTTGTTGTCTCGCCGGAAAAGTAAAAAGAAATGGGGAATGGATGTGTTTGGTTGCTTAGGATTACCAAGAAAATAATAAAGGTTTGGTGGTTGGATGCTCACAAAAGTGAAATGTGGGTTTGGGTTGCCTGTTGTTGTTCGACAAGAATAAAAAAGGGAAAGAAAAAGTGATGGTGGTTGGTAGGTGGGGTGTATGGTGAAGAAGAGTGTAGATAAGTAGGGTGGTAGGGTGGTGATGTGTGTAAGTCTTCATCATAACTTTTACCATAAAAATTCTCCTAACTTAATTTTTATAAAAGCTAACATGTGGTTGAAATTTTATAAAAGCTTCTCATGTTTTATAAAAATACGTTGTGTATTGTAAGTGTTTATAAAACATGTAAATGTTTGAAGTGAAATAATCCATAACTTTTATAAATAAACAATGTATAAAAAGGTATACAAGTTCATGGCAAATTTTTATAAAAATAATAAATGGTAACATGTTTTATAAAAATTAATACAAAGTTGATGGGCTAATATTATAAAAATTTACCCATTGGGTTTGGACTTTATATTGTACCTAAATTTTTAAAGATAAATGAAATTGGGCTGGTTTATCGATTTTGGGTCGCACGGTTCCAAACGGGGCGCCGGTTTGAGGCCCGGGTCCGTTGTGTGCCGGTTGGGGTTATGGATCGCCATGATTATTCGGAATACCAAGTTCATGTAATGGGTCAAAGTTTCGGGCTCGGTTTCGTTATTTTTGGCTCATTGGGCCTATTGGGCCAAGTCGGGCTCAATTGGTTAACGGTTGAGGTTTGGCTTAAGTCTTGACAACGGTTTCAGTTTCTGATGTTTTTATTTCATAAAAACCTGCTCGAGATGGAAGCTACCTACGAGATGACAGTCAGGCAAAAGGTCGTTTGGGAATGCCTTCGGCAATCACATGCACAAGATTTCCTCCATGCTCTCCCTATTGACGGGCTGGGGCAACACATGTCGCCCGTCGAGTACCGGGCCATTCTCAAGTATCGCCTCATGGTCCCCCTGTTCCCTATGGATGAAAAATACCCCGTCTGCAACAAGGCATGTATGGATTCGTTTGGGTAGCACGCCGTTCACTGCAAAGAGCTCCCGGGGTTTAACTATCAACATGATGTGGTTCGGGACGTTCTGTTTGACATTTTCCGACGGGCTGGAATCTCGGCCAGGAAGGAAGCTCCTGTTAACTTTATGTCTGACCCCTCTGATGGGCGTTCCTTCCTCAGGCCTGCTGACGTACTTGTTTTTGGATGGCAGAATGGGAAGCATGCTTGTGTTGACTTAACGGGGGTTTCTCCCCTTATGGGGCTGAGGGTCAGTACCTTCGTGGCGGGGCAGGCGGCGTCTAGAGCGGCTGCAGGGAAGGTGAACAAACACGAGAAAGCGTGCAACGAAAACCAACATGTATTTGTTCCCTTCGCCTTTGATACATTTGGGCATCTTCAGTTGGAGGCGGTTGCCATGTTGGGCCGGATTCAGAAAGTCATGTACGGGAATATCGTGGCCTTTAGATGCCCGCCTTCCCTCCGGGGTGACTTGAATCTTGTAAGTTGTGTTTGTAAGCAAAAAAAAAAAAAAAAAAAAAAAAAAAAAACTTAAAGTTTTTGGAGAGTGAACTGAATTTATTAGAAAAAAAAATTAAGTTGATTATAACAGTTTTTCAGAAGTAAGTTACATTTTTTTTTCGTACAGGTTACAGATAACATTTTCAGTTTGTCAGTTTGTAACAGTTTTAAGCTCGACCATCCAGATTGTTTAAAACCGAATAGTTTTAAATATGCGATCGCTTATCAGTTTGCCGTGTTGGTTATGCAACCGTACGACACCAGTTCCGGATAAAACATAAAAATACATTTTATATTTAGTTTCTTGTTATTGAAATTCCATGATTAATCCATGGAATCTTTATGGAATTTATGTATACGCTTCTAGTACAAACGCGGGATTAGGTTTACGTCATCAGTTTACAGTTAGACACAGTAGTTAACAGTTTAAACAATAATCAGGTCAGTTAAAGCACATTAATACTTAATTAAAAAGTCAAAGTAAAAGGGTTTGACCTAGGTTTTCGGACGAGGTGTCACACTTGATCTGGGCTGTTACATCTTCATTAACAGAAGTACCGAGGAGAGGATTCTCTATAGCTTTCCGTTTTCTTGTCAGTTGTTCTTCAACAGTCTCAGTCTCTTCTTCTTCTTCTATATCATCAAAAAATGTATCATAATCAATGTTGTCATCTTGATCATCAAAATGTAGAGCATCTATCTACACATCTTCTGTATCCAATTCATCTACCCAGTCATCATTATCTGACAAATCTGTCACTGGTTTCTCAGAAGCAGGTACATTATGTTCTTCTTCCACAACTGCATTTCTCTGAGGTGGGACCTCATCTCTAACAATCTCTATAAATTTAAATGCCCCAAACTTATTTCCAAAGGGGACATTAAAGGGGACATTATAAGACAACTTCTTCTTGGGATTGATCATAGGGAAAATATCTATCCCCAAGAACATTGAGTCATGATTTTCACTAAACTTCCTCAGATTCAGAAATCTAGTGTCTAAGACGAGCTGGATGAATCTGGGGACGGCATCAAACTTCTTATCTCTCTTCAAAACTGCCTTTATGTCTTCAAAGATCATTCTTGACCAATTAAACTTCAAACTTCTGAGAATTAACACCATGGCATGAGTATGAACTTGGTTTAACTGATCTGTAGAGCTCTTCTTGGCAATGACACACTTTTGGGGATAGTGTGCCAGCATTCTCTAGTATGGTGGTATAATGGCCTTCATGGTTGGTGGTGGCTCTGCATTGTATCCCATATCTCTCAAGCATTGAGTTACAACCTCCTTATTCAAGACAATTGGATCTGATGACACATCCTTCAATCTCAACGCTTGTCGGAAATTCTCCTCAGTCAGCATCACTCTGGTATTCTGAATCTCAGCTTATATCTGTGTTTCATCATCTGAAAGTATGGCAGTCTTCCAAAACTCTCTCGGCATCCTCTTGGAGATAACAGGATTTGCACTTAAAGCATAGTGCAGACAACTCCTTTTTAGACCTTCTATTAGGGACTTATACTTTTTCACATAGTCAACTGGTGGATCTAGCAGATAAGCAATAATGTTGTGATTCTTCATAAATTCTAGATCCCTGCAATCACAAAGATATAAACTAGGCAAGCAAACAACCATTAGGTAACACAATGTCACATTCAAACACTTAGAAGTTTTTAGGGTTTTGAAATTTTACAAAAATTTGGGCAGCATAACAGCTTAAAATAAGGCAAACCATGATTAAAACCACCATCAGGTACCTTTTCGATCGAAAAAACTAGGTTTTCAATCGAAAAGAATCCATTTGATCGAAAAGCTGCTGATTATCCGGACCCCTGATCGAAAAGCCAACTTGCTGATCGAAAAGCTTCTCATTACCGAGAACACTGATGGAAAATATGTTTCGATCGAAAAGCCTGCGATCTTGATCGAAAAGTAGGATTTCCGATCGAGAAGCACCTAATATGATCGGTAAGCCTCGTGTTACCGAGATCCCTCGATCGAAAAGGGCCAGGGCTGATCGAAAACCCTAGAAGCCCGTTCAAAAATCCCTTTCTCCTTCGTTTTGAACTTGCAACTTCACATTAAACCCAATTTCGAGTGTTTTGACACTCGGTTTTAGCCACAAATACCTGCAAACATGATTTCGCACCAAATCCAAGCAAAAAATAACACTAATTTCGCACATACCCGACGATTTCTTTTGGGGGTTTTGCGGATCTCTCCAACCGGGGGGCATCACTATTAGAACTTTAAACCTAACCCCGAGGGAGTGTTCAGTGATGATTTCCGAGAGTCTCTAAAAAATTACTAAAAATAATTAAAAAAACACTAAAATTATTTACCACTTTACAGACCGAGCTTTGAATGAGAGGGCATATTAGGGATCATACCAGATATTCTGTGACTAAGGAACCCTTTTCAGCTTCCGCTACTTCACGTGTTCAGGTGATTGCCGGTATTTTGGTCCAAGTTAAACTCTTGCTATTTTCGCTTACTCAAGCAGATTGTCACATAAATTATCTTTTAAGGTTTTATTATTTATGAACATCTATCCATGTCACACACATAAGTCCTAGGTATAAATGTACATTCTATCAAGTGTACATGTTTTCCCTACCACATATTTTAATGACACCTTTCCTTAAGCCTAACATCATGCTCCAGACTGGATTGAGAAAAGAAAGAATAGATCACGGAGATTTTTTTGGAATAATGTATAAGTCAATCAAATTTTTTAAACATTTTTAGTAATGCTCTCAACAGTGACAAAGGCTGAGGGTTTTGGACTCTTGAGGGTGTCTTTTAGTTGTGCTCTATGGCATCTTTTAGGTTTATGAATATCGTACAATGTGATCTTAGATGTACGTGGATCAGGGAGGCTCCAGGTCTTTGCTACGGCAGAACAGAGAAGGCCTGACTCATGTACAACATCCCCAGGTCATTGCTCTCGCAAAGTAGAGGGGATGGGATTTTTTTAAGCATGACATCAAAGAACTCAGAATCAGGCGTGTGTCACAGGACCCCTAGTACACAGTCAAATAGAGGTTGTACAAACCTAAGTGTGTGTTCCCTATCAATCATCATACTTCATCTTCAGGTGTTATGACAAAACATACATTTTCATTGATCGATAGCAGAGCCTACCAAGCATATCAACCGTGAATCACTGCTTTTCACATTCGCCTTACGCGTGTCAATCAACAAAGACCTGGGAATTTATATCACTTTCCAACCTGGTCAAACAAAGCCAGTAAAAAAAATTAAAATCACACAACTTAAAGGGAAACATCTTTGATGTTTATTTTATTCCTTCCCCTTGCTTTTAGAATTTTTTTTCAACACACACACACAGAAAATATATACTATTTTTGTAGTTTTTGAATTTTCTATTTTTTTAAATAATAAATAAAATATAGTATTTATCAGATTACTCTTCAAAGGCTATCATTCCGGGGCCTTTTACACACATTTTAAAATTAGCAATATTTAGGGGTTTGGTAAACATGTCCGCCACATTGTCGTTCGATTGCACCTATTCAAAGTGAATGAGCTTGCGATCGAAGAAATCCCGAATGAAGTGTACTTTGATATCTAAGTGCTTAGTTTTTGAATGTTGCACCGGATTTTTAACAATTTGCAAAGCAGCAGAAATATCATAATAAATGGGAGTGTCAAAGAAATTCAAATCGTAATCTTCTAATTAGTGCTGTAGCCATACCACCTTTGAGCAACATGCAGATGCAGCCATGTATTCAGCTTCAGCTGTGGAGTGTTACATCGTGTGCTGCTTCTTGCTCTGCCAAGCCACCAATCTGTCTCCCAAGAACTGTGCTCCAGTAGATGTAGATTTCCTGTCATGCTCACAACCTGCATAATTACGTTCAGTAAAAGCTTATAAATTAAATCCAGACTCTTTAGGGTACCAGAGACCAAGCCTAGGCCTTCCCTTCAAATATTTAAAGATTCTTTTGACAGCAGTTTTGTAAATCACAATAACGATCTTGCTAATGCATGGTCTAATCGGATTTGGTAACAAAGATGTAAATAAACTTCTCGTTTATTGATTTCCAAGCTCAAACACTCTAGAGAGAGATTACAAGTTACACCATAGAAAACACAGTTAAAAGCTCTTTAACCTCGACAACTACTCTCTCTAACTGAGCTAAAACTATTTATACAAAAACTGTCCAGCGGACCAACTAACCAGCGTACCAGATATTCCGGCGTACCATCTGGTCCGCCACTGGTCCGCTGAGACCAGAATACACAAAACTCTCTATTATATAACAAGACCTAGCACTAGACAACAAAAATTGTTCTAACAAACTCCCCCTTGTCTTGTGCTAGTCTTCAGAAGCTTCTATCTACGTCTTCTTCCAATGTTGAGTTCGATTGTTCCCAGCATGAATCTCGAATGCAAAACAAACTCTGATTACCCATTGAAACTGCAACGCTTGTTCAGCATAATTAGTCTTGTACAGAATATTATTATGATAGAGCTTGTCAATATCATTCTTAGACAGATTGATCAACCACATTGGATCATACAACCTAACCACCTTGTTCTGCTCTTTCACAACCACCACTACTTCACCAGTAATCTCATCATAATACCACCATCTTAACGTTTTGATGAAATCTTGTTCGAGTTTCTTCAATGGAATATTCTTCAGTTTAATCGGCTTCTTATATTTTAAGATTACAACTGGTTTTCCAGTAACCGGATGAATCTCTGTCAGATGATTAACATACTTAGGCCTTTGCGGAGTTAAAAATCTGAACTTGCCTTGACATTCTTCTATCAGCTTGTTCTTGAAGATCTCAGCCAACAAATTATTCCCATGATTCAAGAAAGGTCTTCTTGACAAATCTCTTACATCACAAACTGGTAACGTATTGAACCTTGTAGCATGCTTCAGATACATCACCCGAAACTCCTTTTTAATTGCATAACACTATAGTTCTGAATCATACATCCAACTTATTATCCCACCAGTAGCTACACCACCTTTTCTGTCAAAATACTTCTTCTGATCAACAATCTTAGCTGGTTTCACTACTGGCAACTTCTTAGCCCTTTGTTCTTTTAACCAGGCTTCAAACAGTAATTTCTTTTCCTATTCTTCTGATAACTTCTCTGATTCATTCAACTCTGGTTGTGCAGTTTCAGATTCTTTTTTCTTTAATTCTTTATCCATCTTTTCTTCATTTTCATTTCCAAAGAAATTGAAACCTCCAGAATGATCATCAGCAGAAAAATTTCCATACACCTTCGGATCATCTGGTTATTCTTCAGCCGTCATATCTTCTACTTCTACATGCTCTTCTTCAAACTCCATCTTCTCATCAGAATTTTCCTCTTCATAAGATTCAGCAAAAGGAACGTTATCTACATCATCCACATTCAATGCAAAGATAGCCGCCAACTGCTCTTTTGAGTACGGATTTATAAAGTCTCCTTCTTTCAACTCAACTCTAGAAATTGGAATTACATCATATACTTCTTTTTCTGACGACTCTCCCTGAGCAATAGAAGATGGTTCAGCAGCAGCAGACGAAGTTCCCGCTGCACCAGCACTAGAGCCAACACCACCAACTCCTCCTTCAGGATCTGGATCCTCATTCAAATATCTCATAACATCAACATCATCTTTACAACTTTCCTCGGGATCTGGTCGCATCTCTCCCTGAGCAGGTAAAGCTTTGAGCAAGAGATTTAACTGCTCACCCAGAGAAAGTGATAGTTGTTGCAACTTGGCAATCTCACGATCCTTTTCCTCATCTCTAGATTGCAAACTGGCAATTTCACGATCTTTAGTTTGATCTCGAGAAACCAATTCCTTTACCAGATTCTTTAACCCTCTGATTTCATCTACCTGCTGACGATTCGTTGATTCTAACTCATCGAGTCTAGTTTGATGAATTGCCAGCTTCAGATCAGTAGAAGAGATGGTTGACGTTGTAGAAGATGCTATAGTAGAAGCAGAAGCAGTAGTTGATGCAGAACCAGACGGTCTTCTGATAATCAGCTTTCGTACTGGTGGATTACTCGAGCTTTGAACATTTACAGACTTTGTGGTTGGTTGTACAGGTATAGAAGACGGAGTAGACACTTTCTGCTTCTTACTTGGTGGAGTAAGGCCTGACTTTCTAGCATCAGCAAGAAACGAACCTTGCTTTACTAAAACATTTGGAAGTGGTTTAAACAATGGACCAATATAACCAAATTGATTATAAAATCCATACTCATCAACTCCACAGTTTTCAGAATATCTTTTGGATTCGACACAGTTGCTTTTGTTGTTTTCAAACAATCCAAAAAAAATTTCATAATGACCAAAGTCATCATAAAAATCATAATCCTCACAGAAACCGTACGATTCATAGTCAAAACTATTTGTATTAGCAGAAAATTGACCATCAGAATTATAAAAATTCTTAGGTGAATACTTTGAAGTTTTTGACTTTGATGAAAATTTCTGAACTTTTGGAGTGTGAGTCTTGACAGAATTCTGATCATCTGAACTAGTTCTGAGTTTCAGCAAAGAACCATTTTTCACATGTTCATGATCAGACACACATTTTTTATCTAAATCATCATAAAACACTTTGGAAACTTTTGTTGGATCAACACAACATAATGGAAATGCTTCATCCAAAAATATGGTATCACTACCTTTCAGGCAATACATTTTCACCTTCTTAGACGATTCACCAACTTCAGTTGTACCATTCTGATTGTCATTAGAATTCCCAAACTTGACATTTTTCTTGTCGTTTTGTTGAACTTTCTGAGGTTTCTTTTGATTGACCTTAGAAACTTCATCAGGATGTCCAAATCCGATGCCCTTAAACTTAACTGATTTCGATGGAGGTACTGGAATTGAGTTCACATCCGGTGTGGTGGTGTTACTTACAATTACAGACTCACGTTCAAAAAACAAATCACGACCTTTTGTAAACTTTGTCATTTCAAATTCTTTCATTATTTTTTCAGTTTCAATGATTTTCTGAGCAGCCTCTAAAGGTGTAAGTTTTACATTCACCGAAACACTAGAGTCAGTTTTAGACATCAGTTTGACAGGCTTTCTCTTATGAGTGCCCTTGGATTTATCAGATGAACCCTCAGCAAACATAGAATAATCAAACACAACAGCTGGTTTGATCTCAGGTTCAGTTGGTCCTTTACCATGAACAATCGGTGGAGGAACTGAAGTACACCCCTGATTCTTTGAGCACTTCTTTTAAATTTTCATCTTTGCAAAGGAAACTTGCAAAGGAAGAAGAATTCTTGAAATTTTCTATTGGTCTTTGAAGATCCAATATGTCAATGTTTGATTCAGAAATTTTAGCATTAGTTTCTGCAAGCTTTTTCTCACAGAAAATATAATCTTCAGTTTTGTTATTTAACTCAATTTTTGTGCTCAGAATCACGGCATGCTCACTTTTTAGTTCAGCTTTAACAGCCTCCCACCTTTGTTTGTAAATGGTGACATTTTCTTCTTCTAACATGTATTTATCGTAATACATAACTTTCTCAGCAGAAAGTTCTTTCAATTGATTAGCAGTTGTCATGCAAAATTCACAGATATTAGAATTAACCTGAATATCAGCCATAAAGGCTTGATGACCCTCAGCAAAGAAGTCTTCTCCCGGAAGATCAGGATCATCTTTAGCTGCTACATTTCTCTCTTCAGTGCATAGAAAGGCAGACTCATCTGGACAATCTGCAGCCCAGTCAAACGCTTCACCGGTTTGAGAGACCAAAGCTTTAGAATCTGAGTTTAATCCACCAGCAGTTGTATTTGAACTTGATGGATTACCATTGCTTCCCGATGCTTTGTTACTTTGAGCAGCATATTTCTGATATAACTTTGAAGTCTCCTGTTTCTTTGCCGAGTTACACTCTTTTGCGAAGTGACCACAATTTTGGCAATTGTAAAATCTAACTTTGGATTTATCAAATCCAAGTTTACCTTCGGGATTGAGATCTTTTCTGCCTGTTCTCTTCATAAACTTCTTACCTCTTCTAACAATCATAGCCATAGACCAATTGATATCCATCAATTCTAAATCATCCGGGTCTATTTGTTCATAATCTTCATCGGTCAATTCAGCACTAGTCAATTTTCCTGCTATTACTCCATCATATGAAGAAATCATAGCTGAAAATAGTGCCATAAAATCATTTATTGTTCTAGCTGAAAAAGCACTTTGATTTGATGTTGGAATAGAGGATGATTGACTTGAATAAACCGGGTATGTCACTGCAGCTTTTTGAGTAAAAGTGTCACTTGAAGAACTACGAGACATATTTGCTTGACCACTTGATGTATTTTCCACATAAAATGCAGTTGTCGGCGGATTTGAATTAGCTTTCGCTTTTGCATGCATAGTAGATGCATTCTCACCAAAATATACACCAGGATTTTGAACTTGAACTGGTTGAGTTTTAACTCTTTTCATATCTAATTCCCGAGCCAGCAAGTTTCTTGTAAGATCATCATAAGTAATGTCATTAAAACCCTTGTCATGTGTCATTAGCAAAATATAACCTTCCCATGATGCAGGTAAAGCATCTAATAGCTTTTCCTTTAGTTCACCTGCTTCTTTACTCACTCCGACTATGTCAAGTTCACTTACCAAATGTGATAATCGGGAAATCAGATCATTAATAGTTTCATTTGGAACATGACAAAAATTGTCAAATTCCTTCAACAACACTTTTTTCATACTTTTCTTATATTGTGCATTTCCTTCACATCTGTGACATAACGCATCCCATAAAGCCTTTGACGTTGAATGCATTTTGAATTGATGCAAAATATCTTTTGGTAAAGCCATTGATAAATTTGAATACGCCTTCTTTTCCAACTTAAAAGCTTCTTTTTCAGCATCATTCATCTTATTGTACGGCTTTACTTGACCAGCCAATTCACCAGTTTGAAATTTTGGAACTTCATAACCATCCAACATTGGTGTCCATACCGTAACATCCGTCACACCAATGTATGATTCATAACGAGTTTTCCAATTATGAAAATCTTCAAATCTCATCAATTTCGGAACTTTGTTTGTAGTTCCTATCTCGTTATCATAATTCAGTATAGCTTGAACAGTCGAAGACATGGCTGCAAAAGCCTGGAACGGATCCATGATTGTTTACTCAAAAACTGTTCTGGCGGACCAAAATATCAACCTCCGGACCAGAATTTTGATCTCCGGACCAAATTCAAATCACCGGACCAAAGTACTGTTACGGACCAAAATTGAACCGCCGGATCAAATTACTAACGGACCAACAAGTACGCTGGAGTTACAATTGACGGACCAATCTGGTACGCTGAAACCGCCGCGGACCAGAATAAAACTGCCACGGACCAACCGATGAAGATTGCCTACCGGACCATACTCAGCGGACCACAATCTCGATGAAGATTAACGTGCGGACCAGATGTTCTTGAGCCGTACCAACACCGGACCACCAGCGGACCAATGTAATTTTGAACAAATTTTATGATTTTCGGTTGTTTTCGCTTATAATCAAAGCAGAACTCAACCAAATCGATCCAGGAGCATCTTGAACGTAAAAATCATACAGAATTGACGTGAAAATGAGACGAATTGATGAAATTCTTACCACAAATGTTGTTTCTCTCTCTAAAACCAATCAAAACCGATCTGTAACCACAGCAATCGAGCAAACCTGCTCTGATACCACTTGTAAATCACAATAACGATCTTGCTAATGCATGGTCTAATCGGATTTGGTAACAAAGATGTAAATAAACTTCTCGTTTATTGGATTTCCAAGCTCAAACACTCTAGAGAGAGATTACAGGTTACACCATAGAAAACACACAGTTAAAAGCTCTTTAACCTCGACAACTACTCTCTCTAACTGAGCTAAAACTATTTATACAAAAACTGTCCAGCGGACCAACTAACCAGCGTACCAGATGGTCTGGCGTACCATCTGGTCCGCCACTGGTCCGCTGAGACCAGAATACACAAAACTCTCTATTATATAACAAGACCTAGCACTAGACAACAAAACTTGTTCTAACAAGTTAAATGAGAGAGTTTAAGGTTAGCCTGATATCGTGCACATTGGCGCACTGCAAACATGATATCTGGTCTGCTAGCCGTCTGGTACATAAGTGACCCAGTCATTGAGCGGTGCATGTGCTCGCTGACTGGTTCACCATCTAGATCTTTTGTGAGTGATGGCATGCCTGCCATAGGTGTAGTAGCAGGCTTTGAATCTTCCATTTTATACTTCTCCAGAATTTTCGTCACATACTTTGCTTGATGTACCAAGATAGCGCTTTCACTTTTGCTTTACTTGGAGTGCCAAGAAAAACTCCATTTCTCCCATCTGGCTCATCTCAAAATTTGTCCTCATCAGTTGTTCAAACTCTTTGCATAACTCCTCATTTGTAGACCCGAAGATGATGTCATCCACATACACTTGCACCATGATGATATCATTATCAACCTCCTTCCTAAACAGTGTCTCGTCCACTATTCCCCTTATCTACCCATGAGCTAGAAGGTGATCAGCCAAGGTTTTGTACCAAGACCGCGAGGCCTGATGCAATCCATAATGGGCTTTGTTTAGCTTGTACACATGGTAGGGATGTTCTTCATCAATAAAACCTGGAGGCTGAGTCACATACACCTCTTCATCCATTTATGCATAAAGGAATGCAGTTTTCACGTCCAGTTGATAGACAGTGAAATTCATGTAGGGGGCATATGCTAGAAAGACTCTGATTACTTCTAAATGAGCAAATGGTGCGTATACTTCATCATAGTCAATGCCTTCAACTTGCTTGTGCCCTTGTACCACCAGCCTTGCTTTATTTCTGATAATAACACCTCTGTCATCTTTCTTATTCTTGTAAAGCCACCGCGTTATGATGACCTTCTTGTCAGCTAGTTTCTCCACTAACCTCCACACCTGAAGCTTTGTTAGAGCATATTCCTATGCTGCAGTGTGTCTCGTGTATTGTATCTATGTGAGAGCATTTGTATGAGTCTAAGGGGCAGCGTACCAGTTGGTTCGCCGTACCAAATGGTACGCCCGTACCATTGGTACGTTGGATGGTACGCAGCTTATTATATGTTACCTATAAATAGGTTGACTTGTTTAGACTAGAAGAACTCTGAGTCATATCTCTACAATTTCTGTGTGTGTAACTGTGTGTAATTCTCTCTAACTTGAATCAATACAATCTCATTGTATTTACACTTCGTGTCATTGATCTCATCTCGATATCACTAGATTAGCAAACGATCCGGTCGCTCCACGTCTTTACACGTGGTATCAGAGCTATCTGGTTCCATTTGCTGATCAAATTTTGTGATTTTTCGAGATTTCTAGAGAGAGAAAGTAGGTATCGAGTCATTTTTCATCAAATTTTCTCATATCCGAGTGTTTGCGATGTCAAAACTGATTTCAAAACGTTCCTAGAGTGTTTTCGAAGCATACTGCTGAATATTACAGTCCAGTACGTCCAAATTCACAAAAATCAGTCGAGATTATGTTGGTACGTCGTTGGTACGCTACATGAGTTTTTTGGTACGTTCGAAGAACACCTTGGTACGCATGCCTATCTTTATCAGCACGTTGGTACGCTAATTATTGGTCTGGAAGGCAATCTTCAAGCTTGGTATGTTGACGGTTACGCCGTACCATTGTGGTCCGCAGCTGGTACGCTGATCTGGTCTCGTACGCTGATTAGTTGGTACACTGAGTGGTCCGCTGAAGTTCTTTGGTACGCTGAAGTTTGTTAGTACGCTGGTTCTTTTGGTCCGTAGATTGGTCCGTTGGCAGAAAAGTGACGTTCACTATAACTAAAGTAACTTGAGTTCTGTTTGGAGTTACGGAACCTAATACCCTCCGTTTTGCTACCCAAATTCCACTTTTAAGACGTCCATTTTTTAGTTTGAAGTTTTTGCATTTGGTATCATAACTTCAAAATGAGCGATTATCAAGCGTTTTCCGTGATTCAAAACACGATGCAAGCTATTATTAACTATGATAATGAAATAGGAACAAGTCAGAAACTTTTGAAGTTGCTCAAATTGGAAGATTATCATAGTTGGGTGAAACAGTTTAAAGCATACGTTGGTACGAATGATGTCGATCTTTGGTTGGCTTATTCTGATCAATATGAATATCCAACTGGTACCACTGGAAGGCCAATTTTGCAACGAAGCCTGACTGCTGAACAAAAGAAAGCATATCAAGCTGAACAAAAAGCTTATGGAACATTAACCATGGCATTACCAAAGATCTCTTACATTAATTTTCTGCTTATACTACATCGAAAGAATTGTGGGATGCCATACAGAAACAATGTGAGGGTAATGATCAGTTTAGGAAAAGTAAGCAAAAGGTTCTGAAGAAAGAGTTTGACAATTTCAAGCATTATCCAAATAAAGATATTTCAAAGCTCATTACTAGGTTTTCACATTTGCTGAGTGAATTGACTTTAGTTGGCATCAAAAAGGAAGAAGCTGATTTGAAAGAGAAGTTACTAGAGGCATTACCTTGAAAATGGGAAAATTATGTAATGATGATTACTCATGATAAAGAATATTCAGGATTGTCATATCATGGTGAAAATGATTCGACCATGAATGCTAAAAAAGTCAAACATTTTTAGTCTAGGTCCTACTACTGCGTTTCTTGCTGGAAAATCTGAGAATTATGGTTATTCTCCAGGATGTACTTTTACAAATCCAAGTCAATCACCGAAGCCTACATTTTCTGACAAAGCATCTGAAGATTTAGCTTCATTGCTATCTGCATTTATCTCATCTTCTAGTGGTTCAATTTTTGGGAAAATTGGAGAAGCTGATCTGTTTACAAATGACTTAGGTCAGTTGGACGATGATCATCTGAATGAATTAGATTTATATTGGCAATTTTCTATGATTGTTGAAAGAGGTAAGCGATTCATGAAGCAGCATGGTAAACAATCTTTTCTTCTAGGAGGAAAACTTGGATTGGATAATAGTTTGATAACTAAAGAACTCAAAGTTGTGAAAGTTGCTTTGGAATGTTCACAACAAAGATATGTTGATTTAGAAAAAGTCAATTCTGAGTTGGTAAAAGAAAATGATAAGTTGGCTGAAGAGTATGAAAAAGAAAAAGCTGAACATCTTGATGCTGTACAAGTTTTGAGAACTTATTTGCAAAAAGTTATCCTGTTCAGGAGAAATTTGAGAATGCAAATGCTATTGCGATTGAAGCAGATGATAGAGTTTTAAATCTTCAAGAAGAACTTTCAAAGCTTCGAGATGATAATGGTCTGTTTAGAGAAAAGAACGACATTTTAACACAAGATGTTGAGTATTTTAAGAAGAAATGAGAGAAGGTTCATGCCGTATTGTTTGAAATTTGTGATGTCAAAAGGCAACAAAAATCTGAATACAATGATCTCGCAGATCAATTTATTTCTACTCAGACGGATTTGTTGGATGCGTAAGTAAAGATTTCTGAGCTGAAAATTGAGATTCTTGATTTGCAAAAACAGGTGAAAATTGCAATTTGTCTCCTACACTGCTGAATTATATCTACAACAAAGAGAAGAGTGAGGATAGTGTGACAAATGGAGATTTGCATACAGTTCCTGCACTGGTTGTGATATTAAAGTATTCATCTAGTGCCGGTTGATCCAAGGGCTGAACTACAAGATTATTCTAAATTTGCAACTCCTGCAAAGAAGAAGAAGTTCAAGATTGGGAAAAAGCAACAGAAATTGGGAAAAGCTCCAAAGTTTGCTTCAACTTCAATATTTTTGGAAAATGAAAAGATTTGTGAGAAAGTTGCTTCTGGTCCTTCATCTGCCAATGAAGAAGCAAAAGCTTTGATTCAGAATAACAAATTGAAAGATATTTAAGCTAAATTCATTAGCGAAGCTAAAGAAAGAGAAGCTTCTGGGTCTTCTTCAAATTCATCAAAACTTCAGGGTTATAAGCATAAAGGAGTTGGTAATGAAGTTAACGAAGAATTAGTTCAACAAAAGATGAAGAATCATGGTTCAAGTCCAAAGAACAATTCAAAACAGAAGAAACAGCCTGTGTTCAAATCAAAGAATGAACATTATTATTCTGGAGGTTCTTCAATTGGTTCTGGCTATTCTCCACGAAGTTCACCTCCAAGGTATGATTCTTCTGATGGGTTCTT
Organism: Deinandra increscens subsp. villosa; assembly: GCA_039602395.1. NCBI lineage: Eukaryota > Viridiplantae > Streptophyta > Magnoliopsida > Asterales > Asteraceae > Deinandra > Deinandra increscens. The sequence continues at coordinate 84,110,168 of JBCNJP010000010.1, read as the reverse complement.
TGATTCATTTGATTATGAAAATACTTTTGGTTATCATGATGTGTTTAGTCAACAGGGAAGCAGAAAACCAAAGAATTTTTTGATAAAAAACAATTTTTTGAATCAAATCTGGGTAGCAGTTCCCTTAATATTTTCCAAAGAAAATGTTACGCATGTCGTAAACCAGGACATCTCGCTGCTCAATGTCCTACGAATGCGAGCATTCATTCATATGTCAACAAAACTGCTAAGTATGTGAATGAAAAAGGTCAATTTTTTTATGAACCATCGACCATGTTCAAATCAACCAGTCAGCCATATTGGGCAAAGATGCAGGTTGATAATTTTGCGGATTCATTGAAAATTTTTCCATCGCCCATGATCTGGAAACCCCGAGTTGTTTCCAAGATCATCAAAGACCATGTTAAAGACACCGGGCGACCCGAGGCTGTTGACTCGGACCGATCCCCAAACCACTAATGTTTTATCTGGTGTCTGTATGTTTCTTCAAAAAGACCTATCATATGTGTGTTGCTGATAATGAAGAACTTGCATAATTTAGATTTTTAATGATTTGTCATTCTCAAAAAGTCTTTTAAAAGAATTTTTTGATAAAACTGTGTTTTTAAAAATTGAAACTGCAAAGTGTTAGTGTTTGGTCGATCAATTTCCTTTCTTTTTCGTATTTTTACAAGTGGTAGTTGTACATATGTTTAAAGAGAGAAAATTGACAAAAGCCAAAAATAGTGTCTTGTTTGGTTAAAATGAAAAATCCAAAAATAGAGTTTTTCATTTTAGGGGGAGAAAAAGGCAATGCAAAAGATAAAAAAATGAAAAAAGATCAAATTTGAGAAATTGATCATTGGGAAATGATGGTACATTGGCTAACGTTTCTGACTCGCGGATAGAGTAAGTAAAAAAAGCCATAAGATCATTGTTCAATGTGCAAGGTAGGCTCGGCAAATCAGAAAGTATTTAAATGTGATATACACTTAAATCTGATGCTTGACCTAGTGGACAACATCTTGATGCGTATTTCAAGATATCAAGAAAAAGATATGTGAAAATAAAATGAGAAGTCATTGTGTATACATGTGTTCATTTTGCAAAGATTTAAACTTGTTTGATTTTCTTTATTTTGTCAAACGATCGGACTTTCTTGTTTAGTTATACAATTTCAACTTGTTTTATTTTCTTATTTTGTTAAATCCGAGGCCTTATCTGCGTATTGAAAGATCGACCTTAAGGTAGACGATTTAACTTTCTAATTTCTTTTTGCATGGAACACAGTTGACGATATCATAAAAAAATACTTTGTGAAATTCACAAGTATAATCACAAAATGTGATAAGCAAAACATATGTGGGTACACTAGTCAAAGCAAATCTAATCAATACTTTAACATATCCAGATGTTATGAGTATGATTATGCCAGAGTTTAAAGTTGGACAAATTATATCTGCAATCAACATGACTTATGTTCTACAATAATTGAAATTGAAGTGTAGTTCAGCGCATTGTGACCAATATGATCCCAGATAGTGATCTTTCTCAAACCAAAAATAGAGTGTAATTCAGTACTGCATTTATGTTTTCATTTCAGAAAAATTCAAAAATATTTTCGGATTGTTTTAGCAAAGTTTGAAAAATCAAAAAGATTTTAGGTGTGTTTTGATCTAAAGTTTCTAAAAGTCAAAAAGATTTTATTTCTTATTTGTTTTCGATCGATCGACACTTGATACAAAATTGAAATTTCAAATTCTATATCTTGGATTCTCAAAAGAGAAGTTTTGTGCCAAGATTAAATAAATTTTTGATAACTCAAAATGGAAAATCCGCACTTTTGTCTTCTAAATTTGCAGGTTCTGTGTGTCAAGACTCAAGCATGGTGAAAGGGGGAGTTTGTTGTATCTTACACAAATGGATCTTGAAGTTCAAACATTGTTCAAGTTTTGATCCAGCCATTCAAGCTCTATTTTTAACAAGATTTCAAGTTAAAGATCGGATGCAGCAATGTTAAAGATTGAAGACTAGAGATTTAGTTAGAATAGATACACTACACGTTAAGGGGGAGTTTGTTACAGCATGTTCCTATGCTACAGTGTGTCTCGTATATTGTATCTATGTGAGAGCGTTTGTATGAGTCTAAGGGGCAGCGTACCAGTTGGTCCGCCGTACCAAATGGTACGCCCGTACCATTGGTACGTTGGATGTTACGCAGCTTAGTATGTGTTACCTATAAATAGGTTGACTTGTTTAGACTAGAATAACTCTGAGTCATATCTCTACAATTTCCGTGTGTGTAACTGTGTGTAATTCTTTCTAGCTTGAATCAATACAATCACATTGTACTTACTCTTTGTGTCATTGATCTCATCTCGATATCACTAGATTAGCAAACGATCTGGTCGCTCCACGTCTTTACAAGCTTTGAAAACTGGTTTAACTCTTCATGCATAGTTTCCACCCACCTAGGATCTGTCAGAGCCACTGTCATGTTTGGAGGCTTAATTTGAGATATGAAGCATGAATACATGCAGTGGTTGATATCACCTGATTTACTTCTTGTTATTACCCCAGATGCTAAAGGACCAACGATATTGTCCAATGGGTGATACTTGTGGATTCTTGCTTCACCAACTGCTTAAACTGGGATTTCTGGAGGTAGATCTGTATGAGTGGGTTCTAGATTTGCCTCTGTTTCAGCATCTGCAACAGCTTCCTGTTCATTTACTGCTCATGTGCCTGGATCTAGAAGTGATTCATCAGCATCACTATTTTCATTTGATTCTGTCACGCATGTTGTCACTGTATGGGTGGCAGGAACTAGATAGGATTTAAAAATAGAACGAACCATTAAAGATCTAGAGATTGTATCATCAAACACTTCTTCAGCAATAACTGGATCTAATCTAAAAGGAACAAAAAACTGATCGTAGTCAAATGCATGTGCAGGACCCACTCGTCCATGTAGGGTTTTCTTCAAGCCAGTCTACATTGGTAGACTCCATCACTTTACTCGTTGTTTTATTGTAGACCCTGTAAGCTGAGATGGTAGAATAACCTACAAAATAACATTCATCAGATTTAGCAGCAAATTTCGGTAAGTCGCTATTAAGTAAAACAGTGCAAAGACACCCAAAAGCACGAAGATGCCCAATTTTGGGCTTGTCATGATAGATCAATTCATATGGAGTCTTATGATGTCGCTTATTGATTAGAACCCTATTTTGCACGTAACATGTTGTATTGACTGCTTCAGCCCAGAACATTGTGGACAATTTGGAATCACATAGCATTGTGCGAGCGGCTTCAATTAGTGTTCTGTTCCGTCTCTCTGCCACTCCATTTTGCTGTGGAGTATATGGTGCACTGTACTGATGCTCGATTCCTTTGTCTGTACATAACTCATCAATTGTTTGGTTCTTGAATTCTATCCCATTGTCACTCCTGATTGACTTGACTTTCAAGTTTAGCTTGTTCTCCATGACTTTGATGAATGCTTTCAACACCTCTTCAACATCACTCTTCTTTTGCAAGAAAAACACAAAAGTAAAACGTGAAAGGTTATCATTAATAACTAAAGAAAATGCCCAACGGTTAAGACTTAACATATTGTTGGACCGAAAAGGTCCATGTGAAGCAGTTCCAACACTAGGGAGATTTTGTTGAACATTTTTTGGCTTATGTGGTCGTTTGTGCTGCTTCCCCTTAGCACATGCCACACATTTCTCCTTTAGCACGAATTCTTTAATTAGAAGGTATTTGACAAGTCCACCTCTTGCAAGGCGATTCAGATTCTTTAAATTCATTTGGCCAAAGCGTTTATGCCACAACTGAGCATGGTTCTCAGCTGTCTTTGAGATAAGGCATGCCACCTCAGTTGTAGGTGGTTTCTACATGTTGAGGGCGTACGAGTTGCCATATCTAGGTGTTCACACCAACACCCAATCATCTGGGGAGTATCCAGGTTTTAGAATTAAGAACTCTTTGTTGTTGAAAAGAACTGGATACTCTTGGTCACATATTTGTGACACACTCAAGAGACTATGCTTCAATTGCTCCACATACATGACATCATGAAAACTGAGACATCCATTTTTTACATAGCCTCTTTGGCTAATGTAACCTCCAAATCCTCCTACGAACGAAACATATCCTCCATCAAATTTCTCTAAGTTTTGAAGCAATGATATGTCGGCCGTCATATGCCTGGAACAACCATTTTCAACATACCAAAGGTTGTTAACAGTCCTCCTTGGCTGTTCCTGCATTCAAAGGAGATTAATTAGTTTTAGGTACCCAGGCCTTAATGGGTCTGGGTGAAATTAGGTTGCTTTTAGTTAGACAGGGCTTTGCTGGTTTTGTGGGCTCTTTGGTTTTCACATGAACGTCTTTGTTATTGACATTCAAGGGCTGGTGATTCTCTTTCCCTTTTTCCTGAGGACCTTTTGGTGGTTTTTTATTGACATTTTTATTTTCAAATTTAACTTCTTGAAAATGTTTGGAGTATTTTTTACACACCCCTTTAAGCCAGTAACCCTAGTTTACCACTTTTGGCCTATTCCACCTTTCTTCCTCACACCTCGCATTAGATTTTGGAGAACCAACTGGTTTGGAAACATGACAGATTTTAGAAAAGGGGTAACTTTATAAAAACATAACCAACTTTCAATTTTGTTCCAATTAGGTCACTTTCGCAAATTTAAAATCACTTTTTGTTGGTTTTGAGGTAACTTGGGCTTTTGATTCACCTTCTGTACCTTTGGTTGTTAAGGTACAGACTTCTGCACCTTATGGTTTGAAGGTGCATGCTTTTATTTTGAACCACCATGAGTGTGCCCTGTGGGACAGAATTTAGCAAAAGTTTCCTAGGGTAATAGGGCTTATATGGTCTGTGTAAACATTTTCTTGCCAAGTGTCCAGGCTTTCCACAAACATGGCATGATTGTTTTTTGGGATATACGGAAGTTTGGGAGTGACTTCGCCCAATGGATTTCCAAGATGCTTTTGAATAATTTTTATGTATCCAATGGGTTTTCCCGTTGGGTTTAGTAGTCAGAATATGTTCCTGCTGAATCGGTTGATATTGGTCATATGTAGAGATGACTTCAGGGTACGGGACAAAGTCATGAGGTTTGGCGTACCGTACTTTCGGCACATTTTTCACAACATTATCATTCTCAAAATCACAATTTTTCACACCAACCACATGCATTTGAGGGTTTAGGACCGGCAACCTGTGGTCCCTTACCTCGTTTTAAAATTTTAACATTTCTCAAAGTTCTCAAAGGTTTAGCCTCACACTTGCCAAAATTAAAACCATCACACACTGAAGTTTTATCAAACAGGTCAGACTCAGAAGTTTTTAAAACAGACTCAACCACAGGAAATTCAAAATTTTCCCAATCAAAATCTTTATAAAGTGGGTTATAATTTGGGGTCTTTAGACTCTTAGGACACTCCTTTTGATCTGTTACCCATGCTTCTTTGTTACCTTTATCTGCACAACAGATAGAATTGTCAGTAGTGTTAAAAACAGGAGCATAAACTTTAATGGGACATGAGGCAAGTTTCCTATCAATTTCTGCTTTGACTTCTAATGTGGCTTGAGAAGTCTTATGTTCAGGTATAATCTCGTGCATCAATGGCATTAGTACAGTGTGTGTAGATTTTTCATCTTTTTCTTCTATTCCAAACCCTAAACCTGAATTATCTCTAACATGCCTCATTCTCACGTCATTGTTATAAAAAAGGAACTAGCTTACATCATTTTAGATTGGATTTTATCATTACGCTCTATAGTGGTTTGAGATTTGGATAATTTAGTTTTCAGTTCTTCCACTTCCTTGGTTAGTTCTATAACCTTAGAATTAGCAAGCCTAAGATAAGTGCTCTTATCACTCAGCTGATTTACTAGGCTCCTAACGACTAATTGGATAGCCTCAAGTTTCTCTCTTAAAACTCTATCCATATCTTTATATTCCCTAACTTCTCTAGTAGTGTATTCATGATTTAAAGTTTCATTTGTGAACTTACGTTCCGATTCTTTAATAGTTGCATGACATTTAGGGTTTAAGCATACCTCAATGTTTCTAGAGCTTGCTTCAGAACCTGGTAGAATGTTAGTCATGAAAGCATGATGATCAAGTTCTGCTGCTTCTTTTTCTACCCTCTTCAGCAAGGAGCCACATGGGTAAGGCTTAGGCTCAGATCTTCTATCTGTGTAGTCCAGTTATACCTAGGTGTATATTGAACCACCAGTGCCCTGTCATTGTTCATTACATCCTTCTTCTTCCCTTCTGTAGGTCCGAAATCAAACCAAGAACACGATATCTAATCACAAACGAGTGCGGAAACCTCGTGTGTGATTGATTCAAGAAACAAGTAGAAGAAATAGACTAGATCTAAGGTAAAGATCTAATCTTGAATGAGAAATACTACTTGTTGAAGCTGATCGTAAACTAAATTTAGAGAGAAAATCGTAAATGGTAATTGAAAAGCTTGCATTGATCATAAACATGAGGTGGTATTTATACCACCTCTTACAAACCTAGGCCAATATAAACACTAAATAAGCCCAATCATAAACAAATAATCGGCCCACATGGCCTAACTAAAAGCCCAAACTAAATAAAGCCCAAAACTAATGTTCATGCCTCAAATAAATATAGCCCAACAATCTTCCCCTAGGCATGAATCATTAGACCACTTACGGCAGCAGCAGATCGAATCTGAAAGTATTCTGAACGTTGTTCGACCACCATCCATTCTCCACGATCCGATTCGCCGTTCCATGAAAGATCCCCACCCTTATAGCATTTTCCATATCGTTCTCATCCCCGAGAATAGGTTGGGAGGCGAGGAGCTTGATATCTCTTTCTCCAAATCTTAGCAAATCGACCGGATCATAGAACCGGAATTGCCTCATCCTTTTGCAGAGCACCACCACCTCATGAGTTGTTGGATCATAACACCAGCAGTCAAAGTTCTTGACAAGTGTACCGTCTTCAATCTCATCCAACATGTTGATTACTCTTGTGCGCTTGGTGGGTGGTCTCCTTGCTTCACCTATGGACTCTCCAGTCACTGGGTCAGTTCCAGTCTCGACCCATCTTACTTGCCTTAGCTCAAAGTTTGCAAAGTTATCTTCTAGATGGCTCAGCAAATTGTTTCTAATAAGATCTCCTTCAGGGCTGTTCCATCTGTTGATGTAAGGAGCTCTCAGCAGGCTTCTAATCTCAGGCTCAGTCCAGGTATGAAATTGAGCACGTGTTCTGTAGTATTCCACTGGACTGTAGCCGTCACGGATTACGGCAAACAATTTCTTCTCTGAATCATAGTGCCAGCACAGAATGGTTCACGACTCCCCCTTTTGTCTATTGAGCTTTCACCCACATCAATGGTGTATTGAGTGGGGGCTGGTCCTTGGAAGAATCCTTAAACCAGTTGTCGTGACCTTCAGGTGCTTTGGAGATGACCCTTCCACTTCGGGCATAATCAGACATTGCAATGGTGTCATCTCCATCATCTTCTTCACAGCACTGTACCTTGAGCTCCTTGAGATGAACTTTGACCTGCGGCACCTGAAGTGTTGGACTCCACAACACTCTTTAAACCAGTAAATTTCTTCTTCAAGTCCATCAGGGCCTCATAAAGATACTTCATTCTGTTCTTGTCTGCCACTTCCTTCTCTTGTAATCTTCTGTTTTCAGCCTGGAGAGCTTTTATCTCATTCTCTCTGATTCTGTTCTGAGACATCAGAAAGTTAATATGAGGATCAGCGCTTATCCTCATCTCAATTGGTAGCTCAGCAGCTTGAAGTGGGCGGAAACTTGGTATAACAGTTGGCGGCAGGCTTGTTCCACTAGGGACACTTATTCTGACTGGGCTGGGTATAACAACAGTGTTATCAACCTCCATAGATTGCCTTTCTTCATGAACAGGGCTACGTTCATTCAGAAGAGGACTTTCAGTCTGTACCTGGGCAGGTTGATCTTCAGCAGTTTGTGCAGGGTTTTCTTCTTGAGTAGGTTGACTTTGAGAGCTAGACTCTGATGGATGGACCATTAACAGACTTGAGCTAGTCTTTGTAAATTTGAACCTTATGCTTCTTGGATCAGTCTTCTTCCTTGGAGATGGTTCACGAGCAGGGATGGGTTCTTCAAGTACATCCTCCATATTCAGACTCAGCTCGGGAGGGGTTGCATCGCTGCTCGAAGACATGAGCATGTCATCCCTTGATCTCTTGTGACTGATGGGTCCCAAATCCCCATATATGTCATCATCATCATCATTTTCATAAGGAAGATGTCATCCATAACGTTTTCTTCATCAGAAGGGATCACCTCATCTTCTTCTTGCACATTAACAGCTGGAGTTACTGTTATGTCTTGATCTTCTGCAACTGATGCATTAACAGTTGGCACATCGGCTTCAGGCTCAGGCTCTTCAAACTCTTGTTCCCTGGCCACCTCGGGAAATGCACCCCTCTTAACCCATTCAAGTCTTCCTTGAAAACTGTTTTTACCCTTTCTATCTTGGGTTGTAGACCAAATACCCCACAATCCATCACTTTTATATCCAGCTTTTCTATTCCTCTTCAATCATTGGGTATTTCTTCATGACCACCATTTGTACAAACCTTGGTGTCATCAGGAACTGTTCTCTGGCGCTCAGGTCAGCATTGCCTATCCAATCTAATAACATCATCTTGGAGAAGTTGAAGTTCCAATCCAAGGCCAATGCGACGAATGCAGTTCCATGAAGCTTGTTGAGCTGATCGAAGCTTGTTCTTTTGCCCAGAAAAGATTTCTGCATGTAATGAGCCAGGCATCTCCAGTAATGCGGCAACAGCTTCTTAAAGATAGGCGGGAATTTTCCTTCATATCCCATGGATTGAGCACCCGCCAAAACAGCTTCCTTTGGATATTCAATCGGATCGATAGCACGATCATTGATGTTCAGCCCTTTTCTGATGTCATCCTCCTTAATCACAATCTCCCTGTTCTGAATCCTTGCAGTAATTGTTGTTTTATCTGCATCAGCTCTAGCAGTGCCCCAGAACTCCCTCACAAGCATCTCATCAATAAGCACATTCGTCCTCAGGGCATGGTTTATCTTGCAAGTATTCATCCCGGCCACCAGAGAATAAAATAGTTCCATATGCTTCTCTGGTGGGTCTTCAAGATATGCTGGAATGCAATGATCTGGTTCAAACTTAATCTCTTCGTCGAGCATCTCGTCTGCCATCTGAGAAAGACAAGACACATGTATCAGACTTGTTCATTAAAGAGCAATTATGTTTATTAACCCTTGAAGAAGTTCAATTGAATTTCAAATTTTACTTTTGAAGTTCACAAAATTTCAATTTAAACTTTCAGGGAAAATATTTGATTTTGACTCACAAAATTCACAAACACCATTAATTTTAACTTAAAAAAATTAAGTTTGATGAGTTAAAAAAAATTAAGTGTTTATGAATTTAATTCAATTTTAAGTGGTTTACGATTTTAAATATGGGTTTACGATCCAATAACGGGTTCACGACTGGTTTAAATTAGGTCCAATCGTAAACAATAAATCCAATCGTAAACACCGAAAACTAGATAAAGCCCAATCGTAAATAGTTTTGTCTTATTCTACGATCGTAAACGTTCGTCGGAAACACCGATCGTAAACGAGAATCGTAAATGACCCAATCATCGTCTTCTTCACAACAACAGTCGTAAACGCCAGAAACCTCCATTTACACAACCTGCAACAACTCGTAAACACGTTAAAACACATCAAGAACATGAAATAAAAGGTTATCACTACCTTTTAACTGATTATAACACAGAACCGACTTCAACACTTGTAAAAAATGACTCGAACACAGTGAAGAACTCGAGTTAGGGTTTCGGACACAAAATATGTCAAGAAATCGATTCAGACTTGAGGAAACAGTCGATTGAGAAGGGGTTCTTGGTCGGAATCCGTTTGCGAGGTCGATGGTGTGCTCGGATTGTTCAGCGGAGGTCGGAGAGGTTGGATTGGGATTCCGGCGAGTGGCGGCGGCGGTTAGGGTTTCACAGGGCGGTGGTCGTAAACGCAGAGGGAATGGGAGGATCGTAAATGGTAAAAAATGAATCGGAAACATGGTTTTGTTTAAAAAATGTTACACTTTGGCCCCTCATGTTTCAAAAACATTTTAAACCACCCCAATCCTCTTAAAAATAATGTTAATTCTCTAAAAAAGTTAACTTTGAAAATTTGAGAATTTTACAAAACTTCCCCTCAGACTCAAACCCCGAGTATCTGATCATGATCATAAAATTAAAAATTAAATTTAAAACATAAAGATTAAAATTTTAAAACAAATTAAAACAGATTAAATTCAAATATTTACAAACTTACTGCAGAAATTGAATATTTACTTGCCTGGTGCTGATAATTTTCATTGATAATATCAGACGAGTCTTTGACTGAGGAACCCTTTTCAGCTTCCGTTACTTGACGCTCTAGACAATTGCCAGGTGATTTGAACACATAAACTCACATCCAGTTAAGTGCTTAAATATGGTACAATTTTACCGATATGTTTAACCGTCCCCACACCCAATTTTTCATAGCAAAACCTACCCAACCTCAGAGTTTATTGAGGATTCACAAACCCCCAACTTGAGGAACCATGCAACACTGCTTTGACTACCACTTATTTCTATTTTCATGAATTATCAGTTGGTGATCAGGTCGGCCGCATAAGCACGCAGAGAAGACCAACAGAATAATTTTATTTTCTTTTCTTTTCTTTTTCCTTTTCTTTTTCACAATTTTCATTCTTTGAATTCTTTTTCTTTTTCTTTTTCTGTGGTGTTGTCATATACAGTATAAGCATGGCGTGTGAGAGAGTGAATACTAGGTAAATACCACTCTCAACCCATTTTTGCCGGGACTCAGTTTTTTAAACCATGTAGACTAGGATGGGAAACTAAACATTTATAGAGTTTAGGATTACTGCACTTACATAGATGGTCATAGTTTTGGTTGAGCTTACCGAAATATCATCTTTGAGCAGTCTTTCACATCAGCCTTACACGTGTCAGTCTCCGACCGTCTTTGAACATTTTTGCACGTCCTATCAAAAGACATCATAAAAACTTTTTAGTTCAACCAGCACCATTTCTTCCCCTGTTTTTGTGAGACTTTTGAAATAAGACTCAGTTTTTCAGTCATTTTTCATTTTTTTTTTTAAATAACAAAGACTTTGTACAAAAACAAAATGATCAGATCATTCCTCGAAGGCAATCATCTTTAGTCCTTCAACACATGATTCAAAATTTGGACGAGGAAGGGTGTAGAGGCTAGATTATGAGGCTTGTAATATTAAATAAGTTGGGCTGGGCTTAGAGGGTTTCATTAGAATCATAGGCTAGTTTGCTATTGTATTTAGGCTAGTTTATGATTGGGTTTGGGTTTACTATTGGGTTTATGATCCACAAGGGGCCCAATAGTAAACCCATTGGGGTGCCTATATAAACCCCACTTGACCTCCTCATTAGGGGCTGCGAGTTTACGATGAGAGGAGAGCCAGGAGGTGTTTACGATCGTAATCATAAACTAGAGAGTTCAAGTTTACGATTTCTTGTTTTGTACCCGACAAGGTTTCTTGTGTGCAAAGATCAAGTTTTTATCGTTTAATCATCGTATTCTTCGTGTTTCTTCTCTATCTTGAATCAATCACCTACGAGGATTCCGCACTCGTTTGTGATATCAATATCGTGTTTTGGGAGATTTTCTGGACCTACAATTGGTATCAGAGCCAAGAAACGAGTGTTTCGAGGTTCTCACGATATTGGATTCAAGTTTTTCTGGAAAAAGTTCGAGTTTTTGAAGATTTGAAGGTTGTTGAAGGTTTACGATCGTTGCTGCTGCTGTTCTTCGTGTTTACGATCTGTTTTCTGGGTTTTTGAAGTGTTTACGACTGGGTGTTCTTGAAGATCTTCATCGGAATCACGTTTACGACTTCAAGACGAGATTTTTAAGTGTTTACGATTCGTTTCAGTCGGAAATAGAGTGTTTACGATTTGCTGGGATCGGAATCGGAGTTTACGACATTTTCTTATCGGAATCGAGTGTTTACGATCCATCATGATCGGATTCGGTGTTTACGATCCTGTTCGATCGGAATCGAGAGTTTACGATCAGGAGTTTACGATCCGGTGTTAACTCAATCGGAATCAAGTGTTTACGACCGGCCAGGCTGTCAAAAATCGTAAACGGGTGTTTACGATCAGAAATAGGTTTTTCAATCGAAAACAGATTTTGCCGTTTTTGCCGATTTTTCAAAATTTTCAGAAGCTGCATATCTAAAGAAAGAAAATGAGTTCGGTTGAGAACAAGGATGATTTCGCAGCTGAAGTTGACAATACTGAGATATGCCCCAATCCTACTTGTGCTCGTATAATTCCTGGACTTAGGCAAATTTGTAAAAATTATCAGATAGAATTGTTTGAGATAAAATGCGAAGGAGTTCATTTAAGGGTAGATGGCAAAAGAATGAGGAGAAGGTAAAAGCTCAGAAACTAGACATTGAGAAATATCAGAAGCTAGCAACTGAGAAGACTATCTTGTATGATCGGGCTAAGATTGAGATAGCTGAGCTTACACAGAAATTAACTGAACTGCAACAAAAACAATGAGCTGCAGGTCAAGTATGATTGCAATCAGGAAAGAAGCAAAAGAATGCTCGATGCTGGAAAGGAATTGTCACATGCTGTTGTGACTGGTCAAGTTGGGAAAGACACACCTGGATTTGGGTCAGAAAAGACTGATAAGCCTTGGCTGCAAACAGCATTATTCCTCCACCAGTTCCCAGAGACATTATAGGAATACTTCTTAGTGAGGATCAAGTTGAACGAACCAAGTCTGATTATAAAGAAGCTGCTCCTCCTATTGATAGTGTCTTGGTTGGAACTACACCATTGACTCAAGAAGAAATTGACAATGAGGCAAACATGACTTATGGTGAAGGGAGAATAGAGGATATATCAGAGATGATGCTGAGTGCCAGGAATATAACAGGTGTCATAACTCTAAGTCTGATGATGCTGGGATAGAGTTGAAACCATACCCTAAAATTGAAACCCCATGCTTCAAAGTAATTGACGAAGTCAAAAGGGAAAAGGTGATCTTGACGACACGGCCTGAGGGGAAGATCTTTATGACATCTGGATCAATGTTTGACCAAGAACCAGATGTTGGATATGAATTACCATCCTTCTCCTCCAAGTTCAAGGGAATAACTGATGGAGTGATAAGTGAACCTAAAGTTGAGAGGCCAAAGATCACCATCAAGCATCCGAGTATGAAACCAACAGCTGGAGTGAAGAATGAAAAACTCAAGGGAGTAGCTGTGTCTCCCATTTCTTCAGTTGGATCATGCAGTTGCTGTTGTAATTGCAAGAATGGTGCTTCAACGTCAAAGAATCAAGGAAGCACAAAGACAGTAAAGACAGGTTCGACACAGGCTTCGACAAACCAGCAGAAAGTCAAATCTGAAGCTGCAGTCAAAGCAAAGAAGCAGACACAAGGCAAACCAGCTCCATATCAGCCACCAAAGACAAATGGGTACACGTCTGACTTCTATCTAAAGAAGCAGACTTGCTTTAATTGTGGCATCGCTGGTCATATTGCTAGAAACTGTCTTTATCGCCCCTATGAACCCTATTATCCGAAAAGTCAAAGGGTTTCATCTCAGGAGTCTGTGAAGTCTAAGCCGATGATGGTGCAGAAACCTAAGGCAATGAAGACTGTTACTCCTAAGGTTAAACCCTCTGATCAACATTGGGGTGCTGCCAAAGCTGAAAGAAAATCTTTAAATCAAAACAACAGCTTTCCAAGTTACCAAAATTTTCAAAAACAGGTGAAGAAACCATTTTCAAAACAACCAAAGTCTTGAAAAACCCAAGGTAACTAAAACTGTTTTGAAAAATGATTCTAAAATGAAGAAGGTTGAAATACCTAAAGTCACAACTCAAAAGGTGACTAAAACAAAAACTGTTTTGAAAAATGAATCTAAAACGAAGAAGGTTGAAATACCTAAAGTCACAACTCCAAAAGTGACTAAAACAAATGTTAAATCACCTGGAACTTGGAAACCAAAAATCAAGGCAGCTCCATCCCAACTTCCTGATTTTTCAAAGGGGATGTTCTTACAAGAAGTATCCTTTATTGATTCCTCAGGTGTACCCAGAAAAACAATGGCCTGGGTACCAATGGCTAACTAATCTCTCACTCTGTGCAGGAACGATCAAGGAGGATTATCACTAACGTTTTTATTACTAATTTGTTTGTTGATAAGTGATTGTTCCAGGCACAGTTTAGGAGACGTATCATGTCATGTCAAGTAATCTATAAATGGAAGGTATGTCTCATTGAGAGGTAAAAGGTCAAAATCAGCATGAAAGGTACTGTTCTTAACTTGGTTGTTTGAATGATGAGGCAGCAAAGGGTCTTTTGAGTCAAACCTATTTCATTAAAGTTTCAATTAAGCTGTTGATTGATTATGTGTTTGACTTCAAATGCAATGAAGTGTGCATGTCATGAAACCCAATTTTCTAAAATTTTCAAATCAATACTTTGAAAGTTAGCTTGGCCAGATATCTTCAAAATTTTGTGTTTTGTTCTTTTAAGTGTGTTTGTGTGTTTTATTTTTATTGTTTAAAAAAAAACTGAAAAATGATGTTCACAAGATTGTGACATTAAAAATCAAAAAGCAAGGGGAAGAAATGTAAAGATGAAGAAAAAGTTGACCCCTCAAAAATAGTGTGCTTTTCAATTTTTAATTGTTTGTGTCTTGTTTTTGAGAAGTTTAGGGGAAGTAAAATGAATGTCCGGGTTGGAGATGGCTGACACGCGTAAGGCGGAAGTGAAAGGCAAGCTCCACGGTGATATGCTCGGTAGGCTCGACCTAAACTTATGACCTCCAATGAAAGTGCAGTGAACTTAAAAGATATATATGTTTAGTTTCCCATCCCAGGTTGCATGGTTTAAAAGACTGAGTCCCGGCAAAAATGGGTTGAGAGTGGTAATTACCTAGTATTCACTCTCTCACACGCCATGTCTCTGCTGTCATGACTACACCACATAATAAAAAGAAAAGAAAAAGAAATGAAAAAAAAAATGAAGAAAAAAAAGAATAAATAATCACTCAGTTGGTCTTCTTTGCGTGCTTAGCGGCCGACCTGATCACCAACTGATGGTTAATGAAATAAGTGGTAGTCATAACGGTGTTGCATGGTTCCTCAAGTTGGGGGTTTGTGAATCCTCAATAAACTCTGAGGTTGGGTAGGTTTTGCTGTGTACGCTTGGGTGTGGGGACAATTAAACATGACGGTAATATTGTACTATATTAAGCATGACGCATTCGGTTGGGATTAAACGGGTTTGAGTTTAAAGCGGACAAACATACCGGCAATCACCTGGACTAGTTGAGTAACTGAAGCTGAAAAGGGTTCCTCAGTCAGATTCATACGGTTTGATCCCTTGTAAACTTTCTCATGTTTGGTTTGGTAAGTATTTGTTTGTTTTTATCTTTCGTGTGTGAGTCGTTAAGTTCTTTTTGGTGTGTTTTCGTCTTGGCCAGGTTGATTTGAGAAGTCAAAATGTGTTTTTCATGGGTTTTAATGCATGACAATATGCCCCCGACAGATCTTGCCAAATTTTTAGGGGAAGGAGTATGGGATAATAAGTATTATCCGAAGGGAACTCGAGGATGATACTTATTATCTAATGGAAAAGACTTCCTCCGTCAGATCTTGACAAATTTTTAGGGGAAGGAGAGGGGATAATAAGTATTATCCGAAGGGAACTCGAGGATGATACTTATTATCTAATGAAAAGACTTCCATAATACATAGTATCTGAAGGGAACTCGAAGATAATATGTATTATCTCAGGGGAAGTCCTTAGCTGAGGGGAAGTTATCAGCTAAGGGGAAGTCTTTAGAGGTCTTGGGTTCAGGGGAAGTTTTATAGAAAACCCGTAATCTATATTAGGGTTTTTGGTTAAAATTATGTTAATTTGAATCAACTGAACAGATGATAATTACCCTCTAACCCAAAGACCAGTCATCAAATGTCTGGTGGAGTATATTTTTTCAAATGTGTGTCAGACAGGTTGATGATAGAAAGATGCTGCTGCTGCTCAAAGTTAAAGAACCAGCCGGACAAGACTTCCATCTGAAAAGCAACTGTTCAGGGGAAGTTGTTGGTGTCTTTACAAGTTTCCAAAAGCTTCAAAAGTTTTTCAAAGAAAATGCTCACAAGTTTAGGGGAAGCTGAAGATTTCAAGTCAATCTTTGAAAAAGAAAATGATACAGAGAGCAGTCAGAGATCATGAAGTTTGAAGATCAACAATCAAGTTCTTCAAAGTTAGAGGTTTTCAAAATTTAACCTCTAATTTTTGGAGATTCAAGACAGTTACCGAAGATTCAGCAAGAACCAGTTCTTTCAAGAAGCAAGTCAATGAGAATCCTCCATTTCATTGCTTGTTCATTTCAAGAAGTTCAAGCTGATGCTGATCAAGAGGAAGTCCCAAGTGCCCGTCATGAAACCCATTGAAGATTTCTGCGGAAAGAATCTTCATCAACATCTATGCCAGCCAGTCAAGAAGAAGAATTTCAAAGATCGAAGACATTTAATATCACAAGCCTAGGGGAAGATTGTAGAGGCTAGATTATGAGGCTTGTAATATTAAATAAGTTGGGCTGGGCTTAGAGGGTTTCATTAGAATCATAGGCTAGTTTGCTATTGTATTTAGGCTAGTTTATGATTGGGCTTGGGTTTACTATTGGGTTTATGATCCACAAGGGGCCCAATAGTAAACCCATTGGGTGCCTATATAAACCCCACTTGACCTCCTCATTAGGGGCTGCGAGTTTATGATTGAGAGGAGAGCCAAGGAGGTGTTTATGATCGTAATCATAAACTAGAGAGAGAGTTCAAGTTTACGATTTCTTGTTTTGTACCCGACAAGGTTTCTTGTGTGCAAAGATCAAGTTTTTAGCGTTTAATCATCGTATTCTTCGTGTTTCTTCTCTTCTCTATCTTGAATCAATCACCTACGAGGATTCCGCACTCGTTTGTGATATCAATATCGTGTTTTGGGAGATTTTGGACCGAGGAAGGGGTTTTGTAAAAATGTCCGACACATTCTGATCGGAGCTTACCTTTTGAAGCTGAATTAGCTCCCGATCATAGCAATCACGAATAAAATGTACCTTTATGTCTATATGCTTGGTTTTGGAATGTTGGACGGGGTTTTTCACAATTTCCAGAGCAGCAGCGTTATCACAAAAGATAGGAGTGTTAACGAATTCCATACCGTAATCTGTGAGCTGGTTTTGGATCCATACTACCTGTGAAGTACCGGCAGATGCTGCCACGTACTCAGCTTCGGCAGTTGATTTTGATACGGTATGCTGCTTTTTGCTCTGCCAAGAGATGAGCCTATCTCCCAGGTACTGACATCCTCCAGTAGTAGATTTCCTGTCAAGGTCACTACCTCCATAATCACTGTCAGTAAAAGCATATAATTGAAAATCAGTGTTCTTTGGGTACCAAAGACCAAGCCTAGGCTTGCCCTTCAGATACCTAGATACGCTTAACAGCAGATAAATGAGAAAGTTTAGGGTTAGCCTGATAGCGTGCACACACACAAACTGCATGCATGATGTCTGGCCTGCTGGCTGTCAAGTACATAAGTGATCCAATCATCGACCGATACTGGAATTCACTCACTGACTCCCCATTAAGATCAGCTGACAAAAGTGGTCTGGATGCCATGGGAGTGGAAATGGGCTTGCAATCCTGCATCTTGAATTTCTCCAGAATCTCATTCACATACTTTGCCTGATGAATAAGAATTCCAGATCATCCTGTTTTACTTGTAATGCAAGAAAGAAACTCATCTCCCCTTGGTCACTCATTTCAAACTTCTTCTTCATAATCTCTTCAAATTCAGTGCACAATTCCTCGTTTGTTGATCCGTAGATAATGTCATCTACATAAACTTGCACCATGATTATGTCCTCCTTCACCCTCTTTCTAAACAACGTTTGATCAACCACTCCTCTTGTATATCCATTCTCCACCAAGTGATTGGACAGAGTTTCATACCAGGTCTAGGAGCTTGATGCAAACCATACAAGGCCTTATCCAGCAGATAAACATGATCTGGATTTTCTTCATCTATGAACCCTGGTGGTTGAGTTACATAAACTTCTTCATTCATCTCTGCATAAAGGAAGGCAGTCTTCACATCCATCTGATGTACCGTAAAATTGAGATACGAAGCCACAGCAAGAAAGATCCGAATTGCTTCCAATCTTGCCACCGGAGCGTATACCTCATCATAGTCAATCCCATGAACTTGCCTGTGCCCTTGTACTATCAATCTCGCCTTGTTTCTGACAATGATTCCCGTGTCATCCTTTTTGTTCTTATACAACCACCTCGTAGGAATAACCTTCTTGTCTTCTGGCCTCTTCACAAGTCGCCACACTCCCAGCTTTGAGAACTGATTCAATTCATTGTGCATGGCCTCCATCCAATTTGGATCTTTGAGAGCAACCATCACATTGGGAGGCTCAATCTGGGAAATGAAACAGGAAAACATGCAGAAGTTAATGTTTCCCGTGCGGCTTCTTGTGGTGACTCCTGCTGTCACTGGCCCAACCACGTTACTGAGTGGATGATCTTGTTTATTCTACTCTCTTGGACATCAGGCACTGAAACAGTAACAGGCAGGTTAGTATTAATAACATTATCAGACATACCTGGGCCTTGAGAATCCACTGGAGCATCACGTGTTCCTGAACATTCTGGAATATTTGCATTGAATTTCGTGAAGTCTCTGCTGATGCTCTTTCCACATGTGGCCTCACTTCAGCACTAGGAGCAATGATATCTTCTTCTTCTCCCAGATTGTGGAAAACATTGGAGAAATTGAATCCTTCAAACAATGATCCGTAGTCAAAGATCCAATCTGGTCCAGTACCCGCATCAGTTGGATTATCCTCCATCCAATCCACATCAAAGCCTCAATAATCAATTTGGTGGTTTTGTTGTACACGCGATAAGCACTATTTGCTGAGTAACCGACAAAATAGCACTCATCGGCTTTAGCTTCGAATTTCCCTACATCGGACTGAATTAGCACCGTGCATGGACACCCGAAGGTCTTGAAGTACCCCACCCTCGGCTTTTCTCCATAAACAATCTGATATGGAGTTTGCTCGTGTCGCTTGTTCAGAAGTACTCTATTTTGCACATAACAAGCTGTATTCACCGCTTCTGCCCAAAAGAAGATTGGTAGTTTTGCTTCACACATCATTGTTCTAGCTGCTTCAATGAGTGTCCTATTCCTTCTTTCTGCAACTCCATTCTGTTGTGGTGTGTAGGGAGCACTGAACTGCCTTTCAATACCCTTCTCACCACAAAACATGTTCAACTCTGCATTCTTGAATTCTGTCCCATTGTCAGATCTTATACCCTTCACTCTCTTGTTCAGCTGGTTTTCTATAAGTGTGACGAACTGTTTTACAAGGGCCGGAGTTTCGTACTTGTTTGATAAAAAGAAGACCCAAGTAAATCGCGAGTAGTCATCCACTATCACGAGACAGTAAGAAAACTTGCTGATGCTTTGTACCTGCATGGGACCAAAAAGATCCATATGTAAGAGTTGAAGAACAGAAGAGACAGAATTTGCAACCTTTGGACGGTGTGGCAACTTGTGCTGCTTCCCCTTAGCACAAGCCACACATTTCTCCACAGACGAGAAATCTTTGATTGGTAAATTTCTGACGTGCTCTCCTTTAGCCAGCTTAGACAGATTCTTCATATTGGCATGCCCCAGGCGACGATGCCATAATAACGCTAGATTCTCATTCTGCTTTGAGATAAGACAGGCTTCTTCAGTAGTTGGAGGTTTGCCCAAATTCAACTGATAAGAATTTCCTCTTCTTGGAGTACGCATTAAGATGCACTCCTCTGGAATTTTGACACCTGGCTTGAGGATGATGCATTCCTTCTTGTTGAACAGGACAGAAAAGTCTCTATCACACATTTGCGACACACTGAGCAAACTGTGAGACAGTTCCTCCACATAGTGCACGTCAGAAAAAGTCAACTTCCACTCTTCACAACCCCTTTCTTACTGATTCTTCCACCTACCCCACCTGCAAAAGATACTCCTCCGCCATTGAAGTCTTGTACCTCTTCCAAAAGGGATAAGTCTCCGGTCATGTGTCGGGAGCAACCGCTATCAACATACCAGAGATTGTTGATAGATCTACTTGGCTGTCCCTACAAAATCAGAAATCAGTTAGAGTCAGGTACCCAGGTCATAACAGATCTGGGCACTCCTTTGGAGTCAATGTAATTAACCATTTGAAAGACATTCCTGCTTTTGATTCAGATTCATTCACATTTTGAATGTTGACTTTTGGTTTCCAATTAGGTTGCTTTTGAGATTTAGAACTGCTAGCAGAGTTCTTTGCTGGTGACGGTTTCTTTGATGGAGATGTGACCTTTTTACCTTTTGACTTAACAATAGGTGTCCACTCAAGTTTCAATTTAGTATAAACCATTTGTTTTGTTTGAGTGACATCTTTTGGTTTTTCAATAACTGCTTTGCCCTTAGGTTTAGCAACATGGTTGACTTTAGGCACTTGTTTCTCAAAAGGTTTTGTTTTCATTTTGTCTTTTCTTTGATAAACTCCCTTAGGTTTGTAAGATGAGTTTGGAGGTCTAGTCACATTCCACTTTTCTTCAACATGCTTTGTCATGGAGCTTTTGTGTTCAAAACCTTAGACTGTTCAGTCTTCATTGGTTCTAAACTCTGCTTCCCCTTAGACAAAGCTTGTTGTTTTTGGTTTTTGTTTTCTCCTGCCATCATTTTCTGCAACATACTGGTCCGTGGGTTTTGCGGACAGTATGGTTGATAAGGTCTATTTAAGCAATTTGCAGCAAAATGTCCTGGCTTTCCACATTGAAAACAATTCATAGGTCTAGGCCCATTTACATGGTACACATGAACGTCTTGGGACAGTTTGTCGGCCTATGTCGAACATGTGTTTACTGTCTTTATGCTTCCTTGATTCTTTGACGTTGAAGCACCATTCTTGCAATTACAACAGAACTGCATGATCCAACTAAAGAAATGGAGACACAGCTACTCCTTGAGTTTTTCATTCTTCACTCCAGCTGTTGGTTTCATGCTTGGATGCTTGATGGTGATCTTTGGCCTCTCAACTTTAATTATCACTCCATCGGTTATACCCTTGAACTTGGAGGAGAAGGACGGTAATTCATATCCTACATCTGGTTCTTGGTCAAACATTGATCCAGATGTCATAAAGATCTTCCCCTCAGGCCGTGTCGTCAAGATCACCTTTTCCCTTTTGACTTCGTCAATTACTTTGAAGCATGGGGTTTCAATTTTAGGGTATGGTTTCAACTCTATCCCAGCTTCATCAGACTTAGAGTTGTGACACCTGTCATATTTCTGGCACTCAGCATCATTGTCTGATATATCCTTTACTCTCCCTTCCCATAAGTCATTTTTTCTCATTTTCAATTTCCTCTTGAGTCATTGGTGTAGTTCCAACCAAGACACTATCTAATAGGAGGAGCAGCTTCTTTATAATCAGACTTGGTTCGTTCAACTGATCCTCACTAAGAGTATTCCTATAATGTCTCTGGGAACTGGTGGAGGAATGATGCTGTTTGCAGACAGAGACTTATCAGACTTTTCTGACCCAAACCCCTTTTATCTTTCCCAACTTGACCAGTTACAACAGCAAGTGACAATTCCTTTCCAGCATCAAGCATTCTTTTGCTTCTCATTTGATTCATATCAAATTTAACCTGCAACTCATTGTACTTATGTGTGATCTCATCTACCTGATTCCTAAGCTCAGCTATTTCTAACTTAGCGTTGTCATACAGAAGAGCTTTCTCAGTTGCCAGTTTTTGATATTTCACTATGTCTAGTTTCTGAGCTTTTACCTTCTCCTCATTCTTTTGCCATCTACCCTTAAATGAACTCCTTTCACATTTTATCTCAAACAATTCTATCTGATAATTTTTACAAATTTGCCTAAGTCCAGGAATTATACGAGCACAAGTAGGATTGGGGCATATCTCGGTATTGTCAACTTCAGCTACGAAATCATCCTTGTTCTCAACCGAACTCATTTTCTTAATTAGATATGCAGCTTCTGAAAATTTAGAAAAATCACAAACTCCTGATTAAGATCGGAAACACAAGATTACGATAGAATTCTTGCTCCGATCGATACACTTGATTACAATCGGAAATGCTGATTACGATAAAGACACGGAGACGATCGTAAACGTGCGATCGTTCCGATTACGATTGAGGTAAGTCGTAAACACTGATTCCGACTGAGAAAATCGTAAACACCGATTACGATTTGAGATTCCGGTATCGCTAAATCGTAAACGTCAATTACGACCAAGAAAAGTCGTAATCTCAAACCAGCGGATCGTAAACACGATAAAGCAGCAGTCTTGGAATCGGAAACGCGATTCCGATGCAAATCTTCAACCAGCTCAGTCGTAAACACTAAGAAAACCCAGAAAATTGATCGTAAACTCGATAATTAGCAGCAGCAGCGATCGTAAACTCCAGAAAGCCTTCAAATCTTCAAAAACAACACTTTTTCTAGAAACACAGCTTGAATCAATATCGTGAGAACCTCGAATCAGTGATTCTTGGCTCTGATACCAATTGTAGGTCCGGAAACAACAACAAATCACGATATTTTAATCTAGTACGAGTGCGGAATCCTTGTACAAGATTGATTCAAGAATAAAGATGAAGAGAACACAAGAAAACGATAATTAAACAATAAAAACTTGATCTTTGCACACAAGATGAACTTGTCGGGTACAAAACAGTAATCGTAAACTCTGTCTCACGGGTTTACGATCGTAATCTCCAAGGGATCGTAAACACCTCTAAGCTCTCCTCTCAATCGTAAACTAGCACCCTAAATGAGGAGGTCAGTGGTATATAGACCCCCATTGGGTTTACTATTGGGCCCCTTTTGGATCATAAACCCAATAGTAAACCCAAGCCCAATCATAAACTAGCCTACTAATCTAATTAAACCCTCTAAGCCCAGCCCAACTTATTTAATATTACAAGCCTCATAATCTAGCCTCTACAATCTTCCCCTAGGCTTGTGATATTAAATGTCTTCAATCTTTGAAATTCTTCTTCTTGACTGGCTGGCATAGATGTTGATGAAGATTCTTTCCGCAGAAATCTTCATTGGGTTTCATGACGGGCACTTGGGACTTCCTCTTGATCAGCATCAGCTTGAACTTCTTGAAATGAACAAGCAATGAAATGGAGGACTCTCATTGACTTGCTTCTTGAAAGAACTGGTTCTTGCTGAATCTTCGGTAACTGTCTTGAATCTCCAAAAATTAGAGGTTAAATTTTGAAAACCTCTAACTTTGAAGAACTTGATTGTTGATCTTGAACTTCATGAATCTCTGCTCTCTATTTTTTTTTTCAAAGATTGACTTGAAATCTTCAGCTTCCCCTAAACTTGTGAGCATTTTCTTTGAAAAACTTTTGAAGCTTTTGGAAACTTGTAAAGACACCAACAACTTCCCCTGAACAGTTGCTTTTCAGATGGAAGTCTTGTCCGGCTGGTTCTTTAACTTTGAGCAGCAGCAACATCTTTCTATCATCAACCTGTCTGACACACATTTGAAAAAATATACTCCACCAGACATTTGATGACTGGTCTTTGGGTTAGAAGGTAATTATCATCTGTTCAGTTGATTCAAATTAACATAATTTTAACCAAAAACCCTAATATAGATTACGGGTTTTCTATAAAACTTCCCCTGAACCCAAGACCTCTAAAGACTTCCCCTTAGCTGATAACTTCCCCTCAGCTAAGGACTTCCCCTGAGATAATACATATTATCTTCGAGTTCCCTTCAGATACTATGTATTATGGAAGTCTTTTCATTAGATAATAAGTATCATCCTCGAGTTCCCTTCGGATAATACTTATTATCCCCTCTCCTTCCCCTAAAAATTTGTCAAGATCTGACGGAGGAAGTCTTTTCCATTAGATAATAAGTATCATCCTCGAGTTCCCTTCGGATAATACTTATTATCCCATACTCCTTCCCCTAAAAATTTGGCAAGATCTGTCGGGGGCATATTGTCATGCATTAAAACCCATGAAAAACACATTTTGACTTCTCAAATCAACCTGGCCAAGACGAAAACACACCAAAAAGAACTTAACGACTCACACACGAAAGATAAAAACTAAACAAATACTTACCAAACCAAACATGAGAAAGTTTACAAGGGATCAAACCGTATGAATCTGACTGAGGAACCCTTTTCAGCTTCAGTTACTCAACTAGTCCAGGTGATTGCCGGTATGTTTGTCCGCTTTAAACTCAAACCCGTTTAATCCCAACCGAATGCGTCATGCTTAATATAGTACAATATTACCGTCATGTTTAATTGTCCCCACACCCAAGCGTACACAGCAAAACCTACCCAACCTCAGAGTTTATTGAGGATTCACAAACCCCCAACTTGAGGAACCATGCAACACCGCTATGACTACCACTTATTTTCATTAACCATCAGTTGGTGATCAGGTCGGCCGCTAAGCACGCAAAGAAGACCAACTGAGTGATTATTTTTCATTTTCTTTTCTTTTTCATTTTTTTTCATTTCTTTTTCTTTTCTTTTTCTTTTCTTTTTATTATGTGGTGTAGTCATGACAGCAGAGACATGGCGTGTGAGAGAGTGAATACTAGGTAATTACCACTCTCAACCCATTTTTGCGGGACTCAGTCTTTTAAACCATGCAACCTGGGATGGGAAACTAAACATATATATCTTTTAAGTTCACTGCACTTTCATTGGAGGTCATAAGTTTAGGTCGAGCCTACCGAGCATATCACCGTGGAGCTTGCCTTTCACTTCCGCCTTACGCGTGTCAGCCATCTCCAACCCGGACATTCATTTTACTTCCCCTAAACTTCTCAAAAACAAGACACAAACAATTAAAAATTGAAAAGCACACTATTTTTGAGGGGTCAACTTTTTCTTCATCTTTACATTTCTTCCCCTTGCTTTTTGATTTTTAATGTCACAATCTTGTGAACATCATTTTTTTTTTTTTTTTAAATAAAACACACAAACACACTTAAAAGAACAAAACACAAGACATCTGGCCAAGCTAACTTTCAAAGTATTGATTTGAAAATTTTAGAAAATTGGGTTTCATGACATGCACACTTCATTGCATTTGAAGTCAAACACTTAACAATCAATCACCAATTGAAAATTTTAGGAAATTTGGTTTGACTCAAAACACCCTTTGCCGCTTCATCATTCAAACAACCAAGTTAAGAACAGTACCTTTCATGCTGATTTTGACCTTTTACCTCTCAATGAGACATACCTTCCATTTATAGATTACTTGACATGACATGAAGATACGTCTCCTAAACTGTGCCTGGAACAATCACTTATCAACAAACAAATTAGTAATAAAAACGTTAGTGATAATCCTCCTTGATCGTTCCTGCACAGAGTGAGAGATTAGTTAGCTAATGGTACCCAGGCCATTGTTTTTCTGGGTACACCTGAGGAATCAATGAATGAAACTTCTTTTAAAAACATTCCTTTTGAAAAATCAGGAAGTTGGGATGATTCGGTTGTAGCTGCCTTGATTTTTGGTTTCCAAGTTCCAGGTGATTTAACATTTGTTTTAGTCACCTTTGGAGTTGTGACTTTAGGTATTTCAACCTTCTTCGTTTTAGATTCATTTTTCAAAACAGTTTTTGTTTTAGTCACCTTTTGAGTTGTGACTTTAGGTATTTCAACCTTCTTCATTTTAGAATCATTTTTCAAAACAGTTTTAGTTACCTTGGGTTTTTCAAGCTTTGGTTGTTTTGAAAATGGTTTCTTCACCTGTTTTTGAAAATTTTGGTAACTTGGAAAGCTGTTGTTTTGATTTAAAGATTTTCTTTCAGCTTTGGCAGCACCCCAATGTTGATCAGAGGGTTTAACCTTAGGAGTAACAGTCTTCATTGCCTTAGGTTTTTGCACCATCATCGGCTTAGACTTTACAGACTCCTGAGATGAAACCCTTTGACTTTTCGGAAAATAGGGTTCATAGGGGCGATAAAGACAGTTTCTAGCAATATGACCAGCGATGCCACAATTAAAGCAAGTCTGCTTCTTTAGATAGAAGTCAGACGTGTACCCATTTGTCTTTGGTGGCTGATATGGAGCTGGTTTGCCTTGTGTCTGCTTCTTTGCTTTGACTGCAGCTTCAGATTTGACTTTCTGCTGGTTTGTCGAAGCCTGTGTCGAACCTGTCTTTACTGTCTTTGTGCTTCCTTGATTCTTTGACGTTGAAGCACCATTCTTGCAATTACAACAGCAACTGCATGATCCAACTGAAGAAATGGGAGACACAGCTACTCCCTTGAGTTTTTCATTCTTCACTCCAGCTGTTGGTTTCATACTCGGATGCTTGATGGTGATCTTTGGCCTCTCAACTTTAGGTTCACTTATCACTCCATCGGTTATTCCCTTGAACTTGGAGGAGAAGGATGGTAATTCATATCCTACATCTGGTTCTTGGTCAAACATTGATCCAGATGTCATAAAGATCTTCCCCTCAGGCCGTGTCGTCAAGATCACCTTTTCCCTTTTGACTTCGTCAATTACTTTGAAGCATGGGGTTTCAATTTTAGGGTATGGTTTCAACTCTATCCCAGCTTCATCAGACTTAGAGTTGACACCTGTCATATTTCTGGCACTCAGCATCATTGTCTGATATA
Organism: Deinandra increscens subsp. villosa; assembly: GCA_039602395.1. Classification (NCBI taxonomy): domain Eukaryota; kingdom Viridiplantae; phylum Streptophyta; class Magnoliopsida; order Asterales; family Asteraceae; genus Deinandra; species Deinandra increscens. Next base: position 84,083,277 of record JBCNJP010000010.1, on the reverse strand, counting down.
TCCTTTACTCTCCCTTCACCATAAGTCATGTTTGCCTCATTGTCAATTTCTTCTTGAGTCAATGGTGTAGTTCCAACCAAGACACTATCAATAGGAGGAGCAGCTTCTTTATAATCAGACTTGGTTCGTTCAACTTGATCCTCACTAAGAAGTATTCCTATAATGTCTCTGGGAACTGGTGGAGGAATGATGCTGTTTGCAGCCAGAGACTTATCAGACTTTTCTGACCCAAACCCAGGTGTGTCTTTCCCAACTTGACCAGTCACAACAGCATGTGACAATTCCTTTCCAGCATCGAGCATTCTTTTGCTTCTCATTTGATTCATATCAAGTTTAACTTGCAACTCATTGTTCTTATGTTGAGTTCATCTATCTGCTTACTAAGCTCAGCTATTTCTAACTTAGCGTTGTCATACAGAATAGCTTCTCAGTTGCTAGTTTTTGATATTTCACTATGTCTAGTTTCTGAGCTTTTACCTTCTCCTCATTCTTTTGCCATCTACCCTTAAATGAACTCCTTTCGCATTTTATCTCAAACAATTCTATCTGATAATTTTTACAGATTTGCCTAAGTCCAGGAATTATACGAGCACAAGTAGGATTGGGGCATATCTCAGTATTGTCAACTTCAGCTGCGAAATCATCCTTGTTCTTCAACCGAACTCATTTTCTTCTTTAGATATGCAGCTTCTGAAAATTTAGAAAAATCACAAACTCCTGATTACGATCGGAAACACAAGATTACGATAGAGAACACCTGTTTCCGATCGATATACTTGATTACGATCGGAAATGCTGATTACGATAAAGACACTGAGACGATCGTAAACGTCCGATCGTAAACTCCGATTACGATTGAGGTAAGTCGTAAAAACTGATTCCGACTGAGAAAATCGTAAACACCGATTACGATTTGAGATTCCGGTATCGCTAAATCGTAAACGTCAATTACGACCAAGAAAGTCGTAATCTCAAACCAGCGGATCGTAAACACGATAAAGCAGCAGTCTTGAATCGTAAACGCGATTCCGATGAAATCTTCAACCAGCTCAGTCGTAAACACTAAGAAAACCCAGAAAATTGATCGTAAACTCGAAAACAGCAGCAGCAGCGATCGTAAACTCCAGAAAGCCTTCAAATCTTCAAAAACTCAACACTTTTTCCAGAAAACAGCTTGAATCAATATCGTGAGAACCTCGAATCAGTGATTCTTGGCTCTGATACCAATTGTAGGTCCGGAAACAACAACAAATCACGATATTTTAATCTAAACGAGTGCGGAATCCTCGTACAAGATTGATTCAAGAAGAGAGATGAAGAACACAAGAAAACGATGATTAAACAATAAAAACTTGATCTTTGCACACAAGATGAACTTGTCGGGTACAAAACAGTAATCGTAAACTCTGTCTCTCGGGTTTACGATCGTAATCTCCAAGGATCGTAAACACCTCTAAGCTCTCCTCTCAATCGTAAACTAGCACCCTAAATGAGGAGGTCAAGTGGTCTATATATAGACCCCCAATGGGTTTACTATTGGGCCCCTTTTGGATCATAAACCCAATAGTAAACCAAAGCCCAATCATAAACTAGCATACTAATCTAATTAAACCCTCTAAGCCCAGCCCAACTTATTTAATATTACAAGCCTCATAATCTAGCCTCTACAATCTTCCCCTAGGCTTGTGATATTAAATGTCTTCAATCTTTGAAATTCTTCTTGACTGGCTGGCATAGATGCTGATGAAGATTCTTTCCGCAGAAATCTTCATTGGGTTTCATAACGGGCACTTGGGACTTCCTCTTGATCAGCATCAGCTTGAACTTCTTGAAATGAACAAGCAATGAAATGGAGGACTCTCATTGACTTGCTTCTTGAAAGAACTGGTTCTTGCTGAATCTTCGGTAACTGTCTTGAATCTCCAAAACAATTAGAGGTTAAATTTTGAAAACCTCTAACTGTGAAGAACTTGATTGTTGAACTTCAAACTTCATGAACTCTGACTGCTCTCTGTATCATTTTCTTTTTCAAAGATTGACTTGAAATCTTCAGCTTCCCCTAAACACGTGAACATATTCTTTGAAGTTCTTTTGAAGCTTTTGGAAACTTGTAAAGACACCAACAACTTCCCCTGAACAGTTGCTTTTCAGATGGAAGTCTTGTCCGGCTGGTTCTTTAACTTTGAGCAGCAGCAGCATCTTTCTATCATCAACCTGTCTGACACACATTTAAAAAAATATACTCCACCAGACATTTGATGACTGGTCTTTGGGTTAAGGTAATTATCATCTGTTCAGTTGATTCAAATTAACATAATTTTAACCAAAAACCCTAATATAGATTACGGGTTTTCTATAAAACTTCCCTTGAACCCAAGACCTCTAAAGACTTCCCCTTAGCTGATAACTTCCCCTCAGCTAAGGACTTCCCCTGAGATAATACATATTATCTTCGAGTTCCCTTCAGATACTATGTATTATGGAAGTCTTTTCGTTAGATAATAAGTATCATCCTCGAGTTCCCTTCGGATAATACTTATTATCCCCTCTCCTTCCCCTAAAAATTTGTCAAGATCTGACGGAGGAAGTCTTTTTCATTAGATAATAAGTATCATCCTCGAGTTCCCTTCGGATAATACTTATTATCCCATACTCCTTCCCCTAAAAATTTGGCAAGATCTGTCGGGGGCATATTGTCATGCATTAAAACCCATGAAAAACACATTTTGACTTCTCAAATCAACCTGGCCAAGACGAAAACACACCAAAAAGAACTTAACGACTCACACACGAAAGATAAAAACTAAACAAATACTTACCAAACCAAACATGAGAAAGTTTACAAGGGATCAAACCGTATGAATCTGACTGAGGAACCCTTTTCAGCTTCAGTTACTCAACTAGTCCAGGTGATACACTTGATTACGATCGAAAACACAAGATTACGATAGAGAACACCTGTTTCCGATCGATACACTTGATTACGATCGGAAATGCTGATTACGATAAAGACACGGAGACGATCGTAAACGTGCGATCGTAAACTTCGATTACGATTGAGGTAAGTCGTAAACACTGATTCCGATTGAGGAAATCGTAAACACCGATTACGATTTGAGATTCCGGTAGCGCTAAATCGTAAACGTCAATTACGACCAAGAAAAGTCGTAATCTCAAACCAGCGGATCGTAAACACGATAAAGCAGCAATCTTGGAATCAGAAACGCGATTCCGATGTAAATCTTCAACCAGCTCAGTCGTAAACACTAAGAAAACCCAGAAAATTGATCGTAAACTCGATAAACAGCAGCAGCAGCGATCGTAAACTCCAGAAAACCTTCAAATCTTCAAAAACCAACACTTTTTCTAGAAACACAGCTTGAATCAATATCGTGAGAACCTCGAATCAGTGATTCTTGGCTCTGATACCAATTGTAGGTCCGGAAACAACAACAAATCACGATATTTTAATCTAGTACAAGTGCGGAATCCTTGTACAAGAACGATTCAAGAATAAAGATGAAGAGAACATAAGAAAACGATGATTAAACAATAAAAACTTGATCTTTGCACACAATATGAACTTGTCGGGTACAAAACAGTAATCGTAAACTCTGTCTCACGGGTTTACGATCGTAATCTCCAAGGGATCGTAAACACCTCTAAGCTATCCTCTCAATCGTAAACTAGCACCCTAAATGAGGAGGTCAAGTGGTCTATATATAGACCCCCATTGGGTTTACTATTGGGCCCCTTTTGGATCATAAACCCAATAGTAAACCCAAGCCCAATCATAAACTAGCCTACTAATCTAGTTAAACCCTCTAAGCCCAGCGCAACTTATTTAATATTACAAGCCTCATAATCTAGCCTCTACACTTCCTTATCTTCCACAGGAGTTTCATCAGTAACAACAAAAGCATGCTCTTCCTCTTCATCCCTTTCCATAGCAGCAATCATTGCATGAGACCTGCTAAACTCTTTCAATTGAGGTGTCCAATCATAACCTCCTCCTTCCTGAACAACTAGAGCCTTTGCTTCTCCCTTTCCTTTGACCTCAGCAGCATTCTTCTCTTCGACCTTCTCTCTCTTAGGCTTAGTGCACTCCCTAGCAAAATGCCCGTACTCATCACAATTGTAGCACCTCAGCTTGCTTTTGTCAAACCCCATCCTTATCTTGTCTTGATCTTTCCAGACGTTTCTCCCAGTCTGTAGGACCGATGATTACTCAGAGAAATAATCAAAACAAGAACTCTTTACTTGAAGATCACAACCATGCGGAATAAAGTTGTATCATATTTGTTTTTACTTAAGCTTTGTTTTACTTATACTTGTAGTTTGATTGTATTGATTGCATAAACTAGTGAACACAAGATAATAAATTTCTCGGCACTATTTGCATTAACTCAAGTTCAAACTGTTACAAGTGTAAGCACTAAAACTGGTACATGTGAATGAACTAGCTAACAACTATAAATAGTACTAAGGAGATCAACTACAGCCGTTGATCTCATACGGGCTAATCTAACCGTACATGAAAGTCAAACAATAAACTTACTAAAAGAGCATTAGTAAACATACACAAGAGGAAATGTGCAAAATGCATTTATCTATAAGTAGGAGACGGCTCGGATGTGACTTTGGAAGAACAGAAGCTGTTGCAGGTCTGAATTCTGCAAAAGTAATCTTTCAGTACTTTTCCGGTTGAACTCTTTATACTGTTGGATAAAAGAGTTCACCCGGAAATGTTCTTCCGGTTGAACTTCCGGTTGACAAATCTTCCGCTTGAGCGTCTTCCGCTTGAACATGTCTTCAACCGGAAATCTTCATCTTGAACCGGTTGACTCATAAATTCATTTCCTTACAATCTCCCCCTAAGATGATGCTGCCAAAATTTATACTCTGTATGTTGTTCTTCAAAAATTGACTATCTCCAAGAGCTTTACTCTTCTGGAGATGGCGGCCTTTCAAATTGAACTCTTGTTTTGTTCAATTGTCTCATGATCCTCCTGGTTTGAAAATTAAAGGTTGAAAGAAGAGGTCTTTTTGCAATGGACTTCTTTCTTCCAGGTGAAGCACCAGTGGCAGGATCAGCAGATGATTTATCAGTTTCAATTGGGACCTTTTCTTTCCCTTTATCTGCTTGAGACGATGCTTGAACAGAACTGGTTGCGGCTATCTCAGTGGGTTCAGAAGGCTTTGTTGGTGATATGGTGGGTGGTTTCATGGCTTGTGGCTGTGGAGTTGAGGAGGTGGAGTTTTTAGGTGGAGATGAAGGTTGATTATACTTCCAAATAGATGGACAGGGTTTAGGCTTGACAGGGGTGATATCAGTCCAGTTATCTATCCTAAATTTTGGATGAATATATTTAGGCTTGGTAGGTCTGGATCCCCTGGGCCTTGGGTTCATTCCCCTGGGTCTATGGGAGTAAAATCTGGAAGATGGAATGGGAACATGGGAGGCTGGTTGCTTGAGTCTTTCCAACAAGTTGGAGGGGAGAGACTCAGCAAGTAGGTCAGAGGCATCAAAAGGTTCAGGTTTAATGTATGTAGATGAGGGGTTACCTGTGACTGTCTCAGATGGCAAAGGCATTTGGAGACTTGGAATCACAGCAAACTCTGCTCCTTTCACTTGTTTGAGCAGCTCATCTACAATTTTGCAAGTGTCTTTACTTGAACTTCCTTGAGGTTGTGCCACAAAAGCAATTGACTTTGCGACTGAGCTTGTTCCACTCCCAGTTGACTTCCCCTCATGCTTAGCCTCCACATCTTCTGACAACAGAGCTTGATTTAGTTTCCCCGCCAAACTAAGAGAGCTTATATGGTTCAACTCTCTCTGCTTGTCATCGATTAGCTTGGACTTGAGTTTGTTGATTAACTCATCAAGAGATAGTTCACTCAGTTTGTTGTTGTCCTTAATGATAGAGATATTGGTGTTCCAAGATTTGGGTAAACTATTCAACAGTTTCAGATTCTTGTCTTCCTTGTCTGGTTCAACATTATAGCTGGACATTTCAGCCATCAGAGATACAAACCTCTGCACCTATGCTTCAAAAGATTCACCTTGTACATGGTTGAACAGATTAAACTTTTGCTTCAGCATTTGCTTGCAGCTTGCCTTTATGTCAGGATTCCCTTCATAAGCCACAACCAAAGCATTCCAGAGTTCCTTACCGGTCTTGCAGTGTTTAAAACCTTGAGCAATATCTGGTGTTAATGCCATAGTCATGATGGCAAATGCTCTTTCTGCTTTGTTGCATCTTTCCCAATCATCGTCATCATACTCATCTTCCGTCTTGACCTTCCCTGCATTAACTCCTTCTGCGTGAGTAGGTGTGAATGGTCCATGAATTACTGCTCTCCATAGTCTTAGGTCAACACTCTTAAAGTGATTTTCAAATCGATATTTCCATTCCAAAAAGTTATTTGCCGAGGTGAGTCTAGGTGGGCGAGTAATGGATCCAATCTCAAAATCCAACTTCTGATACATACTTGGTTCGAAATCCATTACGTAAGCTTAGTGAACCTAAAACTAAAGTCCAAAAATCCAAACAAGTGAGATTACGATCGAAAACACCTGATTACGATCGGGAACACCGATTACGATCCAAGCAAAAATTGTAAACACCTAATCCGATCGAGAATATCGTAAACCTTGATTACGATGACTGATTACGACTCCGATAGTCGTAAACACCTGTTTCCGATTAGAGGGGATCGTAAACACCAATTACGATTCAAAGAAGTCGTAAACACTGATTACGACTCGAGATTCCGGTAATAAAATATCGTAAACTCCAATTACGACCAAGTACAGTCGTAAACACCAGACTGCGAATCGTAAACACGATAAAAATGGAGTCTTGAACTCGTAAACTCGATTACGATTCAAATCTTCAAACAGAGGCAGTCGTAAACACTCAAAAACCCAGAAATCTTGATCGAGAACCCGAAGAACAGCAGCAGCAGATATCGTAAACTCCAAAAACCCTTTGATTCTTCAAAAACTCGAACTATAACCCAGAAAACAGCTTGAATCAATATCGTGTGAGCCTCGAATCACTGATTCTTGGCTCTGATACCAATTGTAGGTCCGAAATCAAACCAAGAACACGATATCTAATCACAAACGAGTGCGGAAACCTCGTGTGTGATTGATTCAAGAAACAAGTAGAAGAAATAGACTAGATCTAAGGTAAAGATCTAATCTTGAATGAGAAATACTACTTGTTGAAGCTGATCGTAAACTATATTTATAGAGAAAATCGTAAATGGTAATTGAAAAGCTTGCTTGATCATAAACATGAGGTGGTATTTATACCACCTCTTACAAGTACATGGGCCAATCATAAACTCTAAATAAACCCAATCATAAACAAATAATCGGCCCACATGGCCTATAAAACAAACTAAACAAAGCCCAAAACTAATGTTCATGCCTCAAATAAATATAGCCCAACACCTTCCTTCCTCTCTTCGGCTGCTTTATTGTCCCTTTCCACCTTAGGCTTTGCGCATTCTCTAGCATAGTGGCCATACTCGTTGCAATTGAAGCACCTAAGGTTTGCCTTGTTGAAGGTAAGCTTGATCCCTTTACCTCCATTCCAGTCATTCTTGCCTGTCTTCGCCATAAACTGCTTTGCCCGCAAGGCTGACATCCCCATTTGGTAGGAGATATCCATGTGCTCCAAATCCTCAGTTTGGTGGCAGTGAGTTCACCAGCTTCTTGTTGACAAAAGGCAACTCTTTATGAGCTTACTACATTTACTCACCATGCTATGTGTACTAAGACGCCTTATAGCTTCATCTACCCATACCCTTTTTGCAAACTGTATAAATCAAACTATCATATCTAAAATTCAAGGGTGCATACCCATCATCCAAAGACGTCAACATTTGAACTTTATGTAGCACTTCATGCCCCTAACGTGTCATCAAACGCAATACTTTCTGTTGCCTTCCGTTCACCCAGCTTCTGTGAATGCAAATACCGCAAGTGATAACGAGATACGAAATGAAATCCCGGTCGTAGAATCGGACATTATAGCTGAAGGCTACTCAGACATATGATCACTTCGTCCCATTAAATATTCCAATTTTAGACATTTATGTCATCTAGTTACTTAACCACGCGACAGGATTCGACTCGCTAATGGAAACGCTTATTCAGAAAATCACCCTTCATACGCTCATACGAAATGTTCTTTCAATACCTTTTAAACATATATCGTCCATCACTCCCCTTGGAATAGAGAACTTGGATTCTTTCATAATGATATTGTCAGGGCCGAACCTTGTCACTATTAACACTAATTTAAATATCGGGATGAAATTTCCTTTCAACTTGGGGATGATGTGACAAGTAAAATATTCTTATTTCCATTCTTCTTCATCCCATGCAATTCGCCAGCGCACCTCGAGCAGTAGGTTAATTTTCGGGATAAAAATTCTTTCAACTTGGGGATGATGTGACAACTGCCAAATTCCCAGGTTACCATTAACTATTTCTGTTAGTCTCATTAACAACCCGGTTGTAGTTTTCATGTCCTGTTAGTGTCACATGTGTTTACGTGACCAAGCCTGTCCCCAGTCACTATTTGATTGGTTGCATTGAATGATTATATAATATATATATATTTAATTGCTAATTATATTTAGTAATTTATTTCAGACTTTATGTGTTAATTGAAATTGTCCTTTCTTGAAAAATCATGTTTATAGGAAGCGAAATAGATTTTATGTACATGTTTCCCGAATATATATTACGTGTTAAATAATTTGTAGTCACATGGAAAATATTCCTATTCACTTGGAAATATTCCTAGTCTTTTATTTACCAAGTTTTGGGTAAAAATCTCACTTATTACATGTTTTGGGTCATTTGCACTTAAAATCAGCCAAACACTCCCTCCCCCTTCCTCAATCACGACCTCTCTCCCTCTCTTCCTTCTACATAAGGTTCCACGCACACACACACCCTCTATCTCGTTTTCTCTCAATCCACCTCACACAAGCTAAATTTTGGAATCCTTGAGCTCATTCAAGTGCTTAGAAAGCAAGGAGAAGCTCCCATTCACGTTCTCATCATCATCTTCATCCCATCTTATTCCTATTGAAAGTAAGCCCTAGAAATTCTTTAATTGAAATTTCTTGAGTGCAAGTAATGATTTTCTAGTCTATGTGCTAATTGGGTGTTCCTAAGTGTTGTGTAACTTGCATTGTGTTAATTTGAGCTAAGATGATGATTTGGGGCTGTTATATATATATATATATATATATATATATATATATATATATATATATATATATATCAATTATATATATATATATATATCAATTACGACTGCTCACAAGATGAAATTTGAAATGATGTGATGATTGGTTGTATGCATGTGTAGATGAACATGGATTGTAGGCATATGTGCTGTTAATCGCAAGTCTATGTTGTAGATTGTGTTCGGTGTATCACGTGTGTAAATTTAGGGCTGAAAAATGGATGAACATTATATTTTGATGTTACATTAGTCATGACATGAAGATTTATGACCTGAATGTTAACCAAAATCTTTGAAGATCAATATTTGTAAACATCCGCTATTGGACAGCTTCTGGCAGAAATTTGGGTCATTTTGTATAGGTCATAACTTGCTCAATTGTCATCCAAAGTGAGTGATTCTTTTTTCATAGTAAAGTGATATGTCTTAGCTTTAATTTGGCTACTCTTAATAATTCTACGACCTTCATTTGGTCACTGAAAAAGCTGCTGCAAATAGGGTGTGCAAGGTTCTAAAAATTCAGCAATAACAAACTTATACTATTTTGTGGGGCATGATTCTAGGGTACTAATGAGGGGATTTTTGAATGAAAATGATGTTTATCTATAAATCTTATGATCTGGAAGTTTTGGTAAGAAAACCGCAAGTTTTGATCAAGTTTTGATCAAATTTTGATCAAGTTTTGATCAAGTTATGAATTATTAAAGTCTACTTTCACCGTTTGTCTAACAGCAACAAAGCTGATTTTAGCCAATTTCAAAACCGCATAACTTACACAATACTTAACCTATTTGGGTGATTATTTTATAATCTAGTCAATGGAAGTCTTATCTTTCTTTTGGCTGTAATGGCGCCCTCTAGTTCCACTATTTGGACACTAATCTGTCAGTGGATGATCAGTGTGCAAACAGCCACAATGCGGATGCATGTGTTTTAAGCTGCTGTCTTGATCTTCTTAAAGGGATGATTTGACTTTGAGTATAACATGAAATGTGTTTAGAATGTATGGAAGTGTATGCCTGCAAAATTTTAGAACCTAAATCCAGGTTTGGAGCAAGTTATGCATGTCCACAAATGGTGTGTTAAGTACTTAACATGTGAACTATTCATTTGTGCATTTTGTCTTGTAAATGTGCATCTATGTTCTCCCACATGTCTAAGACTTGTGACAAGGTTTAGGACCATGGTGAATGTATGATAACATAGTGCTTTATGATAAGCAACTCGTCTTAGCGACAACCTCTAACTTGGTTAGACCGTATTCATTAAAATAGGTCACTCATAACCAACTCTAAAGACAAGTGTTGTGTACCAGTGCAACCTAAAGTGAGTTTCACATACTTTATTTTGGTTATATCCGGTTAGGGATGATAACACACAACTGAACAACTGGTTGCATCCGGTAAAGGGTGACAACACAATGGTAAAGGTATTTCGTATGTTAAAGTAATTATCTAGTATATATCACATGTTTTACTGAAATGCATTTTAATTACAAAAAGTCCTTACACTCTAGGGCCGTTAATAAAGAATAACAAGGTAATGTTGAGTAGTACTACTGGGGATTGACACCCCCGCTCAGCGGTGCATAGGATCCACCCTCCCGACTGGGGGTCAGACTGAGAACAATGTTAGCCTAGAACTACCATGATCAGGGAAGACACGGGAAAGGCAAATCGTACAGGCTAATAGTTGTGTCGCATAGTCAGCTTCGGTTATGAACTTTCAGGTGAACATAAGCATAGGCTAGCTACCTAATGATATTGATATTATTTGTAACTTACACTTTTAACTTACGAATTGTCTTTCATTATTCGTATTCATTCTTGGCCTACACGGTGAAGTGTAGACTGCTTTTGTGAACTCAGCAACTTTGGCTGACACTTGATTGCTGAGTGCTTTTATGGTCTCTAGGAGGATCTTGGAGGCACGGGCGTTGGCAATACTTCTCTTTTGTAAAATCTTTTGGGAAATGTATTTTAAACACATTCAGTAGTTACTTTTGCAAAACTACAAATTTGTAAACTTTTACATGCTTCCGATGAATTGCTATCTAAACTCTGTATGTAAAACTTCATTATGTGACTATTTTATCTCTCATTTAATTGCTTAGTTGTAACTAAAGACTTGGATCTTGGTCTGGATCACACCCACATGGTTAGACTTCATTAGGGGAAATTGGGGGTGTGACAATATGTACCAAGGGGTCCAAAATCAAAATATGGTCACAATACATGCTTTATGTTCAAAATAAACTACCCATTTTGGTTTCTAAGCAAAGACATGTGTAAAAACTTCAATATACTATGTTTTGTACATATTATGGCATGATAATCACTAGCATAAGTAGGTAGTAGCATTCTACACATGAGAACATGAAAATAGTTACTAGAATGTAAGCTTTTATGAACATAACTTGTGTTTAGGCACAAGTGTAGGAGAATACTCACACACTTGTGAGGGAGGCTGAAAATTATGATGATGATGGTGTTCCTTAACTTCCTTTTTGCTCCTAGCTTCCTTGTATCTTCAAGATTTATGAGGTTTTGTGAAGAAATTTTAGAGAGAGGGTAGTGAGAGAGAGAGGTCGTCGGTTTAGATGAGGAGATGGAGAAAGGAGAGGATTCTTGAAATGTTAAGTGTGTAATGTGGGAGTTAGAGTTATGTTAAAGTGTTTAAATATGAGAGTGTAAAATGGAAGTGTTTGGAGAAAGGATTGGGGGTTGGGTCGGTTTAGAGAGAACCGAGAGAAAGAGATAGAAGGTCTTTGGGATTGTGAAAGGGTTATAAACACTTGTGTTTTATAAAGGTTTAAGTGTGTTGTGTGTGTATGTGGGTTTAGCCGAAAAAGAAGAGGGGACAGACTTATGGCTCGCTGCTAGTCTCATTAGTTTGAATAATAGGCTCATCCTTTAGTAAAAGATAAAGGGGAAGATTTGGTGGGAAATTTTTGTCCAGTGGACAATATATCATTGTACCAAGGGAGACAAGCTCAACCTACATGTTGAGGCTAGGAGAAGGTGGCATGGTAGGGTGTAAGGGAGTGATGGGATTGTCATCTCTCAAGTCAACTCGTGTGTAACAAAATAAATAAATAAAAAAATGGTGGTGGTTTGTGCATGTAAAAACGGCAAGGGAAAGGAAGAAGAGGGACGATGCAGGTTTGAACCGTAGGGGACGGGTCGGTTCATTAGAAAAAGGAAGGAGAAGGGAAGTAGCGACGGGTAGGAAGGTCGCGAAGGGAAGAAAAGAGAAAGAAAAAGACTGGGGTGGACGGGATTCGAAATCGGGTTGCATGGGGTTCAAATTAAAAGGTGACGGCTTGCATGGGTGACATATACGTCGTGCATATGATCGAGTTTTTATCATGGAGAATGACGAGGTTCTATAATTGAATTGGGCATAAGACAATTCGTTGTTAACGTAAAATAAGTTTACAAGTCTCGATCGATGCCATTGGTGTCTAAATATATAGTGTCATGCTCATGATTATCATAAAAATGTTTTTTTCGCAATAAAATACGTTGGTTATAATCGTGTAATAAAATACGTTTACGCATAAAGTGTAAACGTTAAACTTAATAACAATTAGTTAAAATTATACGTAACAACGAGAATAAAATAAAATGAGATCCCAAGATGATGCGATCATGAGTTATTCATTTTATTACAAAGGCGACAGAAAGTAATGTGTCTGGTTAGTCGCCTTTTTATTATCAAAATTCCAGCGACTATTCCGTGTGAAACATTGTTAAATTCAGGTAATGATATGTTTGTTCTGATAAGGCTACATCAAGACTACGACTAGGTTTGCATATAAAGACACTAAATTATTAAAATTCAGCACGTTGCACATTAATATATATGTAAAACAAGTAGCACATAAGTATATATTATTGTTTAGACCATCGGAAACATACGGGGTACATAGCTCTTTTGACGATCACGGGCAGCTTTCAGACGGTTTTGAATCTGGGAGATTCTTTTGGTTGTTTCGATTACCACTTCTGCCCTGTTAGTTGGCTGTCACCAACTTCGAACTAATAGATCGGTGATCGATACTTTCTTCCGTAAAGGGCTTAAAATGGGGCACATTGAATACTGGTATGATAATTGTTATTGTACGAAAATTCACACATAGATAAATGATAATCCCAATTGTTACCAAAATCAATGACACAGGCACGCAACATATCCTCGAGTGTTTGAATCGTTCGCTCGCTTTGACAGTCAGTTTGCGGGTGATAGGTTGTACTCATATCTAGTCGGGTACCCATGGCTTCATCAAGGACTAAACTCCTAAGTCCACTATATACTGGTATCCATAGCCGATTCTTGAAGTATCGCGGTCCATCTAACTTATCTTCAAGTGGTTGTTCCATGCCACGGAGGCATTCACCTTGAATGTTTTCGTCTCTGAGAGCTTTGGTTTGCGCTGCCAGTACTTAGGTAGTGAGACTGGTATGAACTGTCATGCCAAGAGATCGGACACAAAGGGGTTTAACATGATATTTCCTGCTTAAAGCATCTACTACAACGTTTGCCTTTCCAGGATGATACAGGATTTTACAGTCATAATCGGTGAGCATTTCAATCCATCAGCATTGTCTCATGTTCAACTCATTTTGGTTAAAGATGTGTTGAAGACTCTTGTGATCTATATATATCTTGCATTCAGCACCATATAAGTAGTGTCTCCAAATCTTAAAGGCGAAAATAACATCTCCAAGTTCCAAATCGTGAGTAGTGTGATTCTCCTCATGAACATTCAACTGTCGGGACGCATAGGCAATGACCTTCTTATGTTTCATAAGTACACAACCAAGACCTTGGTGAGAAGCATTATAAAAAACACAGAAATCATTACTTCCTTCTGGTAAGGCTAGTATGGGTGCGTTGCATAACTTTTGCTTCAACGTCTGAAAAGCTTGCTCGGCTTTAGAATCCCAAATGAATTTCTTACTTTTCTGAGTCAGGGCGGTCAAGGGTTGAGCTATTCTAGAGAAATTCTTGATGAATCTGCGGTAGAATCCGGTAAGACCAAGAAATTATCGAATCTCGGAGGGGTTTGAAGGCGTATCCAATCCTTAAAAGCTTCACCTTTTTGGGATCCACGTGAATCCCATCGGCGTTGGTTACGTGACCTAGAAATCGCACTTCTCGTAACTAGAATTCGCATTTTGAAAACATCGCATAAAACTTCTCTTTCTTTAGTAGTTCCAAAATAAGTTTTAGATGTTTCTCGTGCTCTTCCTTGCAAAGTGAGTAGATTAGGATGTCATTGATGAACACGATTACAAATTTGTCGAGATAGGGTTTGCAAACGCGATTCATTAGGTCCATGAATATGGCAGGTGCGTTAGTCAAACCGAACGGCATAATCAGAAATTCGTAGTGTCCATAGCACGTTCTGAAAGCAGTCTTAGCTACATCCTTTTCACGAACTCTAAGTTGATGATATCCGGATTGGAGATCAATCTTTGAATAGTAGCTCGAGCCTTGCAATTGATCAAATAGGTCATCAATCCTGGGAAATAGATATATGTTCTCTACTGTCACTTTATTCAACTCACGGTAGTCGATTCACATACGAAAGTATCCGTCTTTCTATTTAATGAACAGAACGGGAGCGCCCCAAGGGGATAAACTTGGTCTGATAAAACCTTTGTCAAGTAGTTCCTGCAACTAGTTTGACGATTCCTTCATTTCAGATGGGGCCAAACAGTATGGAGCCTTAGCCACGGGTGCATCTCCGGGTACTAGAACGATATGGAATTCTACCTGTCTCGCGGGAGGCAGTCCTGGAAGGTCATCGGGAAAGACATCAGGGTAATCTCGAATGACGGGAACATCAGTTAACTTCTTATCCTCAGGATCCTTGGCTGCTATGTGAGCTAAGAAGACCGGACAACCTCTACGCATGAATTTTTAGGCTTTCATACACGAAATGATATCCAACTTAGTTCCACTACGATCGCCTTAGATTGTCAAAACTTCACCGCTTGGGAGGGGTATTTTGACCTTTTTCTCGTGACAGACGATTTCTGCATGATTTTTAGTTAACCAATCCATTCCAACAACAACATCGAAGCTTCCCAATTGAACATGTAGGAGGTCTATGGAAAATAGGTGACCGAATAAGTTCAATGAACAATCGGAAAAGAATTCGCCTGTCCCAGTTTGTTTTCCATTGGCTAGCTCGACTAAATACTTAGTGTCTAACCTAGTTGGTGTGATGTTAAGAAGATCTCTAAACTCACTAGACACAAAGCTTTTATCGGCACCTGTATCAAATAGAACGGGAGCATATTGATCATTGAGTAAGAAGGTACACGTTACGGTATGCGGGTTCTGACGGGGTTCAGCAGCATTAAGAACAAACGCTCGTCCTCGGGCAGGCTCATTTTCATACTTCTTGAGCTTTGGACATTCATTCCTGCAGTGACCTGTGCTACCAACTCGAAGCAGGTGCCCACGGGGTGTGTCTTATATGATTGATTTGGACAGTCTCTGAAGATGTGTCCTTTAGCCTTGCAGTAAATATTGTTGCAGTCCAGAGTGTGATGCAAGTTGCACTTACTTCACAGTGGTAGGTTACTAGTGTAACCGGACTTTCTTGCTTCTGGTGCGGGGGTAGATGCAACATAAGCCTTCACTGCTTCAGGTGCCTTCACAAAAAAATCTGAAGATTTTCTCTTTCTTCCATCATGACCACGTTTTCACTTACGGTCTGGTTTCAGGATGCTGGAAGGAGTAGAAGGTGCAGTCACAACTTTGGGATCAGCAGTTTTCCGAGCAAAGGATATACCCTGACGATTTGCCTGGTAGGTCAGATTGTGATCCAAACAGAACTGCACTTTGAAGTGTCTCCGGGTTAGAGGCCATTACGCTTCCCTATATGGCGGGTGAAAGACCCCAGATGTATCTTTCGATCTTTTTGTAAAGTGGGGTTACCATAGTGGGACATAGGTGAGCTAACTCGTGAAATAGGCGCGTATAGGCGGCGATGTCAGACCTAATCATAGATAAGTTCCAGAACTCAACTTCCAATCTTTGCAGTTCTTCACGTGGACAGTACTCATCTCGCATGAGCATCTTCAATTCATCCCAAGTCAACACGTAGGCCAAATCTTTGCCAAGAAATTCAACGTGAGAATTCCACCATGTGAGAACTCCATCTCCGAAAACGCTGGTGGCGTACTTGACTTTGTAGTCCTCTAGGTAGTTACACGTACGAAACACAGATTCCATCTTTTCAAACCATCGGATTAAACCAACTGCCCCTTCAGTGCCCTTGAGGTGCAGTGGTTTGCAATTCATGAAATCCTTGTATGTGCACTCACGAACACCAGAAAGTAATCCTAAAACCTTGAGACCAATTATTTGCCATTATAGTCATAAATCTTCTATTGGTAGAAGAAAAGACTTAGTCTTACCACCAGGGGATCCAGGTCGTCTCCCATTGGAAGCGCATTCACGGTCACCTAGGGCGTCAGCTACATGTTGATTGACTAGGGCTTCAATCGTTGCAGCGTCCACGGTCTGAGGGGTGGAAAAATTGTAGGTTGTCCTAGCTCTTGGTGTACGTTTCGACATACTACTTAAATTTACAAAGTAAAATAAGAGTAAGACAAAACACATATCACATATAAGTCAACATAGAATGACATATATATATATATATATATATATATACACACACAACATCGCCATAATGTAACATAGCATTACGTTAATAAGTAGAGTCATTAGTAGCATACATACCTACAACATACCATACTAGTCCTACAATAGTTCCTACACGATTAGAAACATTATTGGGGTGATAATATAGTTTTCACCAAATACAAGTCATAATACATCATAAACACATAACTAGGGGCGACAGTCTCCCCGATTACTACATGACCACTAAAATGGTCCTCGCTCGAACAGATCGAGGATGTCATGGATCTAGATGATGATGATGATAGAAAGCAGCACCCGGATGATGTGTGTAAAATCCTCTGCAGTAGGGTTGCCGGCAGCAAGAGTCTGAAGAGCCTGACGCGCCTCATCTGCAACGCCATATGCATCTGATTGGTGAACATTAAGGGTATCCAAATCATGGTCCGGTGATACGACACGACTCTCAAGGATGGCCAAGTGTGTCTCTAAAGCAGTGACAGCAGCAGGAGGAGCAAGATCGTGAATGGTGTTGTGGAGGCGAAAAATCTACTCATCATGACGTGCAATGCATGCAAACAACGAGGTAACCAGACACTCAACTGGAACACCAGACAAAATGGGTGGAGACGCGGTGACACTAACTGGTGTAGGTGAAACAGGTGGTGCGTCAGACGCGATTGAACTAGCAGGGGTGCGAGGAGTAGGTGGTAACTCGAATGCATCGGTGGAAGTGGACGACTCACTGACCTCAAAAGTTCTACTTGAAAACTTCACCCGTTTCTTGGGTGGGATTGACTCAGGTTCGACAGGTAAATCACGTGGCTCGGGGGATCGGGACCGTCTGTGAGACGTCTCCGAGTCGCGTGCTGGCTCAGTGGTACGCTAACACCTGCGAAGAATCGATTTGCGAGGGGTAAACATGCGGAGAGGACCGGAACGGGTGGATCGGTAAGGGCAAAAAGAAGGTACACACTCGGGTAAAACAGGATCAGATGCAGACAGTGTGATGACCAGGGTATCTTCATCCTCAGCGGAATTAACATCAGCAATGTCAACCGAGTAGGGTGCAGTCTCCTCGGGATCCTCTTCAGACTCCGAGTCCTCCTCAACAGGTCCATCAAGCACGCTAGTAGGTGAACGAGGTGACAATGGTGCCTTAGTGGTAACTAGAGACGCTGGCTGCTCTAAGTCTATGTCGAGCTCCATCTCAGAGTCAGATGACAGATCAATAGGTCCAAAGTTGGCCATGCTGCGACAAAGTTTCCAAGTCATGGTAATAATATATATAGTGCTAATGTGTAGTAATGTACGGCCAGAAAATGCAAGTATTGATGCATGCAAGTATGTCTAACAGAGCTTAGGCTATAGTCTAAATTCTAAGTATGCAATCTAGTTCTATAACCTTGGCTCTGATACCACTCTGTCACACCCTGTATATATGTGTCGCGAGCGAAACAGTTGTATCACAGTCCAGGTCAAGAACATACTCCGAGTGGTTCAACAACTAGAGCCGTTTGTAATTGTTAAGTTTAATTAGAGTAAATTGGAGTTTTCTAAATCATTACAAAACGGAAATTTAGTAATGAGAAGTATAAATTGTTAAAGTTTACAAAACATTAGTTTTCAAAAGATTTGAAGACATGACAACGTCAAGTGTTATGCCAAAAATATCTAATGGCATTCAACCATACTTCAGACTTATGCAAAAGATCCTAAATGAAACAGTCATACATGTAGAAACAAGCAGGGAAGTTCAAGTACCTGGGAATTCATATAAGAAAAACGGTCAACAAATAAATTTGTTGGTGAGTTACACAGGTTTAAAGTTGCTATAAGTAAAAGTTAAGTAAATTTCGAAGTGAAAACAGTTTATGCTACTTGTTGAGAATATCATTTTAGACTTATAAAATGTTACCATGAACCCTGAATTCCGAAACTAACTGATTCCCCACTCCTAGTATCTTTTGTCAAGTTGATACTGCATAACCTGATATAACTATTTGTACTCTTTGACTATTAAAACAAAGCATGATTGGAGCGACCAAATCAGAGCAGGAGCATTAACACAATAGATCTATTCAAATAGTTACCGTTCCTCGTGAAAAATTACTCAGATTTAGCTAATAGTGGGATTTGATTATAACATGAATGAACATGATATAACAAGTGTGGACAAATGAAAAGCACATGTAACTGATAGGTTTACAAAGTCAGATTGTCTAGCATAGCAAAAGTAAGTATGAATTCTCCCCCAAATAGTTGAAAACAGTTAAAGAGAAAATGGGCCGTGAAAAACTCACATGTTCAGAAATTGGTAGTGATGATGCAGTTAACCGAGAGATGCTGTCATAAATTATAAGACATTCGGTTTTCAATAAATTGGGTTGAAGTCTAAGTCACTCCAATTTGGTTGGTCAAGTCCTGACGTCTTGATAGCCTTAGGGTTGAATGATTGTAAATGTCAATTTACACGTGTGCAAATATCCGATTTTACGTTTAT
>JBCNJP010000010.1:83965075-84063334 GCA_039602395.1 Deinandra increscens subsp. villosa | reverse complement strand
AGTACAGTGTGTGTAGATTTTTCATCTTTTTCTTCTATTCCAAACCCTAAACCTGAATTATCTCTAACATGCCTCATTCTCACGTCATTGTTATAAAAAAAGGAACTAGCTTACATCATTTTAGATTGGATTTTATCATTACGCTCTATAGTGGTTTGAGATTTGGATAATTTAGTTTTCAGTTCTTCCACTTCCTTGGTTAGTTCTATAACCTTAGAATTAGCAAGCCTAAGATAAGTGCTCTTATCACTTAGCTGATTTACTAGGCTCCTAACGACTAATTGGATAGCCTTAAGTTTCTCTCTTAAAACTCTAGCCATATCTTTATATTCCCTAACTTCTCTAGTAGTGTATTCATGATTTAAAGTTTCATTTGTGAACTTACGTTCCGATTCTTTAATAGTTGCATGACATTTAGGGTTTAAGCATACCTCATTGTTTCTAGATCTTGCTTCAGAACCTGGTAGAATGTTAGCCATGAAAGCATGATGATCAAGTTCTGCTACTTCTTTTTCTGCCTCTTCTTCAGCAAGGAGAGCCACATGGGTAAGGCTCAGGCTCAGATCTTCTATCTGTGTAGTCCAGTTATACCTAGGTGTATATTGAACCACCAGTGCCCTGTCATTGTTCATTACATCCTTCTTCTTCCCTTCCTTCCTCTCTTCGGCTGCTTTATTGTCCCTTTCCACCTTAGGCTTTGCGCATTCTCTAGCATAGTGGCTATACTCGTTGCAGTTGAAGCACCTAAGGTTTGCCTTGTTGAAGGTAAGCTTGATCCCTTTACCTCCATTCCAGTCTTTCTTGCCAGTCTTCACCATAAACTGATTTGCCCGCAAGGCTGACATCCCCATTTGGTAGGAGATATCCATGTGCTCCAAATCCTCAGTTTGGTGGCAGTGAGTTCACCAGCTTCTTGTTGACAAAGGGCGACTCTTTATGAGCTTACTACATTTACTCACCATGCTATGTGTACTAAGACGCCTTGTATCTTCATCTACCCATACCCTTTTTGCAAACTGTATAAATCAAACTATCATATCCAAAATTCAAGGGTGCATACCCATCATCCAAAGACGTCAACATTTGAACTTTATGTAGCACTTCATGCCCCTACCGTGTCATCAAACGCAATACTTTCTGTTGCCTTCCGCTCACCCAGCTTCTGTGAATGCAAATACCGCAAGTGATAACGAGATACAAAATGAAATCCCAGTCGTAGCATCGGACATTATAGCTGAAGGCTACTCAGACATATGATCACTTCGTCCCATTAAATATTCTGATTTTAGACATTTATGTCATCTAGTTACTTAAGCACGCGACAGGTTTTGACTCGCTAATGGAAACGCTTATTCAGAAAATCACCCTTCATACGCTCATACGAAATGTTCTTTCAATACCTTTTAAACATATATCGTCCATCACTCCCCTTGGAATAGAGAACTTGGATTCTTTCAGTCAGGGCCGAACCTTGTCACTATTAACACTAATTTATATATCGGGATGAAATTTCCTTTCAACTTGGGAATGATGTGACAAGTAAAATATTCTTATTTCCATTCTTCTTCATCCCATACAATTGGCCAGCGCACCTCGAGCAGTAGGTTAATTTTCGGGATAAAAATTCTTTCAACTTGGGGATGATGTGACAACTGCCAAATTCCTAGGTTACCGTTAACTATTTCTATTAGTCTCGTTAACAACCCGGTTGTAGTTTTCATGTCATGTTAGTGTCACATATGTTTACGTGACCAAGCCTGTCCCCAGTCACTATTTGCTTGGTTGCATTGAATGATTATATAAAAATATATATTTAATTGCTAATTATATTTAGTAATTTATTTCAGACTTTATGTGTTAATTGAAATTGTCCTTTCTTGAAAAATCATGTTTATAGGACGCGAACTAGATTTTATGTACATGTTTCCCGAATATATATTACGTGTTAAATAAGTTGTAGTCACATGGAAATATTCCTATTCACTTGGAAATATTCCTAGTCTTTTATTTACCAAGTTTTGGGTAAAAATCTCACTTATTACTTGTTTTGGGTCATTTGCACTTAAAATCAGCCAAACACTCCCTCCCCCTTCCTCAATCACGACCTCTCTCCCTCTCTTCCTTCTACCTACGGTTCCACACACACACACACCCTCTATCTCGTTTTCTCTCAATCCACCTCACATAAGCTAAATTTTGGAATCCTTGAGCTCATTCAAGTGCTTGGAAAGCAAGGAGAAGCTCCCATTCACGTTCTCATCATCATCTTCATCCCATCTTATTCCTATTGAAGTAAGCCCTAGAAATTCTTTAATTGAAATTTCTTGAATGCAAGTAATGATTTTCTAGTCTATGTGCTAATTGGGTGTTCCTAGGTGTTGTGTAACTTGCATTGAGTTAATTTGAGCTAAGATGATGATTTGGGGCTGTATATATATATATATATATATATATATATATATATATATATATATATATATATAGGGGAAGGATCAAATAAAAACAAGATGTTATTGCGAAAACAGGAAAACAAATATTAAAACCTCTATAACTTCCTCATACGATAATATTTTTTAAAAAAATTTGCACCAAAAGTCTTAAAATTATGTCACCTTTAATTCTGGGAAAAAAATTAAAAATATAAAATTTCGTGATTTTTTTTATTATTGCACATGTGCAATAATACGTATTAATTATATTACACATGTGCAATATTAACAAAAAAACGTTAATTTTTTTTTAATTTTTTCCAGAATTAAAGATAACAGAATTATAAGATCTATGGTACAATTTTTTATCAAAAATATTAACGTATGAAAAAGTTATAGAGGTTTAATATTATTGCACATGTGCAATAATAAATTTTTATTGCACATGTGCAATAATAAATAAATAAAAAAAAACGTTGAATTTTTTTTAATTTTCTCCAGAATTAAAGATAAAGAATTATAAGATTTATGGTGCAATTTTTTATAAAAAAATTTAACATATGAAAAAAGTTATAAAGGTTTTAATATTATTGCATATGTGCAATAATAATAATAATAAAAATTATTGCACATGTGCAATAATTATTTTAAAAAAAAAATTGATTATTTTTTAAATTTTTTCCCATAACTAAAGATAACATAATTTTAAGGATTTTGGTGCAAAATTTTTTTAAAAATATTAACGTATGAAAAAGTTATAGAGGTTTTAATATTTGTTTTCGTGTTTTCGCAATAAAAGTTGTTTTCACATGATCCTTACCCTATATATATATATATATATATATATATATATATATATATATATATATATATATATCAATTATATATATATATATATCAATTACGACTGCTCACAGAATGAAATTTGAAATGATGTGATGATTAGTTGTATGCTTGTGTAGATGAACATGGATTGTAGGCATATGTGTTGTTAATCGCAAGTCTATGTTGTAGATTGTGTTTGGTGTATCACGTGTGTAAATTTAGGGCTGAAAAATGGATGAACATTATAGTTTGATGTTACATTAGTCATGACATGAAGATTTATGACCTGAATGTTAACCAAAACCTTTGAAGATCAATATTTGTAAACATCCGCTTTTGGACAGCTTCTGGCAGAAATTTGGGTCATTTTGTATAGGTCATAACTTGCTCAATTGTCATCCAAATTGAGTGATTCTTTTTCATAGTAAAGTGATATGTCTTAGCTTTAATTTGGCTACTCTTAATAATTCTACGACCTTCATTTGGTCACTGAAAAAGCTGTTGCAAATAGGGTGTGCAAGGTTCTAAAAATTCAGCAATAACAAACTTATACTAATTTGTAGGGCATGATTCTAGGGTACTAATGAGGGGATTTTTGAATGAAAATATGTTTATCTATAAAGATTATGATCTGGAAGTTTTGGTAAGAAAACTGCAAGTTTTGATCAAGTTTTGATCAAGTTATGAATTATTAAAGTCTACTTTCACCGTTTGTCTAACAGCAACAAAGCTGATTTTATCCAATTTCAAAACCGCATAACTTACACAATACTTAACCTATTTGGGTGATTATTTTTTAATCTAGTCAATTGAAGTCTTATCTTTCTTTTGGCTGTAATGGCGCCCTCTAGTTCCACTATTTGGACACTAATCTGTCAGTGGATGATCAGTGTGCAAACAGCCACAATGCGGATGCATGTGTTTTGAGCTGCTGTCTTGATCTTCTTATAGGGATGATTTGACTTTGAGTATAACATTAAATGTGTTTAGAATGTATGGAAGTGTATGCCTGCAAAATTTTAGAACCTAAATCCAGGTTTGGAGCAAGTTATGCATGTCCACAAATGGTGTGTTAAGTACTTAACATGTGAACTATTCATTTGTGCATTTTGTCTTGTAAATGTGCATCTATGTTCTCCCACATGTCTAAGACTTGTGACAAGGTTTAGGACCATGGTGAATGTATGATAACATAGTGCTTTATGACAAGCAACTCGTCATAGCGACAACCTCTAACTTGGTTAGACCGTATTCATTAAAATAGGTCACTCACAACCAACTCTAAAGACAAGTGTTGTGTACCAGTGCAACCTAAAGTGAGTTTCACATACTTTATTTTGGTTATATCCGGTTAGGGATGATAACACACAACTGAACAACTGGTTGCATCCGGTAAAGGGTGACAACACAGTGGTAAAGGTATTTCGTATGTTAAAGTAATTATCTAGTATATATCACATGTTTTACTGAAATGCATTTTAATTACAAAAAGTCCTTACACTCCAAGGCCGTTAATAAAGAATAGCAAGGTAATGTTGAGTAGTACTACTAGGGATTGACACCTCCGCTCAGCGGTGCATAGGATCCACCCTCCCGACTGGGGGTCAGACTGAGAACAATGTTAGCCTAGAACTACCATGATCAGGGAAGACACGGGAAAGGCAAATCGTACAGGCTAATACTTGTGTCGCATAGTCAGCTTCAGTTATGAACTTTCAGGTGAACATAAGCATAGGCTAGCTACCTAATGATATTGATATTATTTGTAACTTAAACTTCTAACTTACGAATTGTCTTTCATTATTCGTATTCATTCTTGGCCTACACGGTGAAGTGTAGACTGCTTTTGTGAACTCAGCAACTTTGGCTGACACTTGATTGCTGAGTACTTTTATGGTCGCTAGGAGGATCTTGGAGGCATGGGCGTTAGCAATACTTCTTTTTTGTAAAATCTTTTGGGAAATGTATTTTAAACACATTCAGTAGTTACTTTTGCAAAACTACAAATTTGTAAACTTTTAAATGCTTCCGATGAATTGCTATTTAAACTCTGTATGTAAAACTTCATTATGTGACTATTTTATCTCTCATTTATTGCTTAGTTGTAGCTAAAGACTTGGATCTTGGTCTGGGTCACACCCACATGGTTAGACTTCATTAGTGGAAATTAGGGGTGTGACAATATGTACTAAGGGGTCCAAAATCAAAATATGGTCACAATACATGCTTTATGTTCAAAATAAACTACCCATTTTGGTTTCTAAGCAAATACATGTGTAAAAACTTCAATATACTATGTTTTGTACATATTATGGCATGATAATCACTAGCATAAGTAGGTAGTAGCATTCTACACATGAGAACATGGAAAATAGTTACTAGAATGTAAGCTTTTATGAACATAACTTGTGTTTAGGCACAAGTGTAGGAGAATACTCACACACTTGTGAGGGAGGCTGAAAAATTATGATGATGATGGTGTTCCTTAACTTCCTTTTTGCTCCTAGCTTCCTTGTATCTTCAAGATTTATGAGGTTTTGTGAAGAAATTTTAAAGAGAGGGTAGTGAGAGAGAGAGGTCGTCGGTTTAGATGAGGAGATGGAGAAAGGAGAGGATTCTTGAAATGTTAAGTGTGTAATGTGGGAGTTAGAGTTATGTTAAAGTGTTTAAATATGAGAGTGTAAATGAAATGGAAGTGTTTGGAGAAAGGATTGGGGGTTGGGTCGGTTTAGAGAGAACCGAGAGAAAGAGATAGAAGGTCTTTGGGATTGTGAAAGGGTTAGAAACACTTGTGTTTTATAAAGGTTTAAGTGTGTTGTGTGTGTATGTGGGTTTAGTCGAAAAAGAAGAGGAAGAGGTCGGGTTCGACTATTGGCGTCCGGCCGGCTCACACACCCACTCAAAGGGGTGTTAAGTTTGTTCCATGCTCAAGAATTATGGCTCCTTAGTCTCATTAGTTTGAATAATAGGCTCATCCTTTAGTAAAAGATAAAGGGGAAGATTTGGTGGGAAATTTATCCTTTAGTAAAAGATAAAGGGGAAGATTTGGTGGGAAATTTTTGTCCAGTGGACAATATATCATTGTACCAAGGGAGACAAGTTCAACCTACATGTTGAGGCTTGGAGAAGGTGGCATAGTAGGGTGTAAGGGAGTGATGGGATTGTCATCTCTCAAGTCAACTCTTGTGTAACAAAATAAATAAATAAAAAAGATGGTGGTGGTTTGTGCATGTAAAAACGGCAAGGGAAAGGAAGAAGAGGGACGATGCAGGTTTGAACCGTAGGGGACTGGTCGGTTCATTAGAAAAAGGAAGGAGAAGGGAAGTAGCGACGGGTAGGAAGGTCGCGAAGGGAAGAAAAGAGAAAGAAAAACATTGGGGTGGACGGGATTCGAAATCGGGTTGCATGGGGTTCAAATTAAAAGGTGACGGCTTGCATGGGTGACATATACGTCGTGCATATGATCGAGTTTTTATCATGGAGAATGATGAGGTTCTATAATTGAATTGGGCATAAGACAATTCGTTGTTAACGTAAAATAAGTTTACAAGTCTCGATCGATGCCATTGGTGTCTAAATATATAGTGTCATGCTCATGATTATCATAAAAATGTTTTTTTCGCAATAAAATAAGTTGGTTATAATCGTGTAATAAAATACGTTTACGCATAAAGTGTAAACGTTAAACGTAATAACAATTAGTTAAAATTATACGTAACAACGAGAATAAAATAAAATGAGATCCCAAGATGATGGGATCATGAGTTATTCATTTTATTACAAAGGCGACAGAAAGTAACGTGTCTGGTTAGTCGCCTTTTTATTATCAAAATTCCAGCGACTATTCCGTGTGAAACATTGTTAAATTCAGGTAATGATATGTTTGTTCTGATAAGGCTACATCAAGACTATGACTACGTTTGCATATAAAGACACTAAATTATTAAAATTCAGCACGTTGCACGCTAATATATATGTAAAAAAAGTAGCACATAAGTATATATTATTGTTTAGACCATCGGAAACATACGGGGTACATAGCTCTTTTGACGATCACGGGCAGCTTTCAGACGGTTTTGAATTTGGGAGATTCTTTTGTTTGTTTCGATTACCACTTCTGGCCTGTTAGTTGGCTGTCACCAACTTCGAACTAATAGATCGGTGATCGATACTTTCTTCCGTAAAGGGCTTCAAATTGGGCACATTGAATACTGGTATGATAATTGTTGTTGTACGAAAATTCACACATAGATAAATGATAATCCCAATTGTTACCAAAATCAATGACACAAGCACGCAACATGTCCTCGAGTGTTTGAATCGTTCGCTCGCTTTGACAGTCAATTTGCGGGTGATAGGTTGTACTCATATCTAGTCGGGTACCCATGGCTTCATCAAGGACTAAACTCCTAAGTCCACTATATACTGGTATCCATAGCCGATTCTTGAAGTATCGCGGTCCATCTGACTTATCTTCAAGTGGTTGTTCCATGCCACGGAGGCATTCACCTTGAATGTTTTCGTCTCTGAGAGCTTTGGTTTGCGCTGCCAGTACTTGGGTAGTAAGACTGGTATGAACTGTCATGCCAAGAGATCGGACACAAAGGGGTTTAACATGATCTTTCCTGCTTAAGGCATCTACTACAACGTTTGCCTTTCCAGGATGATACAGGATTTTACAGTCATAATCGGTGAGCATTTCAATCCATCAGCATTGTCTCATGTTCAACTCATTTTGGTTAAAGATGTGTTGAAGACTCTTGTGATCTATATATATCTTGCATTCAGCACCATATAAGTAGTGTCTCCAAATCTTAAAGGCGAAAATAACATCTCCAAGTTCCAAATCGTGAGTAGTGTAATTCTCCATGAACATTCAACTGTCGGGACGCATAGGCAATGACCTTCTTATGTTTCATAAGTACACAACCAAGACCTTGGTGAGAGGCATTATAAAAAACACAGAAATCATTACTTCCTTCTGGTAAGGCTAGTATGGGTGCGTTGCACAACTTTTGCTTCAACGTCTGAAAAGCTTGCTCGGCTTTGGAATCCCAAATGAATTTCTTACTTTTCTGAGTCAGGGCGGTCAAGGGTTGAGCTATTCTAGAGAAATTCTCGATGAATCTGCGGTAGAAACCGGTAAGACCAAGAAATTGTCGAATCTCGGAGGGGTTTGAAGGCGTATCCAATCCTTAAAAGCTTCACCTTTTTGGGATCCACGTGAATCCCATCGGCGTTGGTTACGTGACCTAGAAATCGCACTTCTCGTAACTAGAATTCGCATTTTGAAAACATCGCATAAAACTTCTCGTTCTTTAGTAGTTCCAAAATAAGTTTTAGATGTTTCTCGTGCTCTTCCTTGCTACGTGAGTAGATTAGGATGTCATCGATGAACACGATTAAAAATTTGTCGAGATAGGGTTTGCAAACGCGATTCATTAGGTCCATGAATATGGCAGGTGCGTTAGTCAAACCGAACGGCATAATCAGAAATTTGTAGTGTCCATAGCGCGTTCTGAAAGCAGTCTTAGCTACATCCTCTTCACGAACTCTAAGTTGATGATATCCGGATTGGAGATCAATCTTTGAATAGTAGCTCGAGCCTTGCAATTGATCAAATAGGTCATCAATCCGGGGAAATGGATATATGTTCTCTACTGTCACTTTATTCAACTCACGGTAGTCGATTCACATACGAAAAGATCCGTCTTTCTTTTTAATGAACAGAACGGGAGCGCCCCAAGGGGATAAACTTGGTCTGATAAAACCTTTATCAAGTAGTTCCTACAACTAGTTTGACGATTCCTTCATTTCAGATGGGGCCAAACGGTATGGAGCCTTAGCCACGGGTGCATCTCCGGGTACTAGAACGATATGGAATTCTACCTGTCTCGCGGGAGGCAGTCCTGGAAGGTCATCGGGAAAGACATCGGGGTAATCTCGAACGACGGGAACATCAGTTAACTTCTTATCCTCAGGATCCTTGGCTGCTATGTGAGCTAAGAAGACCGGACAACCTCTACGCATGAATTTTTAGGCTTTCATACACGAAATGATATCCAACTTAGTTCCACTACGATCGCCTTGGATTGTCAAAACTTCACCGCTTGGGAGGGGTATTTTGACCTTTTTCTCGTGACAGACGATTTCTGCATGATTTTTAGTTAACCAATCCATTCCAACAACAACATCGAAGCTTCCCAATTGAACATGTAGGAGGTCTATGGAAAATAGGTGACCGAATAAGTTCAATGAACAATCGGAAAAGAATTCGCCTGTCCCAGGTTGTTTTCCATTGGCTAGCTCGACTAAATACTTAGTGTCTAACCTAGTTGGTGTGATGTTAAGAAGATCTCTAAACTCACTAGACACAAAGCTTTTATCGGAACCCGTATCAAATAGAACGGAAGCATATTGATCATTGAGTAAGAAGGTACCCGTTACGGTATGCGGGTTCTGACGGGGTTCAGCAGCATTAAGAACAAACGCTCGTCCTCGGGCAGGCTCAGTTTCATACTTCTTGAGCTTTGGACATTCATTCCTGCAGTGACATGTGCTACCAACTCGAAGCAGGTGCCCACGGGGTGTGTCTTATATGATTGATTTGGACAGTCTCTGAAGATGTGGCCTTTAGCCTTGCAGTAAATATTGTTGCAGTCCAGAATGTGATGCAAGTTGCACTTACTGCACAGTGGTAGGTTACCAGTGTAACCGGACATTCTTGCTTCTGGTGCGGGGGTAGATGCAACATAAGCCTTCACTGCTTCAGGTGCCTTCACAAAAAAATATGAAGATTTTCTCTTTCTTCCATCATGACTGCGTTTTCACTTACGGTCTGGTTTCAGGATGCTGGAAGGAGTAGAAGGTGCATTCACAACTTTGGGATCAGCAGTTTTCCAAGCAAAGGATATACCCTGACGATTTGCCTGGTAGGTCAGATTGTGAGCCAAACAGAACTGCACTTTGAAGTGTCTCCGGGTTAGAGGCCATTACGCTTCCCTGTATGGCGGGTGAAAGACCCCAGATGTATCTTTCGATCTTTTTGTGAAGTGGGGTTACCATAGTGGGACATATGTGAGCTAACTCGTGAAATAGGCGCGTATAGGCGGCGATGTCAGACCTAATCATAAATAAGTTCCAGAACTCAACTTCCAATCTTTGCAGTTCTTCACGTGGACAGTACTCATCTCGCATGAGCAGCTTCAATTCATCCCAAGTCATCACGTAGGCCAAATCTTTGCCAAGAAATTCAACGTGAGAATTCCACCATGTGAGAACTCCATCTCCGAAAACGCTAGTGGCGTACTTGACTTTGTAGTCCTCTAGGTAGTTACACGTACAAAACACCGATTCCATCTTTTCAAACCATCGGATTAAACCAACTGCCCCTTCAGTGCCCTTGAGGTGCAGTGGTTTGCAATTCATGAAATCCTCGTTTGTGCACTCACGAACACCAGAAAGTAATCCTAAAACCTTGAGAACAATTATTTGCCATTATAGTCATAAATCTTCTGTTGGTAGAAGAAAAGACTTAGTCTTACCACCAGGGGATCCAGCTCGTCTCCCATTGGAAGCGCATTCACGGTCACCTAGGGCGTCAGCTACATGTTGATTGACTAGGGCTTCAATCGTTGCAGCGTCCACGGTCTGAGGGGTGGAAAAATTGTGGGTGGTCCTAGCTCTTGGTGTACGTTTCGACATACTACTTAAATTTACAAAGTAAAATAAGAGTAAGACAAAACACATATCACATATAAGTCAACATAGAATGACATATATATATATATATATATATACACACACAACATCGCCATAATGTAACATAGCATTACGTTAATAAGTAGAGTCATTAGTAGCATACATACCTACAACATACCATACTAGTCCTACAATAGTTCCTACACGATTACAAACATTATTGGGGTGATAATACAGTTTTCACCAAATACAAGTCATAATACATCATAAACACATAACTAGGGGCGACAGTCTCCCCGATTACTACATGACCACTAAAATGGTCCTCGCTCGATCAGATCGAGGATGTCATGGATCTAGATGATGATGATGATAGAAAGCAGCACCCGGATGATGTGTGCAAAATCCTCTGCAGTAGGGTTGCCGGCAGCAAGAGTCTGAAGAGCCTGACGCGCCTCATCTGCAACGCCATATGCATCTGATTGGTGAACATTAAGGGTATCCAAATCATGGTCCGGTGATACGACACGACTCTCAAGGATGGCCAAGTGTGTCTCTAAAGCAGTGACAGCAGCAGGAGGAGCAAGATCGTGAATGGTGTTGTGGAGGCGACGAATCTCCTCATCATGACGTGCAATGCACGCAAACAACGAGGTAACCAGACACTCAACTGGAACACCGGACAAAATGGGTGGAGACGCGGTCACACTAACTGGTGTAGGTGAAACAGGTGGTGCGTCAGACGCGACTGAACTAGCAGGGGTGCGAGGAGTAGGTGGTAACTCGAATGCATCGGTGGAAGTGGACGACTCACCGACCTCAAAAGTTCTACTCGAAAACTTCACCCGTTTCTTGGGTGGGATTAACTCAGGTTCGACAGGTAAATCACGTGGCTCGGGGGATCGGGACCGTCTGTGAGACGTCTCCGAGTCGCGTGCTGGCTCAGTGGTACGCTAACACCTGCGAAGAATCGATTTGCGAGGGGTAAACATGCGGAGAGGACCGGAACGGGTGGATCGGTAAGGGCAAAAAGAAGGTACACACTCGGGTAAAACAGGATCAGATGCAGACAGTGTGATGACCAGGGTATCTTCATCCTCAGCGGAATTAACATCAGCAATGTCAACCGAGTAGGGTGCAGTCTCCTCGGGATCCTCGTCAGACTCCGAGTCCTCCTCAACAGGTCCATCAAGCACGCTAGTAGGTGAACGAGGTGACAATGGTGCCTCAGTGGTAACTAGAGACGCTGGCTGCTCTAAGTCTATGTCGAGCTCCATCTCAGAGTCAGATGACAGATCAATAGGTCCAAAGTTGGCCATGCTGCGACAAAGTTTCCAAGTCATGGTAATAATATATATAGTGCTAATGTGTAGTAATGTACGGCCAGAAAATGCAAGTATTGATGCATGCAAGTATGTCTAACAGAGCTTAGGCTATAGTCTAAATTCTAAGTATGCAATCTAGTTCTATAACCTTGGCTCTGATACCACTTTGTCACACCCTGTATATATGTGTTGCGAGCGAAACAGTTGTATCACAGTCCAGGTCAAGAACATACTCCGGGTGGTTCAACAACTAGAGCCGTTTGTAATTGTTAAGTTTAATTAGAGTAAATTGGAGTTTTCTAAATCATTACGAAACGGAAATTTAGTAATGAGAAGTATAAATTGTTAAAGTTTACAAAACATCAGTTTTCAAAAGATTTGAAGACATGACAACGTCAAGTGTTATGCCAAAAATATCTAATGGCATTCAACCATACTTCAGACTTATGCAAAAGATCCTAAATGTAACAGTCATACATGCAGGTCCATGTAGAAACAAGCAGGGAAGTTCAAGTACCTGGGAAATCATATAAGAAAAACCGTCAACAAATATCCGATTTGTTGGTGAGTTACACAGGTTTAAAGTTGCTATAAGTAAAAGTTAAGTAAATTTCAAAGTGAAAACAGTTTATGCTACTTGTTGAGAATATCATTTTAGACTTGTAAAATGTTACCATGAACCCTGAATTCCGAAACTAACTGATTCCCCACTCCTAGTATCTTTTGTCAAGTTGATACTGCATAACCTGATATAACTATTTGTACTCTTTGACTATTAAAACAAAGTCATGATTGGAGCGACCAAATCAGAGCAGGGGCATTAACACAATAGATCTATTCAAATAGTTACCGTTCCTCGTGAAAAATTAATCGGATTTAGCTAATAGTGGGATTTGATTATAACATGAATGAACATGATATAACAAGTGTGGACACATGAAAAGCACATGTAACTGATAGGTTTACAAAGTCAGATTGTCTAGCATAGCAAAAGTAAGTATGAATTCTCCCCCAAATAGTTGAAAATAGTTAAAGAGAAAATGGGTCGTGAAAAACTCACATGTTCAGAAATTGGTAGTGATGATGCAGTTAACCAAGAGATGCTGTCATAAATTATAAGACATTCGGTTTTCAATAAATTGGGTTGAAGTCTAAGTCACTCCAATTTGGTTGGTCAAGTCCTGACGTCTTGATAGCCTTAGGGTTGAATGATTGTAAATGTCAATTTACACGTGTGCAAATATCCGATTTTACGTTTATTTAGAAATAACATTATATATATTTTTTAAATAAATAAAAATATATAAATATTCCCGAAAATTAGTTAAGTTGATAAGTATTTATGGAAATAAATATTGCACCAAATAAATTTTCATAGGAAATTTAGTCAAAATCGGGCGTTTCCACAATAATTGTCGATTACACGTTATTTATCCGTTTTTGTCAGAAGTTATTTCGGATAATAAAACTATGGTCATTTTCTGTCCTAAATTCGGAAATAAAGTTTCCACATGTCGGTTTTCAGAGTTTTGTCGGTTTTGTCGGTATTGTGCCGGTTTTGCCGTTTTGGTCCCGTTAGCCCACTTTATGACACCGTTAGGTTTCCAAATTCACCATAAATGTTTGTAAACACAATTTTATTCCCAAAACACTTTGTTTAACTCATTTTGACCATATTTGAATATCTTTACAAAAATCAAGTTTCCGGTCCCGTCGGGTGTCCGTTTTAGTCCCGGTTTTTTTTCAAATTCAAGTATTTTGATAAGGAATCTTTTGGCAATACATGCTTTATGTTCAAAGTAAACTACCCATTTTGGTTTCTAAGCAAAGACATGTGTAAAAACTTCAATATACTATGTTTTGTACATATTATGGCATGATAATCACTAGCATAAGTAGGTAGTAGCATTCTACACATGAGAACATGAAAATAGTTACTAGAAAGTAAGCTTTTATGAACATAACCATTAGCTACAAGTCCGACGTTAGATCTTTCATTTGATGTGTTGGCAAGCCTTTGCTAGATCCCCAGCCATCTTCCATGCGGATATGCAATATACTCGCACATTCTTATCAATCACTCCCCATTCACCCTTCAGGATAATGGATCGAGAGCAGCGAATAAGGGATCCCATGCCGCATGTACAGGTGGATGAAGATTCTGATGAAGACTGACAGGTATCTCCCTCCCAAGTGGACTGCACGAAAATATTCTAGTACTTTTGATACATTGACAATAGTTAATAACATTTTGGTTCTCGTATGTGGACGACGACACATTGCAATTAGTAGTTTATCTTTTGTTTAGTTTAACTGTGTTGTGGCTTGAGAAGTTTAGAAAGAGGTACATGGAAAGATTTACAGCTAACTGGACCAGGAGGTCAAAACAGTATGACGTGGTAATCAGTCCACGGGTAAACGTCCTGTTTTCAGAGGAAACTCTGCCCAATTTTCCTAACCCTTGATTTTTCTTTTACATTATCCGTAATCTGAATATAATTTCACACATTGAGGACAATGTGCAATTTGAGTGTGGGGATGGGAATGGTTTGGGTAAAAATCCGGGATATAACTCAAACTTTTGCTATGTCCAGACTCAAGCCTTACACAAAACTTCCTTGGAAAACCGGCTTCTGTACTGCCTAAATTTTTTTCAAAAATTTATTGTTCTTCTAAGAAATATGTCCAAAAAGTTCTCCTCCTCTCATTTATCAAAATTTATATCCATTAGTTTATAAATACCCCCAAAGACTTGAAATAACATTCTTATTGACAAGAGAAAATCAAATTTATTTAATTACGAACTTACATTTTCCCTTTTCCCTTGACAGTGAGAATTTGAGCCTTTATAGCATGATCACCTATAAAAACATGCTCTTTTCTTGTCTTTGAGAGAAACCGGGTAAATGCGATAGAGGTAGAACCTTGATATGATAATATGTTCCAAGACGAACAAAATCAGAAGCCACAACATCAAAGGATTGAGACACCTAGGATTTCTCTTCTCATCTTATTCTCTACCCAAAAATACCCCCTAGTAAGCCCCTTTGAGCCTAAACATTTTCATTTCTTCAAACCCATCATACTTGCAGAATAAACCCCCTCTGCAATGTACCACATAAACCCTAAACGTTTTCTTTTGCACCCCTTTATTTTAGTAAATAAATGGTATTTCGAAAAAAGCTTTCAAAAGTAAAAAGTTTTCACTTTCTTCTCAAAAACCAATAACAAGGCATGAAGTCTAGACGGATCTTAGACTTTATACCCGTTGTCTATGAAAAAAATAATAATAAAAAAATAAAATAATAAAATAAATAAAGGGAACAATCCCCTTAGAAGCAGAAAAGCTACTTGCCTCTAGAAGATTCATTTAGAAAATAGTGAAAACCCAAACTTTTTGAAAAGCAATAAAAAACCGTTTATTTACACTTTTTACCCTTTTTAAATAAAACCATCCTACCCTTACCCCAAGCCTACCCTTGAAAGCCCTCATGATGATCCAGTGACTTCTGATGAGATCGGTGGCGGTTCGATTGCATGTCAAGCATATGCTCTATGTTTCATTGCTACCTTGGCATGAGTGTCCATCCCAAAAATCTCCAACCAAGAGTGACGAGTGACCACTTGTGAGGCATGTAAGTAAGAAATTAAATAAATTTATGAGTAGGCTTGTCAATAATAAAATTATTTCAACCAAGAAGGTAAGAAATAAATTAATGGAACAAAATAAGAAAAATGGAGGAGGTAAAACTTTTAAAAGCATAGGTCTTGACGAAACACTAAAATGAGGATTTGGGATGTGTCAAATCCCCTTATTATGAAGTTTTGCTTGAGGACAAGCAAACGTTTGAGTGTGGGGATATTTGATATACGCTAAACCATATATATTTATTAACTTAAATATCCTCACAAATCGGGATAAAACCTAGCTACTAACAACAAAACAAAGCAATTTTGTTTTCTTTTTAGTTTTTCAGGTTTTCTAGAGCCAAAGTACAAAAAGGAGCATTATCTAACAGAAAAGGCAAAGAAAATACAAGAGTTTAGTAAACACCGCTCTAGCACAGCCCGTGCCTCATCCAGCACGCCCCGTGCCCGACCCGGATTGGCTCTGATCAGCACCCCGTGCCTCTGACTTAGCACACCCCATGCCGCTGACCTCTCTGACACGGCACGCCCCGTGCTCCGCCCAACACGCCCCGTGCCACTGACATCAGAAGACACAAAATTCTGCTCGTCTGACACAGCACGGTCCGTGCTTGATGGAGCATGCCCTGTGCCATTCTCCAGGATTTGCCTATAAAAGCATGCTCTCCCTTACTTCTCAACTTGCTCAATTCTTTCCTCTCCCCCTCACTTGTAGATTAGTTACCGAGCCACTTGGTTCCTTTGTATCTTCACGTATATAAGAGTCTATAAGAAATTCAACCAGTTTAGAAAATGAAAGTATTTTGTCATATGAAATCTTCTTTTACTGGCTGGCAAATATTTAAGCCATGATTGGCCAAATTCTTACACTTGATTGGGATTAACAAACTTTTAACGAGTCTTCAAGTTGTTTTTATTGCAATGGTCCAAGGTGTGTCTAATCACTTTATAAAAACCCTTTTTATTGAAAGTGTATTACTGATTTTCTGAACCAAGTGTGCTTCACGTATCACAGACCATTTAGGGAGTCGAAATACCAAAGGTCGGACCTGTGACACCCGGTCGGGGGACGATGCATGATCCGAAAGGTGACTCGCGCCCCATGGTACATGATACGTTCGAGGTCCTTATGTCTATGTAAGCAAACTCGGCTGACCACGCATGTGCGGGCTGAAAGTATTTGGTTGGGAACGAGGGTTGGTAATATTTTATCACTTCATGGGACCGAGAGGTACGTGTTTGTGAACTTGGCTCTGGTCAGGCATACATTACGCGAAAGCGGTGTACAGAACTAGTCTTAGCCCCTTAAAAAGATCATTTTTATAATAATATAATCTGGCACGCAGTGTTGTTTCCCTGCTGGTTCATGACGACGTGTCGAGTACGGTAAGTTTGCCGGGTTCGAGGACCCCGTAACTAAGTGGCATTACATCACTTCATTTGTCCACTGGCAGCACCTTCCATCGACATTCGTACTCCTCGCAGACGATTAGGATCAAAGATCCATTATATATATATATATATATATATATATATATATATATATATATATATATATATATATATATATATAGGGGATGGATCATAATGAAAACCAGATGTTGAGTTGCGAAAAACCACGAAAACAACTACTAAAACCTCTATAACTTCCTCATACGTTAATAATTTTTGTAAGTGATTTGCATCAAAAGTCATTAAATTTATGTCACGCTTTAATTCTGGGAAAAAAATTAAACATATAAAGTTTCGTGATTTTTTTTATTATTGCACATGTGCAATAATACGTATTAATTATATTACACATGTGCAATATTAACAAAAAAAAATAATTTTTTTTTAAATTTTTTCAACAATTAAAGATAACAGAATTATAAGATCTATGGTATAATTTTTATCAAAAATATTAACGTATGAAAAAATGATAGAGGCTTTAATATTATTGCACATGTGCAATAATAATTTTTTATTGCACATGTGCAATAATAATTTTTTTTAAAAAACGTAGAATTTTTTTTAATTTTCTCCAGAATTAAAGATAAAAGAATTATAAGATTTATAGTGCAATTTTTTATAAAAAATTTTAACATATGAAAAAGTTATAACAGGTTTTAATATTATTGCATATGTGCAATAATAATAATAAAAAAATTATTGCACCTGTGCAATAATAATTTTTAAAAAATGTAGTTGATGTTTTTTTAAAATATTTTTCCAGAAATAAAGTTAACATAATTTTAAGGATTTTAGTGCAAAATTTCTATAAAAAATATTAATCGTATGAACAAAGTTATAAAGGTTTTAATATTTGTTTTCACGGTTTTTCGCAACTCGGAGAGTTGTTTTCACATGATCCTTACCCTATCTATATATATATATATATATATATATATATATATATATATATATATATATATATAGTAGTAAAAACTATTTTCCCTAAAAAAATAGACTTTGGTTAAACGTAAACAAAGATTGAGTACTGGGAGCTCTCATTTTCCATTGTGTCATGCTCGACCCCGATTCAACTTACCACTACTATACTGTCCATGATGGGTATACTTGCCCGTGTAATGTGGTGAAATGGTAGTTTTCAAGTAAATAATGTATTATAAATTTAAAAAGCTTTAGCTGCTACACAGGTATGATAAATTGCCATATTTTTAGAACACCTCAGCACACACCAGGAGGGCCGGTTCATTCGAAAAAGAAAGAAGTAGGGAAGTAGCGACGAATAGGAGGTTCGCGAAGGGGAAAAAAGAGAAAGAAAAAGATTGGGGTGGACGGGATTCGAACTCGGGTTGCATGGGGTTCAAACTGAAAGGTGGCGGCTTGCATGGGTGACATATACGTCGTGCATATGATCGAGCTTTCATCGTGGAGGATGACGAGGTTGTTTACAATTGAATTGGACGTAAGAAATTCGTCATTAACGTAAAATAAGTTTACAAGTCTCGATGGATGCCATTGGTGTCTAAATATATAGTGTCATGCTCATGATTATCATAAAAATGTTTTTTCGCAATAAAATACATTGATTATAATCGTGTACTAAAATAGTTTTACGCATAAATTGTAAACGTTAAACGTAATAATGATTAGTTAAAATTATACGTAACAACGAGAATAAAATAAATGAAATCCCAAGATGATGGGATCATGAGTTATTCATTTTATTACAAAGGTGACAGAAAGTAGATAACGTGTCTGGTTAGTCGCCTTTTTATTATTAAAATTCCAACGACTATTCCGTGTGAAACATTGTTAAATTCAGGTAATGGTTGTTTGTTCTGATAAGGCTACGTCAAGACTACGACTACGTTTGCATATAAAGATACTAAATTATTAAAATTCAGCATGTTGCACGTAAATATATATGTAAAACATGTA
Source organism: Deinandra increscens subsp. villosa (assembly GCA_039602395.1). Classification (NCBI taxonomy): domain Eukaryota; kingdom Viridiplantae; phylum Streptophyta; class Magnoliopsida; order Asterales; family Asteraceae; genus Deinandra; species Deinandra increscens. The sequence continues at coordinate 84,044,019 of JBCNJP010000010.1, read as the reverse complement.
GCACATAAGTATATATTGTTGTTTAGACCATCGGAAACTTACAGGGTGTCACAGAAATCAACCAAATGACCAAGTTCTACATTCTATCAAAATGAGCTATACGACCAAATTCATGTTTGGCGATACGACCGTATCGCAACTCATCAGCTTATAAAACTGATGACAAAACTAATACGATCGATTTAGGTTAAGTCATACAGCTGTATTAAGACATCCGGCCGTATCAGGACCTTTGATATGCGAGAGTATTGAGTTGAGACAAATTTGACCACATATTCACCCAAACAACCCACACATGCGATACAATCATATTAAAAAAAATGACCATACAACCGTATTGAGGGTCAGGACATAATGTTGATTTTGTTGTAAATTTTATCATTAGAGTGAGGTAAGGAACCGAGCCTAGTCAGTATGATGTTGTGCTAAATGAAATGCACCTATGATTGTTTAGGTCATCTATGATAGACCCCGCCCCCCCCCCCCCAACACCATTTCTAAATTATGATTTTTTCACCATTCTCAGCCATTTTCACCAACAAAATCAACACCCCGTGCAGAAGTTTCAACCGGAGAAGAGCTACGGAATCTCCAAAGCTTGAATCGGTGCTACCCGTAGCCATTTGCAGAAGCGGTGGATGTGGACCTGATGAAATCAACGGAGCTTCAATCGCTGGTACTAATTTTTTATTTGGTCTTCTCGCAAATCACCAGAGCTTCAGTCGATGGCGGTGTACTAATCTTTGATTTGTTCCTCATCACTTATTCAAGATCAAAATAAACCATCAGTTCTGCCGGATTACTCTTCATTTTATATAGAAGCTTGTTAGAAGGGATCTAGGGCTTCCGAACCTAGTGGTCTTGGTGGTGGTATTCATGTTTTTTTTGGCGATCGGCTTTGTTGTACGTAGAAAATGGCGATACGTGGTGGCGAGGAGATTAAGAGACTTTTGATTCTTGCATCGGAGGAGGCAGCTAGGGCTGAGATTGAGGCTACTGTAGGTGAGCTTTATGGTGGTGGGTGATATGGAGATCCAAATATGATCTAGATGATTAGAGGGTAGATATAGAAGAAAAATATATTTTTTTTATGGAAGGGTATTTTTGTCTTTTAAAAAAATAATTAACAGAAAACGTAAAAGGCGTTAAAAAAAGGTCCAGAATTGAAACAAAAATGAAATGTTTGGTCTGAAATCAAATTTTTTTTAATTTTTGGACTGAAATGGTTAAATGAATCAAATCTCAAGGACGAAAAAGAAAATTAACTATAGTTTTTTTCTTTCAAGAAAAATTGCGAAAACAAATTATTTAAGTAAAACAAAATTAAATATTTAATGAAATAATAGAAAAAAAATAAAACAGGTAATTGACACACATGGTGATAGATGAGACTTGGTAGTGAGAGGTCACAAGTTTGATTCCTGAGCTTCCATGTTTTACCACATGCCCGTTCATGGAGGTGGATTTTTCATAGAATAAGCTTAACCGGTATAAATACACTGAATTTTCAAAGCATTTGCTTAGCGTTTAAAAAAAAGGTAATTGGCACATATTTGATGGTCCGATGGCTTTAGACATATGAAGTTGGATTTGATTAAATTTGGGCAAACGCCCATGAGCACACTCACGGTGAAGGACACCACACCTATTATTTTCCTCAAACCAAAGAATTCTGATGAAACTGTAACAGATACAAATTGGCTTAACTCTATGAATGAATGAAGAAATGAAAGCATTACATAGTAATAAAACATGAGAGTTGATTTGTCTCTAAAAAGAAAACCTATATGGTTTAAGTGGATATTTAAGATTAGTTACAAGTTGACGGGTCAAATAAAAGATCTAACGTTAGACTTGTAGCTAATGGTTATGGTCGAAATGAATGAATTAACTTTGATGAAACATTTTCTCTTCTTGAGATAATGGTTACCTTTAGGTGTATGATCATTTGATACTAATAATGTTTTCTTAGATGCTAATAATATTTTCTTAGACGATATGGTAAAACAAGATGTTTATTTGGGTTACGAGAATGATATTATTTCAAAAATAAAAATCAGCTGATGTGGAGTGGTTAAATCTTTGTATCGATTAAACAACTCGTAGAATAAAAACCGTTCCAAAAAAACTCATAGAATAAAAAGCTTATCAGTGTATTATTTGAGTTAGAAATTTAACAAACTAAATGTGCTCATTCTATGTTTATTAGATATAAGGATTCTATGTTTGTTGTTCTTGTTAGGGGTGTGGATGGTTCGGTTCGATCGGTATTCAGGCCCAACCGAAACCAATACATTCGGTTATTTGGTTTTTGTAACTAATTGGTTTACCTTATGGTCGGTTTTGGTCAATTAATCATAAACTTTGTGTGACTCAATTTTTTTTTTTGGCTTGAAATGAAGTTACTACAATATAGTTGACTCTTGACATGAAATATATAACTTATAAATTAGCCAACTGTTCTTGTCATTTTTTATCAGGGTCTGGTGAATCTAATTAAAATGTGATGCTTTGGTCTGCTGCTATATCATCAATAGAAATCAACATATCATTCATAATAGAGTTAAACACTTTTGAGATTTTATCTATATTTTTAAGAGGGAAAATCTCAGCTAAAATTATTTGCCAATTGATTCAAAATATCAGTTAGCATATGTCTTAAAAAAAGGTTACTTGTTATTCAACATGAATTATTGTGTATAAATCTTTCAACAAGTTAGATGTGTTTGGCTATTGAATTAGGGTCACGTGTTGAAAATTGAAATGTTCATGTTTTTCAATTCAATATACAATTCTTATGGGCTTTTAATATTATTTTTCTTTTGCCTTTTGTATGGGCTTTGTCATGATGGTCTTTTCAGTTGCTATTGATAAAGATGGGCTGATATATATGGTTGACACTAGAGTTGCAAATTTCCAATTGGTTACGGAGTTCTAATGAGTTAGTAACCGATTTTTCTAACAGATCTACTGACTGATTTTTCTAACCGATACTAACCGGTTATTTCCTAACCCGGTTACTAACTGACTCTAATAAGCGGTTACTAATCGGTTACCACTTTTCAAGCAACCGATTAGTGCTTATACACTTATATTTTTACTAATACACATACAGAGAGAAGTTCACGTAAGAAGTTTATGCAAAATAAGAAGGATAAGAAGGAGGGCAAATCTGGAAACATGCATATTTTTCACTTTCCCCCTAATTATTAAAACGTTTATAACTTTTACATACGATATTATTTTTTTATAAAAATTTCACCAAAAAAACAAGCGTTTTTTTATCTTTAAAACCCATACAATATTGCTATATATATTAAAAAAAATTGTGAATGAGCTGAACATATAACACAACGACCTGAACATATGACACAATGACTTGAACATTGTTCAGATCATTGTGTCATTGTGTCATATGTTCAGGTCATTGTGTCATTATGTTATATATTCAGGTCAATTGTGTCATATGTTCAGGTCGTTGTTTCATATGTTTACGTCACTGACATAATTTTTTTATTTTATTTTTTATATAGCAATATGGTATGGGTTTTAAAGATAAAAAAACGCTTGTTTTTATGGTGTAATTTTTGTAAAAAAATAATATCGTATGAAAAAGTTATGAAGGTTTTAATAATTGGGGGAAAGAGAAAAAGATGCAATTTGACCAAATTGCCCCTCCATGTACCTGACCATTTATTTTTTTGTTTTAATTAAATGATTAAATCTGGGCCCTTGATCATCAGATCTAACGGATGAGAAGACTTCTTATCCTTCTTATTTTCACTTAACTTCTCATTATAACCTCACTCTACACATACATATACACTAATACACATATATCCTTAACTTAATAAAAGCACTAAAATGGTTGTATGTCTCTTTTGTAGGGGGTCCACATAAGCAGTGTCACATGTTAAAACCATATTCAATTATCAATTTATTAAATTACCAATTAAGACTAATTACCAATTTTTGTCCAAACTAAATTTTTATTTAAAAAAAAATTGACAAACTTAATGTGGATTTGATAAATCTACTGAGTAATTTGGGTCTTTTTAATGAACTTAATCAACAGTAAGTGAAAAACGTGCAAACCACAAGGACGAAAGCCGTAATTTACTCTTTCGTTAATGTATTAAATTAGGAATTACGTCATTTATAGTTTTCAAATCTCTTAACTGTTTTTTTTAATTTATCTAATATTATGAACGTAACTTCAAACCGTGTAATACAAGGGTTACTAACCTGATATATACTAACAGATATACATGATACATATATATATATATATATACACGTACATATATACACCAATACACAAACATTTATATACTAATACCACATACATTTTACATATATACACATATACACTCATACATATACATATACATACACATATACACATACATATACACTAATACAACAACAACAACAGAACCCAGTAAAGTCCCACGAATAGCACATTGGTACTATTAGTAGGGTTTGGGGAGGGTGGGATGTAGGCAAACCATACTCCTACATTTCGAGTAGAGAGGTTGCTTCCAGGGAGACCCCCGGCTCCGAAACCACAATAGAAAACGACACCGAAAAACTAAAGAGAAAGGGAACAAAAAGAAAAACCACAATTCAAAGACACCCAAAAAGGGACGAGAAACTACAAATAAAAATAATACTAACAATAATAATAATGAGAAGAAGAAGAATTATTAATAATATATATTACTTAAATGAATAGTAAGAAAAGATTAAAATTAATTTATAATAATAATAAAAATAATAAAATCAGTAAATAAATAAAAACTAAGGAAAAAATCACATTAACTAAAACAAATGAAAAGATAGAAAAAAAAAACGAACAAGACTCCTCTAAACGTCTTTAGCCTTAATCCTACGTCTCCACGATGCCCTATCTTGGACCATATCCTCAGAGAGATGCAGGTCTAGCAAATCTATACATAAACACTAATACATATACATATACACATAGACACACTCGCACATACACACACACACACATATATATATATATATATGTATATGTATATATACGGGACGTATAGAGTGAAAACTCTCTCTAACCTTGAAAACCATGTGTTTACATATGTACAAACAAAAAATTCTTTTTATTTTTGAGATGGATTCTACATTCAGTTTTTTTACTTTTGGTGAAAAGAAAAAACAAAAAAATGCTTAGTGGATTTTTTTTATAAATTTTTTTCCCTTGTTTACATATGTATTTTGCCCATATATTTTTTTTACATATGAATTTTCCGAGAACGAAAAAAATATTTAGTTTATCGGAATTTTTTTTATAAAAAAAACTAACCATTCTTTCTTAACCATCTTTGAGATCCTAACTAGAAACACGTTTTAAAACAATGTAGTTATGTTTTTTAATTGGAGGTTAGGGTTTTCACAGTTAAATGAGAATTTTTTGTTTTGACAATTTTTTAAAACAAAATCTCAACCACTAATTTTAGGTGGGGACCACTATAATTAATTAGGAGTTTTCCATATATATAAGAGTTAAATACGATTTGTATCCCTGTGGTTTGGTGATTTTAACCCTTTGAGTCCATTTTCTAAATTATTAACAAATCTTGCCTCGTGGTTGCATTTTTTTGTCATTTGAGTCCCTAGGACTAACGGAGTTAAAACTTTGGTTAAATCTAAGGGTATTTTAGTCATTTTACAAATCAGAGGACTATTTTCTACAACAGTATAGATGAAGGACTGGTTCTGTAATTTAGTTCAAATAATATTATATATATATATATATATATATATATATATATATATAAAGGACTGTTTCTGTAAAAAATGTCACCGACCACCGACACCCAACCCTACCCCACTTGCTTTACCATATTCCACCACCACCGTAACAATCTCCGACAACGGCATCCGTCGAGATCGTCAGCCTCCGGTGAAGAACCGAAATCGCGATCTTCACTGTAAAGCTTCCTCTGAGGAAGACACGGCTTGCAACCGGTCTCCGGCGTCTCAGATTTGAATCAGTGATGGGTGGTGCTCAGGGGCGCAGGTTAAGAGGGGCGGGCGGGGGCGACCACCCCTCCGGTTTTTCCGTTCAGAAGTACTAATTTTTTATATTTTTAAAATTTTTTTATATATATTGGTAATCGCCCCGTCGAATTATTTTTTAAAATTTTTTTTAGCCCCCTTGGGTTTTTTTACGTATACATTTTTTGCCCCGTTGAGTTTTTCTTAAAAAAATACATCGACTAATAGTATAAAAAAATTGTTCCATTAAAAAAAAAAGAGTTATTAGTTTAGTTTGAGGGTGAAAAATGTCAATTCTATAATAGTAATAATAAAAAGTGTAAATTCATATTTCCACCCCCAATTAATTACTCAAATCCCCACCCAAATCTCAATCCCAATTTCAAATCCCCAAATCCCTAAAAAAAAAGAAACAACCAGCGCCGATCGGTCCTCCAAATCCCCATTGACGACCTCCGCCTGGCCGCCTCCACCACTCACGAGTAACGCCGGCGCCGACCTCCGCCTGACCGCCTCCACCTGACGGCTAATACCGCCGCTGCTTGCTGCTGTATCGCTGACCCCACTCGCCCCGACCTCCCGCCGGCCGCCTGGCCCCCTTCCATAATTGCTGAAAACTTTGATTCAGATTCCATAATTGATGAATTCAAAGATCTTAAAGGTCGTCGGGCAGAATTGTGATTCTTGTTTCAGGTACACGCCATTTTCCAAAGATCTTTAGTTGCTTTACAAATATCTAGTTTTATATGTGTAAGTGGCATTGCAACAATGTTTTTTTTATAAATATCTACTTACTTTTCAAATATTAAGACTATTGAGTATATATAATTTTTAGACTCGACACACGAGTCACTCGACCCAACCCGACCCGACCCGAACCGGATGGTCAACCCCAACCGGATGGTCAAACTGAACATAGCGATACGGAATTTTTTTACACCAAGACTTTTCGCCCCCACGAACTTTTTTTTCAAGCTCCGCCATTGGTGGTGCTGTACCGTGATGGCGGCGGCGCAGTTGGCGGAGAGAAAAGTTCTGATCTGGAGCGATGGTGTCTTCGGCGGTTCATACAACAGGAGAAGAAGTTCATTCCAGGAATCGATTACGTCGAGAGATTTCAATCGTAAGTTCTCGATGCATCTGCTAGAGTCGAATCGGTTGTGTGGATCCTCAAAGTAATAACAATTTTCTAAATCTGTTAGTTAATCTTCGTTCTGAAATCCTTGTTTAAATGATTTTCAGTAATCGGATGGATTTCTCTAAGAACAAGAACTTTTTTTCGAATCGTTGTATCGTACGATTGAAAAGTGCGCATCGGTTGTTATTGTCATTCAATAGTTGTGTTGAGATGTATTAATTTTTTTCAAAAAACGCATCGGAGGACTGCTTCTGCGGAATCTTAATTGTGTTTTTTATATTTTCTCGCCGGACGGCAATAACCTGTGATTTTGCTCACCTTTCGTTGTATCGGCGATGATCTAAGATCGACGGTGGCGATTTCTTCGGCGGTGGTAGACGGTCAAGTAGACAGCGGCGATCTCCGGCGGTGGTGGATCGAAGTTCATCGATTAATGATTCGGTGAGAGAGAGAGACTTTGTTTTTTAAATTTATTTAATAATGTTACAAAAATAGTCCCTTAATTTTGGTAATTTATCTAAGTAGTACCTTCTAAGTAAAATGACTAAAATGTCCCTTTCACTTAACTGGAAAATTTAACCCTTGTTAGTCCCAGGGACTCACTTGGATACAAAATGCAAACCCAATGACTCAAATGACAACAAAATGCAACCATAAGACGCTACTTGTTAATAATCTGAAAAATGGACTCAAATAGTTAAAATCACCAAACCACAGGGATGCAAATCGTATTTAACTCTATATATAAATAGTGGCTTAGAATGGTTTTCAAAACCAATTGGTTCACAAATTATTCTCTCCCTATATATATATATATATATATATAAGGTTAGGATCATGCGAAAATACATATATTACGAAAACGTGAAAACACATATTAAAACATCCATAACTTCTTCATACGTTAATATATTTTTTTAAATTTTGCACCAAAAGGCTTAAAATTATGTTATCTTTAATTTTGAAAAAAAAAATTAACGTTCCATTTTTTTTTTTGGTCTGTGATGCACATGTGCAGCACAAAAAAAACTCATACTTGCAGCACACAAAAAAAACCCTCATACGTGTGGCATATATTAATATTTTTAAAAAGAAATTGCACCTTAAATCTTATACTTGTGTTTAGAATTAAAGAAAAAAATAACATTTTATAATTTTTTTAATTCTATGTGGCACATTTGCACTATGTAGCACTATCATTAGTACCATAAATGTTTTAGTGTTTTTTTATAAGTTTTTAACATAATGAGTGTTTTTTTCGCATTATAATTCGTCTTTGTGCAGTACTAATGATAATGATGCACATGTGCAGCACAAAAAAAAAGACGAAACGTTAATTCTTTTCTAGTTTTTTTTTCCATAATTAAAGATAACATAATTCTAAGACTTTTAGTGTGAATTTTATAAAAAAAAACATTAACGTATGAAGAACTTATGTAGGTTTTAATATTGCTTTTCATGTTTTCGAATAAAATGTGTTTACATATGATCCTATATATATATATGTGTGTGTGTGTGTGTGTGTGGTGAGGTTCATTGTAAACATTTTCATATGTGAAATAGCTCTTTTTCACATGTGTTCACATGTGAAATTTTTTGAATAATGAGAAAAAAAAAGAAATTAATCACAACCATTAGATCAAGAGATCTAATAATGAAAAAAATGTGTCTACATGTCTACACTTATGTGGGTGTCTACATGTCTACCATTATGTGGGTGTCTACATGTCTACCATTATGTGGGTTTCTACAATGAACTATATAGTGAAAAGTTTATTGTAGACACCCCCATAAGTGTAGACATGTAGACACATTTGTTCACCATTAGATCTCTTGATCTAATGGTTGTGATTAATTTCATTTTTCCTTTTTTTATTTTTTTCTCATTATTCAGAAAATTCACATGTAAAATAAGAGTTATTTCACATGCGAAAGTGTTTACAATAAACCTCACCCTATATATATATATATATATATATATATATATATATATATATATAGGATAAGGATCAATGGAAAACCTCACCTTTTTGAAAAACCTGGAAAACTCATCTTACACCATTGATTAGTTAATCTATGGTTTAAAATGAATGTGTCATTTTTGAAAATAATTTAAAATCTATTTAATGCACCAAGGGCATTATAGACATACCATATTTTTATTAATAAATTTTTAAATCAATTTTCTCTCTCCTATCTCTTCTTTCCTAAACTCTCTCTCTCTCTCCCTCTCCTTTAATTTCAAATTTTCAGGCCAAAATTTAGAAAGAAAAAAAATTAATTTACAAAAGAAAAAAATCGTTGATCATCAGCTCATCACCACTGTAACGATTGTTACATCGTTGTAACAATAATTTTAGTTTCTTTTCAAGAAAATATACGATGGTTACATAGGTGTAACCATTCAGAAAAGTTTGTAAATTGTATTCGTGGTTCTATTGTTTCTAGATCTAATTACACGTATGTAACACTTTTATTTCATATGTTTTTAATTGATGTTACACGAATGTAACACTATGTATTTTCTTTCTAGAACGTATGAAATTATTTCACGTGATTACGCATTTAATCGGTATTACATAAATGTAAGTAGTTATTACACGTATGTAAATCACATGTTTTTAACTGATGTTACACGAATGTAACACCGTGTATTTTCTTTCTGGAACATTATGAAATTGTTTCACGTGATTACGCATATGATAGTATTACATAAATGTAAGTAGTAATCTTCTATCAACTTCTTTCTTTCTAGGTAACTTTTTTGAATGGTTACACGTATGTAACCATCGTTTATTTCTTGAAAATTAAAATTATTGTTACAACGATGTAACAATCGTTGTGCTGGTGATGAACTGCTGATTAACGATTTTTTTTCTTTTGTAAATTAGGTTTGTTTGTTTTTTTTTTTAAAAAATTAGTCTAGAAATTTAAAATTAAAGTAGAGAGATATTTTAGGAAAGAGTAAATGGGAGAGAGAAAATTGTTTAATCAATTTATTAAAAATAGAATACAAAAATAGATTATGTCAAGTTACCATATTGTCCTTTATATAAAAGAAATATTAAAAACAAAAGAAATACTGTGATTGGTTGAAAAAGGTTTTCCAGGTTTTCCAATAACTAGAGGGTTTTCCAATGATCCTTTTCCTATATATATATATATATATATATATATATATATATATATATATATATATATATATATAAACACTAATACACATACATATACATATACACCAATACACATATATATAAATACAAATATATACTAAGGGAATGAATATTGTAACACCCCGATATTCACGTACTAGGTAACTACGTATCTTATTATGTTTACCTATGTGTTTTTATTATGAATATGTGTTGGGAAATAATGTTATATGAATAAACACATGTCTATATGATAAAAATGATGAACGGGTTTAGAAATGATAAAACATGAATAATTACATGTTTTAATTGAAGATATATGTGCAAATACGTGTTTAAATAGTAAACGAATGAATCATAAGTGTCCCGACACTTAGAAGTTATTGAAAATGTATCCTAAAATGATTCCTAACATGAAATGATAAGTATACTAAAGTATGAGGGGCTAAAACATAATTTAGCAATAGTGAATAAATAGATATATATATAAGTATATATATATTACCGTACGTATCCCGAGCCTTAAAAACCCTAGAAAATCTTAGAATTATGTTCCCTAATGTTTTGGGGCATAAAATAACAAAACTATAAAAGTTTAAGGGCATAGAATGCAATTAATAGAACTAGAGGGGCTAAAAATGTAAAATACAAAAATCTGCCCGGAATACACTGGCTCGCGTATCGTGAGCCATTACCACCATCCCTTCGCGATACGCGAGGGGGGTCGTCTGCATCAGCACGCTTTCTGGTTCGTTTTTCTCCACGTATTCGGACTTGCAGCTTACGTTTTGCCTTCATACGCGTCGAATCTTGGTCGTGGGTCACCATGGGACGTGTAAGGATGTTGGGACGCATCTTATAATATAGATACATGCCTCAATTCATCCGAATTCCTCACAAATTCACCAATTCTCCCTCCAAAAACCCTAAAAGAACCCAAAAACTTCCTCAATCAAATTCGCACTAACGGTGAGGAGTTAAGGTCCGAAATTCTGCAGTTGAGCTACCCTAGGTATGATCTAAAATTACCTCTTTCAGTTTTTTCTAATTCAATCTCTAAGTATGCTTTCTAGAAACGATGTAAAATTAGGGTTCTTGAGCTTGTTTTGTCAAAATCGGGAGATCGGGTGGGAATTAGGGTCTGAATTTTTGTAGGTAATCCTAATTTAATGTGTTTTAAGAAAGCCCTAAGTTTATTTCACAATTGGAAAAGGTTTGGTAAAGGTTTTGTTAACGAGTCAAAATTAGGGTTTTCATAACGTTGTTCTGCCCAAATTGACTAAACAATATTGAAATAAGCTTCGGTCTTTTAAAGGATATTATAAAATGTTATAATGGATAATACCCTCAGTTGGTTTGAATTAAAAATGAGTTTTGATAATAAAACGAGAAATTTATGAAATTACGGTTTCTAAATATGATTATTTAATATAAAATAATCCGGAAGGTTTGGGGACTTGAATTTTGGTATAGTGACATGTTTATACATATTATAAGTGTATATGAAGTTAAAATAAATAAATAATGAAGTATTAAAAATACCGAGTTAATCGGATATTAGAAGTTCGTGCGAACCGGAAGGGTAGGCGCCTGTACACTGTGGTTTCTGGCATAGCGAGGGTGTTGCATAAATCCCAACTGGGAAATGGCATCCCTCCCAGGGCGATCTTGGAGTGAGTATCTACTTATAGGAATGCACGTCTTCATAATTATCAATAAAAGAAAATAATATGCCTCCAGGGCATTTTGGTTATTTTGACCCTTAAAAAGTAAATAAACTTAATAATATATATTATTAAGTAAATAAAGTGTTAAAATAAACATAAGAGGTGTTTATTATATAAAACATTGCGTTAACGACATACAATACGCAATTAGGTTTAATCGGAAGGGATAACGGAGGTTCTGTCTGAAAATACTACCTAAGAGCATAAGGTGAGTTCTATGAGCCCACTTTTAAATGTTATAAATGTTTTAATGTTTTCGGGCTGATATACATGTAATGATATATATTCAACTGTTTACTTGAAAAGTAATTGAGTTAAATGCTTTTACGTGTTTTGTGTTGATACACATACGTGAAATGTTTTAATGCCTATAACTGTTTTAAAGTTATTATTACCTGTTATTACTCTTTTCGGGAAGGTTATAATGAACGGGTAATAAAGAAGTTAACTTTTAAAGAAAAGTTTCAAAAGAGGAAAATGAGTTTTTGAGGATAAAGGAAATGACCCTTGGGGTTATTTTAAAGAAGTTTTGATCTAAGCACAGATTGTCTGGTAAGAGGGGGGTTGTACAATCCAAGCAGTGGAAATAAAGCCACTGGAGTAACGACGGTTACTCAAGAGGTCGGGAGGCGACGGCCAACCGAAAGGGACTAAAGTAGTCCCAGAGATAGACAATTCTTAGTAAAAAGAGGTTTTGCTTATAATGTTTTGTATGACTTTCTTTATACAAAATGATTATTAGCAGGAAGAATGTTTTAGAGTATTAAATAATTTTTAATACTGAAGGTTTAAATGTTATGTTTGGTATAATTCTGTTATGTCTTATATCCATTAAACGTTTATAAAGAAGGGGCCGTTAGGCCTAAATGTTTGAAGTAACCTTTCGAGGTTAAGGTAAAGTTTTAATACTTAGAACTCACCAGCGTAAGCTGACCTTTTAAAGCATGTATATTAGGTGAAGTTAAAGATCCAAGCATCAAAGGAAAGGCTCATGTTTGAGCAAAGTGGATGGGCAAGCTAATAGGAGAAGGCTATACGGGCATGCTGGCTTAAGTAATGTAGATAGATGCATAATTATTAATCGTTATTTGTTATAGTTATCGTTAACCGTTGTAGTAGTTTTATCTTACTTGTACTTGGCATTATAAATAAATAAAAGTTTTTAATTTCCGCTGCTTTTGCTATCTCTGTTATACCTTGCGTTCATGAGTAAATCCGACACGTGACCCCTCCTGGAGCCAAGTCCGACACGTGACCCCTCCTGGAGCCCTCCTGGAGCCAGCTAGAATAGCTTGTGCCCATAAAAGGACGAGGTTGCATTAGGAGCATAATAAGTAGGACCTAGGATATGTAAATCTGGTACGTACCCAATTGCAATTAGCTACTGCCGTTAGGTATTAATCATATTTATGTATCTAGGGTACTAACTGTTATGCGGCCAAAATGCGGGAAGTAGACCGGCTTGAATTAGAATCACCGGTAAAGTTAGAAAGGAGAGGAATAGACACTAAGGAGGAGTGTGACGAAAGTAACTGGGTTTTGAAAGCATCATGACTATGTAATTGTATAACGTCTGCACTTATCTAATCATCATGCCCTCAAAATTTAGATACTCGACTTCACACGAACTCTGACATATCTGTAGGATTATGGTGAGAGACGGTCAAGGCGACAGAAGAATTGGTAGACCAGTCGGTAGACCAGCAGGTTCTGGAAGGCGTGCGCAACCAGACCCTGAACCCAATAATGTTGAGGAAGGAAACATGCTTACTGAAGAACAACGAGCCGCTATAGCTGCGGAAATGGCTAACATGTTTCAGGCAGCAATGCCTAACATGATAGCTCAGCTTCAAGGAGCCATCGGAGCCGCTGCTGGAGCTGTCGGTGGAGCCGGTGTAGGAGGAGCCGCTGGTAGAGGTGGTGCACGAAGAGCCGCTGGCAGAGGTGGTGGCGGTGGTGGTGCTGGAAGGGGAGGCGGTGGACCCGCAAATGAGGAAGCCGAGGTTGCTCAACCCAGAATTGGATGCTCGTTCAAAACATTTTGTGGTTGCAGACCTCCTTCGTTCGATGGCAGGAAGGATGCGTTAGCTACGTTCCAATGGATTCACGAGATGGAGGCAGTTATCGATATCAGCGAGTGCAGCGAAGCCCAGGCTGTAAAATATGCTGCCCACTCATTCGTCTCAGAAGCATTACACTGGTGGGGAATGATTAAGCAAACTGAAGGTGCAGAAGCAGTTGCTGCAATGAGGTGGAATGACTTGAAGAGGTATGTCTTGGAAGATTTCTGTCCTAAGGGAGAGCTGGACCAGTTGGAGAGGAGTTTCTTGGTACTGGAAGCTGGAACGATGACACACCGAGAATACACGTCAAAGTACAACGCTATGGCAAGGCTGTTAACCAATCTGGTCACCCCCGAGTCTGAGAGAGTAAAGCGTTATGTTCAAGGTTTTCCGGCAAGGGTCAGAGAATTGATCAAGGCAACTGAGCCCAAGACGTTTAAAGCAACGGTGAATCTGAGTTCAAATCTGTATAGCGAGATGTTTGGAGCAGGAGGAAGGCCGGAAGGGCCTAAAAGAAATTGGTCTGAGACAGGACGAAGTTCGAAGAAGAATACCGGAGGTCACTTTAAGAGACTTAAGAATGATCCACGAGGCAGCAAACCCAAATGCCGCAAATGTAACCGAAGCCATCCTGGAGATTGTAAGATAGGATCAAATAACTGTTTCAAATGAGGAAAGAAGGCCATTACTCTAGCAACTGTCCAGATCTGAAGAGGTGTTTTCAGTGCGGCGAGCCAGGACACATCAAACCTAATTATCACAAATTAGTTAACAATCCAGGACCACTGCGAGCAAGTGAGATTCCGAAGGCGAGGGGTAGAGCATATACCATAACTGCTGCTGAGGCTAAGATAACACCTGATGTAGTTTCAGGTACGTTCTTAGTTAATAATGTGCCTGCATCTGTTTTATTTGATTCCGGTGCCAGTAGAAGCTTTGTATCGCATGATTTCTGTGTATTACTCGATAGACCGACTATTAGGGCCGAGAAACCTTTTGAAGTTGAAACTGCCTCAGGAAAAAGTTTTATAATTTCCGATATAATAGACGATTGCCTGATAGAATTAGAAGGACATAAATTGCCTGTCAGATTATTCCCTATGACTTTAGCCGGTTTCGATATCGTATTGGGAATGGATTGGCTCGCGAAACACGACGCGCAGATTATCTGCAATCAGAAAGAAGTCCAAATTTGAGCACCAATTGGAGACATCATATCCGTACATGGGGATCGTGACAGTTCTGCAGTAAAGATCATTTCCATGATTAAAGCACGAAAATTCTTGAAGCACGGGTGTGAGTCATTCTTAGCTTACGCCATTGACTCGAAATTAAAACCAAAGGAGTTAAAGGATGTGCCGGTAGTAAATCAATTTCCCGACGTATTCCCAGAAGACCTACCGGGCATTCCTCCTGAACGTGAAATAAAGTTCGGAATTGACTTGGTGCCAGGAGCCAAACCCGTAACCAAGACACCATATCGATTAGCTCCATCCGAAATGAAGGAACTTATGTCACAACTGCAAGAGTTGCTTGACAAAGGTTTTATCAGACCGAGTATCTCGCCTTGGGGTGCTCCGGTTCTTTTCGTAAAGAAGAAAGACGGAAGCCTGAGAATGTGTATCGACTACAGGGAGCTGAATAAACTGACGGTAAAGAACAGATATCCACTGCCCAGAATCGAAGACTTATTCGATCAATTACAAGGAGCAAGTTGGTTCTCCAAGATCGATTTGCGGTCAGGTTATCACCAGTTGAAGGTCAAAGACGAAGACATTCCAAAGACGGCTTTTCGAACGAGATATGGTCATTACGAATTTCTGGTAATGTCATTCGGGTTGACTAATGCACCCGCAGCATTCATGGACCTCATGAATAGGATGTGCCGACCCATGTTGGACCGATTCGTAATCGTGTTCATTAATGACATCCTAATCTATTCCAGGAGCGAGTCTGATCACGCTATGCATCTGAAGGAAGTGTTAGAAACCTTGAGGAAGGAGAAATTGTATGCCAAATTTTCCAAATGTGCGTTTTGGCTGAGGGAAGTGCAATTCCTTGGTCACGTAATAAACGCAGAAGGTGTACTCGTAGACCCTTCCAAGATAGAAACGGTAATGAGCTGGAAACCGCCAAAAACACCCTCGGAGATTCGTAGCTTCTTGGGTCTTGCCGGTTATTACCGTAGGTTCATTCAAGATTTCTCAAAGATCGCAACGCCTCTTACCAAGTTGACCAAGAAAGACGTAAAGTTCATTTGGAGTTCAAGTCAGCAGAAGGCCTTCGAAGAATTAAGAACCAGATTGACTCAGGCACCGGTATTAACTTTGCCGGATGGGCCTGATGATTTGGTAGTATACTCCGATGCTTCTTATTTAGGTCTAGGTTGTGTGTTGATGCAACGAGGTAAGGTAATTGCCTACGCATCACGACAGCTAAAACCTCATGAGACAAACTATCCAACTCACGATCTGGAGTTGGCAGCCGTCGTGTTTGCTCTCAAAATCTGGAGGCATTACTTGTATGGAGTAAAATGCACCATCTACACTGATCATAAGAGCCTAAAGTACTTCTTCGAGCAGAAGGATCTTAATATGAGGCAGCGTAGGTGGTTAGAATTAATCAAAGACTACGACTGTGAGATCATGTATCATCCAGGAAAAGCAAATGTAGTTGCAGACGCTTTGAGCAGAAAGGATGAACATCCACCTCTTCGAACACTGTCGTATAGATTAATCGTTACTCCTGATTTCCTTGTCCAACTTCGTAACGAGCAGCATAAAGCCCTCAAGGAAGAGAATGTCAAGAAAGAAAGAATGGTCGGCCAGACAGCAAGCCTTGAAGAAAACGAGTATGGAGTGAAGATTCGATTCGGTAGAATGTGGGTACCTCTCACTGGTGGATTTCGCACCAAAATAATGGATGAAGCACACAAGTCACGTTACTCGATCCATCCAGGTTCAACAAAGATGTACCAAGACTTGAAGAAAGACTACTGGTGGCCGGGAATGAAGTTCAACGTCATGTAATACGTGAGCAAATGTTTAACCTGCGTGAAGGTTAAAGCTGAACATCAAAAACCATACGGGAAGTTACAACCTTTAGAACTTCCAGAATGGAAATGGGAACATATCACCATGGATTTCATAACCAAGCTACCAAAAACAGCTAAAGGTTATGACACCATTTGGGTGATAGTGGATAGATTAACAAAGAGTGCTCACTTTTTACCCATTCACGAGAAGCATTCTTCAGAAATGTTAGCCAAAATCTTCATTAAGGAAGTCATCGCACGTCACGGAGTACCAGTGACTATCGTCTCAGATAGAGACACTCGGTTTACTTCACGTTTCTGGAAAAAGTTCCACGAGAATATGGGTGCGAGATTGCACATTAGCACGGCGTATCATCCTCAGACAGACGGCCAGAGCGAAAGAACGATTCAAACTCTGGAGGATATGCTACGTGCTTGTATAATCGATTTCGGAGGAAGCTGGGATGATCACTTACCATTAGCAGAGTTCTCCTACAACAATAGTTATCATTCGAGTATAGGTATGCCACCTTACGAGATGTTGTATGGTAGGAAATGCAGAACTCCTATATGTTGGGGTGAAATCGGCCAGCGAGTGATAGGAAGCAAAGAATCAGTCGAGAATATGGCTCACGATCTCGACATAATCAAAGCACGACTAAAGGCTGCACAGGATCGACAGAAGTCCTATGCTGATAAAAGACGAATTCCAATCGAATTTCATGTTGGAGACTATGTTCTGTTGAAAGTTTCTCCATGGAAGAACATTATCCATTTTCGTAAGAGATGTAAGCTAGGTCCAAGGTATGTTGGACCTTTCAAAATCTCCAAACGTGTTGGAGAGGTTGCTTATCGTTTAGATCTGCCCGAGGAGTTGTCTGGGATCCACCCAACATTCCATGTATCACACCTGAGAAAGTGTGTGGCAGACGAATCAGAAATTATGCCGCTAGAGGAAATAGAAGTAAACGACAAATTATCCTATATAGAACGGCCAGTTGCGATTCTAGATCGTAGCGAGAGGAAACTTCGAAATAAAGTAGTTCCTATAGTTAGAGTGCAGTGGATGCACAGGAAGGGTTCTGAGTCAACCAGGGAAAGAGAAGATGAAATGAAAGAGTCTCATCCCGAGTTATTCTCGAGTTGAGCAAGTTTCGAGGACGAAACCCTTTTAAGGGGGAGAGAGTTGTAACACCCCGATATTCACGTACTAGGTAACTACGTATCTTATTATGTTTACCTATGTGTTTTTATTATGAATATGTGTTAGGAAATAATGTTATATGAATAAACACATGTTTATATGATAAAAATGATGAACGGGTTTAGAAATGATAAAACATGAATAATTACATGTTTTAATTGAAGATATATGTGCAAATACGTGTTTAAATAGTAAACGAATGAATCATAAGTGTCCCGACACTTAGAAGTTATTGAAAATGTATCCTAAAATGATTCCTAACATGAAATGATAAGTATACTAAAGTATGAGGGGCTAAAACATAATTTAGCAATAGTGAATAAATAGATATATATATATATATATATATATATAAGTATATATATATTACCGTACGTATCCCGAGCCTTAAAAACCCTAGAAAATCTTAGAATTATGTTCCCTAATGTTTTGGGGCATAAAATAACAAAACTATAAAAGTTTAAGGGCCTAGAATGCAATTAATAGAACTAGAGGGGCTAAAAATGTAAAATACAAAAATCTGCATGGAATACACTGGCCCGCGTATCGCGAGCCATTACCACCATCCCTTCGCGATACGCGAGGGGGGTCGTCTACATCAGCACGCTTTCTGGTTCGTTTTTCTCCACGTATTTGGACTTGCAGCTTACGTTTTGCCCTCATACGCGTCGAATCTTGGTTGTGAGTCACCATGGGACGTGTAAGGATGTTGGGACGCATCTTATACTATAAATACATGCCTCAATTCATCCGAATTCCTCACAAATTCACCAATTCTCCCTCCAAAAACCCTAAAAGAACCCAGAAACTTCGTCAATCAAATTCACACTAACGGTGAGGAGTTAAGGTCCGAAATTCTGCAGTAGAGCTACCCTAGGTATGATCTAAAATAACCTCTTTTAGTTTTTGCTAATTCAATCTCTAAGTATGCTTTCTAGAAACGATGTAAAATTAGGGTTCTTGAGCTTGTTTTGTCAAAATCGGGAGATCGGGTGGGAATTATGGTCTGAATTTTTGTAGGTTATACTAATTTAATGTGTTTTAAGAAAGCCCTAAGTTTATTTCACAATTTGAAAAGGTTTGGTAAAGGTTTTGTTAACGAGTCAAAATTAGGGTTTTCATAACGTTGTTCTGCCCAAATTGACTAAACAATATTGAAATAAGCTTCGGTCTTTTAAAGGATATTATAAAATGTTATAATGGATAATACCCTAAGTTGGTTTGAATTAAAAATGAGTTTTGATAATAAAACAAGAAATTTATGAAATTAGGGTTTCTAAATATGATTATTTAATATAAAATAATCCGGAAGGTTTGGGGACTTGAATTTTGGTATAGTGACATGTTTATACATATTATAAGTGTATATGAAGTTAAAATAAATAAATAATGAATTATTAAAAATACCGAGTTAATCGGATATTAGAAGTTCGTGCGGACCGGAAGGGTAGGCGCCTGTACACTGGGGTTTCTGGCATAGCGAGGGTGTCGCATAAATCCCAACTGGGAAATGGCATCCCTCCCTGGGCGATCCCGGAGTGAGTATCTACTTATAGGAATGCACGTCTTCATAATTATCAATAAAAGAAATAATATGCCTCCAGGGGCATTTTGGTTATTTTGACCCTTAAAAAGTAAATAAACTTAATAATATATATTATTAAGTAAATAAATTGTTAAAATAAACATAAGAGGTGTTTATTATATAAAACATTGCGTTAACGACATACAATACGCAATTAGGTTTAATCGGAAGGGATAACGGAGATTCTGTCTGAAAATACTACCAAAGAGCATAAGGTGAGTTCTATGAGCCCATTTTTAAATGTTTTAAATGTTTTAATGTTTTCGGGCTAATATACATGTAATGATATATATTCAACTATTTACTTGAAAAGTAATTGAGTTAAATGCTTTTACGTGTTTTGTGTTGATACACATACGTGAAATGTTTTAATGCCTATAACTGTTTTAAAGTTATTATTACCTGTTATTACTCTTTTCGGGAAGGTTATAATGAACGGGTAATAAAGAGTTAACTTTTAAAGAAAAGTTTCAAAAGAGGAAAATGAGTTTTTGAGGATAAAGGAAATGACCCTTGGGGTTATTTTAAAGAAGTTTTGATCTAAGCACAGATTGTCCGGTAAGAGGGGGGTTGTACAATCCAAGCAGTGGAAATAAAGCCACTGGAGTAACGACGGTTACTCAAGAGGTCGGGAGGCGACGGCCAACCGAAAGGGACTAAAGTAGTCCCAGAGATAGACAATGCTTAGTAAAAAGAGGTTTTGCTTATAATGTTTTGTATGACTTTCTTTATACAAAATGATTATTAGCAGGAAGAATGTTTTAGAGTATTAAATAATTTTTAATACTGAAGGTTTAAATGTTATGTTTGGTATAATTCTGTTATGTCTTATATCCATTAAACGTTTATAAAGAAGGGGCCGTTAGGCCTAAATGTTTGAAGTAACCTTTCGAGGTTAAGGTAAAGTTTTAATACATAGAACTCACCAGCGTAAGCTGACCTTTTAAAGCATGTATATTAGGTGAAGTTAAAGATCCAAGCATCAAAGGAAAGGCTCATGTTTGAGCAAAGTGGATGGGCAAGCTAATAGGAGAAGGCTATACGGGCATGCTGGCTTAAGTAATGTAGATAGATGCATAATTATTAATCGTTATTTGTTATAGTTATCGTTAACCGTTGTAGTAGTTTTATCTTACTTGTACTTGGCATTATAAATAAATAAAAGTTTTTAATTTCCGCTGCTTTTGCTATCTCTGTTATACCTTGCGTTCATGAGTAAATCCGACACGTGACCCCTCCTGGAGCCAAGTCTGGGAGTGGGCGTCACAAATATAATGAAAACCCTCTTGAGTTGTGAAAACCTTGAAAACTCTATATGGGCCATTGATCTTGGCAATGGATGGATGAGATCAATCTACTTCTTTATTTATTTATTTTCCATTTATTTAAATTGAATAAAAGAGTAAAAGGGCAAGATAATAATTTCACCTACCATTTCTCTCTCCACTTTTTTCAACTTCCAATATAATGATTGACTTTCTCTCTCCAATTTTTTTAACTCCCAAGATATCAAACATGACACAGATCTCTTTCCCTCTCAATTTTTTTCAACTTGCAAGACACTAATTATTACTATATCTCCAATTTTTTTAAATTTAAACTTTTTAGTTTTCAAGATACAAATTGTACATATGTAAAACAAAGTATTAGTGCTATTGAACATTATGCTCAGAGCATTATACATATGTAAATTATCTAAACATTTTTACAAAAAAAAATTAACAAATATATTTTATTATCGTGTAAATACAATTACGGGTTGGGTTCTATAGAAAACCAATATTTTATAAAAAAACCAAAAAACCAAGGAAAAAAATTATTTTTTTTTTAATCTTTTTTTATATGTTTCTTTCATGATTTTAAGAATATTGGAAAAAGAAAAAACTTTAAAAACGTTTTCGAGTTTTTTTTAAAAATAAAATAAAATTCGAATTTTAGCTTGAAATTAATATTGCACTATGCAACAATAATATAAAATTGGTTTATGAATGTCAATTCTTTGTTTTTTACATTATTCGCATAAACCACATTCATATTTAAGTTAAGTCTCTTGTTTTTAAGTAGTTTTAATTATAATGCATTATGCAATACTATTGGTACTATTGCATGATGCAATAATAAAAAATCACTAAACTTTTTATTTTTAAAATTTTTTATTCCCATAAATAAAGCTAATAAAATTATAGAATTTTTGGTGAAATTATTTTTAAAAAATATTAATATATGAAGAAGTTATACAGAAAAAAAGGTTGGTTTTTTGGTTTTCTGGATAATTATTGGTTTTCTATAGATCTTTCCCCATACAATTACAACAACATTAAAAAAATAATCAAAAAATTTTTAACAGCCTAACAAAAATATATAAAAGCTAACAAAAGTACATAAAAGCTAATTGTTTTTGAGTTCTTGATAATCATTTTCACTTTGACACAAAATCTCGTAACCTACAAAGAAAACAAGTTCATCAGTTCATATACGTAAACATCACAGCATGTTACATATGTAAATTCAAGTAATTAACATATGTAAATTGAAAAATAAAATCAGTTCATATACGTAAATATCACAACATGTTACATATGTAGATTCAAGTAACTTACTTATGTAAATTCAAGTATTTTACATAGGTAGATTTTCGTCTAAGTTTACGTATATAACACAAGTCATTTACATATGTTAATTTAATAATAAATGGAGATTTAACATATGTAAAAAAAAGTATTAGTGCTATTAAACATTATGCTCACAACATTATACATATGTAATTTATCTAGACAGGTATACCAAAAAATAACAAATATATTTTATTAACATAAAAGTAACCATTGAAAAAACATTTAAAAAATAATAAAAATATAACAATATAACAAATATATATATGACAAACTAACAAAAATATATAAAAACTAATTGTTCTTTAGTTCTTAATGATCATCTTCATATTTGACACAAAATTTCGTACCCTATGAAGAAAACAAATTTATCAATTCATATACGTAAACATCATAGTATATTACATATGTAAAATCAAGTAATTTACATATGCAAATTCAAGTAATTTACATATGCAAATTCAAGTAATTTACATATGTAATTCACGTAATAACATATGTGAATTAAAGAAAAAAGTTAATCCGTTTATATACGTAAACATCATAACATGTTACATATGTAAATTCAAGTAACTTACATATGTAAATCCAAGTAAATTACATGTGTAAAACAACTTACATATATAATGAGATGTAACATTATACAAACGTAAATTCACATATGTAACGCAAGTTTACATATGTAAATTTAAATATATAATGAGATATAACATCTTACAAACTAGACTTAACACTAACCAATAAAGAAAGAACTGATAAGATGCACACATATAATGGAGACACATATACCAAAAAAATTACAAATATATTTTATGAACTTATAAGTAAGCATTGCAATAACATTTATAAAATAACAAAAAAAATATAACAACCTAACAAAAAAATATGTAAAAGCTAACTGTTCTTGAATTATTGATAATCATCTTCATCTTTGACAAAATATCCTGTAACCTACGAAGAAAACAAGTTCATGAGTTCATATACGTAAACATCATAACATGTAACATATGTAAATTTAAAGAATTTACATATGTAAATTCAATTAATTTACATATGTAAATTCAAGTAATGTAATTCAAGTAATTTACATATATTAATTCAATAAAAAAAGCTAATCAGTTCATATACATAAACATCACAAATATGTAACATATGTAAATTCAAGTAATTTACATATGTACATCCAAGTAATTTACATACGTAGATTTTCGTCTAATTTACGTATGTAGCACAAATGATTTACATATGTAAATTTAATAATCTATGGAGATTTAACATATGTAAAAAAAATATTAGTGCTATTAAACATTATGCTCACAACATTATACATATGTACATTATCTAGACAGATATACTAAAAAAATAACAAATATATATTTTATTAACTTATAAGTAACCATACAATAACATTTAAAAATAATAAAAAATATGACAACATAACAAAATATATAAAATCTAACAAAAATATATAAAAACTAATTGTTCTTGAGTTCTTGATAAGCATCTTCATCTTTGACACAAAATCTCGTAACCTAGGAAGAAAACAAGTTCTTCATTTCTTATACGTTGGGAGATATGAAACATGAGGGTAGTAAATCTTGGATCCGTTGGGAGATATGAAACAAGAAAATGCTTCAGTTTATTCCAACAGGACAACATTACTAGATGGAAAACCCTCATTGTTGACATTGTCTTAAATATTTGGATCTCCATCATAAGCTTCTGAATAGAACATATGTAAGTACATATAAAACTGTTGGGGGGGGGGGGGGGGCATTCAAAAAAAACTCTTAACATACATTTATAAGATTGTCCATTATTGATATTAAAATCATTGGATGATTCCATACAATGCAAATGGTCTTCCAAATTGTGAGAAAACTGATGTTGAGCAGATGACATTAAATTCGGAGGTTGCATTTTTCGAACTTTTAAGGTTTCTTGAAGTGCATTAATGGAGTTAATGGGTGTTCTTGATATGAAGAAGAAGAAGAATTAAAGAATAAGGGTAAATGAAAAGTGAAGAAAAGAAAAAAGATGGAGGGGGTTATCTAGGAAGAAAAGATGATGGGATGGGACATTGAGATACACAAAAGTCATAATTGATGGAAGAAAGATGAAAATACAATCTTACTCTTTTGCTAAAGACAAATTAGAGTGAGGTGGATAGGCTAACAACCCTTGGATGGGTTTTCAAAGATTTCACAGCTCAAGTGGGTTTTCACTCTATAATTTCCCTATATACTAATACACATACATATGCACATATATATTACCTTAAATATAAAATGAGAAGGCTGAGTTGTACTCTGTATTCTCATCATTATTCCATCCAGTTGTATTTTTTATAGTGGTTGGTATGGGCAGTGGGTTGTGGATTATTATTATTGGATGCTATGGGCGGTGGGTTGTGTTATTATTGAAACATCACCCACAAAATTAACTGATTCTCTCTCTCTCTCTCTCTCTCTCCTCTGTCTACTTGCAAAAGCTACTCTCTTTTCCTTTAAGCATTTTCCGATGAACTTCTTCTGATGCTTTCTATGAAGCCGTCGGCTTCATGGCTACCGTCGTAGGGCAATCTCCTTTGCAGGAGGTTGTGCTCCGGTGTGCCGCCGTAAGTGTATCACCGTCTTTGTGCGGTACATTTTCAGGCTTTTGTGGTTGTGAGGGGCGACGCGACCGAGGCTTCGTGGCTGCCGCCTTACTACGACACTTCTTTACTGATTCTCTTTATGAAACCGCCAGCTTGGTGGCTGCCGGTATGTGCTCTGGTGTGGCGCGAACCGGTGTGGTTTGCTTCTGGCGGATGAGGTTCATGTTTAAGAGGTTGGGAACTTTACTCAGTTACTATGAGGCGATGATGATTTAACGATTTTGCTCTGTTCTTGGCAGCGATGGCTGTGGTCTGGCGGCGTAAAACTTTAGTTTATCACAACCTCACTGTCACCCCTACTAATTCTTTGATGAAGAACTGAAAATCTGAGCCTTATATGAATTATATGAATTGTTTTTCTCTTGGTGGTTTCTGTTTTTTTTGCGGGTTTATTTTTTCTGTTTCACCATTAATTGAATGTGTGCAGATCCAAGAAACACAGTTTGTGTGTTTACTTTGTTTTGGGGCTTTTGTGAAAGTTTCATATTGTTATGTATTGTTGGTCTTTCTGATGTCGGTTCCTTCTTGTTGAAACTACGATCTACAATCATAGGTAAAATTTCGAGAGCTGAGGGTTTGTTGGGGGGTTTTCGCAGACATTCATGACGGTTCTGATGTGCCAGTTATTAATATATATCAATTGTTGCAGCTTACCTTTATTCATGGCTATGAAGGCCATCGTTTTGTACATTATGTGAGGGTTGATTCTTGCTGTCGTTTGATTATGTGATACAACATTCTAATGGTTCATGTGTTTGTTATTGTCTGATTTGTTACATGCTTTTATCTCAAACGTGGGTTGGTGCTCTTCATGGTTAAGGCAATGATGAAATTTTTCTGAGACCTTTGTTGCTTTTGAATCTTATCATGGTTAAAGTTGGCTGGTAATTTGTTTGATGAAAGTTGGTTGTCTTTATTTTTACTTGATATTGGGCTTTTGTTCTTGAAGGTTCATATGAGACATTGTTGAATTTCTGATAGTGGGTTGGTATTCTTGAAGGTTGAGGCAATGATTAAATTTTTCTGAGCCATTTATTGCTTTTCAATCTTATCTTGGATAAAGTTGGCTGATAATTTGCTGGATGGAAGTTGGTTGTGTTTGTTTTCACTTGATAGTGGGTTGGTCTTCTTCAAGGTTCATGTGAGGCAATGAAGAAATTTTTCTGAGCCTGAGTTATTGGCGAAGAGTTCCTTGCTTAAACTTCCCTTGAGATTTATTTGGTCAAAGTTGATTGGATTTGTTTGTTTTTTTTTTTTTTTGCGAAGAGTTCCTTGCTTAAACTTCCCTTGAGTTGTTGGCGAAGAGTTCCCACTTCTTCAAAAGATCCGTTGGTTTCTCGGCTAGATAAATGGATGGTCACCTTCATTGCTTGAGGAAAACAACAAGTAGCTATTGGTTCAGATAATTAGACGCATGGTCGTCTTCGAGAATTCTAGCGTCCTAGAAAATTAAAAGATTGGCCTAAAATATAAAGACAATGTTATATTACTGTTAAAAATATTATTCAAATTTTAATATATTGTAACTCAAAATTGAGTGCTCACGAGAAGGGTGCTAGCTGCTCGTTGCATCATTAAGTCAGTGATGACACGATCCCAAATATCAAAACACAAATAATAAAGGACATCGCAACAACTAACATTTTAGCAAGAAAATTTCTCAATTTAAGTAAAATAATAATGTAGCTTAACTCGCCAACGGTAAACAAGAATAATAGAGAAAAATACAAGCTAATAAACAATACGTAAACACACGTGTTAAAGTAAAAGTAAGGAAAACCCCAAATAAAAATAAGAAAAATTGGATTTAAATAATTCTAAATTACACCTATTGGCTGCTAATAATCCCAACTAAGAATATTCTTGCCACTGGCCCCAACTATTTAACTATTTTCTATCAACAGACCCGCGTTAAAATATTTAACAGAGTTAATTTCCCGTAAAAAGTTTATGGGTTTCTTGCTTGCACCAGAGGTAGAAGATGAAGAGCAACTACTAGGTATTCATTTTAGTTCTCAATTTTGTCTGTGAATTAAAGCAAATGGTGAATTGGACGTTCCCCAATTCACCATTTTCTTTGATTCACACACGAATTTAAGAACTGAAATGAGTTTCTATGAGTTCTCTTTCATCGTGTACCTCTGGTTCAAACAAGAAACCCATAAAATTCTAACGGGAAACTAACTCCGCTAATTTTTTAATGGGGGACTGTTTGTAGAAAATAGTTAGATAGTTGAAAGGGATAGGCTATTTGCACCCCCCCCCCCCCCCCATGAATTTTATTTTAAAAAATTGTCATATATTCCCCCTCGACATATATTTGTTTTCAAAACAAGTTTTTAAATAAATTTATTGTTTTCATATGTATGAAAAAACTAAAATGGATAAAAAAAACTTTTTATATTTCCCCTTATAGAAGACAATGTTTTTATTTTATTTTTAAGATTAAAAACATTTCTAAAGAAAATGTTAAAACACTGTTTGTAAAAAAAAACTTAAATTGTATTTTAGAAAAAGCATTTTATAAAAGAAATTAAAATAAAATTTTTAGAAGATTTTAAAAAGCTTATAGGATATATGTTAAGGAACAAATAAAGATTTATTTAATTTATGAATAACAATTAAAAAAATAATAAAAAAAATATTTCATGAAAATGATTATAAAAGAGTGCTTATATAGACACCCATGATTTTACTAAAGACACCTAAATCAAACGATCGTTTCATTCCAAACGATCCCAAAACGAGTCGTTTTACCTGAAACGGTCATTTGGAATTGTACGTCGACATTTATAAGCTGCAACCCTATCAAATCATGTTTATTCCTACGGTCGTTTTGTAAGAAACGACCTCAATTTTGGCCCGTTTTACATGAAACGATCGTGTGGGTGTGTTTTTTGAATTGCACAATCGGTCATTGTGTAGATAACGATGTGATGTTTTATTCTATTTAAATCATATATATATCGATCGATCGATCGTATATTTTCATATTATCGATCGATCGTCCACTGTTTTATACTACGATCATTTCCTCAATCTATAAGATTCGTAAGAGATGTCGTGGTTCGATGAATTATTTAACCTCAACGGAGGCAGCGGAGGTGATAGCTACAACCCCGGCGGTTATGATGGAAGTGATAATTATGGAGGTAATTACGGAGGAATTTACGAAGGAGACGCCGGTAGTTATGTCGGTAATTATGCAGGAAATTATTCTGGTAATTACAACAACAACGACGACGACGACAACAACAGTAACAACAACAACAATAACGACGACGACGACAACAACAACAACAACGGCGACGACGACAACAACAACAACAACGGCGACGACGAAAACAAC
Organism: Deinandra increscens subsp. villosa; assembly: GCA_039602395.1. Classification (NCBI taxonomy): domain Eukaryota; kingdom Viridiplantae; phylum Streptophyta; class Magnoliopsida; order Asterales; family Asteraceae; genus Deinandra; species Deinandra increscens. The sequence continues at coordinate 84,015,478 of JBCNJP010000010.1, read as the reverse complement.
CGTGGGTATTATGAAACCGACCAGGTACCACCTATTCATGTTTTTCGTCATTTAATTTTTATGATTTATACATATTATCGGAATCCATGTGTATATTATCACCACTTCCAATTATGATACTTATTTAATAATTTTAGATCTTCGTATAAAAAAAAGAGCTGTTTGACTGGGCCTTTGAACGAGCTCGCCCAAAGGGTTATGTTCTATCAACTAAACGTAGCTCAACGCACGCACTTACGGGAGAGTATACAAAAATCTCGATATGGTGTGATCGTAGTGGCAAATACGTACCAAAGGGTACTCAGCAGAGAAAGACGGGCAGTAAGAAATGTGACTGTCCGTTCTTGCTGAAAGGTACGTACATTAAAATTCTAGCCGGTTGGAAATTAGAGGTGGTCAACCATGAGCATAACCACGAGCCGTCGGAAAATCTAGAAGGCCATGCAAGGGCGATGAGGTTTAACGACGAGGAGGTTGGTAATGTGAGACAAATGAAAAACCAAAAGATCCGGCCTCGTCACATGTTGACGGAAATTAAGAAAAACAACCCCAAGAACGTGTCGAGTAAGCGGACGCTCTATAACATCCTAGCTAAGATTAAAGGCGAAGAAACGATCGGTGATACCCCTATGCAGGTATTCTTCTCCCTGCTTGCTAAAGGTGGTTACATCTACTATGACCGAACGTCCCCGGGGACGAATAGAGTTGATGGCGTGTTCTTTGTCCATAAGCACTCCTACAAGTTGTGGAGGGCGTTCCCGCATTTCCTGGGCATAGACGCCACGTACAACACGAACGTGTACAAGTTTCCATACGTCCAAATGGTCGGCGTGACATCGACCGGAATTTCATTTCTAGTCGCCAGCGCCTTCATAAGCCAAGAGCGTCAGGAAGACTTCACCTGGATGTTGGAACGCCTCAAAGAGACCGTTGGCAGCGGTGGTCCGCCGACGCCCGAAAGCCAACAAAGGGATGAAGGGAAGGCAGAAAGTGGCAGGGCTGGAGGGGGGAGCGTGAGGCAACGACAGAGGGGAGCGACTTTGATGGAGGGAGGGGAGGGGAGCGCGACTGAAAATGGAAGGAAGGGGGAGAGGCGGCGGTGCTGAAGACAAAGGGGCGATGGTGGCAGGGAGTCGGAAGGGGTAGGCGGTGATGCAGGTGGGAAAACGACGGCAAGGGAGTTGGAAGGGGAAGGCGGTGATGCCGGAGGCGAAAGAAAAACCGTCACCCAGTTCTTATTATTGGGGGTGTATTTAAATCCAATTTTCTAAAAAATAATTATATATATAGTAATTACAAGAATTAAAATTGAGAACTAGGGTTTTATCATATATATTTTTTCATCGCCTCACTCAAATATTTGCGAATTTAACTATTTAACTACATTTGTGAATGTTACCCAAAAGTCAGGTTTCGTTTCTTTCACGAAAACAAGGGTTCGTATTATTGAATCCAGCTGTGCACGTGTATTGCTCCAGTTGTCCTTGTTGTACGGCATTCAAAATCAATAATTCTAATTTAATACAAATACAATTATTAAACAAAACAAAAAGGATAATATTCGAATATATATGAATATGATTTACTAAATTTATCAAGTATTATAAGTGGAAAACTACGAAGATGATAATTAATTATACAATATATTGCGATAAATGTAACGATAAAGATGTTCATATGTATTGAAAAGTAACAGGTTCGAGAATTGAGAGTGGAATTAAGATTCCATAGAAATACATGATATGATTGATATATGAGGCAGGGGGAGTGGGCTTCGGCTACTCCCTCGGCTTCGGCGGCTCCAAAACCCACACCACCGTCACACCCTCTTTTTGAATATGGCAAACTTGGTTTATCGGCTACAAGTTTTCTTTTTTTTTTTTTTTTTGAACGGTAAATTTGGATCACCGATGGTGACATTACACAACTTGTAACTGTTCAATTTTTATTTTTTATTAAAAATGAGACTTGAACCAAGACCTATTGATAAAGAGTCATACACCGTTCTTCATCGGCTATAAGTAGCTAAAGGAAATGAGAGTGAAGCTGTGGGGTGGTGGACAAAGAAGGTGGGTGCGATGATTTTATTGGTTGGTGTCTGGGGCCCACTCTTTTTTTTATTTAAATTAAAAACATTCTACTTATACCACTTAAATCCTACCACTCCATCTTATAATTCTTCAAAAAATTATATTTCACACTTTCCTATTGGATAATACTACTTCTACTTCTACTTCTACCACTCCCCCACCTTAAGTTACTAAATTTAGCACAAAATATCTCACATCTATTATTGCACTAATAATAGTTTAAATTTAATAAAGAATAAAAAATGAATTTTATCTTTTGAAGCTAAATGTATAAAAACGAACTTCCACTTTTCATCAAATGTATATGTACAAACTGTGTGTAGTACGTGTGTGTTTCACCGGCGGCAGCTCGCCGGAAAAAGCCAAATATCCGTAGGACGGTGGTCACCCCCAACCACCTTTTTACCATGATAAAATCTTCCTAAATCTTTGACTGTTTATTCTCTTTTTCAGTCAATGAATTTAGTCAGCCTTATCTCAATCATTTTAAATATTAATGTATAAACAATTAATGTATATCTCAATCAATTAATGTATAAACAGACGAAAAAGGATAATGTTGCCTTAATTTGTACCAGATATCACGTTATACGGCTCCGAACACAATAAAGTAAGCAACGTTTGAATAATCAATCGTTAACGTATCACTTATATAGTTATATATTTAAAAGTTTAACAAAATTTTATAAAATAAAATGAATACGAAATTATATAAAAAAAAATAAAAAGGATTTTAAAATTTTGTTAAAAAGAAATTAAGTGTTTATGTAATTAGATTTCTAAAGAAATTTCGTTTTTAATTAGTTATTGAGTTACCTTTTTATATTTAATCACATAATTAAAAAATAAATAATTAATAATGAGTTTTTTTTTTTTGGAACGGTAATGCATTAAAAACGGGCAAAAAACCCCTAGCAACTTAATAATGAGTATTGATGAATTAACTTTATGAATTTTACACATTTTTTCCATCATAAATAAAATAATGCTTAGCTTGTTGCAAAAATGGCAAGATCCATATATTGCTACCGGTTGTGAGGCATAAATACTTGATTCGTGTGAGGCATAATGCATATAGATTTTGGGTATTCATAGTTATGTTTTAGGCTACAAGTGTTAATGCATCATTTGTAACCTAAAAACTACAAAATGCTCTTTTAGACACTCGACATCATTTGTAAGCTAAAAACTACAAAATGCTCTTTTAGACCCTCAAAGCATGACACTAGTTAATATATTTTTTTAACGCCTCCTAATTTAACTTCTAAAATTCACCTATTCTATTTTTTACAAGGATTAAACCGCTGACCTTTTAAAAAAGAATTTTTACTAACTAACACATGTCCTGATAGTTACCGCTAAAAAATAGGTGTGATAATAAGTAGCCGTTAAAAAGAACTACTCCAAAGGAACGAAAGCTATTTAATGAATTATTTTAAAGAAAATTATTAGTTCATAGAAATATATTGTATCCCACGTGATACATTATGAATTGTACATTATTTCGACTGTGAACATATACAATGAATTTCCACGTCTAAATTCAAATTTAATGATCTATTGAATGATGTAGAAACAAAAGAAAAACATTAGTACGAGTAAATGAAAAAATAGATATATTTAGAGATGTCAAATTTAACACGATCCGAAGATGACATTAGAAAAAATAATCTTTGGGTCGGCTTATATGACCTTTTTTTTGTTTGTTAAACATGATAATTCGAACTTGACCTGTTTAAAATATAGGTCAACACAAATACGATCTGTTAAATTAGTGAGTCAATATGTGAATATGCTTAACGGTTTTTAAATATTAGTATTTATATTATAGAGATAAAATGTATTAATATTTATAGATTTATTTTGGTTTTTAACCTTTTCCTCTAATTATAAATTCTAAAAGCCTTTAAATTCTCTCTTCATCAATCATTTACTTTCATTAGTTTTTTAGTGTGATATTTTGTATATAAAAGAATCGGGTTATTAACAAGTATTATCAATGTTTATGTGATTTTTTTTTTAATTTTCTTTAGTTTAGGGTTCAGATTTTGTGTAAGAGTAAATTGTGTTTAAGGTCTATATTTTCTCATGTCGTTTAATTTATGTTTGTTTCATTTGTGATGGAAGCTAAATACTTTTTGCACAGTTTTTTCTACATACTCTCCTCTATTATGTTGCTGTTTATTTCTACCACTAGTCGTTTTCTTCATCTACTCAGGGTAGATGTTTCGTGTTCACATACTTTGGTTCTTATCAATACACCTTTAGAGAGAGAATGGAACCTTGGTGTATTTCACGTATGATGTAATATATTCTCTTAACTTTGTTGCAACGACTCTTTAGTTTATCATTATCCGAAACTCACACATCTTTCTTTCTTTCTGTGTATGTGTTATATATACTTTCATTATTTTGACAAGCGATGGAAATATTTTCCATCATAATAGCGATGTCGCGATGAAAAGAAAACTAGTTCTTTACATAAATGAAATGGGTTTTGTTTTCAGGTATAAAGTTTTGCACATATTCAAAAGAATTTATAAACAAAATATAATAATCAAGTTTTCAAGCCGAGCTCGACCCTCTCTTGACCCTCCTAGATCTTGTAACGCGATGAGGACTCGTTAAGCTTACCCTTAAACAATGAGTCAAGCTGAAGCCCAATCAAGATCAAGTTTGATTCTACCGTAAACAACATACAACACGTTTTTGATGCATTAATCAAAATCGTCATCTCAATAAATTTAACTAGTTTCGTAATAAATAGTTTTATAATGAAATATAAGCAAAAACAGTTGGATATTAAAGAAGGGTCCCATTTTAATATACGTACGATATATTTTGTAGATGATAACGATGCCATAAGAAAATGGCACCATACACGATTGTTATTCACCAACCCTAAAGTAGCTCCATTAGTCCATTGGGACAAAACCTTTATATCTCCATTTGCAACTTTCATGTAGGGTCTTTGTGTTTTCTTTTAACGTTTTATTTATTGTAAACGCGTGACAAAGATGGTTACTTTTTTATTTTTAAATCTACGATTTTACTATATATCAAAAGGTAGTTTCTGCAAGTTAATTTAATTAAGGACGAAACGCGGCGTTTTTAGCGAATATATTATTTTCTATAGTTATTGTATTTATTTGGTATATTGTATTATTTCCTTAGATAGCTCTAGGTTAGTTAGATAATTCCCGTATATATTGTTAAAATAAGAAAGTCAAAGAATGATTTAACGAAATCAAAGGGGCTGAACTGTTCCCAATTCACAGCTCGTTATTCCCTGTTTACAGCTATCACATTTAATTTATTACCTTATGTCAATAGTCTAGGATTGCTATAAATTGTTATGTCGTTGGTTGTATTTTTCATCAAGAAAATAAAAACAAATACATTTACATCTTCTTTGATTCCATACAAGATAATATGGTATCAGAGCAGAGTTTCTGATCCTTAGACCATTCTGCCTGAAGCAGACGATTCAAATCTGAGTTTGCAACTGGCGAATATCATCAACAGACTGAAAACCCAATCCCAAATACAAAAACCAAGCTTGTCCGACAGTTTGAAGATAAGCTTAAAACTCAACAATCAAAATTATGCCCTTTGGACCCGGATGATTCGGGTTGCCATATGGGGCAAATCCAAAGCCTTGTTAAACCATTTAATCACAAACTCACCTCAACGCACGAATGAGAGTTATGAACAGTAGGAACAAGAAGACTTGGTGGTGTTTTCATGGCTTATACAAAACATCGAACCAGTGCTCGCTAGCAACCTGACCGAGTACCCGACAACAAAAACATTATGGGATGCCCTGGCAGTCACCTACAGCAGTGGTAAGGATAAGTTACAAACGTTTAATTTACATGTCAAAGCTAATGAAATAAAACAAAACAACCTTCCTCTTGAAATTTTTTGGATCATGATGCAAGGGATATGGGGCGAAATTGATCGAATCGACCCCAATCCTATGAAATGTCCAGAAGATATAAAAAGTTATCATCGCATCAGATCTGAACAAAAACTGTTTCAATTTCTAAATACATTAAATCAAAAATATGATACAATTAAACGGGAGATACTCCGGTGGGATCCCCTTCCAACTGCTGAGGAGGCCTACGCCGCTGTTCGTAAAGAAACCGCTCACCAAAATATATTGGGAACGGTTTCAAGTGATGAAACACCACCACAGGGCGTGGCAGCAGGTCTTACTGCCACTGAGTCAGAAAAAATAGAAGAATTTGGGTCTGGTCTCATCTCAAACAGAAACCGGAGAGGAGACCCATTCGTGAAACGAAACGTCAACAAGGAAGACAAGAATCACCTCACTGTGGTATGAATCGGCACACCAAAGAGAAGTGCTTCAAGATCGTTGGCTTTCCAGATTGGTGGAACGACGGTCACAAAACCGCTAAAGGAACCGGAGGAGAAAAGGGGAAGGCCGCTGCCGCTATAGGTCACTGCCAAACCACCACCGGTGGCGGTGAAAATCGTGAGACAGTTTATGCTGCCACCGTGGGAAAATATTATGCCACCAATAGCGGCGGCGATAACTTGGTGTCTTGTGTTAGCGATGGGATGGGAAAAAAACTCCACTTATGATGCTAATATGGAGGATACGTGGACAGGTAAATGGGGGGATGGAGTACCCTCAACCCATTGAAACCCTAACTTTATTTGTTTAAGATTTACAAAGAAACCCCCTGACAAAATCGAAAAATGCAACCAAGTTTCTCAAAATTATAAAATAACTCTTGGTAAAAATAATAATTTCTACCAGGTTTTTGAAAAATACAAAACAACCCCTAAGGAGTTAGGAGTTGCAAATATGGCCCAGAACTGTTGTAAAAAACAAGATAACTCATGGATTTTTTATTGCGGTGCCACCGACACCATGTCGTATGAAGCGTCGGATTTCATAACATCAACTCAACCAAAAAGGACACACATTCAAACTGCTAATGGGGGTATGATGGATGTTAAAACTGGGGGAACAATAGAAATTTCACCAAACTTGAAACTACACAATTGTCTTTATGTTCCCTCATTATCTTATAAACTCCTATCTATTAGCTATGTGACAAAGGAGCTTAATTGTACCATTATAATGCACCCTACTTTTTGCCTTATACAGGATATCAGGACGGGAGCGATCATTGGGCGTGGCACTGAAAAAAAACGGGCTATATTATGTGGACGAGGTGATTAAACAGGGAACTGTGATGTTAGCTCATGGAACGGTTGATAGAGAAGCTTGGTTATGGCATAGGAGACTAGGCCATCCATCTGTCGGTTATTTAAAAATTCTATTTCCGAAATTATTTCCTTCAAAAACAATATTGAATTGTGAGACATGTGTTTCTGCTAAAAGCCATAGGCAAACTTTTAAACCAAACAACACTCGGGTTAATATACCATTCTCTCTAATTCACTCTGATGTGTGGGGACCCGCCCCCATCACGGGTGAACAAAACTTTCGATATTTTTTACTATTTGTGGACGCTTGCACTCGAATGACATGGATATATTTTCTAAAACAAAAATCTGAAGTGTTTGAGAAATTCACTAGTTTCCATGCCATGATTCAAAACCAATTTCAAAAAACCATCCAAATTCTTCGCTCCGATAATGGAGGAGAATTTGTGAACTCAACGATGAAAACCTTCCTTGAAACTAAAGGAATCATTCATCAAACAACGTGCCCTCACTCTCCCGAACAAAATGGAGTTGTGGAACGAAAAAACCGGATCCTATTAGAAATCACTCGGGCTCTCTTGATCGAATCCCAAGTGCCTAGGACGTCCTGGCCAGAAGCTCTTGCCACTGCAACCTACCTTATAAACCGCCTTCCAACTAAAATCCTAAAACTAAAAACACCCCTAGATGTTCTCTCAGAATTCACCAATGTTCCTCCATCACTTACCCTACAACCAAGGATATCCGTTTACCACTCAGTACGAGCACGAGCCCACCAGTGCCACGACCTCTGATATAACTCCAAACCTGACTGAAAGTGCGTGAGCGTATGGATCTTCTACTTAGTCGTAATGAAATCAAAGTAATACGAGATGAAACACAAATAGTAAATACAAATGAGCTTTGTATTAACTACTGAGACCATAGAGTACACGGAGAATATATGACGCGGAAGCTTCGACTGTTATTGGATACAATACAAGACGCAACTATTTATAAGGCTGAAATACGACTGGCCGAACCTCAGGTTCGGCCACACGTCCGGCCATGTCCGAACTCCAGGTTCGGCCTGAGTTCGGACCTCAGCATCCATGTGTGAATCCGTCTTGTATTCGATACTTCACATGACGATCAAGGACCATGAATCAACAAACTCCCCCTCGGCATGTGCAGTATCATCTTCTCCATTCAAACTTGTATCTTGTATCTTCAATCAAACTCTTCCTCGATCTTGACGATGAGTTCAATCTTGAATACTTGATATTGCATCGTGTGTAATCTTTTTATCAACAACCTTCAGAAGACTTGAAGTTGTAATATTCTCTTCCCACTTAAGAAACCTGCCAACATAAATAATCTTGGTGCAAAATGTCTCTTCGAGACTCCAAGATATTTTGATTTTGAAAATGATTTCATGTTTCGTGTTGATCAATCGAAAACAAATAAGAAACAAAATCTTTTTAACTTTTAGAAACTTTATATCAAAACACACCTAAAATCTTTTTGGTATTTTCTGATAAGAAAAGTAAAACAATACTGAATTAGACACTATTTTTGTCTTTTGTGAGAAAGATCACAACTTGGGATCATTCAGAAGACTTGAAGTTGTAATATTCTCTTCCCACTTAGAAACCTGCCAACATAAATAATCTTGGTGCAAAATGTCTCTTCGAGACTCCAAGATATTTTGATTTTGAAAATGATTTCATGTTTCGTGTTGATCAATCGAAAACAAATAAGAAACAAAATCTTTTTAACTTTTAGAAACTTTATATCAAAACACACCTAAAATCTTTTTGGTATTTTCTGATAAGAAAAGTAAAACAATACTGAATTAGACACTATTTTTGTCTTTTGTGAGAAAGATCACAACTTGGGATCATATTGGTCATAACATGCTGAACTACATTTCAATTTCGATTATTGCAGCACATAAGCCATGCCGATTGCAGATATAGTTTGTCCAACTTTAAACTCTGGCAGAATCATACTCATAACATTAGGATATGTTAAGGTATTGATTAAAATTGCATTGACCAGTGTACCCCACACTATCAGACATACTCAGATATGCTTTTGCTTATCACATATTGTGATCTCATTTATGATGTTAATCACATAATGATTGTAATCATGATATAGTCAACTGTGTTCCATGCAAAAAGAAATAAGAACGTTAAATCGTCTACCTTAAGGTCGATCTTTCGATACGCAGATAAGGCCTCGGATTTAACAAAATAAGAAAATAAAACAAGTTGAAATTGTATAACTCAACAACAATCAGGTCGGTACTCCCGTACACGCAGAGAAAGTCCGATGAGTTATACGAAACACCAAAGAAAATAAAGCAGAACGTCAAACGAACAACAATCAGGTCGGTCTTTCGACACGCAGAGAAAGTCCGATCGTTTGACAAAATAAAGAAAATCAAACAAGTTTAAATCTTTGCAAAATGAACACATGTATACACAGTGACTTCTCATTTTATTTTTCACATATCTTTTTCTTGATATATCATGAGATATGCATCAAGATGTTGTCCACTAGATCAAGCATCAGATTTAGTATATATCACATTTGTATACTTTCTGATTTGCCGAGCCTACCTTACACATCGATCAAATGGTCTTATGGCCTTTTCATTTACTTTATCCATGAGTCAGACACTGTCAGCCTATGTACCATCATTTCCCAATCATGTCGGATACAATTTCTCATTTTTCAATGTTTTTGGCTTTTTGCATTTTTCAATCTTTTTGTCTTTTCCAAATTTCTCCCCCTAAAAATGACAACTCTATTTATAGATTTACATTTTTACGATTTGAAAAACAAAACACTATTTTTGTATTTTTGCAAAAACAAACTCCCCCTCAGAATGAGACGAAGTGAAAAACAAGAAAAATTGATCAACCAACACGAATACTAGCAGTTTAGCCTTTTGAAAAACAAAATTGATTTTGAATGCAATTTAATTAAAACAGATATTTCACAACCAGCAATTTGCCAATCACCGAAAGGTCTTCCTGAAACACCTGTTTGACACCAAGTAAAACATTAGTCGCGTTGGGATCGACCCGAATCAGCAGTGTCGGGTCGCCCGGTGTCTTCCACAAAATCCTTGTTGGCCGTGGAAACAACTTTTGGTTTCCAAATTTGTAAAAGTTTTAATTTTTGATTGGAACCTGAATCAGATTCAACCGACGTACTTGATTTAGACCAAGACGATTTACGAGTTGACTTAAGCTTTGGGGACCATGGTTCATTAAAAATTTGGCCTTTGTTATCCACATATTTGGCAGTTTTGTGGATATATGCAGTCGTCGGACACTCAGCAGCGAGATGTCCCGGTTGACGACATACATAACAAAGTCGCTCTCTAAAAATGTTTGAAAATTGTTTTGATTTTTGAGAGTCAGAGGAATGTTCAGAATGAAAGTTATCAAAGAAACCATCAGAAGAGTCATACCTAGGAGATGGACTCCTTGAAGATGAAGATCTTCCAGAATAATAGGTAAATTCCTTCGAAGATGGTAACTTCTTTGTAACTTTAGCTTTAACAGCCTTGTCAGTTTTCACTGGTTTCTTTGCAACAGCTGGAACTTCCTTCACAACAAAACCCAAACCTTTGTGCTTGGAACCTGAAACCTTTGAAGAACTTGAAGAAGAACCTGAAGCTTCTCTGGATTTAGCTTCACTAGTGAATTTAGCCTTGATATCCTTCAGCTTGTTCTTTTCAATCAAAACTTTTTCTTCTTCGGTTGCAGATGAAGAACTCGAAGCAACCTTATCAAATACTTTCTCATTTTCCAGCAATACAGACTTCGACACAAACTTGGGAGCTTCACCCAAAGGCTTCTCCTTCCGTTTAGACTTGGACTTGTTCTTCTTGGATGGAGTGGCAAACTTAGAATAATCATGCAAGTCATATTTTGGATCAATCTGAGCAGCAGTAACTTCAATTAAATCCACTGGTTGAGGAACCAAATGAACATCATCCTTCTTAGAACTTTCCGAACTCTGATCCTGCTTGTATAAGAAGTTAAGCAATGTCGGTGACAAATTGCAATTCTTAACTTGTCGTTTCAACTCCAAAATCTCTAATTTCAAGTCATTAATTTTCTGTTGACCTTCAAACACTTCTTGTTGTGACTTGATGAACTTTGCATTGAGATCATCATATTCATACGTTTGTAACTTTCTGATCTCACACTCTGCAAACAGTTCTTGAAGAACACTTTCTCGCTTTTGTTTATAGATCTCAACATCTTTAGTTAAGACTTCATTCTTGTCCCGGTACAAAACATTCTCATCTTGAAGCATAGAAATCTTATTTTGCAATTTCTCAACAGTAACAGCAGTTGTAGCAATAAGAGCAGTAGCCTCTATATATTTTTGCTGAACCGGATAACTCTTCTCAAACAGATTCTCAAAATCTTGAGCTGCGTCTAATGCTTCAGCTTTGGCTTTCTCACACTCTTCAGCCAATTGAGCCTTTTCCTTCAAAACATCTTCATGAACATGAAATAATGCATAATATTTCTTTTGAAAATCTTCCAACTCTTTCTTTAACACCACAATTTCTTCAGTTGAAATTTGACAATCTTGTTCAAACTTTGCAATTTTCTTGAGCAACGTCTCACATTTATAACAGTTAAATTCATCATCCTTTAAATTCTCAGAAGACTAATTAGGTAATTCTTCTTGAATCAAAGATATACTTGAAGAAGTATCAGATTCTGTTAAAAAACTTTCATCACCAGCATGTTGAGCAGTTAGAGCAATTGAGATTGGAGTATGATTCTTTTTAACTTCAGAATCTGCGTTCCATGCAAATCCATCTGGATGCACAAATGTATTAGACCAATCATGAGCAAGAGTAGCAGCTTTCTGATCGACCTTTTCAGCCTTATCTGAAGGATGAAAAACTAAATGTGCATGTTGACCAGACTTCAATTTACTTTCTGCAGAACTTGGACATTCTCTAGCAAAGTGACCATAAACGGAACACTTATAACATTTCACCTTAGATTTGTCCAATCCAATCTTTCCTTCCTGATTAAGTCTCTTCTTACCATTTCTATTGAAAAACTTCTTCGTTCGACGAACCAACATAGCATATTGCCAATTGAGATCCATTTCCTCCAAATGATCATAATCAATCTGATCATAATCTTCATTTGCTAACTCAGCATTACTCACAGAACCAGTGATAACACCAAAGTATGAAGATACTAATGCAGACATCAATGCATTATAATCATCGACAGTTTGAACAGACAATGCACTTTGAGTCGAAGAACTTGGAAATGACACAGTACAACCAGCAGAAGAATAACTTGGAATTTCAGATTTACCTGCTAGAAATGCTGTAGGAAGAGCAGAACTAAGACTAGTAGACTTCCCAGCATTCATTGTAGAGTCATTTTCACCATGATACACTGCAGGATTCTGAATTTGTGTAGGAAGTGATTTATTCACCATTAATTCCATATCCCGAGCCTGAATTCTTTGAACCAAATCATTGAAAGACAATCCTGAAAAATCTTTATCATGAGTAATCATCATCACATAATTCTCCCATTTTTCAGGCAAAGCTTCCAAAATCTTTTCTTTCATATCAACCTCTTCTTTAGTAAGATTCACCAAACGCATTTCACTCATCAGATGAGCGAATCTTGCAATCAGATTGGGAATCGTTTCATTCTGATAATGCTTAAAACTATCAAACTCTTTCTTCAAAACCTTTTGTCGACTTTTCTTGTATTGGTCATTGCCTTCACATCGTTTTTCCAATGCATCCCATAGACTTTTTGATGTGTAGTTACCAGCAAATTGATGAAGTAACTCTTTAGGCAACGCCATCGTTAACGTACCATATGCCTTTTTCTCAGCTTGATAAGCTTTCTTTTGTTCAGAAGACATTTTTCTTTGAAGAATAGGTTCACCAGTTTCATCTTTAGGATAAACATATTGCTCAGTGAACGCTAACCACATATTAATGTCATTTGTATCGACAAACGCTTCAAACCGTTTAACCCAACTATGTTAATCTTCCAATTTTAACAATTTGGGAACTTTCTGACTTGTTCCGATTTCATTATCATAATTCATCATTGTTTGCATCGTAGCTTGAACCGAATTCTGAATAGCTGCAAATGCTTGAAAATCGGACATTTTCGAAAAACTGAACACTGTTCACTCCGAACTTCGTCCGAACCTACTATACCCTCCGAAGCTGCTCCGAACTTAAAACAAAAAGTCCGAACTCTCAACGAACGTATCACCGAACTCAGAAACTCCGATCTATCTCCGATCCTAGTCCGAACTCCCTCCGAGACAGGATATCCACCGAACTCTCTCCGATTGGACTCCGAACCCTCACCGAATCAGGAAAACTGACCGAGCTTACTCCGAACCTGGTGTTCGGAGCGGTTATGCCGAATCTGAGGTTCGGCCAATCGCGAAAAACTCAAAAATTTCGGAAAAACTCACTGAAATTGACACCTCTCGAGCTGTGAACACTCAATCAACTGAAAACGAACAAACACAGACATATTGGACGTAAATCATGAAGTTTTGAACGAAGATTTTAAGAAATGAGGATGAGAAATGAGCTTTGAAAGTCAAAAACGTGATTTCGAACTCAACAACTCTGGAAAACACTGATTTCCGACTAGTAGAGCAAACCTAATGCTCTGATACCACTTGAAAGTGCGTGAGCGTATGGATCTTCTACTTAGTCGTAATGAAATCAAAGTAATACGAGATGAAACACAAATAGTAAATACAAATGAGCTTTGTATTAACCACTGAGACCACAGAGTACACGGAGAATATATGACGCGGAAGCTTCGACTGTTATTGGATACAATACAAGACGCAACTATTTATAAGGCTGAAATACGACTGGCCGAACCTCAGGTTCGGCCACACGTTCGGCCATGTCCGAACTCCAGGTTCGGCCTGAGTTCGGACCTCAGCATCCATGTGTGAATCCGTCTTGTATTCGATACTTCACATGACGATCAAGGACCATGAATCAACACTGACTCCTAAGGTAAGTAACTCTACTGAAATTCATGATGATTATGTTACTAATAATGACCACGAGACAGCTTGCGGTGAAGAAAGTAAGGAGTCTCCAGCAGCAGAATCTATGGAGGATACATATGTACTTCCACCAAGAGCTAACAGAGGAGTCCCACCAAAGCGGTACATTCCCCTAAAGCAAACTAAAGACGGAAGGTATCCTATGGCAAACATTGCTACCAGAAACCTTTCACCAGAAGCAAAAGCGTTTAGTGTCGCCTTATACATAGAGGACATCCCAAACACTATGGAACAAGCAATGGGATCAAAACAATGGAAGGAGGCCATGGAATCTGAGATGGATGCATTGATTAAGAATGAAACTTGGGAGAAATGTTATCTCCCACCAGGGAAGAAGACCGTTGGGTGTCGATGGTTGTTCACCATCAAACATAAACCTGACGGCTCGATCGAAAGATACAAAGCCCGGTTGGTAGCCAAAGGATACACCCAAACATACGGGATTAACTACTCTGAGACGTTCTCCCCTGTTGCTAAGTTTGATACTATAAGGGTCCTATTCTCAATTGCAGCAAATAAAAGGTGGCCACTTCACCAGTTTGATGTAAAGAATGCGTTCCTACATGGAGAATTAAAGGAAGAAGTCTACATGGAAGCCCCTCCTGGATTCAAAGGTGACTTTAAAGGTGGGGAAGTGTGTCATCTTAAAAGATCCTTGTATGGGCTAAAAGAGTCCCCTAGAGCGTGGTTCGGAAAATTCACATTAGCTATGAAGAAATATGGGTTCAAGCAAAGTAATTCTGATCACACCCTCTTTCTCAAACGAAATAGAAATCGGGTAACATGCTTGATCATATATGTCGACGACATGATTATCACAGGAGATGATGGGGAAGAAATACAACGACTAAAGAATAATTTGTTTACAGAATTTGAGATGAAAGACCTAGGAAGACTGCAATACTTCCTTGGTATAGAAGTTCTAAGATCAAAACAAGGAATATTTATCTGTCAAAAGAAGTACATCTTGGATTTACTGGCAGAAACTGGAATGATAGATTGCAGACCTGCAGAAACCCCCATGATGGTGAATCATAAACTTCATATGGAAGAAGGTGCAGAACTAGCTGATAAAGAGAGGTACCAACGATTGGTGGGAAAACTAATATACCTCTCTCACACCCGACCTGAAATTGCATACGGAGTTGGGGTTGTGAGTCAATTTATGCACCAACCTCAAGCATCTCACATGAAAGCCGTATGGAGAATTATCAGGTACCTCAAAGGAACAACAGGGCATGGTGTTCTATTTAAACCAAATGGTAATCTGAATATCATTGGGGTACACCGATGCAGATTGGGCTGGAGACAAAGGGGATAGATGATCAATGTCAGGGTACTTTACTATTGTAGGTGGAAACCTAGTCACATGGAAGAGCAAGAAGCAGAAAGTAGTGGCCTTGTCGAGTGCTGAAGCAGAATTTTGTGGTGTTGCCCGTGGATTAGCAGAAATAATGTGGATTCGGAAACTTCTAACCGAGATCGGTTTTCGCCCAAATAGAACTAGCAAGATCATGTGTGATAATGAAGCAGCAATCCAAATTGTTGAAAATCCAGTCCAACATGACCGTACAAAACACGTTGAGGTTGACTGACACTTTATCAAGGAAAAAATTGAGGCAGGAATAATTGAGCTTCCATTCGTAAAATCAAAAGAACAATTGGCTGACATTCTGACCAAAGCCGTTAATGGAAACTCATTCAGTAATTGTTTAGACAAGTTAAACATTGGAGATCCCACTGCTCAACTTGAGGGGGAGTGTTAAAATAAGAAAGTCAAAGAATGATATAGAGAAATCAAAGGGGCTGAACTGTTCCCAATTCACAGCTCGTTATTCCCTGTTGACAGCTATCACATTTAATTTATTACCTTATGTCAATAGTCTAGGATTGCTATAAATTGTTATGTCGTTGGTTGTATTTTTCATCAAGAAAATATAAACAAATACCTTTACATCTTCTTAGATTCCATAGAAGATAATATATATTGCATCCTTGTTTTGGTGAATGAGATCAATTGAATCTTTCACACTTACATGGTATCATCCATATTCTCCTAACCCTAGAAGCCGTCGCCGAATCCTCCACCTACGGGTCCCTTCACCGCCGCTTTCTTCACCGGACATCGATCCTCTTATCATGTCGGACGACAAAACTGATGCCAATCCCTCGCCACCGACTCCCTTGCACACGGTCTACACAGTCTCCAAAATTTAACTACGTGTTAAAGTGTTGGATGGCGTCAAGATAACCTATTCCTCATGGGTTAAACTGTTCATGCTCAATACTAAAGCGCATGATGTCGTGTCTCACATTGACGGTACGCTGCCTCCAGCAAGACCAACCCTAAATATGAGTAGTGGTGCAAGATAGATGCGGTTGTTCTATAGTGGATCTATGAAACCCTGTCGGACGATTATATGAATCCACTGCGCAGGAAGCTTGGACCGTCTCAAAGCCATTTTCTTGAATACCAAAGGCTCTCGTGTTGCTGCCCTCGAGTACGAGTTCATCAATCTGAAAATGTCGGCCCTACCCTCTCTTGAAGCATACTTTCAGAAGCTTAAGGAACTTGCTACCAAACTATCCGACGTCGACAGTCCTGTCTCCAATAACAGGTTGGTTTTTTAACTCGTTCGAGGCTTGCCACCGGAGTATGACACGGTCGAGTCTACCATTAACATAACAATTACCCGCCTAGGAAACTGCTTGTAGCATGCTACAATTGGAACAACATCGCTAACAGGCACGCGACACTACTCCCATGGCAGCCATGACAGTGCCTGACCCACCTCAGCCGGCTCCTTCCCATGATGTTGGGCCATGAAGTGACCCTCATCCTCATGACTTAACGCGCTTAGCGCCTGCTCAACGCCGCTCCCAACCCTCTCGCAGCTAACCTGGCCGTAACCAGTCCAGCCCAGCAGGCCCGGCTCCTGGCCGCTCTCCCTACGGCCCGTCTTCATCTGGCCCACATGCTGCTACTCGCGAGTGTCTGCCCAAATGGGCCATGGCTCCTCCATATTGACAGCCGTATTGGGCTGCTCCACCCCCTATGCCCTTTTCCCACCCAGCCGTGTTGGGCCTCTCTATGTCACCCCCACCCCTAACTGCCGCGAGAACCGTTCATCGAGTGCCCTTCAAGCCAACATAACCGATGTTAACCCGCTTGACCCGTCTGAACTAGGCTATGCTTTTGAGGCCGTTCACTTAGAGCAACCTTCTAACAATCAATGGTATATGGATTCGGGTGCCACTCACCATCGCAGTAACGACCCGGGTATGATGTCTACTTGTGTTGCTCCTGTTAAGTCTATGCTCGTTGGTAATGGTTAATCAATACCAATTATTAGATCAGGACACACTACTCTCCCTCTACCAACCTTCACCTTAAAAATGTCTTAGTCTCACCAAACATAATTAAAAACTTTAACCACCCACATCTCATCTGCTACTATATCACCCACCCCTACCCCCTCATCATCCTCTGCTCCAACATCACCCGCCACCCCCTCATCGTCATCTTTCTCCTTCGATTTTGATCAGACTTCCACGTCCCACTCCCCTGACCCCAACTCACCACCCGATAATCTCATACCATCCCCACCACCGCCACCTCCACTATCAACCCACCCCATGCAGACTCGTTCTCAAGCTGGCATACACAAGCCACACATTCCTCTCAACCTTCACACTGCCTCCCCACATATTTCACCCTTTCCCAAAAACCTCACCCCTGTCTTCTTTGATCCTAATTGGATATCCGCCATGACCATCGAGTATAACGCTTTGATATGTTGTAATACATGGGAACTCGTACCACGACCACCTGGTGCTCATATAATAAATTGCATGTGGCTTTATAAACATAAATTTCATGCTAATGGCTCTTTGGAACGTTACAAAGCACTGTTGGTCGTTAATGGGAAATCTTAATGGGTTAAGTTAGATTATGATGAACCTTTTGTCTCGTTGTTAAGCCCTTCATAGTAAGAACAGTGCTTAGCCTTGCTGTTTCAAGGTCTTGGCTCATTCATCAACTCGATGTTAAAATTTCTTTCCTGCATGGGGATCTTCATGAAAAAGTTTATATGTATCAACCCCCGAGATTTAGAGATGCTACTAACCCATCACATGTGTGCAGGCTTCGCAAGTCATTATATGGGCTAAAGCAGGCCCCACGTGCCTGGTATCATCGATTTTCCAACTGTATTGTTTCATGCGGTTTTCGCAGTGCTACCAGTGATATGTCTCTTTTTGTATTCAGGCAAGGCTCTCGGATGGCTTATTTACTCTTATACCATTCTGACGGCCTCCAATACCTCACTCATTCAGCAAATCATTGCCTCTCTTTCTAAGGAGTTTTTTCTATGATAGAGTTGGGGCATTTACATCATTTCTTGGGTGTTCAGGTAACTCATAAACCAGGTGGCTTATTCCTATCATAAGAAAACTACGTTTTCGATATCCTCTTTAGAGCCAACATGCAAGATTGCAAACCTTCTGCCACTCCGTGTGATACTGACTCAAAGCTGAGTGCCACTACTGGTAATCTTTTGCAGGATGGAACTTTATATAGAGGTTTGGTAGAGGCCCTACAATACTCAACGTTTACCAGACCTGATATAGCTTATGCGGTAGAACATGTTTGTCTTTTCATGCATGCCCCTTCGTGAACCACATTTTCAGTTTCTCAAACGTATTTTAGGTTGGCATAGCTTCTCATGGCTTATGACTCACTCCCTCCAAGTCCCTCAAACTTACTGCATATTCTGATGCTGACTGGGGGGGGGGGGGTGCCCGGATTTGTTCAACTTCGGGATGTTGTGTCTTTTTAGGAAATAACCTGGTCTCCTGGTCCTTTAAACTTTAATACACCGTATCTCGATCTAGTGCTGAAGCCGAGTATCGAGGTGTCGCCAACACCGCCGCCGAGGTCACCTGGTTGCGCAACTTATTGCTGGAGCTTTTTGTACCAACTCCTGATGCAAGTATAATTTTTTGTCACAATGTTTCGGCGGTTTATCTTACGGGAAATCCCGTTCAACATCAATGTACCAAACATGTTGAAATGGACATACACTTTGTGCGTGACAAGATATGACTGGGTTTCATCCGTGTGCTTCACAATCCAGCTGACTACCAGTATGCTGATATAGGGGTGTTCAAAAATATCCGAGTCCGACCCCGTATCCGAATTTTCCGAAATTCCGTACCCGAATTTTCTGAAAATTTCGGATATCCGGAATTTTGGATACCCGAAACTCGGATATCCGAATTTTCGGACTTGGACTTGGAATTTAGTTTTTAGATATTTCGGAAGTTTCGGGTACCCGGATATCCGAAAGTTTTAATAAATTAAAATATATTTTATATAAAAAATAAGAATTGCATTAAGCCAAGTGGTGGACCAAGTTTGAATTGCATTAAGCCAAGTTGAATGAAGGATGTTTCTAATAGCAAAGTTGGAATGAAAGATGTTTATTTGATATCGCGATTAATATTATCTAATATGTTTTTTTTTTGGTTAATTTGATTTGTATTTGGAAGACTTGAACCATGTTTATTTCTTTTGTCGTTTTTTTTAGTTCGAACTTAGGTAACAAACAAGTGGGAACACGTTTATGTCTATTTAAATTTGAAATTGTTGTTTTTTAAAAAAAAATCATTTTCGGATATAAGATTAACTTTCCAAGTCCAAGTCCGAAATTTCGGATACCCGAAATTCTGGGTATCCGAAATTTCGGACTTGGACTTGGAAACCGAAATCCAAATTCCGAAATTTTTGGATACCCGAAATTCGGATATCCGAAAGTCCGGGTACCCGATTTTGAACACCCATATGCTGATATATTCACCAAAGGATTACCTAGAGCTGTATTTTCTCGATTCGACAATCTTCGCATTATTCCACATGCTCGGACTGCAGGGGCATATTAGCGAATATATTATTTTATATAGTTATTGTATTTATTTAGTAGATTGTATTCTTTTCTTAGATAGCTCTAGGTTAGTTAGAGAATTCCTGTATATATTGTACTAGTTTTTAAAACCCATGCATGAAAAAAAAGGAAAAGTAAAAACAAAAATGTACCAAATTATAATGAATTTCATCATTTGAAATAAAAGTAAGACGAAACATTTGATAAGTTATAAAAGAAAATTACATATTGGAAAAGATAGATTTGTAAACTACATTTAATGTCTGGTTAGTGACATTGCCATCTTCATCCAGTATCAAAAGTTTAAGTCCTTCTCTGCTCTTTACTCTTGACAATGCGACGTAAAGCTGTCCATGACTGAAACATGGACTTTTGAGATACAAACCAACTTTTGAGAGTGACTGACCCTGACTTTTATTAACAGTAATTCCCAAACAAACCGCAATTAGATACTGCCTCCTTTTAAATTTAAAAGGTATTTTTTTATTTGAGGGGGACATAGTAATAAATGGAATGAATGTACGATGACCTACATTATTTCCTAATATTACTTCAGATTCTATAACGCGTTTTCCAAGATACACACTGAAATCGGGTGCCGTTACAAAGACCATTTTTCTGATCAATATTTCGTAGTAGCATGACAGGCGCACCGACTTTTAAAACCAATCTATGGTCGGGCAAACCAGAAAACTGTAAACCATTAAGAAGAACTGGAGAGAGTAAGTATTTTGGTTTACGCTCTCTTGAACATCCTCACTTTGACATAGGCAGTCAGAACTCAAATATTCTCTCTCTTCGCCTGGAATCACTGATAACAACCTGTTATTAATGTCGTAAACAATCTCATTGGTAGGTGCCAAAATCGCTCTTTCCCTCCAATAAGTAGGATCTTTGTAATTTTGAACCATAGAGGGATATACGAAATCAATAAGTTGCTGAAAAGGATCAGCAGAATCTTTGATAAGAAGATCTTCTGGAATATCAATAATCGCATGGCCACCGTTTTCACCACCAAGTTTACCTTCCCCAAATTCTAACAACCATTCAAAGAACTTCTTGATACTTTTAGCA
Source organism: Deinandra increscens subsp. villosa (assembly GCA_039602395.1). NCBI lineage: Eukaryota > Viridiplantae > Streptophyta > Magnoliopsida > Asterales > Asteraceae > Deinandra > Deinandra increscens. The sequence continues at coordinate 83,994,057 of JBCNJP010000010.1, read as the reverse complement.
TCACTTGATTGATCTCTGGTCGTCAGTGTCATGTTTTTTGTTAGTTTAAAAACTTTGCATTTTGCTCCAGAGGTAAGAAGAACTTAATGAAGAATTCACAATATCTTCATTAGTTCCTCCAGGTATGACAGGTAAAATCTGTCTAAAATCACCTCCAAAAACAACGACTTTACCTCCGAAAAATGAATAATTTTTTTAAGATTCTCCACCGTTCAGTAAGTCGTTTAGGCTTCTATCAAGGTCTTCAAAGTAGTGCTTATTGGTCATTGGAGCCTCATCCCATATAATTAAAGAAGCCTCTTTTAATAAGTCTGCAACATCACTTTTTGGCTTCAAAGAACATATTGAATTTTCCATGTTATTTATAGGAATTCTAAATCTCGAATTCGCTGTTCTACCTCCGGGTAGCAAAAGAAAGGCGATACCACTTGAAGCGATGCTTTATCCAGATGGTTTTTTTATGGTAAACAGGTCGGATGTAAATGGGTCACGAGAAATTTCGTCCGGCCTCAATTGGCCTAGAAAATGGGCGGGAATATGCTCTAAGGTGGCTTGTAAAGATGACATGTGGCATGCAATCTTTTTTTTATTATATAGTGAAGATCTTTGTTTTCATGAAGAGATCAATTGAATCTTTCACACTTACACATTTATATTTATAAGAACGTGTATAATTAAGAGGGTCAAAGAGAAAAAAAACATTAGTATAAACATAGTGTGGGTAGCTGAAGTTACAAATGCTAGTTATTTTTTTAATTGTTTATTTTTAAAAGAAAAAATATTAGAGGGAAAGTTTTTAGAGTCGTACGTGAGTATTAACAAGAACAATATCTCTATGTAGAGGAATTGTTTTTATCATCTCAGTCTTTGTAAACTCTAGCGATATATAGATTTATTATAAATTGATAATGTATTTTACTAGGACGCACTATATAAACCAGGAGCATTAGAGGCGACATCTCTCGTCGCTATTGATCGGAAATGTCACCCCTAATACCTTTAGCAGCGACATGTCGTCGCTAATGCGTTGCCACTGTTGCTTCGTTGCTAATACTCCACGTGTCGTTGCTAATGCTCCTTGTTGAAGCTAGTGTTTGTCGCCACTAATGCTCTCTGACCCGTAAAATGTATTTTTCTTTGTATGCTTTTCGTTTCTAGTTTTCTCAAATACATACATTACAAAAAACTGCACACTTCAACAATAAAGACATACATACGCTAACATTTATAAACATGATCAAATTAAGTACATAAAGGTATAGTTTCCAACAAGTTTGCTAAGTTATAAGGTGACCTGGAGTGGGGCCGGCTTCAGCGGAACAACGCCGTCACTCCGAAACTTAGTCTGGCGGCTTGGGAAATCAGCGAGGAGTAGGTGTTGAACCTTCATCTTGATTTTTGTGGTTTTTAACCGTTAGAGGGGGGGGGGGGTGGTTTCAGCCGTGAACCGTGAGGTTGGAATTAAAAAAAAAATACTTTTTACCTATATATATACACACAACATCATACAATTTTTAAACTCACATTCACCTCATCTCTTCTACTCTATACTCACCACATCAGTCTCTTCTACTCTAATTCCACATGTTAACACCTCCAAATATACTCGATATTCTACAAGAATTTCACAATCTCACGATGTCAATACCTCCAAGAGATGTTCTTAGTGAATAACATGGAGGAAGGCGAACACGCTATAATCTTTTAGGTCCTAGAGGACCTCGATCGGTTGCTCAACCTCCTGTTTTGGTTCCAGCTTCAAGTTATATTCCACTGGTTGAACAACCTCCACCTCCACCCTCCACCTGCATTTGTTGCTCAACCCCCACCCTATGAGGATGATGGATTCTGGAACTGGACGTTTGATTACTGGTTGCTGCATAACCCATCGGAGGAGCCACTTGAGGACTACCTCCAATTTGATGATGAAGTCCATCTTTAAGACGTTGAAGAATCGGTTTATGATGTATGGGTTGAAGAATACTAGGAGGATAGGTTTTCCCTTCGTGACACGTTGGAGGAGGAACGTGGATTTGAGAATGTCCAATACAAGTCCGATACTGATTCTGACTCGGACTGGTCATATTAGTTTAGGTTGAGTTTTTAGTATTTTTAAATAATTATATTAGTTTAGGTTTAGTTCGCTTCACTTGCGGTGAGGATCAGTTTGGGTGTGGTTGTAATTTCAGTTCGGATCTACTTCGGCTCAGTTCGGATAGGTTCGGATCAATTCGTGCATCAATTTGTTATTCGATTCTTAAATTGAGATTTTTGGTGGTTTCACCAAAAATTGACGTAACTTGAGATCTGTTAAGAATTACAGGAGCTAATACCAGCCAAAACGACCGTCTCGACAAGATCTACACTTTTACTCACCTTACGGCCAGTAATCTCCATTTCGGCCCCCGAAATTCACTTTTAAGACCTCCGTTTTTTAGTTTAAAGTTTTCAAGGTATCATTTTTCGGTAAATGAAAATGCGTGAGCATCGGATCGTCTACTCGATCTAGCTAATCAGACATCGAAACGTAATTAACTGATTGATTTATTGATCAACGAAGAACAATTACAATCAGTAAACACTCAGAAACAGACTCAGAGAAACACACTCAGAAACACACACTTAACCGTAATCTCGCACGCTCAGAACTGACTATTACAAAGACCAAACATCTATTTATACCCAGCTGGCCGATCCTTGTCCGAACCCCAGGTTCGGCCAGTCTAAAAACCAGGTTCAGACCACGTTCGGCCATACCTAATTTGACTTGATCTTGTACATTGCTTGATACTTCACACGACGCACATATCAGGTATCAACAAACTCCCACTCGCCGTGTGCAGTATCTCTTCAACATTATCAACTTTGTATCTTCAATCAAGCTCCCCCTCAAGTATAGAATCCATTCGTTTAATGAAATGAATCTTCACACAAACTCCTCCTCAACTCGATCGTAGCTTGATCTTGAATACTTGATGACATTTTAGTGTATCTCTGGTCTTTCATCAATATCTTCAGAAGACTTGAAGTGGTGATATCTTGCACATAGCAACCTGCTCAAACATTTAAATAATCTTGGCGCAAATCGTCTCTTCGAGACTCCAAGATATGAATTTGAAAATTGATTTGAATCACGTGTTGATCAGATCGAAAATAAAGTAGAAACAAAATCTTTTTGGTTTTTCAAATTTTATGCTAAAACACACCTAAAATCTTTTTGTGCTTTTCTTGAACTGAAATGAAATTGCAATACAGAACCAAACACTATTTTTGGTATAAGAAAGATCATTATATGGAATCATATTGATCATACCGCACTGAACTGCACTTCAATTTCAATTAATCGAAACACATAAGTCATGCTGATTGCTGGTATAATTTGTCCAACTTAAACTCAGGCAGAATCATACTCATAATATTTGGATATGTTAAGATATTGATTAGATTTGCTTTGACCAGTGTACCCCACACTATCAGACATAATCAGACATTTTCTGTTTTTCTTTCTTTTTCCTTTTGTGTGATAGCACTTGTGATTTTTCACAACGCATAATATTTTTCATGATATAGTCAACTGTGTTCCATGCAAAAACAAATAAGAACGTTAAATCGTCTACCTTAAGGTCGATCTTTCGATACGCAAATAAGGCTTCGGATTTAACAAAATAAGAAAATAAAACAAGTTGAAATTGTATAACCCAACAACAATCAGGTCGGTACTTCCGTACACGCAGAGAAATTCCGATGAGTTATACGAAACACCAAAGAAAATAAAGCAGAACGTCAAACGAACAACGATCATGTCGATCTTTCGATACGCAGAGAAAGTCCGATCGTTTGACAAAATAAAGAAAATCAAACAAGTTTAAATCTTTGCAAAAGAACACATGTATGCACAGTGACTTCTCATTTTGAATTTCACACTTATTTTTCTTTTTGTGTCAAGAAATATGCATCAAGATGTTATCCACATAGTCAAGCATTAGTATTTAGTGTATATCACATCTGAATACTTTCTGATTTTCCGAGCCTACCAAGCATGTCAAACAATGATCTTATGGTCCTTTCATCTACTCTATCCATGAGTCAGATACGTAAGCCAATGTACCATCATTTCCTAATGATCAATTTCTCATAATTTTATACATTGTGCATGTATTCACTTTCCTTCATTATATATTTGGCATGTATTCACTTTCTCCCCATAACATGGATTTTCTCAATTACTCCCCCTTACTTACAATTCTCCCCCTTAAAATGAAAACTCTATTTTTGGATTTTCATTTTACACAAAACTAGACTCTATTTTTGGGTTTTGGAGAAAAACTTGTAAGCAAAGAAAATTGATCAATCAACACGGATATTTTGCAGATTATAGAACTTCAGAAAATTTGCAGGTTAGAAAGATTTATCATGAAATTTAAGTTAAGCAGAAACTCCTCCATCAACAACTTTGCAATCGTCGATAGGTCTTCTAGAAGTACCAGCACACTAGTCAAACTAATTAGTCCAAAAATGACCCGAAGCGAATCGCTTCTGGTCGACCATGTCCTTGTTTTGCTTAGAAACTACCTTAGGTTTCCATTGTTGTTTTTTTTGGTAAAACAGATGAACTTATCACTGGTGACTGTGATGATGAACCTACACTTTGAACCTTTGAGAACATTGGAACAAAACGTTTTTGTTTTAGAAAGAATGTAGGTTCAACGTCATCAAAAACTCTGCCTCGTTCATCGAAGAACTTTGTTGGGGCAGGTTTACCAAACACTGGTTTCTTATAAAACCCTTGGGATGAATCAGCAGGTAGTGGACAATCCTTTGCCATATGCCCGGGTCAGCGGCAATTATAACAGAGTCTTTTCTTTTTGTCCCATAATTGATGTACATGCGAAGAACACACATGAATATCTCGAACATGAGCAGAATAAGAATCATATACCTGATTCCTGTGATCATGTACCCATTTGGATGTAGGGCTTCGAGATTGAGTACTTTCAGAAGAAATATTGGCTTTCACAAAAACTTCAGAAATCTTTCGAGCATCAACACAATGAAGAGGAAATTCTTTCTTAGAGAAAAGCTGATCAGAACCTTTGAGCTTATAGAATCTCTTAGATTGAACTTTTTCAGCCTTAAACACATCCTTCTTCACTTGCTTCAGCTTCAATTTCTTCAAATCTTGAGATGAGAATCTGGAACCTTCTCATCTTTATCTTTCATCCCGTGAAAACCCAATCCCACATGCTTTCCATAAATCTTCTCCTCAGGTGTAAAATGTCCATTCTTCGCTAAACGAGAAAATTCAGCTTTCACTTCAGTTACATTCTTTCACTACTACAAAAATGGCCTTTCTTGACGCTTTTTGCGCGTCAAGAAAGGGCACAGATGACGCGCAAAAAAGCGTCAAGGAAGGGAAGGGTCGAGAATCCTCTTGACGCGCAAAATGCGCGTCATCTGCTTCTTGACGCGCGAACAATGACATGCATTTTATGATGCACAAAGCGTGTCATAAAAAGCGTGTCAAGGAAGCCGCAGTCATAAATATACTTATGACACGCATATATGCGCGTCATGAATTAAAAAAAATTTAAAAAAAATATTTTTGTAGATTCACTAATTTCCACATTAATGACAATTAACCTCCTAATCAAAATACAATACACTTGTAGCAAAATATACATTTCATATATAGAGCAAACATTACAAATGTAACATTAGTTTACATTGCACTAACTACATGTAACCTTAGCTTCTTCCATCTCAATACTTGCATTATCAAGCCCATCTACAAAAAGGAAAAAGGATGGTCAAAAGCAGGAAAGGAAGGAAGGGAAAAACTTGCATTATCAAGGCCATTTACATTGCACTACTACATGGTTGAAACTTAAAAAAAAATGACAGTGTAATAGACAAGTACTGCTCTTTAACAGATGAATCTATGGTGTCTAAAAAATCAGAAGTTCAAAATTAGTAGGATACCTTCATTTTAAGATACAACACATGATTATAGTTCTGACATACAATGGTTTAAAAAGAAGCACCCGACTAGATTATACATTCTAATGCTTGAGAAATTAGCATACCTGAATTAATAAATGCAAACATTGCAGTGAGCCTGCAACAACAGTTGACAACAAAGGAGTAATGCCACCTTCCCATTTTAAAATCACAGGGTCGTACGCTTACTTGCTGTCACTGAATGCTTTGACCTAGCAGCATTAAGCTTACTTGCTATTACAAACAGCAACAGCAGGTTATAAATACACACAGCAACAGCAGCCTAAATTCATAATATAAACAGCAACAACAAGTCAGCAAGTACAATTCATAATACAAACAGCAATAGCAGCCTAAATATAAACAGCAACAGCAAGTATAAACTATATAAATAGCCTAAATATAAACTATATAAGCAGCCTAAATATAAACTATATTAGAAACATATTCATAATTTTATACGTGTAACATAATTATAGAAACAGATTCATACGTGTGTAACAGATTTAATATGAACCTAAAAATATATTCTGATGATCTCATCTAATACAAATAATAAATTAAACACAAATACAAATAATAAATTATCAGGCTAGTGGATTACATGGAATGTTTATGGGTTACACATGTAAAGGTTAGTCATTAGTGTTCAACTTTTCAAAACGATTAAGTTATTATGTTGGGTTATAAGTACACGACACATGCCAGTCCTACCAAATCAGCTCGTTCATAAGTAATGGGTCGAAAACATCACATCTACTTATTGACAAGAGAAAAGTAGAAAACAAGAACTAAAAATATAAAAGAAGGAAGTTATGAACCTCAATGGCAACATCCTTGTCTTGGAGGCTCTGATTCTTTTAATGACAAATAACAAACACAATAAATATCGGATGTCAGGATGTATGTTTATGAAAACCTTTTAGTCTTTTAGTCATTGCGCTCATATTCATAGCAGGGCCTGCAAACTGGAAATGCACAGACATCACAGGCAACAGAAGGGTCTCCTTTGGCTGTGGTACCAACAGTATCACCACAGATCTGGCAAACCTGACCCCCAACATTCTTCATAGAAGTCCCCTGCACAACCCCTAAAATTTATCAAATTTTCACCCTAATATGAACAATTGTGGATAGAAACGGTGGATTAACATGATTACAAATCTAGCCTAAACTAAAAATGTGAAACTAGACTATATTTAAGAAAATTTTTCCAGTGTTTAAGATGAAAAAGCAGATCAGCAAATCTGCAGCAGTTAACAAAAAGAAGTGTAATTAGTGACTACAATTAAGGTACTAACCGCAGATTCTCCTTCCGATCCATCTCTCCTTGCTAAGAAGAGCAATCAATCAACTACAAACACGAAGAATCGATCGCTGCAAGCAAAATACGTCTATTAAAGAATCGATTCAAATTTCTAATTCATCAAATCCAAACAACAAAATCAACCATCGCAAGCAGTACGTCTATTAAAGATTCGAAACTTAAAAGTATTGGGGGACAGACCTGGTGTTTGAAAATGTTGAGTCTAGTGAACATCGACGAATCTGTTTGTTGTTGCGAGTGTGTGTGGAGCAAGCGTCACTTGCGCTGCTGAGTCTACAAATAGATGCAAAGAAAAACATATTAGAAAAAACAAATGTTGATATCACAAATAAAGGTGCAATATGTGAGCCACATTCATGTTCAACCGTTGTCTGTGTTAAAGGGGTAAATGCCTAAATGTCAATAGTTTCACAACCTTTCCATACATTTACTAGCTATAATTTTGTCTCATGGGAGCCTACAACAACTGCAAATCAGAAACTAAAATGTATCAAACACAAAAATAAAAGAACAACAGATAATCAAACCAAACCCTCAAGTGGCCTGAGCAAGCTTTCGAGACAAAAGCAATAAGCTAACATAATAATTAATAACCTTCGAGTTGTTTGAGCCAGTTTACAAAAAGAAAATGAAGCATATATTTAGTTATTGACCCCTAATGCATATAAATTAGAGAAGATATTATAATCTGTATGTAGCAAAAAATATTGTAAAGCCACCCATGGAGTGCTCTAAAATAACATCAGGCCAACTCCACTCATGAGATTTTACCAAACCAGCGAGATCATTAACAGCATATATTTAGTTATTGACCCCTAATGCATATAAATTAGAGAAGATATTATCATCTGTATGTAGCAAAAAATATTTCCTTGCTTTCTAAAAAAAAATCATGACAATGGATCAGACTCAGGCCTTAAGTACATGTGTATCGAAGTCCTCAAGGACCCATAAAAAATCCGGACTACTGAGAACTAAGTACAAACTAATCAAATTTCATTGAGATAGATTCAAGAAACCCTCATCTATTCAAGGATAGAGGATCAAAACTGACAGAAAACAAAAATAACCTAGTTTGCACCTTAAGCATAGTCTAACACAGATTGTAAGCACAAACTCTACCAAAGGGACATAGATGATGTAAATATAAAACCATCACTAGGATCATATGAATTCTCAATTCAAAATAAGTGAACAAATTAGCTCTAATAATCTGCATTACACCACACAAACTACCAAATCATCATCATGATTCATGTCATATGATACAAATTATATAGCATATCTACCACAATCAAAATGAACAAGGAGATAGATAGCCTTACAATACCTGAAACTTGGCCATCTCTCCTTCAACGATATTCTGAGCCTGAAGAACAGGAATGCTGCAATTTTCAACGCACATGTTAATATCATCCTGCTTCCTCCTCCTGTCAAAGCAATCGTGCGCACATATATCAATATCTTCAAATCAAAATTCATAAAAACAAAATTCCTGTAATCATTTCGATGATTTTACACGCATTCTCAGGTATCGAGAAGGAAAAAGAACAGTAGAAACCCGGAGAGTGAAATTAACATGATCCTGAACAACAGAGAGCTGCGAAATTTGAAAGGGAAGAATAACAGTGAAATTACCTAAAGGTGAAGGTAGATAGTGACCGAGGAAGCCAAATTGCAAGAAAAGGATCTCCAATTTCTGGCAGATGCGACTAATCCATGAAGAACAAACGCGGAATTTTAGGGCTAAATCGAACCATGAAGATTTAGGGCATATACATATACCAAGAAGATGTAGGGAAGTCAACGCAGGAAGAAGATTTAGGGCGTATACATGTAGAAGTATGAGGGATTTCGTCTGTTAGCTCCATTCTTCTCTCTCACAACTTGAAATTAGGGCAGAATGAAAGAGGGCATTGATGACGAGGATGTTAGGGATACATCGAACCAGCGTGGAGAAGAATCGACCAACGGTGGACAAGAATCGACCGGCGGTGGAGAAGAATCAAGCGGTGATGGAGAAGAATCGAGAGAAACCGAACGAGGAGAAGATTTGAGGGAATCGAATTTTGTGTTTTTTTAGTAATAAAGTTCTTAGCGGGGCGGGGAATGAATTTTAGGGGAAAAATTGAAGCGGGAATGAATTTTTGGGCAAAATTTAGGTGGGAAAGTGAAAACATAAAACGACACTACTAAAATGACGCGCATTTATTAAAGTGTACTCCGTGTTTTTTTTATAATTTATGACAGATATTTTATAACGCGCAAAATTACGCGTCATGGAGCCTTAAGATTTTGTAATTCTTGACAGTTTTTTTATGACACGCGTTTTTGCGCGTCATAAAAAACCGAGCGTCATTGTTCGCGCGTCAAGAAAGGCCCTATTTCTAGTAGTGTTTTGATCATAAAAGTTCTTTTCATCAAACTCAGGTTGAGACTGAATCTTGTCACTTGAATTAGCTGACTTCTCATTATCAGCAGAAGATGAACCAGATACAAGTTTTGGATCAGGAGAGACCTCAGATTTCTTTTCCTTCTTTTTCGTCATAACTTTCTCATTCTCAACAGTAGATGATGAAACCTTTGAATAATCAAAGTCGTCAACTTGTTCCTTCACTTCCTTGAAAGCTTCTTTGATATGAGCAGGGGGTGATGCAGTCTTATCAAACATTTTCTCAAAATTTGCATCATTAGCTAAGAAGCTTGTGAAGACTTGAGAATTTGAAACATTATTGAGTAATCGGTTAGCATCAAGAACTTGAACTTTCAGATCAGAAAATTTCTGTTGAGCCTCAGCAAATTCCTTTTCTTTAGCAATCAATCGCTTTGCAACTTTGTGAGTTTCAAATTTTTGCAGGCGAAGATTATCAAGTCCTTCAAATAATTCCTTCTTTAATTTATGTTCATCACGCTTTTGAATCTCCAAATTCGCTGCTTGAACTTTATTTACACGAACCAACTCCCGCTTCTCATCCAATAACTTTTCCATGTCAACTTGATATGCTTCAATCTTAGCAGTTGATTCAGCCACATTCTTTGTAAGTAGATCAAGTTTGGCTTTTGATTTATCAAACAAATTCGTGAAATCAGAAGCGAGTATCCTCTGCTTCATCCTTCCATTTCTTTATTTGGTTGAACAAATCCTCCTTCTGTTCTTCTAAGATGTCAATTCTATTAGCAAGCATCTGTTCATTTTCTTTGACAGAATAAAGATTTGTGTTAAGCATACTCACATCGTTTAACAAAGATTCATTTTTCAACATCAACTCCTTCTCAGTGTTTTTAGACACCTCTAACTCTGCCTTTACAGCCTTGAATTCCTCAGAAAGCTTTTGAATTTCATGCAATAATGAAGTATTTTCTTTCATCAGACTCTCCATATTCTCAGTGGATTCATAAGAACTTGGATTTGAACTAGTATCGGAACTAGTGTCTGAACAGAAATCCTCTTGTTGATCATGAGTAACTATCAAGGCAGGTGAATCATACCCAAACTGTTGACCCTAATCATAAACACCATCATGTTGCGCTGTCAAAGCTGTTGTCTTGCTCGTGTTACTAGTAGATGGTTGAGTAAAACCAGGCTTGGGTGATTGAGTAAAACCAGGCTTGCTTGCATGTGCCTGTTGACAGTCTTTGGCAAAATGTCCAAGCTGCGAACATTTATAACATTTTAACTTAGATTTGTCAAAACCCAATTTATCACCTGAAAGATTTCTTCCATGTTTCTTGAAGAATCTCTTCGATCTTTGACATAACATAGCATATTGCCAAGAGATATCCAATTCAGTTAGTTGATCATCATCAAGAGCATCAAGATCATCACTGGTTAACTTTGCATCAGCAACATTCTTAATAATCAAACCAAAAAATGATGAAATCAAGGCATAAATCATTTTAGCACAATCATCTGTTGATTCAGCAGAAAAAGCATTCTGATTTGAAAAATTTAGAATTGTAAAGCTACAACCCCGTGACGACTTGTTATCAGAATTATCAGAAATTCCAGTCAAGAAAGCTGTACTAGGTGCAGAACTCAGACTTGGTTTAGTTTTCGCATTCATGCTTGCTGTATTCTCACCATGATACAATTCAGGATTTTGCAAAGTAGAAGTTGACTTCTTTGAGTTTAACATTTCCATTTCTCGAGGATGAAGTTTTCCAGTAAGCTCGTGAAACGTCATTGTAGAATAATCCTTGTCATGAGTGAGCAGCAAAACATAATTCTCCCACTTTTCAGGTAAAGCTTCCATAATCTTTTCCTTCAAATCAGCATCAGATTTCTCAATACCAACTATCTTTAATTCACTAATTAGATGTGAAAACTGTGAAAACGAGAGCAGTAATGTTCTCATTTTCATAGTTTTGAAAATTATCAAATTCTTTGTTCAATACTTTCTTCCGACTCTTCTTGTAATCATCATTACCCTCACATCTTGCTGAGAGAGCATCCCACAATTGCTTTGATTTCTTACAAATGCTGAATTGATGTAACAATTCGGTTGGTAATGCCATGGTAAGATAACCATAAACTTTCTTTTCAAGCTCATAACTTTTTCTTTCAGCAGCATCAAAATCTTGAAGTTCTTTATAATCTCCTTCTTCAGTTGGTCGTTCATACAACTTTCGAATTGGAATCCATAAATCAATATCATTTGTGCTAATGTATGCAGAAAACCGTTTCTTCCAATTTTGATAATCTTCTAGCTTCAACAATTTGGGAACTTTTTGACTTGTTCCGATTTCATTATCAAAATTCAACATGATTTGCATCGCACTTTGCATTGCAGCAAACGCTTGAAATTCCGACATCGTTTGAAAAATTATAAATTCTGCCATCCGAACTTGCTCCGAACCTAACACTGACCTCCGAACTCTGTCTGAACCTAAAACCAAAGTCCGAACTTTGTCCGAACTTGCTCCAAATCAGAATCAAATGTCCGAACTTCAGAATTACTCTGATCTAGCTCCGAACCTTAACTCACACCGAACCTCGACCGAGACAACTCCGAACAGGGACCGAACGTCGACCGAACTCGAAGTTCGGAGCAATTACTCTGAACCTAACCAGGTACCTCCGAACCTCGACTTCATTTTTCAAAAACCCACAAAAAAGGACTGATTTTGACGAATCTTGTTACTGTGGATCAGAAAAACCGATAGAAAATGGTTTAGAAGCAGATTTGACACCAAACACTCGATAGAATTGATGAACAACATGAAAACAAGTTTGAAAAACACCAAAAAACGCTTCAAAAATCCGAAAATAACAACCACAGATCAGTAGAGTGAACCAGAAAGCTCTGATGCCACTTGAAAATGCGTGAGCATCGGATCGTCTACTGGATCTAGCTAATCGGACATCGAAACGTAATTAACTGATTGATTTATTGATCAACGAAGAACAACTACAATCAGTAAACACTCAGAAACAGACTCAGAGAAACACACTCAGAAACACACACTTAGCCGTAATCTCGCACGCTCAGAACTGACTATTACAAAGACCAAACATCTATTTATACCCAGTTGGCCGATCCTTGTCCGAACCCCAGGTTCGGCTAGTCCGAACTCCAGGTTCGGACCAAGTTCGGCTAGACCTAATTTGACTTGATCTTGTACATTGCTTGATACTTCACACGACGCACATATCAGGTATCAACAGTAAAATATGTCTGATTTCCAAGTTTTTGCTATTATGCATAACATGAAGCAAACTCTGATGAATTTCGGTAAAATATGTCTAAAATTTTTGATTCTATGAGCGGTTACAGTTTTACAACTCCAGGTTTAACCAATCAAAATGCATTTTCTGTTCAGACAATTGATGATAGTGCTGCTTTGATCTCTGCTTTGATTTCATCATCTTTTGGAGTGATTATCAAAATATTAGTGATGCTCAGATGACTAAAGAAGATCTTAATGAAATTGATGATGATCATTTGAATGAAATGGATATGGCCTGACAATTAGCTATGTTGACTCGGAAAACATAAAGGTTTTACAAGAAAACTTGAAGAAATGCTGTTGATGTAGGTGGAAAGCTTGGATTTGATAAGTCTAAGATAAAATGTTACAAATGTTCTAATCTTGGACATTTTGCAAGAGAATGTCAGCAATCTCATGCTAACAGATCTGATTCAAAAGCTACAACCAGTGGTACTCCATCATTATTAAGTAATCCAAATAAGAAAGTTGTAACTGTCTAAAGTGATGGAACTTATGATTGGGGAAAAGTGTTTGATAAGTCAGCATTGATTGTCAAGAAGTCCAAGATGATTATCATTTAGATTCAAGTTCTTATGAATCCGCTAAGAATGAAAATTATGAAGCTAAACTTGATAATTTGCTGGAGGAAAATTATTCTTTGTTGAAAGAAGTCAGAATTCTTACTACTAAACTTCAATCAGTTAAAGAAGAATTGGAGGTTTCCAAGAAAGAATGCAAATAATCTAAATTGAAAAACGCAAAGTTAGTTGAAGAAAATGCTAGTTTAGTTCAAGAAGTTGAGAGATGGAAGTTTGAAGCAAAGGATGCTGAAAATAATTTCAATGATTTATTTGATAAATCAAAAATTAAGCTTGATCTGCTTAACAAGACTTCTGATGAACTTGCTGGTAAAGCAAAATGTTATTCTATTGAGAATGAAATGTTATTGGAGGAGAAGAAGGAATTAACAAGGGTCAATAAAATGTTGAATTCTAACATTGGTCTGGTAGCTTTACCAAAAACTTGAACCTTTTGTTTTCTTTGAGTAGAAACAGCAGGAACAGGATAATCTTGTGCCATATGCCCTTTTTATCGGCAAATGTAACACAAACGATTGTTTATGTTCTTCCTTTTAGGAACCTGCAAGGATAGATACTAATCCGGAGGGATATTTCGGTTATAATGATGGATGGCCTCAATCTGTTTGGTGCAGAATCTGCGGTGGTCCCCATTACTCTCGGGATTGGTACATATTAGCACGAACGCATGCGTTCTTGCGAGTAGATGAACCACCAGATGAGTCACCCAGTCAAAATTATAGTTCTTTTTCACAACCTTCGCTAAATAATATTTTTTGTCAAAATATTAATCAACCTAAACTTAACCGAAATTACTAGCAAGAAAATATTGAAACGCAAGATTTTGAAAAAGAGCCAGCTACTTCAACCTCTACTTCTTGTTCCCATGATTTTTTCTTTGTCTGTGTGAAATTTAATGAGCAAAACTCGCAAGGCACAAGCTTTGCGTATACACCACATACAGAAGAACCACCTTATATACGTCCTATGTCAGATCTCGAAGAAACCACAGATCGAATGTTAGAACATATAAAGGTTATCGAGGACTACTTTAGTCGTATAAAGGAGGAGGAAAAAGAAGAAGTCATAATCAAGGAAGTTCCCCCAGATCTCATCATCCTAGCCATTATGTTCATTTCAACAAGTCCTGAAGCAAAGGAGTTGGATCTAACCCCTTCCCTTCAGATCCCGAACACCCAATTCGATGAACCTTTCAAGAAAACAAAAGAAATACCCAGACCAAGTAAGAGTAAACCTCTTCCAACCTAGGTATGCATTTCTCCACCTTCTCTTGAAAGTCTTTCTAGTGTACCCACTAATGCTAGATTTTTCAAAGAATTGTTCACTTCACCTAAACTCAAAGAGTTACAGCAAGTAATATTTACAAAAGAACAATCATTGCACTTTAGACAGCTTTCTGATAAAAAAATTGTGCCATGTTTTATCAAAAAGAGAATACAAATTGTTGTAGTTGATGATAGTTTGCTTGTAAATATGATGGCTACTATACTACTTAATAAACTAGAGTTAGGGGAAATGACCCCGTTCTGCCTGCCATTCATCCTCTATGATTGTTCTATCCGTCTGTCCAAAGGAGTTGTTAAAGATGTCCTAATCCGTGTTAACAACGTTAACATCCCCTCTGACTTCTTCATCCTTTATGATACCCCCTTAGTCTTCGGAAGACCCCTCTTAGAGACTTGGAGGTCCATGATCAACCTGGACAATGAAGAAATTAGGCTATAACTTGGAGAGCGTACGCTATCTGTAAAGATCGAAAGATCTCTCGGATATCCCATTTCTGATGATCCTCCTTGGCTGCACGAAGTAGAAGAAGAAGAACTCACCCAGGAAACCCTGGAAGAGGAGACAAACCCGTCTCCTATCACCGATTACGTGAAGCATGAGTCTGTCCATTCTATTCACGCCCACCCAGAAGACGAAGATTCCAACAGCACGTCGGTAGCTGCGAATCAAGTGATGCTGGAACTAAAGGAACTCCTAGAACATCTGGAGTACGCCTTCCTGGACGACGATCGCAACTCGCCTGTGATCATTTCTGCACGCTTGAGCCCACAAGAAAAGGAAGAATTACTTGCGATTCTGCAAAAGCATAGAAAGGCTATAGCATGGAAGCTATCATATATAAAAGGAATAAGCCCATCGATCTGCACTCACAAATTTATAATGGAAGACATGTATAAGCCTGTTGTCCAACCACAACAGAGGGTAAATCCTAACGTACAAGAGGTGGTAAAGAAAGAGGTTGTAAAACTTCAGGACGCTGGACTCATGTACCCCATATCTGACAGCCAGGGGCGGCTATAGGGAGGGGCGAGAACGGCGACCGCCTAGGGCCCGGGATTTTAAGGGGCCCGGAAGTTTTGTAATATGTTGTTATATATATATACATCAAAATTGTGTATTAATATATTGTAGTTTGAAATTAAAACAAAAAAGTCATTGGCGCAGATGGTACTAATGTTTGATATAAAGGTGTAACCTAGAGGTCCCTGGTTCAAATCCTACCCACTCCCTTTTTTTCTTCTTTATAAGGGCCCGGTTTTTATTTTTGCCTAGGGCCCGATCTTGTTTTTGCATTTTTGGAGCCGCCACTGCTGACAGCACATGGGTTAGCCCTGTTCAGGTGGTACCTAAGAAACGAGGAATGATTGTCATCACCAATGACAAAGATGAACTCATTCCTACTCGCACAGTCACTAGCTGGAGAGTCTGCATAGACTAAAGAAGGCTAAATGACGCCACCCGAAAAGATCATTTTCCTCTGCCATTCATAGACCAAATGCTACAGCGTTTGTATCGATACATGTACTATTGCTTCCTCGACGGTTTTTTGGGTACTTTCAGATCCCTATAGATCCCGAAGATCAAGAGAAAACGACATTTACATGTCCATACGGCACCTTTGCCTACAGACGCATGCCTTTGGACTTATGTAATGCTCCTGCCACATTTCAGCAATGCATGGTTGCCATTTTCCATGACATGATCGAGAAATCCATGCAAGTATTCATGGATGATTTATCGATTTTTTTGCAACTCTCTGCAAAATTTTGAGAAAATGCTCGCCTGATGCGAAGAAACTAACTTAGCTCTCAATTGGGAAAAGTGTCATTTTATGGTCCAAGAAGGCTTAGTTCTTGGCTATAAAGTTTCCCAAGCTGGATTAGAAGTAGACAAAGCAAAGATAGACACTATCTCTCGTCTACCCCCTCCATCTTTCGTTCGCGACATCCGCAGTTTTCTCAGACAAGCAGGTTTCTACCGGCATTTCATCAAGGACTTCTCCAAGATCTCTAGGCCCTTGACGAAACTACTGGAGAAAGAAGCAGTCTTCAACTTCGACAAAGACTATATGGAAGCTTTCTCACTCCTAAAGGACAAACTTGTCCATGCACCAATTATGACTGCGCCAGACTGGTCTCTACCCTTTGAGATCATGTGTTGTAAATGCGTAAGAGTCGGATCGTCTACTCGGTCGTGAAGAAATCAATGTAAAACGTATGAACACAATGAGTAAATACAAAGAAACTTGTATTAGCCATAGAGAGATTACACAGAAACACACACAGAAGATATGACCAAAAGTTCTCATCCTATACAAGACCAAGCTATTTATAGTTGAAATTTAAAGTGCAAACAAACGATTATCCGAACTGCCAGTTTGGACAAGTTCGTGTGAGTCCGAACTAGCAGTTCGCCTCTAGTTCGGATCAGCACAATCTTGTATCTTTGTCTTGTATTTGATACTTCACATGACGATATAAAATTATGCATAAACAAACTCCCCCTCGACATGTGCAGTATCAACTTTCACATTAACTTGTATCTTCAATCAAACTCTTCCATAACTTGACGAATGAGTCTGATCTCGAATACTTGATATTGCAGCGCGTGTAATCTTTTTATCAACAACTTTAGAAAACTTGAAATTGTGATGTTCTCTTTCCACTTAATAAATAATCTTGGCACAAAACGTCACTTTAAGACTCCAAGATATGTTGATTTTGAAATTGATTTCGTATTCCGTTTTGATCAATCGAAAAGAAATAAGAAATAAAATCTTTTTGCTTTTTAGAAATTTTATATCAAAACACACTTAAAATCTTTTTGGTATTTTAATGATATGAAATGTAAATGCAATACAGAATCAAACACTTGTCTTTTTTGAGAATGATCATGACTTGGGATCATATTGGACATAACATGCTGGACTACATTTCAATTTTGATTATTGTAGCACATAATCCATGTCGATTGCAGATATAATTTGTCCAACTTTAAACTCTGGCATAATCATACTCATAACATCAAGAGATGTTAAAGTATTGATTAGATTTGCATTGACAAGTGTACCCCACACTACCAGACATACTCATATATGTTTTGCTTATCACACTTTGTGATTGCACTTATGATTTAACACATAGTGATTGTATGCATGATATAGTCAACTGTGTTCCATGCAAAAATAAATAAGAACGTTGAATCGTCTACCTTAAGGTCGATCTTTCGATACGCAGATA
The DNA here is from genome assembly GCA_039602395.1 of Deinandra increscens subsp. villosa. Classification (NCBI taxonomy): domain Eukaryota; kingdom Viridiplantae; phylum Streptophyta; class Magnoliopsida; order Asterales; family Asteraceae; genus Deinandra; species Deinandra increscens. Next base: position 83,975,899 of record JBCNJP010000010.1, on the reverse strand, counting down.
AGGCCTCGGATTTAACAAAATAAGAAAATAAAACAAGTTAAAATTGTATAACTCAACAACAATCTGGTCGGTACTCCCGTACAAGCAGAGAAAGTCCGATGAGTTATACGAAACACCAAAGAAAATAAAACAGAACCTCAAACGAACAACAATCAGGTTAATCTTTTAATACGCAAAGAAAGTCCAGTCGTTTGAGAAAATAAAGAAAATCAAACAAGTTTAAATCTTTGCAAAATGAACACACGTATACACAGTGACTTCTCATTTTTCTTTGCTCATATCATTTCTTGATATATCATGAGATATGCATCAATATGTTATCCACTAGGTCAAGCATCAGATTTAGTGTATATCACATTCGTATACTTTCTGATTTTCCGAGCCTACTTAGCACATCGAATAATGGTCTTATGGCTTTGTCACTTAGTTTATCCATGAGTCAGACATCGTCAGCCAATGTACCATCATTTCCCAATCATGTCAGATACAATTTCTCATTTTTCAATGTTTTTGGATTTTTGCATTTTTCAATGTTTTTGTCTTTTCAAATTTCTCCCCCTAAAAATGACAAACTCTATTTGTTAGATTTTCATTTTTAACATTTGAAAAACAACACACTATTTTTGTATGTTCAAAAACAAACTCCCCCTCAAAATGAGATGGAGTGAAAAACAAACAGAAATTGATCAACCAACACGAATACTTGCGTTCAAGCATTTTGAAACACAAATTGATTTGGAAATTCAATTTATGTTATCACAGATATTTCACCACCAGGAACCTTTCAATTACCGATAGGTCTACCTGAAATACCTGCTGACAACAAATAAAACATAGATGCTTTGGGATCGACCCGATTTAACAACATCGGATCGCCCGGTGTCTTCATCATATTCGCTGTTGGCTTTGGAAACAACCTTGGGTTTCCATATTATAAAAAATTTTGATTTTTGATCAGAATAGAATCAATCGGCGTACTTGGTTTGAACCAAGACGACTTATGAGTTGATTTGACTTTTGGAGACCACGGTTCATAAAAAATTTGACCTTTGATATCTGTTGGGTTTTACAGTGGATATCCGGGTTACCGACTTTAATTTTTTATTAAAACCGATTTAATATATAAATTAATACTATATTAATTTAGCAGTGGAAACGATTTAATTTAAACACGCGGATACAACCGTTACATGATCAATCACCGTACACGACAAACACAAGAAAATTATTTATTTAAAACAAATAAATAAATAAATTAATTAAATATCTAAACAAGTTAGATATACCTTGGCGGGATCCGAGCAACCGCTCGAGACACCCGGATTCAACGGGCTCGCGCTAGGACGAACTGAGACTTCTGACTCGAACCTGCGAGACAGATCATCGACGGCGGCGCCGACCATAGGTGTGGCGGCGGTACTGGTGGCGGCGGTGGTAGGGTTACCACGGGCGGCGGTGACAAAACTTTTTTCCATCGGAATTGCAACCGGAACAGTCCCTACGAAAATCTCATCACCGGTGACTGGCAGTGACGCGGTGGCGGTGGCCGGCGGGTAAAGCGGCGCGGGCCACGGCGAAGGAATCGGGCGCGGTGGCCTCGGCTGCGCTGACAGCGCGAGGACCATCGGCCGACGATCGGGCGGTGGTGCAACGGGGGAACAGCGGCGACGGCTTGGGTCACGGCGGCGGCTCGGGCTGCGGCTTCGGCTTCGGCTTCGGCTCGGGCTGCATCAACTTCTCTCTCGAGACGAGCACACACACACTGGTAAGACGGGGATCCATCGGAAAAACTCGAGGGATTACGGTGGTGGTGGCGGCGCCGATCGGAAGCGGATGGCGGCTGAGGAGCCGGCTGGGATTCGGCGTAGGGAGAGAGAGAGATTGGAGATTAGGGTTTTGTGACTTGTGTTACAATTAATCTCCCTTTCCCTTATTTAATTAAAAATCATGGACCAGGGCTCTAACGGACTGGGCCCGGTCGCGATTTCCTTTAAGCCACCAAGTTGATCAGTCTGTTAATCCGGTAAAAACTGATTAGCCCGTCTATTTATTTTACGAGTGATTTTGGCCGATATAATTTTGTCGTTTTAATTAAAATAAATAATCAAGTATTTATTTAATTAACCACTTAGTTCGTTTTAATACTAATTAACAATTAATTAGATATTATAGTCCGTTGACATGGTTTAAAAAACTGAGTCCCAGCAAAAACGGGTTGAGAGTGGTAATTATACCTAGTATTCACTCTCTCACACGCCATGTTTATGCTGTCATGACTACACCACATAATGAAAAGAAAAGAAAAGAAAAAGAAATGAAAAAGAAAAGAAAATGAAAAATAATCATTCAGTTTGGTCTTCTTTGCGTGCTTATTCGGCCGACCTGATAACCGATTGATGATTAATGAAATAAGTGGTAGTCATAACGGTGTTGCACGGTTCCTCAAGTTGGGGGTTTGTGAATCCTCAATAAACTCTGAGGTTGGGTAGGTTTTGCTATGTACAATTGGGTGTGGGGACGATTAAACATGCTGGTAATTATTAATCTGGGAAATCTAAGAGACACCCTTTTTTTTTAAATACACCTGACCTAGAGGTCACTCGGAGGTCATTAGGTCACCTATATGTGGGGTGTCCCTAAGAAAACATCACCTTAAGCCCAAAAGCTCACGTATAAAAGTGGTGCCCACTAAAACTCCTGCCCTATAGGTCACGCGGAGACCAATGGGTGACCTGAAGGTTTCTTTATATTTTATTTTTATTATTTATTTATATGTAATAATAATAATAAAACAATAATAATAATAAAAATAATAATATTTAGTATTATTATAATAAAAATAATTAGTATTATTATAATAAAAATAATTAGTATTATTATAATAATAGTTATTATTAATAATATAACAACAATAATTATTATATATGTTTACTTACCGTATGCATCTTTTTATACATGTAAAATTGTAATGTATGCAATATGAACGTATGTTAAGCTTATTTATATTGATATTGTATGTACATATGTGTGTGCATGTAAGTGTGTTGATATGTGTATGTAAATATGGACGTAGTATATGCAATATACCAACGGAGTTTTTTATGAGGTTGTATCCACGTGATCATATGTATGTATGTATGTATGTATAAACTTATATTAAGTCAATATCTATCATGTATGTATGAATATATATGTGTGGTTTGATAACGTATTAGTATGTGTTTGTATGTGTGTGTGTGTATGCAGGTGACAATGTAAAAATATGTAGGAGGTGCGATAGTATAGGTCACACGGAGACCTTAGAGGCAGCCTGAAAGGTAAGATGTAAGCCTTTTAGCTGACCCCGAGACCTCGGCGTCACCTTTTATTTCTCATAATAGGTCACCTCTCAGGTGAAGAGGTGAGCAGAACCTCATGAAGGAGTTCTATATCTCACCTCGAGATCCTTGTGTCACCCTGAATGTTTCTTTATATTTTATTTGTATTATTTATTTATATGTAATAATAATAATAAAATAATAATAATAATAATAATAATAATAATAATAATAATAATATTTAGTATTATTATAATAATAATAATTAGTATTATTATAATAAAAATAATTAGTATTACTATAATACGTGACCCCGAGATCTCGGCTTCACCTATAATTTCTCATAATATGTGACCTCTCAGCTGAAGAGTTGAGCTGAACCTCACAACCTCAACTCCTTTATTTCACCTTGACTATAGCTCACTCGAGACCTTTGTGTCACCTAGAATTTTTAGTAGCTCACATCTCAATAAAAATTATAGTGGGTATCTCGAAGTTAGTTCGCGTAATTGGGCGGGTTTTTCAGGGTTTTCTTGACCACACCTGTCCTAGGGGTGACTCTTAGGGTGTTATGTGAGCTTTTTATCCCTGGAGGTGACTCTTAGGTCACAGAGTCACCTATATAAGGGGTGTCAGCCAAATTTTAAGGGGGTGTCTCTAACAGACCCCTTAAGATGTTACCGTCAGATGTTTGTTTCTATTACTGTGTATCAACATTATGTACTTTAATAGTAATATATGTTGTAAAGTTCTATCGAGTTTGGTTAATACTCTATAAGCATATTTTAAATCTTACTTTCTATACCGAGTTGGATTGAATAGCTCATAATTTGCTAATTGGGAATGATGGAAATTTTTATATTTATAAAGAAAAAGGATTATTGTTCACTTGGTAACGTACATAATTCAGGACTTTAATCATATAAATTGATGAGTATAGGGCTAAAAACATTTTTGCGTTGACTGAAAGTGAAAAAAATACTTGGGATTTAGAAACTTTAATCAAATAATCGTTAACTAATAGGCTAAAAATAAACTTAAACAAGTCTAATAAAAGTTAGTATTTGTGTAAGTTTATGTTCGTGTTTCTCTTTAAAAATTTATAGTTGTTTTTATTTTAAGTGGTTATAGGTTTGACATGCTATTGGGCGCATTTTCATTATAATACTCTTGGACGTATTTTTGTTTTTATTTATACGGTTTCCTGCAGCAACATGCGTGCTGGTCAAAAACCTAGTTAATACAGCTTTTTAATTAAAAAACAACATAAAGAGAACAACACGTCAACACCAATTAAAAAACATTAAAACTGTTTCATTCGACTATGTCGACACAAAGTTGTAATCTTACATCTAAAACAAATTGTAATTATCTTATTGCCTTGGGAAGGATTCTATATGCATTGGTTTGAATAAAACACCACACTTTTTGCATCTTGCTCTTCTAATACCATCCCACATCTGAAATCAGATTTCAATAGAACACCATACTTTTTGCATCTTGCTCTTTTCATACCATCCGATATCTGAAACATATAGTAATTAGCCCAAACCTCGTGTGTCCTCCTTCTACGTATGACCACGACCCACAGTGGTCGGTTCACCAGAATGTTGTTGTTGTTGTCGGCCATCGTGATCGTGTTTTTTTCCTGCATTTTTGAAGTGTTTAGAGATGATAGAGAAGTGATGTGATATACCTAATACCTCCACCACTTATTTATACTTGCTTATGGGGTAGAAATGGTGAAAAGGTCGATTACAACAGCTAGAAACGACTTTATAGCCGTTATAAGACGGTAATTTTTTACAACGTTAATAATCAGTTACCAGCCAAAAAACCAGCTCCAGTCAACTGGTCTCAAACTTGTACTTTTCAAATTTGTGCAAACTGCTTTCAAACCGCCGGTTCCTATCGGTTACAAACCGGTTCGGTGTCTGGTTTAAAAACCGGTACTATTCCGTTAACCGATTTTTTTTATGCATATCTAGATCTGCTGATTGGTTTGATCATAAATTACAAATAAATCATATTTATCTAGAAATATCTATGAAAGTGACTATTTTTCAAGACGTATTTTGTATGTAGGTGAATTATGTATTATGGAAAAGGAGTTAGGTAACAAAACTATGGCACAAGATTAACCATATTTTATCAAAATCCAACATAAAATGGTTTTTGCTTCAATGATCCGTAACATCAAAACCATCTAACTGGATATTGTAAAGACAACGCTTTAGCGACACCAAAAAGTTCTTCTAGGAAAACACTCTCATTACCTATGATATTGTAATGATTTAATCCTTCACTTTCTTGCTTAATCTATAACCGCAGGTAAGATATCATTTTGCAAATATATAATTATTCGAGTCCCCTACGATTGTTTTTCAGTTCTTGTTACATAAATCTCCCGAGAGCTGGAGTTAGGATGTACACTACTGAAGCTGACTCATGAGCTATTCGAGGTCGGATTGTTAAAAATCTCGAACAAGTTGAGCCTAAATCAGCTTGTGTCCGAGCTCGAGCCCTGAAATATGACTCGTTTAATAAAGGGACCTCCTATAAGGACACCCCACCCTCTAAATTGACACCCCAATAGGGGGGCGTATAGGACAATACGCCCCATTCTAAATAAAACCAAAGGAATTATGTCATTCTTCGTACGGACAGTACGGGAAAATGGGGCATATAGGCCATTACGCCCTATAGGCCCTTTTGCGATCCAATTTTTTCCCCCCGCTGTGTGACTTCCTCCTCACCCACAATTTCATGCATCGTTTTGTCATACATCGTTTTGTCATACATCGTTTTGAGATGATTGTATATTTTGTCTATCGGATTCACGTATCCCCCACCTTCGTTACATTTAAACTTTTACACGACACTCATCACATGATATCCCTGAGTATTAATAATGTCGTATTACGAATTCCTTTTTGGTGGAGACGTTTCTTCTTCTGACACAAACCAAGTAATCGGTTAATTAGTGTTATGTTTTTTTTGTAACCCATATTTTTAACAAGGGTTTTTATTACATTCTTTATTCAGCAAAATGTTTTATTTTTGTCCAAAGTATTTATTTACAAAATTATTATGATTAAAGTGTAACCATAAAAAAAAAGGATTAATCTAAGTTTTTATATGTGTTTACTGTTTAACATAATTAACATTTTTTAAACATATTTTATATTATACATACTTCATAAAAGATGAGAAATATATATATATATATATATATATATATATATATATAGGGTGAGGTTCATTGTAGACACTTTCGCATGTGAAATAGCTCTTTTTCACATGTGAAAGTTTCTAATTAATGAGAAAAAAGGAAAAAAGAAAAAAGAAAATTAATCACAACCATTAGATCAAGAGATCTAATGGTGAAAAAGGGTGTCTACCTGTCTACACTTATGGGGGTGTCTACAATGAACTTTTCACTATATATATATATATATATATATATATATATATATATATATATATATATATAACGAGATGGATGACCCCCCCCCCCCCGCGCGTTGCCGCGGGGTTAAATTTGAACACAAAGTTATAGTAAAAAAGCTAAGTGACTAATAAATGTAAGGCTGTGTTTGGCGCGCCATAAGCTAGCTTATCAGCTAGCTTATAAGCTAGCTTGTCAGCTAGCTTATAAGCTAGCTTTTTGACGTTACCAAACAGGGCTTTTTTAATAAGCTAGTTTTTTTTTAAAAGCCCCGTTTGGTAACGTCAAAAAGCTAGCTTATGCTAGCTTTAAAAAGCTAGTTGGAGTAGCTTTTCAACTAGCTTTTATAATATTTCTAATTTTACCCTTCCCTAACTTATAAATAAATATCTTTATTTACATTTATGACATGTACTTTTATGTCATTTTATATTTTTAAGCTAGTTTATCAGCTAGTTTTTACCAAACGTTATTTTTTATCAGCTAGCTTATAATTTATCAGCTAGCAGCTAGCTTATCAGCTAGCAGCTAGCTTATCAGCTAGCAGCTAGCTTATCAGCTAACAGCTAGCTTATCAGTTAGCAGCTAGCTTTTCAGCTAGTGCGCCAAACACAGCCTAAATATGGCAAAGACAACGGTAGTAGAAGAGTCATATAAGTTTAAGTTGTTTGTTACAGCCTATGCAATATACATGGAACAAATGACCACAAATTAAAAAAAAAATAATAGCTTTTAAAATAAGCACATGGGCTCCATTTGTGGTATAAACAGACAAATGACCACAAATTTAAAAACAAATATTTAAAAACTAAGACAAATGAATGAAAAAATGGTTGATGCCATAGTTGTTTCTGATTAAAAGTATTTTTAAAAAAATACAATTGATCAGAAATAACAGTTAAAAGGTAAAATATTTTTAGAGGCAAACTGATGGCCATTAAAGTAAATATAAAAAATGATATTTTGAAAGGAGCAAATAAGGAATAAATTACCAAAATTCAGTTTAGGATGTGCACACATGTATATTAAAACCATAAACCGGTGAATTAAAAAAATAGACTACCTACTAGTGTGTAACGCGTTTCTGCCTTTGAGCCTTTCTTCGAGTACATCGAAGGCAGCAAAGTCGAAATAGAACCTCGGGATGTCCCTGTCGCAAAGTGGTGTAATCACGACCCTGTGTGCAAGCACTATAAAACAGGATGGTCAACCATTCTTCCAGTTGGGCGCGTCATGGTACATACGTGGCGAGTAATAAGTAACATTTGTCTAGCTTCATGAGAGAATTGATCTTCTTATCATTTATCTCGATCTTCGTCTCTATGGCGATCCCTGCTTATGTTTATAATTGAAGTGTCATGAATAAGAATAGATGTTTTACCGATTATGCTTGATGTATACATGTTAGTTACGTACCATTGCATCACTGAGTAGGCAATACTTGTCTTTGGTGTCTTGTGAACCAACATAGCGAGTGTACTCTCTTACCAGACACACCTCTAACGGGAACGGTTTGTGCTTAGGATTTATGTCTGCTATGCTTTTGGAAGCCATCGCGGACTGATCCTATTTAAGTCTGCAAAGAATATGATTTGTATATATTATATATAACTTGGTCATTTGCTTTTGCCACAAATATGATTTATTAGCAAGAAGCCTTAAATAGGCATAGACACCTGCAACATATTGATTTATATATAAGTCTTGCACATGAAAGAAAATGTAACATTTTTTTTTATCAGCAATGAACAGTAAGTTTTAGGAACTCCCAATATAGCGAAACAAATCATACCAAAAGAACACAAAACAGAAGAAACCTAAGCAAAACCAAACTTAGTAGGTATACACTCCTTTAATGAGACCATTAGCCAATAAAAACTCCTTTCCAAGACAACTACATCCTAAATAACTCAACATTTCTTTAATAGATTCTAATCCTTTATAAGCATCATGTGAACCAAATACATGAATGATAGATGTTTCATTTGTGCACATTACTTACCAAAGTAGTCTACAATTCTATATCTATAATAAACCATCTCACTCAAAACTAAAGCGAGAGAGATCACACCAAAATAATACAAAACAGAACAAACCTAAGCAAAACCAAACTCAGTAATACCAAAAAATGGAACATATACATAACAATTGTCTGAAAACAGAACACCAAGGGCAATCAAAACACTATAGCAAAACACTATTAATGTTAAAAATGCAAATTCATATATGCAACGGTGTAGAGAGCATAACAATTATCCGAAAACAGAACCTCAAGGGTAATTAAAACATTATTAAAGTTACAAATGCAGATTCATATATGCAACGGTGTAAGCATAGGTAAAGCAACAGAAGAAACCGATTTCTAAAACTTACCAACAGTATAATGAAGACCAACAAACTGATCACCTGCATAAAAGAACAAAAAATATGATCAGGAAACAAAAATCAGTAGCAAGTAAAGAAAAATGGATGCGGCTTAAACATAGTAGCAATTGTCGTAATATGAACAACAAAGAAAACCATATGCAAAAGTAAAACAATAAAATTCAACAAATGAAAATACAAAAATTTAATGAATCCGAGTAATAGAAACGAAACAATTAAACCACAATTAAATTCATGAAAAAGAAGAAACAAAGTAAATACCCAAATTTATAGAACCCTAAAACAAACAGAGAAAGTCATACCTCGATGAGCAACGCAAGAAATGACACTCACAATGGCAATGACAGTCGAAAGAGACAACCGGAAATCAACGTCCGTTTCACAAAAAAATAAAATAAACAATCGACGATTCAAAACAACCTGGTGATCCAAACATGTAGATTTCATTATCTCAATTTTCTAATGAAGACAATACAATAAACCCACTTGGAAAAGGAAAAAAAAATTAAACAGAGACATAGATGAATATTCAATTCTAAAATTCAACACAAAAACAAAATCCAAGCTACCTCTACACCATTAAAATCAACTGCTTACGAAAATCGGCACATGCATCACCGTAATAAAACTCAACTATTCAACAACAAAATAAATCAATTCAACTTTAGGGCAAGAAAACTCACAGGTCGGAGAGGGGCGAAGGAAGAAAGCGTATGTTCACTCGAATTTCGAACAACACCGGTAACGGCGAGCTTCAATCGACTACAACGATGGTGATTCTGAGCCGCTACGGGAGTGATGTTGTTTGTCGACGGCTCTAGGAAACAAAAATTGAAGCAGATGCCTCTTTTTAATCGGTGCGAACTCTAATCGACTACAGCGATGGTGGTTCTAAGCGGCTACGGGAGTGATGGTGCTGGTCGGCAGCTCCAGGGAACAACAATTAAAGGAGATGCCTCTTTTTAGTCGGTGATGGATATAATCATCCACTACCCACAGAAAATAGTATAGCAAATGGTTTTGATGTCCAACGTAAAAAAAATCAAAAAATAAATAAAAAGTAAATAAACACTATGTAAAAGTTTATGGGGTAAAAACATCAAATCATACAAGTTATGTGATCAAAATTTGAAAAACAAAAAATAAACTACTTATCTATCAAATTTGATTGTATTATATATAAATAATTAGAAACCGAACTTTGGGCTAAGTATAAAGTTTCAAACAATAGAATTGGGCAAATATAAAAATTTAATGTTTTTGATAAATAAGGGTATAATGATCATTTTCTAAACTGCTTAAATAAAATGGGTAAATATAATATTTAAATAGTTTTTAAAGACATATTTTATAATATTAATTTTGGTTGGGTATATATGAAATTCTCCCTTTATTTTTCTACTATGAAATTGTTAACATTCCTATAAAAATGTTTTTTTAATAATAATCTTTATTAAACGTTTGTATTTAGCTTAACTTCGTATTTTGTTAAAGACTAAATACAATTAAAGCAAATAAAATATTAATATTGTTGTTATTATTATTATTATTATTATTATTATCATCATCATCATCATCGTCATACATCGGGGAGAAAAAAACTCTATCGCAAGCGTATTGGCCTATATACCCCCTTTTACTGTACTGTCAGTAGGGAGAATGACATAATTGTTG
>JBCNJP010000010.1:83948260-83964575 GCA_039602395.1 Deinandra increscens subsp. villosa | reverse complement strand
GTCTGGGAGGACGGGTAGTCGATCCAATCTCAAAGTCCAGTTTTTGGTAAATGCCTGGTTCAAAATCCATGACGAAAGCTTAGGAAGAATTAAAAAATTTGTCCAAATGTGTTTCCAATCGTAAACACCTGTTTATGATTTTGACACACAAGCAGACCGTAAACGCCGATCGTAAACACACCATGGATCGTAAACGTAGTCGTAAACAGCTCCGGATCGTAAACAGCGTCGTAAACCCGATTCCGATCGTAAACGCAGTCGTAAACACACAAAGGTTGGATCTTGAAGTCGTAAACAACGTATAGAATCGTAAATGCGGTCGTAAACGTTGTACAGAGTCGTAAACTCGATCGTAAACACTCAAAAATCCAGTCTTGGAGTCGTAAACTCAGTTTTGATGAAGAACACCGATCGTAATCTTCAAGAGCAGCCCAGAAACGATCGTAAACACCCAGAACAGCAACAAGCTAACACTTTTTCTGTCACACCCCCAAATAACCACTAACGGAGTTTATACCGTTAAGGGGTGCGAGCAAACCGGGACCACAACCATTAGTTACAAATACTAAACGAATCATAGTTAGTCCAAATACATTTCATAAAATAAAGTCTTAAGATACGCAGCGGAAAAATATTATCCCAGCACTAACCACGTGCTTTACAAATTCATTGTTTTAAATTCTCAATTAAGTTTGAACAAAAGTAAATGTCTTCATGTGCCATGCCAACCCGATCCGGATACTCCTCAGCGATCTGCAAAAGTTTAAACCACGCAAGTGTCAACCTAACGGTTGGTGAGTTCACAGTGGGCTTGTCATGCAGTGGCCCGGTTTCATAATCGTAATCGTGTCAACATATACTTATGAAATATTTATTTGCGAAAAGCAATGCTTAGTGTTATCCAAATCATAGTGTTGTGGTTTAATAAAAGTATTGTCCGTAACATACGTTATCGGGTATGTACTAGTTTTGTATAGTTAAAGTGCTCAACCGATATCGCTGGTAGCTAATCCGTTGTTCCATGCACTAAGGAAGTTTGTACCAAAGCTGACTATTATTGTAGTGGCATTGCCATCATCTATTTTGTTTTGCGGACCTACGTCATCGCGGCTTTGCCTCCCCCGTGTCCTCTCGGGACCACGGTCAGATAGGCTGATATTGTACCTCCGTGCACCTCCAGTGTCACGAGGCGGAGTTTGTCAAACTCCAGTAGATCTACCCAACATCCCCTCGCTTTACAATTAATGGTACAATTTAGTTGAGGACTTTTTCAGTTATAAGGCAGTCCTTAGAAATCATTTGATATCATGTGGTTTAGACTTTAACCTACACTAGCCATATTAAAACGGTTTACTTTGGGTTCTCATGAATCCCGAAAACGTTTTCAGTTTCGTTTTAGAAATAGTTGTTTAGTTATTTCACAAGTGTCTCCCATAAGACACTTCAAGTTCATCAAGTGGGTGCCAGGCACTCCTAAGTTCAAGTTCATCAGAGAGGTGCATAGCACTCATAAGGTTGTCAGCATTGTTTTTCATTAATTTATTCGGTGTGACCCAAACGGGTTCACGGTAATTGGGTTAGTGACACTCACCTTTGGTTGCACTGCTACACTTGCTTAATAATCCAAATATTGTTTGCTTATCGAAGACCTATGAACACGTTTAGGTCTTAAGTATTAGTTTTGTGTCTAATCTTTAACTTACGTCACTATGGCCCATAACATAGCACGTTGGAACTATGACACGACATACCGACACACGACACCGATGGTTGATTATAAACAAGGGTTCACATAAATCAGAAATCCAAGCATGTTTCATTATTGCATAATCATGTAAGTCATAACATAACATTTAAACAAGTTGCACAAGTTGGGTTTTGGTCAGATCATAGTTTCGCTACTTAGTGTCGCTACATAGTTTCGCTAGGTGCACGGGCAGCACTTTCGCTAGGGATTACCCGATGACACAGTTTCGCTAGCTAGTTTCGCCCGAAACTGCTGACGCAGTTTCGCTGGCCTAGTTTCGCTTGAAACTGGTTTGAACTTTCGTTCAGGTTGGTTCGCTCGGTAGTTTCGTTCGAGCAGGTCTACTTAGTTTCGCGGGCGACACTATAGTTTCGCCACATAGTATCGCTGGATGAATATCTATACAGTTTCGCTGTATAGTTTCGCCCAGAGAACAGCTCAGTTTCGCTGGTCGCGAAAAACACATAAATCAGCCTAAAAATTAATCTAACAGCTTCCATACTTCATGTGATTCAATATTTAGCATGCATAAACATTTACCAGCATCAAACAACAAGTTTTAACACCTTAAACATGGGTTTTTCATCATCAAATCACCAAAAGCACATTTTAAACCTAAAATGACCTAATTAGCATAAATCTTCATTATGGCATGTTTTTACACGTAAAGTTGCAGACTTTATAACAGATCTAGCATCCCTAAACATTATCTCAGAAGCATACACGATTTCATGAAGGTTTGGTCATGCTTTAAAGTAAAACACAAGGAAAATGCATAAAGGATGGTTTTGGGACTCACGATTCGATCTAGGGTCCGAATGGATGATGTCTCGAGGCTGAGATCACGTCGGCTCGTGGTGTTTCTCGACTGACCAGAAATTCCAGGAGAGTGTGTGTGTGTGTTTAGTGTGGTTTATGCAAAATGGTGAGTAATTAGGGTTTTATGGTCTTTATATCAGGGGCTAGTTTCGCTGGCAGTTTCGCTGGCCAAGCGAAACTGGCTCTGAACATATGCAAATCAAATCAGCTTAACCGGCTACCGAGCGAATCTATAGTTTCGCCCGGTAGTTTCGCTGGAAACCAAAAGTGGGCATTTTATCACAAAATCAGGGATTCACAATTTGTCATGCTATTAATAGTACTAAATCATGTGGTTAAATCACATTGCGCATAATGACAATAAACACATAAACACATAACACAAGTGGTCGGGTTCGGTGATCAACCAAAGGTCGTGGACGTATTCGGCCTAGTTAAGCATTAGTTACTAAGTTAACACTTATAACGTAACTAACGGAGATTGTCTAACGGAAGTTAACCTTGGAATTCTCGGATGTCACATCATCCCCTTGTAAGTGGAATTTTCGTCCCGAAAATTATTCTTGCGTTGTAGCGTTCGCAGCCTCAGCTGTCGTCGTTGCTGGGGAAAGAAAGCAAAAGTTTTAGGGTCGCCACATCCTCCTCCTGTTAAAGGAATTTTGGTCCCCAAAATTAAATCATACCTTGAGTTTCCGTGGACGTTTGCCCGAACAAGTGAGGATACTTTTTCTTCATCTGATCCTCTCGTTCCCAAGTATATTCAGGTCCACGCTTTGAGTTCCATCGAACCTTGACGATCGGAATCTTGCTACGTTTGAGGGCTTTCTCCTCGCGTCCCATGATTTCTACCGGTTGCTCAATAAATCTCAAATGTTCGTCAATTTCCAATTCCTCCAAAGGAATTATTTCGATGTCTTCAGCCAGACATTTCTTTAGGTTAGAGACGTGAAACACGTTGTGAACTCCATCGAGTTCGGCAGGGAGTTGTAATCGGTAGGCCACCGGGCCTACTTCCCCAATGATTTCAAATGGACCGATATAGCGAGGATTCAGCTTTCCACGCTTTCCGAAGCGTATCACTCCTTTCCAGGGAGATACCTTCAATAGCACCTTGTCGCCTACCTCGAACTTCAAAGGTTTACGGCGTTTGTCGGCATAGCTCTTTTGCCTATCACGTGCTGCGGCTATCCGTTTTCTGATTTGAATAATTCGTTCCGTTGTATCATGAATGATTTCCGGTCCGGTGAGTCCTTTCTCACCCGTTTCGGCCCAACACACGGGCGATCTACATTTTCTGCCATAAAGAGCTTCAAAAGGTGCTGCACCAATGCTCGTATGATAACTGTTGTTGTAGGAGAACTCCACCAACGGAAGGTGAGCCTCCCAGTCCTTACCGAAGTCGAGAACGCAAGCTCGGAGCATGTCTTCCAAAGTCTGAATAGTTCGTTCCGTCTGACCATCGGTCTGCGGGTGATAAGCTGTACTCATATCCAGTCTGGTTCCCAGTGCTTCTTGCATAGATTGCCACAGTCGGGAAGTAAATCGAGGATCTCTGTCGGAGATAATAGTCTTAGGCACTCCATGACGTGCCACAATTCGGTCAATATACAGCTTCGTTAACTTATCCATGTTATCATTTTCCCTCATTGGAATAAAGTGTGCGGATTTGGTTAGTCGATCAATGATAACCCAAATCGCATCCGGTCGATTCGATCGATGAGGTAATCCTGTTACGAAGTCCATGGAGATGTCCTCCCATTTCCATTCTGGGATCTTTGGTTGTTGCAATAATCCAGAAGGCTTTTGGTACTCGATCTTAACTCTTGAGCATGTTAAACACTTAGCCACATATCGCGCAATGTCGGCTTTCATATTCGGCCACCAATACAAGTTCTTCAAATCTTGGTACATTTTGTCCGATCCAGGGTGCACCGAATACCTTGATTTGTGAGCCTCATCCATCACGAGCTCACGGAGATTTCCAAGTAAAGGAACCCAAATTCTGTCATTGTAGTATCTGAGTCCATCGGGCTTAATTTCAGAACTTCCATCCACCCCTCGCAGCGCTTCAGCTGCGAAATTTTCTTCCTTCAGAGCTTCTCGTTGGGCGTCGCGGATCCGATCCGGCAATCCCGTGTGAATGGTAAGTTGCAGCGCTCGTACTCGTCGAGGCTTGTCGTACTCTTTTCGACTTAAGGCGTCAGCCACAACATTGGCTTTTCCCGGGTGGTATTTAATTGCTAAGTCATAATCATTTAGTAGCTCGACCCACCTTCGTTGTCGCATGTTGAGGTCCTTTTGTTCAAAGATATGTTGTAAGCTCTTGTGGTCGGTAAATATCGTGCACTTTGTTCCGTAGAGGTAATGTCTCCAAATCTTGAATGCAAATACAACGGCTCCCAATTCCAAATCATGCGTTGTGTAATTCTTCTCAGTGTCCTTCAGTTGCCTGGACCCGTAGGCAATCACTTTGTCTCGTTGCATCAACACGCAACCGAGTCCTTGAATGGATGCATCGCAATAGACCACGAAGTCGTCCACCCCATCGGGTAACGAGAGAATCGGAGCTGAACATAACATGTCCGTAAGAGTTTGAAACGCGTGTTCTTCTTTTTCACCCCATCTATATTGCACTCCTTTGTGCGTTAAAGCTGTTAAGGGTTGGGCCAATTGCGAGAAACCCTTGATGAATCTTCGGTAATATCCGGCAAGTCCCAAAAATTGTCGGATTTCGGTCGGCGCTCTCGGAGTAGACCAATTCTTGATAGCTTCCACTTTAGCTGGGTCGACATGAATTCCATCCTGATTAACAATGTGTCCAAGAAACTGGACTTCGCGAATCCAAAAATCGCACTTTGAAAACTTGGCATAAAGTTGTTCCTTGCGGAGTAATTCCAAGATAAGTCGCAGGTGATTCTCGTGTTCTTCCTTTGTCTTGGAGTAGATTAGGATATCGTCGATGAAAACTATTACAAACTGGTCGAGGTACGGCTTGCACACTCGATTCATCAGATCCATAAATACAGCAGGCGCATTAGTTAGCCCAAACGGCATAACTAAAAACTCGTAATGACCATACCGAGTTCTGAAAGCAGTCTTGGGGACATCCTCATCGCGAACACGAAGTTGGTGATATCCAGACCGTAGATCAATCTTTGAAAAGTAGCTCGAACCTTGCAGTTGGTCGAAAAGATCGTCGATTCGAGGAAGTGGATACCGATTCTTGATCGTAACCTTGTTAAGCTCTCGGTAGTCAATACACATTCGGAACGTTCCATCTTTCTTCTTAACAAACAATACCGGCGCTCCCCATGGAGACGAACTTGGACGGATAAATCCTTTGTCGAGTAACTCTTGAAGTTGTGCGGAGAGTTCGTTGAGTTCGCTAACTGCCAAACGGTAAGGTGCGCGTGCAATCGGAGCGGCTCCAGGAGCTAAATCGATTCCAAACTCGAACTTGTCAAAATGGAGGCAAACCAGGCAGGTCATCAGGAAATACATCTTGGAAGTCGCGGACTATCGGGTAGTCGTCGATTCTGCGCTCGGGAAGTGTCGTGTCGGTGACGTTTGCAAGGATCGCGAAGTGACCTTTACGAAGGCACTTTTGAGCTTTAAGAAACGAAATAATACCGGTGACTGTTCCACCTTTTTCACCTTGAACTGATAACACTTCGCCGTCCTTGAGTGGGATACGAACCACTTTTTCTTGACATAAAATTTCAGCGCGGTTTTCAGATAACCAATCCATTCCTACTATGACATCAAAACTACCAATCGGGAAAGGCATAAGATCGATTCCTAACGTGTGGCCAGCTAGTTCTAACTTACAGTCCTTAACTATCTGAGTCGTATCATGAAGTTTACCATTTGCTAGCTCTACCACATACTTAGCATCTAAGGCAATCGGTTTAGCATTAATTAGTCTAGCAAACTTAGTGGAAATAAAACTTCTTTCGGCACCAGAATCAAACAATACAGTAGCAAAGAAACCATTAAGGATGAATTTACCGTTAATCACGTTGGCATCGTTGCGGGCTTCACCTTGACCCATGACAAAAGCTCTTCCTCTGTCATTTCCACCGTTCCCGTTGTTACCATTCCCGTTGCCATTACCTCCACCATTACCATTCCCACCATTGTTTCCTTGATTACCATTTCCCTGCCTTCTCAACTGCGGGCAGTCCCTTTTTAGGTGGCCTTGAGCACCACATTCATAGCAGTTCCCATTACCATTTCCTCTGGGAGCTTCATTGTTGTTATTACGGTTCTGACCATTGTTGTTCCCATTGCCCCGGTTGTTTCCATGGTTATTGTTGCCATGATTGTTGTTGTTTTGCCTTAGGCGGTTTTGTTGCTCAGGGAGAATTGTCCAACAATCTTTTGCCTCGTGGCTTTTCTTGCCACACCTTTCACAGCTTAAGTTCCTTCTACAAATACCAGCATGATGCTTCCCACACTTGTTACACATGGGCAGGTTACCCTTGTAGTTGCTTTGACCATTACCGCCCTGGCGGTTGTTTCCACTGTTATTTCCAGACCTCTTGCTTTGACCTTGGGAGTTGTAAGACCTCCCGGTGCTGTTTCCCACACTTTGATTGTTCATGGAGTTTTCAGGAGCTTCATCATCAGCTTTTCTTTTGCCACTTAAGGCAGTTTTCTCTATGGCCTTAGCAGGAAGTGTACCCTTCTCAATTTCCTGGTCAGTAAGCTTGTGAGCCAAACGGATGGCTTGCTGCACGGTTGTGGGGTTGCTGGCTGTCACCAAGCTCTTGATTTGGGGTGCGAGACCCTCCAGATAACGCTCAATGCACTTAAATTCAGCATCAACCATTGTCGGACATAGCACCGTGTACTCATGGTAACGCGCAGTATACTGTTCGACTTCAGACCCAGTCATTTTCAGATTCAAGAATTCGCCCTCTAACTTCTTCACTTGGTCACGGGGACAGTACTCCTCCATAATCAGTTCCTTAAACGCTTCCCATTCCATGTTATTAGCCGCATCAATCCCAATCATCTGGATTTCGGCATTCCACCAGGAGAGAGCAGCTCCCTCAAAGGTACCAGTCGCATACTTCACTTTGCTCTCAGCAGGGCAGTTGCACATATAGAAGACCTTTTCAGACTTCTCGATCCACCTGAGGAGTCCTACCGCTCCTTCTTCGCCGGAAAACGTCATTGGCTTACAATCCATGAAGGACTTAAACGTGCAGTGATGGTGGTTTCCCTGTGCGGCGTATGCAGCTTGGACGGCTGCCACTGCGGCTTGCACGTGTTCGTTAATCATAGCTTGCAGTTGTGCAGGTGTCATGTTAATGTTGCTCCTTCCGTGTCCTCTTCCAGACATTTTGCTGGGCAGTTAAAGTAGCTAGTGTTCAGTCACAGTTATACTTTATACATATCCCATAATATGTATATTAACAATTTCCCCGTTATTCCACTATTAGTCCAGAAAATTTTTTTGTGCAAAATCGAGGCATCGTCGGAGTACGTCGTAAGTCGTAAGTGGCTATCGTCGAAAGTCGGCTTTCCCATAAAAGTCACCGTCGGCGTAGTCATCGTAGTAGAAATCAGGACGTAGCGTGTAGCATCGTTTCGTTGTCGCTTTCCCCCGGAATAGTGTGCGTACTGGCGTTCGCGTTTCGTATTCGTGTGTGAAAAATTTCCCTAAGGTTTTCCGTTAGACTACCTAGACACGGTCTATATATATATTTATATATATATATGTTTATACATTCATACGTACTAAGCTTTTACTTACACAGCAGAGCGAGTATCCCAGGTTGGCACGTAATTATTTTTGGTTTTGGGAATTTGTTTGTTCGTTTGTAACTAAGGTTTCAAGTTGCAGTTTCCAAATCGTTTTTCAAAAGTGATTCCAGTTCTCTGCAACTTATGGCTCTGATACCAATCTGTCACACCCCCAAATAACCACTAACGGAGTTTATACCGTTAAGGGGTGCGAGCAAACCAGGACCACAACCATTAGTTACAAATACTAAACGAATCAGAGTTAGTCCAAATACATTTCATAAAATAAAGTCTTAAGATACGCAGCGGAAAAATATTATCCCAGCACTAACCACGTGCTTTACAAATTCATTGTTTTAAATTCCCAATTAAGTTTGAACAAAAGTAAATGTCTTCATGTGCCATGCCAACCCGATCCGGATACTCCTCAGCGATCTGCGAAAGTTTAAACCACGCAAGTGTCAACCTAACGGTTGGTGAGTTCACAGTGGGCTTGTCATGCAGTGGCCCGGTCTCATAATCGTAATCGTGTCAACATATACTTATGAAATATTTATTTGCGAAAAGCAATGCTTAGTGTTATCCAAATCATAGTGTTGTGGTTTAATAAAAGTATTGTCCGTAACATACGTTATCGGGTATGTACTAGTTTTGTATAGTTAAAGTGCTCAACCGATATCGCGGGTAGCTAATCCGTTGTTCCATGCACTAAGGAAGTTTGTACCAAAGCTGACTATTATTGTAGTGGCATTGCCATCATCTATTTTGTTTTGCGCACCTACGTCATCGAGGCTTTGCCTCCCCCGTGTCCTCTCGGGACCACGGTAAGATAGGCTAATATTGTACCTCCGTGCACTCCAGTGTCACGAGGCGGAGTTTGTCAAACTCCAGTAGATCTACCCAACATCCCCTCGCTTTACAATTAATGGTACAATTTAGTTGAGGACTTTTTCAGTTATAAGGCAGTCCTTAGAGATCATGTGATATCATGTGGTTTAGACTTTAACCTACACTAGCCATATTAAAACGGTTTACTTTGGGTTCTCATGAATCCCGAAAACGTTTTCAGTTTCGTTTTAGAAATAGTTGTTTAGTTATTTCACAAGTGTCTCCCATAAGACACTTCAAGTTCATCAAGTGGGTGCCAGGCACTCCTAAGTTCAAGTTCATCAGAGAGGTGCATAGCACTCATAAGGTTGTCAGCATTGTTTTTCATTAATTTATTCGGTGTGACCCAAACGGATTCACGGTAATTGGGTTAGTGACACTCACCTTTGGTTGCACTGCTACACTTGCTTAATAATCCAAATATTGTTTGCTTATCGAAGACCTATGAACACGTTTAGGTCTTAAGTATTAGTTTTGTGTCTAATCTTTAACTTACGTCACTATGGCCCATAACATAGCACGTTGGAACTATGACACGACATACCGACACACGACACCGATGGTTGATTATAAACAAGGGTTCACATAAATCAGAAATCCAAGCATGTTTCATTATTGCATAATCATGTAAGTCATAACATAACATTTAAACAAGTTGCACAAGTTGGGTTTTGGTCAGATCATAGTTTCGCTACTTAGTGTCGCTACATAGTTTCGCTAGGTGCACGGGCAGCACTTTCGCTAGGGATTACCCGATGACACAGTTTCGCTAGCTAGTTTCGCCTGAAACTGCTAACGCAGTTTCGCTGGCCTAGTTTCGCTTGAAACTGGTTTGAACTTTCGTTCAGGTTGGTTCGCTCGGTAGTTTCGTTCGAGCAGGTCTACAGAGTTTCGCGGGCGACACTATAGTTTCGCCACATAGTATCGCTGGATGAATATCTATACAAGGAAAATGCATAAAGGATGGTTTTGGGACTCACGATTCGATCTAGGGTCCGAATGGATGATGTCTCGAGGCTGAGATCACGTCGGCTCGTGGTGTTTCTCGACTGACCAGAGATTCCAGGAGAGTGTGTGTGTGTTTAGTGTGGTTTATGCAAAATGGTGAGTAATTA
Source organism: Deinandra increscens subsp. villosa (assembly GCA_039602395.1). NCBI lineage: Eukaryota > Viridiplantae > Streptophyta > Magnoliopsida > Asterales > Asteraceae > Deinandra > Deinandra increscens. The sequence continues at coordinate 83,954,255 of JBCNJP010000010.1, read as the reverse complement.
GGGTTTTATGGTCTTTATATCAGGGGCTAGTTTCGCTGGCAGTTTCGCTGGCCAAGCGAAACTGGCTCTGAACATATGTAAATCAAACAGCTTAACCGGCTACCGAGCGAATCTATAGTTTCGCCCGGTAGTTTCGCTGGAAACCAAAAGTGGGCATTTTATCACAAAATCAGGGATTCACAATTTGTCATGCTATTAATAGTACTAAATCATGTGGTTAAATCACATTGCGCATGATGACTATAAACACATAAACACATAACACAAGTGGTCGGGTTCGGTGATCAACCAAAGGTCGTGGATGTATTCGGCCTAGTTAAGCATTAGTTACTAAGTTAACACTTATAACGTAACTAACGGAGATTGTCTAACGGAAGTTAACCTTGGAATTCTCGGATGTCAAATCATCCCCTAGTAAGTGGAATTTTCGTCCCGAAAATTATTCTTGCGCTGTAGCGTTCGCAGCCTCAGCTGTCGTCGTTGCTGGGGAAAGAAAGCAAAAGTTTTAGGGTCGCCACATTTTCCAGCCAAACACTCGAATCCAATATCGTGGAACCTCGAATCAGATGATTCTTAGCTCTGATACCAATTATTGGTCCCGAAACAACAATCGTTCACGATATCGTAAACACAAACAAGTGCGGAAACCTTGTTTGTGACTGATTCGAGCTAGAAGATGATGAAAGAGTTTTGATTTGAGATGAAGAACACACAAACACAAACAAATCTTGAATGAAGAACAATCAACTTCTATTTGAGTGAAGATTACGATCGTAAATACAAGAAGGAGGCTGGAAATCGTAAACAACAACTAACTCTAATCATAAACTAGTTGGGTTTATATACTACCCATTACAAAAGCCCTAAACCAATCATAAACCCACTAGTAAAACCGGCCCATCAAGCCCACAATCGTAAACACAAGTAGCCCAACCAATGTTAGCCCAATCTAATGTTCATGCCTCATAATGTATAGCCCAACAGAACCTAGTCCAAAATCTATGTGCAAAAAGTAATTAGGCAATGAAGTCGTACCAATGAAGTGTTACAACTTTCGGTTATGCTCAAAGTTATCCGAAATCAAACTATAACGGGTTTAACCAAATCCAACCCTTTCAACCCATTGATTTCTATTCGAGGACTAACATCAACTCAGGTTTTAAGGCCCAAGGCCACTGAGATTCCCTGGTGACTTAACCATTTTTTAATAATTCCAAAATACTCAGTTTTCGGGTTTTAACACCAATTGCACTAACCATGGTCTCCACCTCTATGACTCAAAGTTACATTGTAGAAATTTTCTACTGAGATGGTCAAGTATCCCATACCCAAACTCAGATTTTCAAGCAAAACCCGAATCAATAACATGCATGTATTAACTAGTTGTACCTTGTGTACCAAAACTGGCACCAATGCACTCCAAGTGAGTTTTCACTTTCTCTAGCCCTCTAGCAAGTTCTAGAAGCTAAATACACCCTTGCATGCATCATCACAACTCAGTTTAGGTGATGGATTACTAAAAATGTGATTTAAAGCAAAATCGAGCACAGACTCACATCAAATCACTCCAATCATGCTCCCAATAGCCTTTGATCCCTCTTGATCCTACATGCAAGCATCCCTGGGACACAATTGACTACTGATCAGTAGTGGTTCCAGAAAATCATGGCTTAAAATGGATGTAGATGGTGATTCGGAGCTTACCTAAGCTTTGTGTGACTTGAATATGCTTTAACTTTGATGATCAAGGCTCCCACTGGTCGGAATTACTCTTCACAGAGGAGTATGGACAGAAAAGGATCGAGCTCTCCAAGTGTGCAATGTGCAAATGAGTAGAAAGTGAGCAAAACACATTTTTATATCTCTGGGCCCGATGCGGATCGCATAAGATGCACAAAAGGGACCATGCCTCCGCATGGCACGCATATGACGCGGGGAACCTAACCCGGCGTGTTGCCAACCCGACCAACTAATCCATCGGGTATGCGGACCGCATGGAGGTAATCCAAAGCCTCATGCGGTCCGCAAGAGGTCAAAAAATTTCTTTTTCTTTTATTTTTCTTGTGCTAATCCAATTCTGATTACGGGGATTTTACCAGAGGTGTTACACAAGATGCATCAAGGCCCATCAAGATTGAAAGGCCTAAAATCACCATTAAGACTTCAACAATGTCATCTGCAGTTGTGATCAATGACGAAAAGCTCTAGGGAGTGGCGGTATCTTGTATCTCTTTAGTATGCTCATGAAGTTGCAGGAACGGTGCTTCTTTATCAAACAGTTCATGGAGTGCAAACGCTATAAATTATGGATCTGTGTATTTCCCAAACACGTAGTCACACTTCAATGTTCTCCATGCATTCAATTGCATCCAATGGCTTTACATCTGACTTCTATCTGAAGAAGCAGACTTGCTTTAATTGTGGCGTTCATGGCCACATTGGTCGAAACTGCCTGTATCGCCCCTACGTGCCCTATCTCCTCAAAGTCAAAGGGTTACATCATAGGATTCAGTTCAATCTAAGCCGATAAAGGTGCAACCACCTAAGGCGACGAAGACTATCAGTCCTAGGGTTAAACCCTTTGATCAACATTGGGGTGCTGCCATGAAATACATGATTCATGGTGATATGTTGGTAGGCTCTGTTTCCGAATCACAAAAGGTATATGTCACATACTTGAAGATAACATATGACATATTATTAAAAACATACACTTAGGTTTTGTGCATGTTTATTTGACTGTATATTTGCATTCCAGATACACACGCTTGAATCCAAGAGTATGAAACTGAGCTAAAAAAGTCGGCGTCCCCTCTGTTTTGTGAAATCAAAGACCTCAGGATGTCTAAGCCGTGCTTGTAGATTAGTATATATAAAACTAAATAGGAATATATATATATATGTATATATATATATATACACACCCAAAAGATGCATAGGAGCACAACAAAAGAGACCCTCTAGTGTCCGAAATCTTTAAGCTTTTGTCACTAATGCGTACTACGTGGCACACATCAGGTTGCAGCCTTATTGAAATACCATTAGGAGATTAGTTGACTTTTATATTATACCCAAAGTCTATGTGATATATTCTTTCTCTTCTCATCTGAACTCTCAAGCAAAGTTTCAGACTTCTGGGTAGAGATGTGAAAATATGTGGTATGGAATTTGCGTACTTGTTAGACTACATGTTTAATTTACCTAGGATTTGTGTGTATTCGATATATGTTCATAATTAGTGCACTAAAATATAATAAACTGACAAACATCTGAGTAAAGGCAAATAACGTGAGTTTAAGTGGACTAATATACTGGCAATCATCTGGACGTGTTCAAGTAACATATGCTGAAAAGGATTCCTTAGTTCAGACAAACACGGTTTGATCCCAAATAAAACCTTCTCGTTAGTAATTTGGTATATTTTTTTATTTTTATTTTGAGTCTTCTTAAGTTTTTATTATTTATTTTACAACCATGGTTAGGTTAACTTAAAGGTTTTAATATGTTTTTTGTGGGTTTTGTGCAAAAAATTATGTCCCCCCCCCCCCCCTAAAGTGACCCCGTTTTTAGGGGCAGAAGGGAGATAACAAGCTTTATCTCGGGGATATAATTGACATTATCGCAGCGGGGAGAAAAATATGCATTATCACAGAGGGAGTCCTTAGCTGAGGGAAAGATATCAGCTAAGGGGAAGTGAAAAGAGTTATCGGCTTCAAGGGACGTATTTATAAGAAACTCATGATCTGTATTAGGGTTTTTGTATAAAATAATGTTATTCACCTACTAACCCTGGAACCAGTCATCTTATGTTTGGTTTGTGTTTGTTATTATGATCTGTCGAGCAGGTTGATGATGGCACAAGGAAAAGCACAATGATCTTACTACTCAAGTTGAAGAACCAGCCAGATAAGACTTCCCTATATGGAAAAAGTTGTTGTTTAGGGGAAGTTGTTGGTTTAATTAAAGCTTCCAAAAGATTCCAAAGAAACTGTTCACAATTTGGGAGGTACTTGTTGAAGAAAAGGATGTTGAGCAGGCAGATCAAGTGAAAGTTATGCTTTCAAAACAACAATCAAGACTGCCATAGATCAAGAATAGAAGTTTTTAAATTTTATCCTCTGAAAAGAAAGGCAATTCAAGACAGTTACCGATGATTCAGTAAGAACCAGATTTCTTTCTAGAGAAGCAAGTGTTTGAGAATCCTCCTCTCATTGCTTGTTCAATTATAGAAGTCCAAGTTGATGCTAATTGAGAGAAAGATCCAAAGTTCTTTCTAGAGTAGCCCAATGAAGATTTCTGCTAAAATGATCTTCACCAACACTATACCAGATGTTCAATAAAATGAAGTTGGAAGACTGAAAGTATTTAATATCTCAAGCCTAGAGGAGGATTGTAAGGGAATAATTTGAGGCTTGTAATATTAAATAGTGTTGGGTTTGGATTAGTGTTTTAGTGGGCTAGTTAGAGGTTGGTTTGTAATGCGCCATGGGCTTAGGAAGGCCTAAAACATTATAAGGGTTCCAATGTTTATAGTTTCCTTGTTTAGCTAGGCTTTCCTTGTGTCTATATAAACATAAGGAAGCATCCATTTTAGGGGTTAGCCAATTGGGTAATTCGTGGGAGACCAGGGAGACTAAGAGATTTTAGAAACTCTCTAAAGTGTATGTACCAAACTATTTTCATCAATAGTAATCGTGTGCATCAATTCAGGTTTTAATCGTTTTCGCTAGTTCTTTATCTTGTTCATCGATTTCTGCTTCATATCTTTCTTGAATCACATCTATAACCGGATTTCGCATGGTTATATGTGATTAGATATCGTGATTGGATCGATTTTGGACCTACATATTTCAAGCCTAAAATTACATTTGTTCGACCTAAAAACTGTATTTGAAGACGCTAAAATTATCTCTAGATCATGTGTGTATCGTGCATATCAATCAAATGAGTTTTCTAAAAATTATTAGCGTCAAATATTACGAAGTTCTCTTCGTTAAGTCTACAGATAGTCTTATGGGAATGCCTTATGGAAGGGTATTTTTTGGGGTATGTGAAGACTATATGTCTAGACAATTTCAGTTTAGACATTTTTAGGGTAGCTGATCTCAAGTGGATGTCATACTTAAAGGTCAATTTAGGTCTTATGCAAAGACTTTATCTAAGGACATTTTGAATGTAAAAGAACCTGTTGCCAAGTTTTATTATAAGTAATTGTCTACTCAAAAGTGCTTGGTAACTGAACAAACACTGATTGAAACAAACCCAATGCGAAACGCAAGTTACAAGCCTGGTTGAATTGACAATGAATACTAATACACAACTACAAACAATCATAGACTTAGTTGTTAACAAAATAAAAACCTACACGCAAAACATTAAAAAGCGCAACGATAACAAAGAAGACCTAAAATTAACAAAAACTAAAAATAGGTCTAAAACTTGTTGGAGACAAATTCCATTTCCAGAAACTCACAACGATAACAAGAAATATACCTTAAATAAAATAATAAGAAAAGAAAAATAATAAAAGAAATACGAAAAGACACAACAACAAAAGATTTTGAATACTATTCGTAACAACTTTAACTTTCTACATAGCTAGTTTTACAACTCACATGTTCCCCCGGGGATAACAAAGGTATGCAAAACATTGTGATTGTTAAAAAGCAACGTAAAGTACGAAAATACAAAAAAAAACTACGCAAAAAACGTTAAAATTAAATGCCTAGCTGCAACAACGTTAAAACCAAAAGCCTAGTTATTTATAACAAAAATATATATATACATAAAGACAACAGTACAAAATTAAAAATAATGAAACGCTTTAAAAACGATTTAAAAATATAATAAAGACTGTCACGCAAACTAAAAAAATTAAACACCTAAAATCAGCGGTGTAAAACTAAAACTAAAATAAATAAAAAAAAACGTTTTAAAAACAATTCAAACAACAAAATCATATATAAAAAACGTTTTGCGTTTAAATAAGAAACAA
>JBCNJP010000010.1:83943260-83945760 GCA_039602395.1 Deinandra increscens subsp. villosa | reverse complement strand
AATCTTTTTGTATAGAAAAATCAAGCCATTTAAAACTAAATTAGTGAATCTTGGTGTCATAATATTACTGTGCATGACACGTTATACCCTACCAAGTAGTTCGGCGGTCTCATGTGCGAGAAATCTAAAGGTATCAAATGTAAATGGTATAAACACATGTTGGTTGTCAAGACACGCCTTCTCGTGTTTGGTCACTCTGCATGAAGCAGCTTTCAACGTAGCCTGACTTGCCATGAAATTACTGCACCCTAAGCCTACGAGAAAAGAAACCCCTGTTAGATCCACACAATCATGTGTCCCCCCACCCCCCCCCCCCCCCCCACCCCCCTCCCCAACCAAAGACGAAAATGTCAACTGATCTTAGTGTTGATCTCCCTTCTAATGTGTCAGTCAGAAAATTCACGAGCGCCTCCTTCTTAGCAGAATTCCTGACACACTTGAAAATGTCAATGAGAACATCCCTAACCATTATGTCGATACTTGAACCCCGGGACGTCCAAACACGCCTTGCAATAAACATTGCATATATAGGAAATAAGGGGATCATGAGGCGGTATTTGAGGATAGTATGATACTCCACCGATGACATATGCTAACCTAACCCATCTATAGGGATAGCAAGGAGAAAATCTTGAGCCTATGGTGGTTAAAGACACTTAAAAATGGTTTTCTATCTAGTTGTCATGTCAAAGTATACTTCCATATCCAGAACAATTTTACTAAAAAGAGCACTTACCAATTTTACTAAGATATGGTCTTGCAACACCCAAGATTGGAGAATCGAGGGCACAAAGGCACAAGATGAAGCCTCAACAGCCGAATACAACACTAAAGCCTCAGATCTAATAGGTATGGAAACAATGCGCTATGGAGCTTTCCAAAGAAAGGACCTTCACACATCACAATGTCATCATTCGCCCCGCATAATCCTTTTTCAAAGAACAACACAGTCTCCTCCACATGAACAGGTTGGCAGGTCCTGATGTGTGCCAAACATCCAGTTTTCCCGTGTGTTTTGTATAATATTTGAGTCAGCTTTGAGTCATTTCCTTTGGTTTTATTTACTTTTCAGTAATTGAATCCTCATTAGTTTTGTGAGTTATTTTTGTAGGTAATGGTTCAATTCCCGAGGCAAAACAAGCATGGAAGAAGTTGGAGAAGAAAATAGATTTGAAGTGCTAAAAAGGACAGACCAGGCGTATCACCTGGTCCCTTCCCCTTGTAACGCGATACACTTGAAGTGGAGAAAGTTAAAGGTGGTTGTCGGGCGTTGACCCGACTATTTGATTAGGTTGTGAGTGGTGCACATATCGCGTGGACATATGGACTCTCCAAGGGATGCGCTTGGAGGGTGAAACCCGCAAACCCTAAACTTTTGTTATAAATTCGACATTAAGGTTCCAATTCAGAGGTAATCAATTCCAGACGGCTACTGGATTACTTTGGAGTGATTTTGAGAGCTGGAAAGCAGTAGGAATCAAGGTGGAAGCATTCGATTAATCATTCGACTACAATCTTGTGATCTGGGTTTTATCTATTTCTTGTTTTCCTTAAAGTTGAATTACTCATACCATGTTTATCATTAGATTTCTGAACTTTAAGAATGATACTGGTATGAAAATGATTGTTGGCGAATTCTCTAGTGCCACTTAGGCCTTATAGATGATTAATTGATATTTTCAACTTTGTTCGGTTTTATGACAATTCTATTGATGGATTGACATTCTATTAAATCCCACTAATTTCTGTAGTTGAATGTGTGTGCATGTTAAAGTTAGGATCTTGATTGTTAGTTGATTCATATCTGGCTTGCGAATGTCTTTCGGTTTGAGTTAGGTGCTTTATTAGTAGGTATTGTGCTTTCTATTCATTATGTATTGCTAGGTTTAGTAATCATAGAATTAACTAATTGTCATTAATGTGAGTTTAATGTTCTGCTATCTTTAGACAATCCGGGTGGTGATAAAGGTACCGGGTAGTCGGGTTGGTTAATTACCTAGGTCAAAATTGTCCCAAAAGGAAATTCCTAAGGATTGTTAGCTAATTTGCTAGTCATCTCAATTGTGGTGATTAGCGGTAGGATAGTTGAATTAGGAAAGACCGGAAGGTGAACCATTTGTTCGAACGTTGGAGTTTTCAGTTAGGAAGGACCGGAAGATGAACTAACCAACCGGTGAGCGTAATCTAATTTATAGGTATTCTATCAGTAACTTCTGGAGAGCGATTCAGGGGCTCGTAGAGTTTCTATAGGTTGTATGTCAAGATCGCGGTTCCATCAGAACTGTCATAGGCTTCTTCTGATCAACTATTAGCACATCATGAACTCCAAGATACCTATGTGGCTCATGACGATCCTGAGTACTTCAGTGGATGCTTTGTGTTACAATCGATACCTGAATCCTTTTAGGTTCAGGAATCACGACATCTTATTGAATAATTATATCGGTTTCTGGTTGTGTTACAGGTGGTCCTCTGACTTCTTCCAGTAGTCTTTCATTCA
>JBCNJP010000010.1:83853980-83942760 GCA_039602395.1 Deinandra increscens subsp. villosa | reverse complement strand
TAAAGCTTTATTTAGAAATTGTATCCGACATGATTGGGAAATGATGGTACATTGGCTTACATGTCTGACTCATGGATAAAATAGATGAAAAAGCCATAAGATCATTGTTTGATGTACTTGGTAGGCTCGGCATTAAATCAGAAAGTATTCAAATGTGATAAACACTAAATACTAATGCTTGACCAAGTGGACAACATCTTGATGCATATCTCATGATATCAAAGAAAAGATATGTGAGAAAGAAAATGAGAAGTCACTGTGTATACATGTGTTCATTTTGCAAAGATTTAAACTTGTTTGATTTTCTTTATTTTGTCAAACGATCGGACTTTCTCTGCGTGTCGAAAGACCGACCTGATCGTTGTTCGTTTGACGTTCTGCTTTATTTTCTTTGGTGTTTCGTATAACTCATCGGACTTTCTCTGCGTGTACGGGAGTACCGACCTGATTGTTGTTGGGTTATACAATTTCAACTTGTTTTATTTTCTTATTTTGTTAAATCCGAGGCCTTATCTGCGTATCGAAAGATCGACCTTAAGGTAGACGATTTAACGTTCTTATTTCTTTTTGCATGGAACACAGTTGACTGAATCATGAATACAATCATTATGTGATTAAATCACAAATGAAATCACAAAGTGTGATATAAAAAGAAAAACAAAAACATATCTGAGTATGTCTGATAGTGTGGGGTACACTGGTCAATGCAAATCTAATCAATACAATAACATATCCAGATGGTATGAGTATGATTGTGCCTGAGTTTAAGATGGACAAATTATACCAGTAATCGACATGACTTGTGTGCTGAAGTAATTGAAATTGAAGTATAGTTCAGCATGTCATGACCAATATGATCCCAAGTTGTGATCTTTCTCGCAAAAGACAAAAATAGTGTGTGATTCAGTATTTCATTTCCGTATCACATTTATGTTTCATATCTGAAATATTCAAAAAGATTTTCGGTGTGTTTTGATATAAAGTTTCAAAAAGCCAAAAAGATTTTATTTCTTATTTGTTTTCGACCGATCGATACAAGATACAACATCAAAAATTTCAAAACTATATCTTGGATTCTCGAAGAGAAGTTTTGTGCCAAGATTAATTTAATTTTCAAAAGAAAAGGAAAGCCGCATTTCTGTCTTCTGAAATTGCAGGTTATCTGAGTGAGACGACTCAAGCATGGTGAAAGGGGGAGTATGTTATATCTTTCACAAGTGGATCTTGAAGTTCAAAGATTTTTCAAAATTGATCCAGCCATGCAAGCTCTAATTCTGACAAGATTTCAAGTTGAAGATCAGACGCAATAATGCTGAAGATTGAAGACTGAAGTTGAGTTAGAATATAGATACACTACACGTTAAGGGGGAGTTTGTTAGAGCATATTCCTATGCTATCGTTGTGTCTCGTGTATTGTATCTAGACAAGAGCTTCTGTGTGAGTTAGTTAGTCATCTGGCCGGATCAGATGATCCGCCGGACCAGTTGATACGGCGGACCAGATGGTCTGCTGGTGGTCCGCTGCCTTATGACTAAGTAACTATAAATAGCTCGTGTTAGAGAGAGTTAGTCAGTGCTGTCATTCTACAACTCTTAACTGTGTGTAAACTGAGTGTGTTTCTCTCTCTACATTGTATTCTCTAAGTGAATCAATAAAGCAAAGCTTTATTTACATCTTGTTGCTATCCGATTACCGAATCATGCAGTAGTAAGATCGTATCGTGATTTATCAGAATAGTTTTTTAACCCCTTTTCAGCAGTTTTTAACGCCGTTTGTTTGACCAGATATCATAGCAGAAAATCAGGGATAGGATCTCTTTCATTTGAACACGCAAAAAGAAGGGGATAAACTCACACTTTCTTGACTTTCTCCGTCTGCCATACCTTGCTCGCCATACCTTCTTCAACAGTGGGAACAACCGAACAGGAGCACGTGCAGTAAGATTGGTTGCGTCCTTTCTTTATCCACTGATTTGAGCCTCATTTGTCATTGTGTTGTCTCTCTCTTTTAATCGCCAACATCTAGGTTTGAATCTGCTGGTCTTACAGCGGCGTTTGCCGGCGGCCCCAAGATATAGAAAAAGCATTTCATTTGTTGTGAGTATTTGTGAATCGGTGAATCACTTTCGTAATCTCTTTCTCTGAAACTCTTCTCCAGCAAATCAATTTTTAAGGATTTGGCTTCTAGAGGTGAATCAAGGGAATCCGCAGGCTTTGTTGCCCAGGTAGATTCTTCTTTCTTACCCCTGTGAATCGATTTTTTTGGTGAGCACGTATTTAAGGTACTAATTTTGGTTTGTAGATTTGAATTAATTTCTGATGGTAGTCTAGGTCGCATGTTCTTCTCTTGATTTTGTTTTTGTTTCTCCCGATTATATGAATTAGGGATTTGTTCTATTGATTTTGAGCCTGACATGAAAAATTTCAGGCCATGTTTTGTTGGGTTGCTAATGACTGAAAAATGCTGGAATTTTTTGCTTCAGAGGTTCCTGATTCTATCAACATCCAAGTTTCAAAGGTAATTTATTATAAACCTGCACCACTCAAAATTGAATTGATGATTTCTTATGAATTCAATCATTTGTATGTTAGATTCTGGTATCATATTGAATTTGAACTATAAAGTCTTATACTTCTATGAATTCAACTTATGTCCGAAAGTTACAGATTGTTGGTGACATTATGCTATGGTTTATGATTGACAAATTATGTTCGAAAGAGCAACCACATCTTACCCAATCTTTTTCAAATAGTTCTTCATATTGATTAACTCATTTGATTTATAATAAATGCAGGTTAGAGGTTTTTATCATTAATGCCTGGCTCACTTCAAGATTGACATAGATAAACATATAATTGGCCGAGACATAGGTAAACCTGATGGTCAATGGATTAGACTTTCTTGAAATCACATAGGTTTTGAGCTACTGCTTCTTGGTGGTATATTTGTATTATTTCATAACAGAATATCAAAATACGCCATCTCAGATCTGTACACGTATTCAGCTTCCTTTATTCGTTCATATGTAAACGATCTCTCTTTTTTTCATTTTTCATCTTCTGCAATCCGACTTTATCAGCAAGTTTGAGTACTCGATTTTAGTTGTTTTCTTTAGTTAATTTGTGCTTTATTTCATCATGATTTCTTTGTTTTGCAGGTATTTGATGTTTCTGTATGTCCTCTTTAATGTCGTTTTCTCAAGTATTTGTTGTACCAAGTATGCTATCTCTTGCTTTTTTCATCATCCTAATACTAGAATTAATAGACATAATCATGTTTACAAGCTGGAACCCATATAGTGTTATGTTAGATTAAATGAAAATAATGTTTTTTTTTTCAAGTGTCATGTCATTTTGAACCGAATGCCCCTGTTTCTAAGTGGATATCATATCATGGTAGTGTTATGTTAGATAAATTGACACTCATCTATTGCAGCAAAACCATGCAAATAGAAATAATGATCATCTTTCTAATAACACTCAAGGAAGAGATTTGAAGCTTGCAGCAGGGGAAGCAAGCCATAATGCTGAAAAAGAATACCGGGCTGAGTTCTACAATTAGCCATGGTATGTTCACTGTGCTATTTTGTTTTTATGGTTATTTTTATGCCTTTAATAAAGAATGTGTACATTCTTTACAATCTATTCCTGAACTAAAGAATCTTGCACATAATCGTTGTGGTGGATATATAGGGTTGAAGATGCAGTTATTTGTTACCTGAATCCCAAGCCATCTAAAGTTGCCCATGGAAGTACATAAAGATATCGAATTAAGAACTATCAACCTACCTAATGAGACTTCTAATTTCATGATAAGATTTTTAACATCCGTGTTGTATTATAGTTTGTTGTTTATCTTATATTGTAAGTGTTCTCTATATCATTGCCTTAATTGATTATCAATTGTCTTTTAGTATCGAGCTTTTGAAAGCGTTAATTGGGTATTTTGCTCCCTAAAATTTCGAAGCTTTTTATTTTCTTTGAGATTGAATTTGCTTAAGAAATTTAAAAGGATTAATGCAATGTAGAAGTCACTGAATCAAGAAAGAAAACCCATTGTAACTCGTGCTAAAAGTTTGGGCACCCCGTCGCAACGCGCGGGTTGGTAACAACCTTGTTATTTGAAAATATAAATAAGTCTTATATAAATAACCAACCAACTTTTATAGGAGTTGAGTACGTTATAATGCTTTTGTTAAGAGTGTTTTTGTACTTGTAAAACGTAAACATATGATTCATCTAAAATATGTTTCATTACCTAAAATCTTACGGATTGAAGAACAGTAGTCTGAAAATGTGTTAAAGAAGGTACATACAAATCTATTAGAGATAAAAAAAGGTATAACATGAATCAAACCCTTCAAAAGTAAATGTGTTGAAAGTGTCACTTCTAAGGTGTCGTGTTTGTACTTGACATAAATTGGTTACTTAACGTTATTTTTGTGTTTGTTTTTATATAATTGAGATTTAAAAGACTCGTGACGTATATAATATAGACTACACCGATGTTACGAAAATTAGCAGACGTACAATACAATATATCACGAGGGGATTGATAAATTAACATAAAATAAGTACCACGTTGTTGAATGTTGTAGCCGTCGTATCGTGCTAACAATTACGAATATCACGTTGTAAATTGTCGTACCGCCATAACGCGCAAAATGACAAATAATACGCTATAAACTGTCGCCGCCGCAACGCGCGGGCACCATGCTAGTTATGTAATATATAAAATATATAAATTTTAAATGATAAAAAATAAATCAATGTAATAATAAACGAGCCGAGCTTACCGAGCCGAGATCGGGGTTCAGAAATAAAGCTCGAAATGAGTCGAACGTGAGTTCGAGCTCTCTAAAGTAAAACAGCTTAGCTCAAGTCTTGATGAGTTTGATTCGGCTCGGCTTGTTTACAATAAAAGAATTACTACGAGAGCTTTTGTTAGTCTTTTTTTAAAACGTTCAATCAAAAACTATTTACACCAGTTGAGTATATTCCTAGGGAAAATCATTTTCACAGGCGGTCAGATAAAAAACATGTCAGACTCAGAGATAAAACCTGTAACCTTTAACTCTTGAATTTTCATCTTATCACCAATACCATACTGACAAACAACCGATGGTTATTGTTGGCCTTAAAAACGAAAATGATACCCATTAACTTACTTTAAAGTATTTGTATTCTTCAAAATTTTAGCTTCATCCACCTTTTAGTTTGCTCATTTTATACAAACGGTCCTCGAACTTCTCAAGATTATATATAATTAGCCTAAACTTAATCAAATCATTGTATATATACAAATACGAGTGACTATTTATTTTCCAAAGGCTAGCAGTTTGCTGTGTGGCTCTTTTGGTGGGCATCATGTGGCCAGAATAAAGTTTTATATATTTTAGCATTCTTTTTTTCTTAATATAAATGTAACAAATTTAAGACATAATTTGGTTATCTAACTAGTATAGTCATGTGTCTTTAGTAAATAAAAAAGTTTGTGTTTTATTGGTCGTATAATAGATAGAGTCGTGTAACATATGTTTTCTTTATTCTTTTAGTTTCAACTCAATCTATGGTGACGTCAGCGCCCCCTAGGGTTTCGCCGGAACACGGCGGCACAGCGGAAGCAAGTTCTGGTGTACCATGGCAGATTGTGCAGAATCGAAAGTCAAAATCCACTAATCATCAGGTTCGTACTAATTCTCTTCAGAACCGTTTTCTTCCACGAAACAATCAAAATCAACAGGATCTTCGTTCGATCTCAACATCGTTCTACATCTGCAATTTTAACCCTTCTTTAACAAACTTGGATCTTTGGAAGAGGTGTGAACGGTGGGGTACGGTAACGGATGTTTATATCGCGAAACATCTTTTGAAGGCGGGACATAGGTTTGGCTTCGTTAGATTCCGGAAAGTCAATGACATTGATGCCATGCTATTGAATTTGCGATCGATGTGGTGTGGAACGTATCACGTTTTTGCGGATGTTGCTAGGTTTTCCAAACCAGAAGTGAAAAAGCCACAACCAAAGACTACTCGGCCTCATAAGGTTTATGTTGAGAAATCGAGTGCATCTACTAATGTGTTAGAACATGTGAAGGTTGCATCTGTAAATGTGAAATATGTGGCAGACCCTTCAAAGCTTATTCAAAAGCCTTTGAACAAGACAGTAGTGATAACAAAAGAGTTGCTCAATCCGTTCATTAATTCGGAGCAAATAGTTTTGGCTAAAATGCTTGATGTAACGTCTCTTGTTCGGCTATTTCCGCTTTGCAATGTCGAAGGATTTGAGGGGTTGAATATTAGATACGTGGGGGGTCGTTGGGTGGCTATCGATTTTGTTTCGGTTGATCAGTGTTCTAAATTTCAAGCTAACGAGAGTATGAAGCGGGTTTTTACGAGATTCCTACCGACATTCGATAACTTTATACCATATGAACGTATGATATGGTTAGAGATATTAGGTCTCCCGATGTCAGTATGGAATAAGGAGGCGTTGTCTTTAATCTGTAGCCAATGGGGTAAGGTTATTTTCGTTGATAATGACAAAGATGAACCGATGGGTATTAAAAAGGTGTGTGTGCTTACGAATCATAAAACTTTTATACAAGAAAAAATCACTCTCGAGATCGTGGACAAGACTTTTGAAGTATGGGTAAAAGAATTTGGTAACTGGAGCCTGCCACTTGGAGGAGAATTTGATAGTAGTTCTCAAGGGGAGGGGTCGGATGATGAGTTGTCATCGAATGAAGAAGTGGATGAGCAATCGGTTGAGGATGACTTGGAAGGGACAGGAGACAATGCCAAATTGGTTCATGAGAACTGTGATGTACACAAGCTGACTAAGGATATTCGGGAGCAGGTTACGACTTTCGAAGACCCCTTCTCAGCTTATCGTATTATTACCGACTTGGAGAAAAATTAGAAACAAAGCAACCCATCACCTACGGTTAATCGGCATGAAGATAATTCTTTGACGCCAAATGTAGGGGATACTACTAATGGCGGTATATCTTCTAGCTCGGATCTTTCAAAACCTCCGGGATTTATGGGGTTGAAATTCAATATTGATGATGTTATAGTGGATCAGGAGGTCTCTAATTTTGATTCCTCCGTTAAAGAATCTGTCCATAAAGGAGGTTCTATTTTAAATGATTTGAGTCGGGTTATTGAGATTGGTACTATTATGGGACTGAACATGGAGGGCACTTCTAATAACCTTCAGAAGATTGTGAACAGAATGAGTGTGAACATGGTTGATCAATGAATCTATTATCTCAGAACATTTGTGGTGTTGGGAACGGGATGAAGAGGAGGATATTGGCTACATTAGCAAACATGCATGCTATCAACTTTTTGGGAATCCAGGAGACTTTTATGACTTCATTGGATCTCAACAAAATTCGAAGTTTATGGGGTAATACTAATTTTCGTTTTGAATATGTTTTATCTAATGGTCATTCGGGAGGTTTATTGTCTATTTGGGATCCAAATTGCTTTGTCAAGTCTTTTTCTCTATGTTCACTATATATGATTATTGTTGGGGGGGGGGGGGGTGGATTAGTTCGAAACAACAATGTTTTTTGATTAATGTGTATGCACCCCAAGGAGAAGCGAATAAAATTATGCTTTGGAATGAGATTTTAGCATTTATGGAGTCGAATCAAGGGAACTTTATTGTTTTTGGGGACTTTAATTCGGTTCGATGGAGTGAGGAACGTCGAGGGTGTGCTTTCTCTCCAGTTAATGCCTCTAACTTCAACGTCTTCATTGATTCGGGAGGTTTGGTGTAGATTCCATTTGGTGGTTATAAGTTCACGAGAATCGATGCTAATAGTGCCAAATTCAGTAAATTGGACACATTTTTGGTCTCGGATCATTGGCTATCTATTTTTCCAGACCTCACGACCCTTGCACTTGATAGAGCTTTTTCTGATCATAGGCCGATTATTCTTCGCTCTAAATATGTTGATTACGAGCCTTCTCCATTTAAACTCTGTAATTCTTGGTTGGTGGATGAAGAATTTAATCAGTTTGTTAATGAGTCTTGGGGTGTCGGGAACTATGGGGCTTCTTCGTGTAAGATGATCGATTTTAAAAACAAACTCAAAGACTTGAAAAACAAGATTAAAAATTGGATTGCATCGAGACCTTCTCGGGATTCTTCAATTAATGAGTTACAACGTGACCTTGCTGAGCTCGACACTTTGTTAGATGGCTCTGATCATCCAACTGACGATTTGGCTTTGAAGAGGCGAGAAGTAATGAAGAATATTGTAAAACACGTATATGATCTTGCTAGTGCATAATTGTAATCGGATTCGGTACACAACGAGTAAATAAACGATTCTTCAATAGATTCACAAGCTCGTTTACAAGATAGAGATTACAGAGAGAACACACTTGAAAACACATAGTTAAGCAATAACTCTCACAACTGAACCCTCTTTAATCGAACTTACCTATTTATACCAAACTGTCCAGCGTACCAACTAACCAACGTACCAGATGGTTCGTGCGTACCATCTGGTCCGCCATTAGTACGCTGAGACCAGTTTCTACAATACTACTAATTACATAGACAAAACACCTAGACTTAGCACTAGACATCAAAACATGCTCTAACAAACTCCCCCTTGTCTTGTGCTAGTCTTCAGAAGCTTTTGTCTCAGTCTTCTTGCAATGCTGTGTTCGATTGTTTCCAGCATGAATTCCAAAAGCAAAACACACTCTAATCACACGTTGAAACTGTAAGGCTTGCTCAGCATGCTCAGCCTTATACAAAATGTTGTTGTGATAGAGTTTGTCTATATCATCTTTGGACAAGTTAATCAACCACATTGAATCATAAAACCTGACCACCTTGTTCTGCTCTTTGACCACCACCACCGCTTCTCCAGTATTCTCATCATAATACCACCATCTTAATGTCTTCATAAAATCTTGCTCAAGCTTCTTCAATGGTATTTTCTTCATCTGAACCGACTTTTTGTACTTCAGAATCACAACCGGTCTCCCAGTTTTTGGGTGAATATCAGTAGAATGCTCAGAATACTTCGGCCTTTGTGGAGTTAAAAATCTGAATTTGCCTTGACATTCTATCAATTTGTTCTTGAAGAACTCTGCCAACTTATCACTTCCATGAATCAAAAATGGCTTTCGTGACAAATCCCGAACATCATAAACCGGCAAAGTGCTAAATCTTGTAGCATGCTTCAAGTACATAACTCCAAACTCTTTCTTTATAGCATAGCACTTGAGTTCTGAATCAAACATCCAACTGATTATACCACCAGTAGCTTCTCCACCTTTTCTGTCAAAGAATTTCTTCTGATCAACAACTTTTGTCGGTTTCACTACTGGCAGCGTCTTAGCTCTCTGCTCCTTCAACCAAGCATCAAATAACATCTTCTTTTCTTGTTCTTCTGACATATTCTCAGACTCAGTTGATTCTGGTTGTTTTTCAGACTCTTTCTTCTTTAATTCTTCATCCACTTTATCTTCATCTTCTTTTCCAAAGAAATTAAAACCTCCAGACTGATCATTATCAGAAAAATTTCCATAAACTTTAGGATCATCTGGATACTCTTCAGCAGTCATATCCTCAACTTCTACATGTTCCTCTTCATAATCAATATCATCATATGAATCTTCTTCTTTGTAAGGATCATCAAACGGAACTTTGTCAATATCATCCACATTCAATGCAAAAATAGCAGCTAGTTGCTCTTTTGAATATGGATTTATATACTCTCCTTCTCCCAACTCAACCCTGGTAATCGGAGTTACATCATAAATCTCTTTTTCAGACGACTCCCCCTGAGCTGTAGTAGATGTTCCGGCAGCAGCAGATGTTCCAGCTGCACCAGCACCAGAACCAACTCCACCAACACCTCCTTCAGGGTGAGGATCCTCATTCAAATATTTCAAAACATCATCATCTTCTCGACAACTTTCCTCAGGATTTGGTCTTCTCTCCCCCTGAGCAGGTAAGGCTTTGAGCAAAAGATTTAACTGCTCACCCAGTGAAAGAGAAAGTTGTTGCAATTTAGCAATCTCCCGATCTTTTGTCTGATCTCTAGACACCAATTCCTTAACCAGATTCTTTAAGCCTCTAATTTCATCAGCTTGCTGACGATTCGTTGATTCCAACTCATCAATTCTGGTTTGATGTAATGCCAGCTTCAAATCAGTAGCAGCAAATAGTAGATGTTGTAGAAGGAGTAGTAGTCGATGCAGAAGCAGAAGCAGTTGTAGAAGGATTCGGATAATCAGATTTCTAACCGGTGGATTACTGGAACTTTGAACATTAGCAGATTTTGTGGTTGGTTGATCTGGAATCGACGACTGATTTGTCACCTTTTGCTTCTTACTAGGTGGACTGCTGCCTGCTCTCCGAGCATCGGCAAGGAATGAACCCTGCTTCACTGTCATGTTTGGCCTAGCCATACGTTTAAACCGCTTGCAAGTGAACAGCATAGGAGCTTTCCAATTATCTGCAGCCTTTGACTTCCTAACATGCTCCTCCATAGCAGGAGTATAGGATGGATCATCATTAACATCTCGATCATCAGCCTATTTGGTTCTATGTTCATACTTTGAAGTATCTAGATTCTTTGACTTCAAGTATTCAATATGTTGTTTAGAACCCTTATTTACTTGAATACCTCTGGTATTATGCAAGATTGTCACATAATCACCAGAGTCTGAATCAGTATCAGACGAACTCTCACTGGCATCATCTACAGAAACATCAGCATCATCAATCATTTGATCATCCTGGACATTCACAGCTTCAGGTTCATTAACAACCTCTTGAACAACTTGCTCTTGATTTTCTTGCTGCACAGGGTCTTGAACATTGGGATCTTGGGTTGCTGGTTGATCTTGATCTTCTTCCTTATTTTCATCTTCCTCAACAGGATAACCTCTATCATCATACTCTAACTCATCATCTGAACTGTCATCATGTCTTGCAGCACCATTTGCAGGAGCTATATAATCAGGTTTAGCCAAATGACCAATCACATGTTTAACAGGAAGAGGTATATTCTCCGGTCCTTTCCTCTTTTGATAAACTGGTAGCTTACCCACAACAACTTCATTCATGTGCTTTAAAACCAAGACATTTGCTGGATTCTTTGGAAGATTCGGATGTAGATCATTTAAGATCATTTGAAGAAACCTTGGATACATGACGCTTTTGTTTTGTTTTGACAATATATTCTCTTTCATGTAATTAAAGATCCATCCAGAAAAATTGAACTCGCGGTTCATCACTAAAGCATAGAAAAAGGATAAAATCTTCATGTCAAACACATCATGCCCTCTTAAACGATTTCCAAAACATTTCATAACCACGTGCATCAAATATTTGTACGAAGAACTTGGATTCGACTTAAGAAGCCAAGAATCATATAAGTATCCATCATACTTTATTCTTCGCAACAACGCCACCAAGCCAATTTCATCAAATATCGTCGGAAAATTTGATTGATCGTTTAATCTCAAAACTCTACGTACATCTTCTTCAGATACAGTCACGTTAGTTTGAAGAATTCTTGCACGAATTACCGAAGGTTCGACAGAACAATCCACTTGAGCAGTATTCCAGAACATTATAAGTAAATCTTTGTACGGAGTACACTCGTGAGTGGCAGCATAGTAAATTCTTGATCTTTCCAAAAAGTCGAATATACCAAGAAAATGTGGTTTCCATCGAGCAGACGCATTTAGATAAGCACAAATATTGTGTTCATCATTTGATTTTAACGCCACCATTTCTGAAAAACATAAACACGAACACTCATTAAAATCATGAGATAAAACCAAAACCGTTTACACCCGATTCTAATTCAATTCGAAACGCTCACACGATTAACTTTTTGAAAAATTTCCAACGAACCATTCACGAACCAAATTTGGTCATACGAACCAAATCTGGTACGACGAACCAGAAACGTTGACCACGTACCATAAAGGTCAAACGAACAAGATACAGACCACTTTTAGGTCACGTACCAAATGGTACGCCGCGTACCACGTGGTACGTCGGAAGAACAGATAACCGAAGAGACACTTTCGATTTTGACACTCCAAATGGTTTTTGTGTTAAAATCAATTGATGAGGTTTTGTTTTAGACCAAAAACCGACCCTATACATGTGCTTAAAATGACTTGAGATCAGTGATAACCCATTAAACCAACCCCCCATTCGGTTTAACGAAAAACCGAAACTTTAATCTCAAAAATCACACGAATTATAACATCATAATGCAATCCAAGACCACCATATGATTCACAATCCCAAGAGCTACCTGTAGCAACAAAAATCTCGAGCAGAGGTTCGTTTAAGAAATCGAAGAAAAACTACAGAGGTGAATTTTGGGTTTTCGGAAGAAGGTTCGTAGCTGGTACGCAGGTTGTGCGTATCACAAACCAGGAAATGCCTTTTATATGAGAAATGGTTCGTCCCACGTACCATATGGTACGCCGAACCAGATTTTACCATTTTGCCCCTGTTCGTTTAACTTTGAAATTTTTTTTTCTCCAAAAATCACACCATGTCAAATTAAAATTTGATGAGCTGATTTAAGCAACGATTGTGGTTCTTTCAACAACAATTTGCCATATCTGAATTCAGTTGATCCAGAATAACGCAGAATGAAAATCTTTTTGCCTTTTATCAAATTTTATATCAAAACACACCAAAATCTTTTTGATTTTTCGAACTTAAACTAAAACACACCAAAAATCTTTTTGGAATTTTCAGAAATAACAAAACAACTAACACTAGAAATTTAAATGCAATAATTTATGTTTTTGTGAGAAAGATCGCAACGTGAGATCATACCAGTGATATGCACTTAACACATTTCAATTTCAATCTATTCAGCATGCAAGCCAAGCAGTTCACGAATATAACATTTTCATGTTTATTTCAGTCAAATCAAATGTAAGGATCGATACACGATATCAATGTCAAGTAACGACCGTGCGGAATCCGGTGTTACTAGATGATTCAAGTATAAACAATGAGTATATCGAAAATGTGATTAAAACAATGAAAGAAACACCAACCGAGATTGACTAAACACCTTTGTAATATTACTGATTGAACACAGAAGTCGCAATTCTCTAAGGAGAATTTCGAGAACACCCTTAGTATATACAAAATGTAAGGACCAAGATTTGTGGCTTGTGTATTAAATCATCACTTGGCGGAGTATTCTGAAGGCCTATGTGTTAGATTAGGTGAAAATAAGCTGGGTTATGGGTATATTGGGTCATTGGGCCAATTTAGATGTGGTTGGACTCAATTAAACAATGTTTAGATGGAGTTTAGTGGGCCTATATGGTCAAAAACGGGAATTAGTGGGTAATTAGGGTTACCAAAGATAGATTAGCTTGTTTCCCAAGCTAATCTCCCCCTATATAAGGATAGCTAATCTAGGGGTTTAGGGTTGCTGATTTTGGGTGTTCTTGTACTTGGTGTTTCACGAAATTCTCCTTGAGAATTTCGTTTAAGGTGTTGCAATCCAAGGTTGTCTATTCAAGTGATTCTCAATCGGTTTGTGTTTATTATTGTTTTTCATTGCTTATTTACTTTATTAATCGATTGTTCTTGAATCACCAATCAAACCGGATTCCGCACGGTCTTGATTGGATTAGATATCGCGTGAGGGTTATTTTGATCCTTACAATTGGTATCAGAGCCAAGAAACGCAAGTTTCGAGGCTCTCGCGATATCCGATTCAAGTTTTTATTAACTGACCGTTTGAGTTTGTGGTGTTTTCGTGTGTCGCAAGGTGGAAGATTATTTGTTTTGCAGGTTTCGAACTGAACAAGAAGAGATCGTGACCAACAGCTCCTGTTTTAAAGACTTTTCGCCCCTGTCAGAGACTTTTCGATCAGTCAAACTGATCGAAAAAACCCTTTTCTGCCACACTTTTCGATCGGTAAAGCCCCCTTGAGGCTTTTCGATCAGGCTATATCAGTCGAAAAGTCCCCTTTTGTGACTTTTCGATCTGCCAAACAGCTTTTCGATCAGCCAAGACAGCTTTTCGATCAGCCAAACAGCTTTTCGATCAGCCAAGACAGCTTTTCGATCAGCCAAACAGCTTTTTGATCAGCCAAGACAGCTTTTCGATCAGCCAAACAGCTTTTCGATCAGCCAAGACAGCTTTTCGATCAACCAAACAGCTTTTCGATCAGCCAAGACAGCTTTTCGATCAGCCGAACAACTTTTCGACCAGCCAAGACAGCTTTTCGATCAGCCAAGCAGCTTTCCTACCAGCTTTTCGATCAGCCACACTTTTCGATCAAAAAGTCCATTTTTCGATCAAAAAGTCCTCTTTTCGATCAAAAAGTCCACTTTTCGATCCAAAATTTGACTTTTCTATCCAAACTTCACCCTTTTCTATCTAACCCTTAGGCTTTCAATTTTCAATCCGTTCAAGTCTTTCTGTTCGTATTTGATCCAGAAGTTCAATCAAAGACATTCATGGCATCCTTTCTTCCAGGTAATTCTGTATCTGCCAGCAGCTCTGAGGTATGTCTTAACCCTAAATGTCAAACTATACTCAATGAATCTCAAGAATGGCAAAATAAGTTTTTCAATGAAACCCTAAATCGTGAATTTGTTGATAGAGAGTTGAGGGAATATAAGGGTAGAAGTAAAAACTTGAGTGAGAAACTTGAAGCTGCTAAAATTGACATAAAAAATCTTCAAAGGGACTTGAGTAACAAAAACACATATCTGACAGTTGCTAATGAAGAAATTGCCACATTAAAAACTGAACTTGAGCAACTTAAAGGGCAATTAGAATCATCACAAACCAAAGTTGAGCGAAATGATAAGATTGTGTCTGAAATGATGAAGGCTAGCTCACTTTTCTACAACACAGACGTTTGTATGCGTCATCTAAAAGCCAACTCTGGTTTGGGACTCGGTACTGAAATAAAAGATAAAAAATCCACTCATACAGTACCGATGCCCCTGATGCATGAAATGATCTCAGATTATGAGTGTTCCAAGACTAACTTGGATGCTAAAGCTGAGATCGAAAAGAAATTGGCAGCTTGTCCTATTAAAATTTCTGCTCCTGTTTCTAACATTACTAACACTTCTACTTCTTGTGCAGATAAAGTAAATGAAGAAGCAGGTTCAAAGGGAAAAAGTGTTTGCGTTGAGAGTCAAAAGTTTCCAGTTTTTAAAACTGATAATTTTGCTTCAAAAAGTTTTGAGTCTGAGTCAGCATTTCAGGTTTACCTAGAACCACAATGGCCTGGGTTTTAATAGCTAGCTAATCTCTCACAGTGTGCAGGAACAGTCAAGGAGGACTTTCATTAACCTTATTTGTTTGTGATAGTGATTGTTCCAGGCACAGGGTAGGAGGCATCTCTCTACTACATGACATGAAGATTTTTTATGGAGAGTATGTTCTCCTTGTGAGAGGTAAATCTGAAAAGATCAGCAGAAAAGGTAACACTGTCTGAATTGTTTATGTCTTGGCAAATCTGATGTGAAGTATGGTTGTGCATGAAACAAAACCCAAATCTGGAAAAATTTCTTAAAAGATAAACTTTGAAGGTTAGCTTGGCCAGTTTTAGTTGTGTCAGTGTGTGTTTAAAAAAAAAAAAAAAGGTGTGTGTTGTTATTAAAAATCAAAAAGCAAGGGGAAGAATAGAAATGATGAAATCGTTGACCCCTCAAAAAATTGTGCTTTTTAATTTTTAATCTTTTGTTTGTGTTTGAGAAGGCAGGGAAGTGAAATATTTCCGTTCTCAGAATGACTGACACGCGTAAGGCAAAAGTGAAAGACATGATCCAAGGTGATGTGCTCGGTAGGCTCAGTTCCAAAAACAAAGGTATGGGTCACAACACTTAAAGATAAAGTATGTCATTTGACGGGAAACACACACTTAGGTTAAGTGCTTGTTCTATTTGACTGTGAAATTGTTTCAGATACACACGCCGGACTCCAAAGTGTTGAATCAAAAATCTCAAAAAGTCGGCGTCCCCTCTGTTTTGTGTGAGCAAAGATCCGGGGATGTCAAAGCCGTCAGTCAAGTCTTGCCTTTGCTTTGCGTGAGCAATGACCTGGTGTAGAATGGTTGACGTGTTAATCATATTTTCCTCTGTTTTGCGTGAGCAAAGACCTGGTTAGTCTGGATTAACGTGCTTGCAGATCACTGTATATAATTTACACCCCAAAAGATGCCAATGTGCACAACAAAAGAGACCCTCTAGCGTCCAAAACCCTTTAGCCATGACTTTGTGACTAGGCTTATGTGTTTGATGAAAGGTTACCACCTGACTGATAAACGCCTCTGAGTTGAAATCATACAAGTCTTTGTATATTATTCCTATCTCTTTTATGATCTGTTCTTTCTCTTCTCAACCAAGTCTCGAGAAAAGATTCAAAACTCTGGATATGGGAATGTGAAAATATGTGGTAGGGAATGATCAAGCTTGATAGACTGCACATATTAATTACCTAGGATTTGTGTGTGACTGTCGAATGTTCATAATTAATGCACCTAAAAGATAAATAAGTGACAAACAGCCGGGAAAATGAGGAACATGGGTTTAAGAAGGACCAATATACTGGCGATCACCTGGACGTGTTCGAGTAACAGATGCTAAAAAGGGTTCCTCAGTTCAGACAAAGACGGTTTGATCCCAAAATAAAACCTTCTCGTTTAGAAATTTGGTATGTTTGTTTTATTTGTATTTTTCTTTTGTGTTATCTTAAGTTTTTAGTGTTTATTTTTTCAATCATGGCCAGGTTAATTTAAAGGTTTTAATAAGTTTTTTATGGGTTTAATGCAAGAAGGTATCACCCCTCCAGAATCGCAGGGGGAGATAAGGTGAAGAGTCCTAGGGTTTAGGGGAAGTATTTCTAAGAAACCTGTATCCTATGTTGGGGACTTTGGTTAAATAATGCTAACTTGATAACCAGTCATCATTGTCTGGTTAGTGTTTGTTCCATGTTGTGCATGACAGGTTAAATGAAATGTCATGGAAAAGAAAAGTCAATGATTGCTGCTGCTGTTCGTGTTGAAGAACCAGCCGGAAAAGGACTTACTCTATGCTCAGGGGAGGTTTGTTGGTTTTTCAAGTGAAGCTTCTGAAGACTCAAAAGATACCATTCACATGTTTAGGGGAAGCTGAATGAAGAAAAAATGCAGAGCAGTCACAACGAGAAATTCAAGAATGCCAAGATAGAGGTTTTCAACATTTTTACCCTCTGAAGATACATGCTAGTCAAGACAGTTACTGATGATCCAGCAAGGACTCGACATATCTCAAGAAGGAGCAAGTACTTGAGAATCCTCCTCTCATTACTTGTTTGTCATTTGAAGTCCAAGCTGATGCTGATTGAGAGAAAACTCCCAGAACTCGACCGTTGCTGCCCAATGAAGATCGTTCAAGAAAAGAATCTTCACCAACCCATGTTCAAGCCAAGGAGAAGACTGAAGTCTGAAGATTGAAAGTAGAAGATATTTAATAGCACAAGCCAAGGGGAAGATTGTAAGGACCAAGATTTGTGGCTTGTGTATTAAATCATCACTTGGCGGAGTATTATGAAGGCCTATGTGTTAGATTTGGTGAAAATAAGTTGGGTTATGGGTATATTGGGTCATTGGGCCAATTTAGATGTGGTTGGACTCAATTAAACAATCTTTAGATGGAGTTTAGTGGGCCTATATGGTCAAAAACGGGAATTAGTGGGTAATTAGGGTTACCAAAGATAGATTAGCTTGTTTCCCAAGCTAATCTCCCCCTATATAAGGATAGCTAATCTAGGGGTTTAGGGTTGCTGATTTTGGGTGTTCTTGTACTTGGTGTTTCACGAAATTCTCCTTGAGAATTTCATTTAAGGTGTTGCAATCCAAGGTTGTCTATTCAAGTGATTCTCAATCGGTTTGTGTTTATTATTGTTTTTCATTGCTTATTTACTTTATTAATCGATTGTTCTTGAATCACCAATCAAACCGGATTCCGCACGGTCTTGATTGGATTAGATATCGCGTGAGGGTTATTTTGATCCTTACACAAAAATTGCAGCATATTCTAGTAAACAAAAGTATCTATATATAGGAAATGACAAACTTGGTGAACAAGTCATTCTCCTAACCCTAATTAACCTCTAATTCCGGATTTGACCACCCAGGCCCACTAACCTCCCTCTAAACTCTTTTAAATTGAGCCCAAACATGTCTAAAATGCCCCAATGACCCAATATAACAATAACCCAGCTAATTTTCACCTATTCTATCACATAGGCCTTCAAAATAATCCGCCAATAGATTATTCAATACACAAGCCATAAATTATTCCCTTACAATCTTCCCCTTGGCTTGTGCTATTAAATGTCTTCTACTTTCAATCTTCAGACTTGCAATCTTCTCCTTGGCTTAAACATGGGTTGGTGAAGATTCTTTATCTTGGACAATCTTCATTGGGCAGCAATGAGAGACTTTTGGGATCATTCTTTCAATCAGCATCAGCTTGGACTTCTAAGGATGAAAAAGTAATGAGAGGAGGATTCTCAAATACTTGCTCATTCTTGAAAAATGTTGAGTCCTTGCTGAAACATCAGTAACTGTCTTGACCTGCTGGTGACTTTAGAGGATACATTTTGAAAACCTCTATCTTGGCATTCTTGATTGTAGATCTTTGAACTGACGACATTTAGCTTCCCCTCAACATGTGAACAATGTCTTTTGAGTCTTTGGAAGCTTTACTTGATAAACCAACAAACTCCTCCTAAGCATAGGGTAAGTCCTTTTCCGACTGGTTCTTCAACTTGATCAGTAAAAGCATTAGTGCATTGGTCAACTGAGTCCTTAACCTTCTTGTCCATGAGTTTTTTTCTGACATAACCTGTTAAGCACAACATGGAACAAACACAAACACTAACCAGCATATGATACCTGGTTACTGGGTTAGCAGGAGAACAATATTCTTTAACACAAACCCTAACATTGATTAGGGGTTTCCTATAAACACTTCCTCTGAATCCGAGAACTCTTCACATTATCTCCCCCTGAGAATTTAAAGGAGGTCATACTTTCTTGCATAAAACCCTTAAAAACATATTAAAACCTTTAAATTAACCTGGCCAACATTGAAAAAAAACAAAAAAAAAACTTAAGATAACACAAAAGAAAAATAAAAAATAAAAAATAAAAACAAACATACAAATTACTAAACAAGAAGGTTTCTATGGGATCAAACCGTATGAATCTGACTGAGGAACCCTTTTTAGCTTCTGTTACTCGAACACGTCCAGGTGATTGCCAATATACTGATCCACTTTAAACTCTAACCCTTTTCTTTATCAGGCTGTTTGTCACTTTATTATCTTTTAAGGTGCATTAATTATGAACAGCAAGTGGGTTTCAACAAATCCTAAGTACATGTTATAGCACACTATCAAGCATATAAATTCCCTACCACATATTTTCACAACCTGAACCAGAAGTTTGAAACTGAGCTCGAGACTTTGTTGAGAAGAGAAAGAATAGATCACATAGATTTTTGGGTATAATATACAAAGTCAACTGAAGTTTTGAAACATTTTTAATAATGCTCTTACCAGTGACAAAGGACGAGGGATTTGGACACTTGAGGGTCTCTTTTCTTGTGCTCTTTGGCATCTTTTGGGTGTATACATGCATTTTTTTTATTTTGATATATATTATTTTAGGTGATCTGTAAGCACGTATGTATGGACAACTCCAAGTCATTGCTCACGCAAAGCAGAATAGAGCCTTACATACACGCGAAGCATCCCCAGGTCATTGCTCACGCAAAGCAGAGGGGACACCGACTTTTTGAGCTCAATTTCACACTCTTGGAGACAGGCGTGTGTATCGGGAACTTGTAACATGCAGTCAAATAGAAATGCAATTAACCTAAGTGCTGTTACCCAACAAACTGCCATACGTTATCTTTAAGTGTGTAACGCATACCTTTTCAGATTTAAGAGTTGAGCCTACCAGCATATCACCATGGATCATGTCTTTCACATATGCCTTACGCGTGTCAGCCATCTCCAAGACGGAAGTTTATTTCACTTCCCACCTTCTCAAGCAAACAAAAAAATTAAAAATTAAAAAGCACAATTTAATTTTTTGAGGGGTCAACAATTTCATCTTTTCTATTCTTCCCCTTTCTTTTTGATTTTTAATAACAACACACATTTTTTTTCCTTCTTCTACCTTTTTTTTAACATGAACACACTGACACACCACTAAACATCGACTCACTAAACACAATTGGCCAAGTTAACCTTCAAAGTTTATCTTTTAAAATTTCAGAAATGGGTTTTGTTTAATGCACTACCAGACTTCTCATCAAATTAGCCAAGAAACAACCAATTCAGACGGTACCTTGTTGATTTCACTAGATTTACCTCTTACCATAAGAACATCCCTACTATTGAAAATCTGCATGTCATGTAGTTGAGAGATGCCTTCTATCTTGTGCCTGGAACAATCACTTTCAAAATCAAATAAGTTAATGGAAGTCCTCCTTGACTGTTCCTGCAGAAGGTGAGAGATCAATTAGCCATAAGTACCCAGGCAATTGTGGTTCTGGGTATACCTGAAGAGTCAGTGAAAGATTTTTTTTTAAAACATTCCCTTGGTAACATCAGGGATTGGGGGTGTGGCTGCCTTGGTTGGACTGAGAATGTCCTTTTTGTTGACATCTCTGGGTTGGTGATTTTCTTTCTCAAAAACCTGTGGTTTTCTCGGTGGTGAATTTTTAGTTTCATTTTTCTTTAGAAATTTTACCTCTTGAAACTGTTTGGAGTGTTTTTTGTACACTCCAGTAGGCTTGAAAGACAGGTTTACCACCTTTGAAACATTCCACCTGTCATCCTTCCTCCAACCATTTGATTTAGTTGAACCAACTGGATTTGGATGGATGGGTGATTTTGAAACAGATTTGAAAACTGGTTTTGGGGATTCAACAGATTTTGGTCTCCAAGCTATTTTGACAAATTTCTGAGATGCTTTGTTTTCTTTAAAAATGGTCTTTGGCCGTTGCTTTGGATCCTTGGGTTTCTGCTGAACTTTGTGACTCTGAGGTGCTTGTTTCTGCACCTTCGGTTTTGATGGACCGGGCCTTGGAGTTGGGTCACTTTGTTTTTGGGTCCTTGGACTGGGTCTCTGATGAACCCTTTTGGGAAAATAGGGTTCATAAGGCCGGTATAAACAGTTTCTTGCCACGTGTCCTGGTCTACCACAGACATGGCAAGATTGTTTCTTTGGGTATGCGGGAGCCTGTGGTTGGTTACGCCCAGTGGAAATCCAAGTTGGTTTTGAACAATTTTTGTGGATCCAATGGGTTTTACCGTGGGGCTTTGTGGTTAAAATGTACTCCCGCTGAACCGGCTTAAACTGGTCATATGCATAATTGATTTCTGGGTACAGGACAAAATCATGAGGTCTAAGGTCCCGCACTTTCTACACATTTTGGTCATGACAGTCATTCTTATTTTCAGTAGGTTTCACACCCAACACCCCACCATTTGTGAGTTTGGGACCAGCAACCTGTGGTCCCTTATCCCTTCTTAAAATTTTAATAGTTCTTAAGGGTTTCACAGCGTTAGCATCACATTTACCAAAAGTAAACACACCACAATCAGACGATTTTGCAAACAAAACAAACTCAGAAGTTGTGGACTCAGACTGAACAGACGATTCAAGTTTTTCAAAATTAAAATTTTTGTGAAAATTATTAGAACTGGAACTCTCAGAAGACTCCTTTCTATCCAACCCCTGCTTCTTTATTACCTTTATCTGCACAACAAGTGGAACTGTTAGTAGTGTTAGAAACAGGAGCAGAAATTTTAATGGGGCATGCAGCAAGTTTCTTTTCTATTTCAGCCTTAGCTTCTAAGGAGGTCTTTGAACACTCATAGTCTGAGATTATTTCATGCATCAAAGGCATCGGTAGTGTATGAGTGGATTTTTCATCTTTTACCTCAGTACCGAGACCCAAACCAGAGTTGGCTTTTAAATGTCGCATTCGAGCATCTGTGTTATAGAAAAGAGAACTAGCCTTGATCATTTCTTACACAATTTTATCATTTCGTTCAACTTTGGTTTGTGATGTTTCTAATTTGGCTTTAAGTTGTTGAACTTCAGATTTTAATGTGTCAATTTCTTCATTAGCAATTCTAAGATATGTAGTTTTATCACTCAATTGCCTTTGAAGATTCTTAATATCGACTTTGGCAGCTTCTAGTTTTTCACTTAATGTTTTACTCCTACCTTTGTACTCTCGCAGGTCTCTATCAGATAGTTCACGATTTAACGTTTCATTAAAGAACTTACGTTGCCAGTCTTGAGATTCATTAAATGTAATTTGGCATTTAGGGTTAGAACATACCTCATTGCTGTTGGTGCATGAAGTGGTACCTGGTAGAATGGGTGCCATTAATTTCTATGGATGGAACTTTTAGAGCAAATATGGTAAAATGGCAAAATCACTATTCAAAGAATAGTGTCAAAAACTTAAAACTGAAAAACGGAGGCCTTCGGAGTGGAATTTGGAGGTCCAAACGAGCTCCCCTAGACATTAGTCCGGGGTAATTCTGGGGCTCGTTCTCACGGACGTCGTGTTAAAATTTGAGCTTCTAACTCCAAATGAGGCCCAAGTTACGTCCGTTTTAGTGAAACAGTGTGAAATAGTGTTTTTACCGCAAAAAGGATTTGGACCGAAAAGTGAGTTTTCGATCGAAAAGTGGGGTTTTGATCAAAAAGTGGGTTTTTGATCGAAAAGGGGTTTTCGATCAGCAGGGTGTTGGGTCGAAAAGTACTTTTCGATCACACAGGGGGTCAGTCGAAAAGCAGGGTTCTCGATCGAAAAGTATCAGCGGATCAAAAAGTCTCAATTGGGACTTTTCGATCGAAATGGGCTGATCGAAAAGTCACAAGGGGGACTTTTCGATCGAAAGAAGGGTGATCGAAAAGTCACAGGGGGACTTTTCGATCGAAATGAGCTGATCGAAAAGTCACAATGGGGACTTTTCAACTGAGATCAACTGATCGAAAAGACACGAGGGGTCTTTCTCGATCACAAGAATGCGATAGAATGAGCTTTTCGATCGGTAGGTCGATCGAAAAGCTGTTATGCAGGGTTGAAAAGTGCTTAAACTTCGAGCAAATCACCACAAGATCTTCTGTTTCGCGTCCAAACCTGCAAAAATACTTCCAGGTGTGCTAAAGGCGAGAATCACCAACAAAACTCAAAACGTTAGATCACAAAAACTTGAATCTGATATCGCGAGAGCCTCAAAACCTTGCGTTTGTTGGCTCTGATACCAATTGTAAGGATAGATTTTACCACCACACGATATCAATGTCAAGTAACGATCGTGCGGAATCCGGTGTTACTAGATGATTCAAGTATAAACAATGAGTATATCGAAAATGTGATTAAAACAATGAAAGAAACACCAACCGAGATTGACTAAACACCTTTGTAATATTACTGATTGAACACAGAAGTCGCAATTCTCTAAGGAGAATTTCGAGAACACCCTTAGTCTATACGAAAATCAGCAGCCTATTCTAGTAAACAAAAGGTTCTATATATAGGAGATGACAAACTTGGTGAACAAGTCATTCTCCTAACCCTAATTAACCTCTAATTTCCGGATTTGACCACCCAGGCCCACTAAACTCTCTCTAAACTCTTTTAAATTGAGCCCAAACATGTCTAAAATGGCCCAATGACCCAATATAACAATAACCCAGCTAATTTTCACCTATTCTATCACATAGTCCTTCAAAATAATCCGTCAATAGATGATTTAATACACAAGCCACAAATTATTCCCGTACATCAAATTAATTTTTTACTGCTTTCTGATATTGACTTAGGTATATTTATCAAGCATAGAAATCGTGGTACCCACAAATCCAAATAATTTGAGAATCTGATTTTATTATATTTTTTATTTTTCTTTTTCTTTTATTCACTCATGAATATTTACAGATATAAGTCGTTCGTAGTGTTTCATGCAAAAAGAAAGCAGAACCCTAAACAAACAACAATCAGGTCGATCTTTCGATACGCAGAGAAAGTCCGATTGTTTAGGAAAATAAGAAAGCAAAAACAAGTTGAAATTGTATAACTCAACAACAATCAGGTCGCTACTCCTGTATACGCAGAGAAAGTCCGATGAGTTATACGAAACACCAAGAAAAATAAAGCAGAACGTCAAACGAACAACGATCAGGTCGATCTTTCGATACGCAAAGAACGTCCGATCGTTTGACAAAATAAAGAAATCAAACAAGTTTAAGTCTTTCAAAAGAACGCATGCGTACACTAGAACACTTATTTATTCTATTTTTGCATTTTTTTTCCATCTTTTATCAAGATTACTCAATCACGAGAATTATGTTACACCACAGATTTCAGGCAAGCATTATGTTTATATCATACTAGCAAGTATCAGATATTGATTGACACATTCAATGAAACATACAAGAACCTATAGCTTTTTAATCTATTTTATCCATGGTCAGTAACATTCACTGATGTACCATCATTTCTCACAAGGTTGGATCACATTTCTCAATTTTTGATTTTTCCATTTTTTTATGTTTTGGATTTTCCATTTTTTTTATGCTTTTTCATTTTTTCAATACGAAAAACCACATATTTTTGTATATTTTCATATAAATCTCCCCCTAAAAAAAAGAAAACAAAGGAAAAACATTAACAAAAATAAAAAAAATGATTAACTGAACCAGATTAGGTGGCATGCAATTTAGTAATCCCATTGATTTGCAACAAAAATTTAAAACGAGTTTTGTCAAAACCTTTGTGAACAAATCAGCTCGTTAAAAATCTGTATGAATTCTCTGCAAATCAATTAATTTCTTTTCATAGCAATCCCGGATAAAATGATATCTTATGTCAATATGCTTTGTTTTGGAATGCTGAACAGGGTTTTTCGTGATAGAAATAGCAGCCGAGTTATCAATGTAAATTGGAGTAGTTAGAAAATTCAAACCGTAGTCGCGTAACTGCTATTGTATCCACAAAACTTGTGAACAACAACTCGAAGCAGCCACATATTCTGCCTCAGCAGTAGATGTTGCAACCGAGGTTTGCTTCTTGCATTGCCAAGACACTAATCGCTCCCCCAAAAACTGACATCCGGCGGTAGTCGATTTAAAGTTGATTTTCCAGCCGCCATAATCCGAGTCAGAATACGCCGATAACTCGAACTTATTATCATTAGGGTACCAGATGCCAAGATCCGGATTACCCTTCAAATAAGCAAAATTCTGTTTTACTGCTACCATATGTGAAGCCTTCGGAGCTGCCTGGTACCTAGCACATAAACAAACAACAAACATAATATCAGGACGAGACGCAGTAAAATACATCAGGAAATCAATCATAGCCCTAAACAATGTCGGATCAACATTTGCACCGGATTAATTTGGTTCGATACCATGTGAAACCTGAATTTGAGTACTTGGAGTCCGAACATCGCCAATCTTGAACCGAGCCAAAATATCAGACACATATTTTGTTTGCTGCAAAAATATGCCTTTGGCAGATTGATGGACTTGAAGACCCTGAAAGAAACCCATCTCTCACATAGAGCTCATCTCAAACTTAGTTTGCATAATCTGCTCAAATTCTTTGCATAAGCTGTCTTTTGTGCTTCCAAAGATAATATCATCAACATAGACTTGAACAAGCAGCAGATCCTTCCCGAACTTCTTTGAAAATAGTGTACAATCCACCTTGCCACGTTGAAACCCGTTGTCAAGCAAGTGTGTAGAAAGTGTCTCATACCAAGCCCTTGGTGCCTGGTGAAGACCATATAAAGCTTTGTCTAACTTGTACACTTTGTCAGGAAACTCCGGATCATAAAACCAGGCGGTTGCTTCACATAAACTTCTTCACGAATCTTTCCATTCAGAAAAGCACTTTTGACATCCATCTGATACACCTTAAATCTGGATGTGCCACGAAAGCTAGAAATATCCTGATAGGTTCAATTCTTGCTACAGGAGCATACACTTCGTTGAAATCTATGCCTTCGATCTGGGAAAAACCTTGTACCACTAATCGCGCTTTGTTTCTGACAATGACACCACGATAATCTTTCTTACATTTGAATACCCACTTCGTTCCACAAGGTTCTTTAGAATTCTTGGGTAAATCCACGAGATGCCAAACGCCCAACTTTTAAAATTGCTTCAACTCTTCTTGCATTGCTTCTACCCAAGAAGCATCTTCCAACGCTTTATCAACATTGGTAGGTTCCACTTGAGATAGAAAACACAAGTGAAAAACTTCATTCTGAACCCTGGAATCTCTAATTTCGGAAATTAAAGCATCAACTTTTTCGGACAATTGATGGCGAGTACGCACTCCCGAATTCGGATCTCCAATTATGCTATCTTGAGGATGAATATTGTGAATCCTAAGAGTTGTTGAATCAGAAACTTTAAGATTATCTGCCAGAGTATGTAAAGTTGCATCTGCTTCTTCTGAACTTGATAAATCACCAATTGGTAAAGAATTTGGCATAGAAGAATTTTTACTTGGCAAATGAATTTGATCATCAAGAGGTGTCGATTCAGCTTCATGAAAAGTACTTTCATCATCATCAGAAGAACTCATGGTGTCTAAACTTGAAACACTCTGACTAGATGAAGCAACAGCAGTAGAAGTACTTGGAAGCTTAGGAATACATGATCCTGGTCTAGGACTCTTCATTGAGTGTAGCAAAGCAGCTAACACATCAGGATCCTCTTCATTAGAATCAGATTTTGCAGCCGTGAAAGAATCAAGTAAAGACTTGTAATCAAAAGCCCGTTTATAAGCCGATTTGGGTTGTAGAAAAGTATGTTTTTGACAATCCACATTCACATGATTCTCAATGGTCTTAGAAGAAGGAAAATAAACACGTTTCATTGGATGATGATAACCAACAAAAATGCCTTCAACAGCTTTAGCTGCAAACTTCCCACCTTCCTTGAGAACCGTGCATAAACACCCAAATGGTTCCAAAAAGTTTAAATTTGGCTTTCGACCTTTAAGCAACTCATAACTTGTTTTGTTAAATCGCTTAACAATCAGCACACGATTGAGAACATAGCATGCAGTATGCACTGCTTCAGACCAAAACATTATCGGTAAATGTGCATCAGCCATCAAAGTTCGAGCCGTCTCAATCAATGTGCGATTCTTTCGTTCAGCTACTCCATTTTGTTGCGGAGTATACGGCGCAGTGAATTCGTGTTTGATTCTAAGGGAATCACAAAAAGCTTTCAACTTAGAATTCTTGAATTCAGTACCATTATCAGTACGACTGCGACAGATTTTGAACGTATATATCGATTCAAACTTGGATAATAGCTTCTGAATTGAATCTGGAGTTTCATCCTTTGAAGCTAGAGACACCACCCATGAAAACCGAGAAAAATCATCCGTAATAACCAAACAGTAATAACTTCCCTCAATACTACGAATATTCACAGGACCAAAAAGATCCATATGAAGTAGTTCCAAAGGAGTTACAATTGAATTCAAACGCTTGGACGGATGAGACTTCTTCCTTTGTTTACCTTTCTTACAGGAGACACACACATCATCTATAGAAAATCTATTCTTTGAAACACCGTCTACCAGATTATGGTTGACCAAGTATTTCATCTTCCGGTAGTTGATGTGCCCCATGCAACGATGCCACAAGATGGATTCTTTTTTTGTAGCCTTTGAGATAAAACATGTAGCAGATACCGTAGATGAAGTCTGATTCATGTTCAACACATATAAATCACGAAATCTAGGAGCTCGCATAACGATCTAATCATCAGGAATTTGAATACCAGGTTTCAAAATCAAGCACTCGGAACTTGTGAAAGTAGCAGTATACTGCTTATCACAAATTTGAGATACACTCAGCAAGTTGTGTTGCAACTCTTGTACAAATTGGACTTTTTCAAATGAAATCTTCTCGTTACCCATTTTTCCTTCACCGGTAATACTACCGCCTTTATTGCCAGCGAAAGTAACATTTCCTCCTTGGATTGGTTTGATGTCTGAAAGCAAGGAAATATTACCCGTCATGTGCCTGGATCCTCCACTATCAACGACCCAGAAGTTGTTGACAACTGGCTTTCGAGCACCCTGCACATTTCAGCAAATAATTAGTGAGCATCTGGACCCAAGCTTTCAGCTTTGGGTCGACCGGTGTCTTCAGAAAAGTCTTTAGTGGCTTTTGAGGTCAATTTAGGCAGCCACTTTTGCCTTAATACTGGAGTAGATGAATCCGTGGTAACTTCACCCGAAGATGAATTTCCGAATGACTTTTGATTTTTGTAAAATTTTTCTCTTTTGAAAAATTGTTTTGTGTTCACCGTTTCATCTGTCTGTTTTGGCTTAGAAACTTTTACAGATTTTTCATTACTAACAGCAGAAGCTCGTTTCTTTGCCAAAACCGGACATCTATTTCTTAGATGACCCTTTTGGTAACAATGATAACACCTCCTACGATCAACAAAAACCGTAGGAAAACTACCTCCTGAATCAGTTGAGGTGTTATCATCAGTCATTTGTTTAACCACTCTCCTTGGTGCCTTAGCACTAAATCTGCGAGATTTTTCCTTAAAAGAGGTTTAAACAATGGATCAATATACCCAAATTGATTGTAAAAACCATAATCATCAACTCCACAGTGATCAGCGTACCCTTTGGGTTTGACACAGTTGTTTTTTGTTTTTCTCAAATTATCCAAAATTTTGTTCATAATGACCAAAGTCATCATAGAAATCATAATCCTCACAAAAACCATATGTTTCATAGTCAAAACTGTTTGTTTTAGTAGAAAATTTACCATCAGAATTGTAAAAATTCTTAGGTGAATATTTTGAAGTTTTTGACTTTGATGACAACTTCTGATCTTTTGGAGTGTGAGACTTGTAAGAAATCTGATCATCTGAACTAGTTCTAAGTTTCAACAATGAACCATTTTTCACAGGTTCATGATCAGACACACATTTTTCTTCTGAATCAGCATAGAACACTCTAGCAACTGTTTTTGAGTCAACACAACATAATGGAAATGTCTCATCGAGAATATGGTATCACTACCTTTGAGACAATACAATCTCACTTTCTGAGAAGACTCACCAATCTTAGTTTTACCTTTCAGTTTGTCATCAGACTTCTCAGATTTGACATTTTTCTTGTCATGCTGTTGAATTTTCTGAGGTTTCTTTTGATTGACCTTAGAAACTTTATCAGGGTGTCCAAACCCGATGCCATTAAATTTTGCCGATCTCGGCGGAGGCACCGGTATTGAGTTAACATCAGGTGTGGTTGTGTTGCTCACAGTTACATAATCTCGTTCAAAAAATAAGTCACGACCTTTTGCAAACTTTGCATTTTCAAAATCTTTCATTGTTTTTTCAGTTTCAATGATTTTCTGTGCAGCCTCTAAAGGTGTAAGTTTTACACTTTTAGATTTTTCAACCACCGAGTTATGAGATTCAGACTGTTTGGGAACCTCATTGACAGTTTTGGTCACATTTTTGGCAGGCTTTCTCTTATGAGTGCCTTTGGATTTATCAGATGATCCCTCGGTAAACATAGAATAATCAAACACAACAGCTGGTTTGATCTCAGATTCATTTGGTCCTAGACCATGAACAATAGGTGGAGGAACTGAAGTACAACCTGATTCTTCAAGCACCTCTTTTAAATTTTCATCTTTGCAAAGAAAACTTGCAAAGGAAGATGAATTTTTGAAATTTTTAAGTTGTCTTTGAAGATCCAAGATTTCAATGTTTAAATCAGAAATTTTAGCATTTGCTTCTGCAAGCTTTTTCTCACAAAAAATACAATCTTCAGTTTTGTTATTTAATTCAATTTTTGTGCTCAGAATCAAGGCATTCTCACTTTTTAGTTCAGCCTTAACAGCCTCCCACATTTGTTTGTAAATTTTGACATTTTCTTCTGCTAACATGTATTTATCATAATACATGCCTTTCTCATCAGAAAGTTCCTTCATTTGATTAGCAGATGTCATGCAAAAATCACAGATTTTAGAATCTACCTGAATGTCTGCCATAAAAGCTTGTTGGCCTTCAGCAAAGAAATCTTCACCAGGAAGATCAGGATCATCCTCAACTGTCACATTTCTTTCCTCAGTGCATAAAAATGCAGATTCATCGGGAAAATCATCAGCCCAATCATAACCTTCACCAGGTTTGTGAGACCAAAGCTTTAGAATCTGAGTTTGACCCACTAGCATTTGCATTTGAACTGGATGGGCTAAAATTACTTCCCGATGCTTTGTTACTTTGAGCAGCATACTTTTGATATAACTTTGAAGTTTCCTGTTTCTTGGCCTTGTTGCATTCTTTAGCAAAGTGACCATAATTTTGACAATTATAGCACCGAACCTTAGATTTATCAAATCCAAGTTTGCCTTCAGGATTGAGATCTTTACGGCCTGTTCTTTGCATAAACTTTTTACCTCTTCTGACAAGCATAGCCATCGACCAGTTGATATCCATCAACTCTAAGTCATCAGGGTCAATTTGTTCATAGTCTTCATCTATTAACTCAGAGCTAGTCAATTTTCCTGCTACCACCCCATCATATGAAGAGACCATTGCTGAAAATAGTGCCATAAAATCATTTGTGGTCTTAGCTGAAAATGCACTCTGATTTGATGTTGGAGTAGAAGATGATTGACTTGAGTAAACTAGGTATGTCACCGCAGCTTTGTGAGTGTAACTTTCACTTGAAGAACCCCGAGACATATTTGCATGTCCACTTGAAGTATTTTCCAGATAAAATGCAGTTGTCGGCGGATTTGAGTTAGCTTTTGCTTTTGCATGCATAGTTGAAGCATTCTCACCAAAGTACACATCGGGATTTTGAACTTGTGTTGGTAGAGTTTTAACTCGCTTCATATCTAATTCCCGAGCTAGCAAGTTTCTTGTTAAATCATCATAGGTAATATCATCAAATCCCTTATCATGTTTCAACAACAAAATATATCCTTCCCATGATGCAGGTAGAGCATCTAACAACTTTTCCTTCAATTCACCTGCTTCTTTACTCACCCTAACTATGTCAAGTTCGCTTACCAAATGTGATAGTCTTGATATGAGATCATTTATGGTTTCATTTGGAACATGACAGAAATTATCAAATTCCTTCAACAACACCTTTTTCTTACTTTTCTTGTATTGAGCATTGCCTTCACATCTGTGACACAATGCATTCCATAACGCTTTTGATGTTGTATGCATTTTAAATTGATGCAGGATATCTTTTGGTAAAGCCATTGATAAGTTTGAATAGGATTTCTTTTCCAGCTTGAAAGATTCTTTCTCAGCATCATTCATCTTGTTATACGGCTTGATTTGACCAGCAAATTCACCAGTTGTAAACTTTGGAACTTGATAACCATCCAGCATTGGAGTCCATACTGTAACATCTGTCACACCGATGTATGATTCATAACGAGTTTTCCAATTATGGAAATCTTCAAATTTCATCAATTTAGGAACTTTGTTTATAGTTCCTATCTCGTTATCATAATTCAGTAAAGCTTGAACGGTTGTAGACATTGCTGCAAAAGCTTGGAACAGATCCATGATTGTAGAATCAACAACTGACCCAACGAACCAAATTAGCGATCTGCGTACCAAACTGCAACTCAACGTACCAAAAATCTTCACGTACCAACACACGAACCAGAATCACAAAGAACGTACCACCGGCAGACCATCTTTCAACGTACCAACAATATTGAACGAACCAAATAGTACGTCGCAACTGCCACAAACCAGTCTATAACTGCCACGGACCAGAATATGAAGATTGTCCTGCGGACCAGTTTCCACGTACCAAATCTTTGTTGAAGATTGATGTGCGAACCAGTTGCGTACCACTCTGTTCTTGATCCGTACCAGCCGCGTACCAACCAGAATAAGATTGATTTTCAAAGATTCTGATTTTCTGGACGTGAAATCGATGCAGAACTCAAAGAAAACACTCACGGATCATTTGGAACGTAAAATTTGTATTGTATGTACGTAAAACTAAGGAGAATTGACGAAATTCTTACCAAAAAGTTGTTTCTCTCTCTAGAAACCCAAACCGATCAGAAATCACGAGCAAACCTGCTCTGATACCACTTGTAAAACATGTATATGATCTTGCTAGTGCATGATTGTAATCGGATTCGGTACACAATGAGTAAATAAACGATTCTTCAATAGATTCACAAGCTCGTTTACAAGAGAGAGATTACAGAGAGAACACACTTGAAAACACACAGTTAAGCAATAACTCTCACAACTGAACTCTCTCTAATCGAACTTACATATTTATACCAAACTGTCCAGCGTACCAACTAACCAACGTACCAGATGGTTCGTGCGTACCATCTGGTCCGCCACTGGTACGCTGAGACAAGTTTATACAATACTACTAATTACATAGACAAAACACCTAGACCTAGCACTAGACATCAAAACATGCTCTAACAAATATTAATGATTTGGAGCGTTTGAATGGGTTGGATTTAGCTCAGAAAACCAAGGTCAAATGGGGTATTGAGGGTGATGAAAAATCCAAGTATTTCCATGGTATTATTAATAAGAAGCGGCGTTATTATGCGATTCGTGGGATAAAAATTAATGGTATATGGGTTGACGAGCCGAACGAGGTTAAGAATGGTTTTGTGGAATTTTTTAAAGCTAAATTCTCTAAGTTCGAAGGAGTTAAGATGTCGAATAGGAATGGTAAGTTTCAAAAGATTTCTGAGCTTGATATGTTGGCTTTGAATGAATTGCCATCTTTATTGGAGGTTAAAGACTCGGTTTGGTCGTGTGGTAGCAATAAGTCGCCTGGACCCGATGGCTTTTCTTTCGGATTCATTAAGAAACATTGGGAGTTGCTTTAAAATGACGTTCATGACTTTGTGATTGATTTTTTTTCAAAATCTTCTATTCCGTTAGGGTGTAACTCTTCTTTTATCATGCTAATTCCGAAGATAAGTGATTCGATTTTGTTTAATGATTTTCGTCCTATTAGTCTGATCATTATTCAGTATAAAATTATCTCCAAGATTTTGGCAAATAGGTTGGCAAATGTGATTGAATGCTTGATAGGCCCGGAGCAGTCGGCGTTCATCAAAGGTTGACAGATTCTTGATGGCCCTTATTGTTAAACGAGGTGATCAATTGGTATTCGAAAAAAAGGAAAATTGATGTTGTTTAAAATTGACTTTGCTAAAGCCTATGATTCGTTGCGTTGGGATTACTTGTTTGATATTATGCACTTCATGGGATTCAGTACAACTTGGATAGGATGGATTCGTGCTTGTTTGACATCTTCTAGGACCTCGGTTTTGGTAAATGGAATCCCTAGTCAAGAGTTCAGTTTGGAAAGAGGTCTTAGGCAGGGTGACCCTATGGCTCCTTTCCTTTTCATCATTGCTATGGAGGGTTTACATGTGGCTATCTCTGAGATTGTTTCCGCGGGACTATTTCATGGTAGTAGAGTTGGAGATTTGGTCATCTCTCATTTGTTCTATATTGATGATGTGATTATTGTTGGTGATTGGTGTGAGGAGCATATGGTGAACATGGTTAACGCTTTTCATTGCTTTTTTCTTGCTTCAGGACTGAAGATTAATCTTCATAAATCTTTGATTTTGGGAGTTGGCACCTCTGGGGCGGAGGTGAAACGTATGGCTAGATTAATGGGTTGTTAAGATGAAGGTTTTCCTTTTCAGTATTTGGGAATTTCTATTGGGGGAAGCTGAGTCGTATCTCGAGTTGGGACATTCTCGTGAACAAATTCAAAAAGCGATTGTCAAGTTGGAATTGTAAGTTACTTTCTGTTGGAGGTCGATCCACATTAATTACTTCTGTTTTGGGGTTGTTGGGGTCTTATTTGTTTTCTTTGTTCCGGGTTCCGGTGAAAGTAAAAAATTCTGTAGAGACTTTACGTTCTAAGTTTTTTTGGGGTGGATACGAGTCATCGCGTAAAATGTCTTGGGTTAACTGGAAACTTTCCCTCTCTGATAAAGATTCCGGGGGTTTGGGATTCGGTAGTCTTCATGCTATGAATTTGGCTTTGCTTTATAAATGGCGATGGAGGTTTCTTGTGACAATTGCAACTTCCCAAGTTAATTCCGTTAACTTTTTCCGTTAGTTCCGTTAGCAAACCCGAGACCCGTTATTTGATTAATTGCATGTTGTTCATATCTATGTGCTAATTGATGTTAGTAACTTGTTTTGTGAATTTGTTTCGTGACTTTACGTGTTATTTGAAAATTTCGCGTTTTCGGGTAAAACCGGACTTCGCGCGTAAATTGAAAATTTTTATGTGTAAATGCTAAATTCATGTAACCCGACAAAATCTTATATGTTAAATAAGTTAAAAACACTTAGAGACATTTTTAGAATGTTTACTTTAAAAGTTTTAGTTAAAAACCCACTTACAATGAGTTTTATACTTGTTATGTTTAAAAATGAAGTTGAGGGACCAAATGTGTAATTTTTAAACTAAAGAAAATCTGCATTTTCTACCTCCTCCCCCTCATTTCTCACGATTTCATCAGCTCCACCTCTCCCTCTCTTCTTCACGTTCACACACACACACACACACACTTGCAAGTTTCACGAAATCAAGCATCTAGGAGCAAGATTTGGAGTTTGGAAGCTCAATCAAGCTACAAGAACACTCAAGCCAGCTTCATCTTCTCCTCTTCTCCTCCTACTCGCGATTTCTTCTTCCAACTAGTAAGCCCTAACTTGTGAAATTCGAAATTTATAGGTTGCATGTGTGTTTTTATGTGTTTATGTGCTAAATGGAGTGTTGGTATGCTCATGAAACTTGATTTAGTTTAAGTTGTAATAACTCTTGATTTAGGTCAGAATTTTTGAGAGTTCTAGATCTGGAAATTTGTCCCAAATTTATGCTCTATGTGTTCTTGAGGTTAAGTGAGTGTTTGGTTATGAAATTTGGGTGTTTATGCTCTTGTATGCTAGTCACATATTCACATTTTGCTATGATTTTGATATGATCTTGTTCATGACAGAAATTACATGTTATTATGGTTAGAAACTTGTTAGTAGGTGTTAGA
Source organism: Deinandra increscens subsp. villosa (assembly GCA_039602395.1). NCBI lineage: Eukaryota > Viridiplantae > Streptophyta > Magnoliopsida > Asterales > Asteraceae > Deinandra > Deinandra increscens. Next base: position 83,907,587 of record JBCNJP010000010.1, on the reverse strand, counting down.
TGATCTAATGGTAACATAGAAATTGAAATCCTAAACATTTGCAAACTTAAGATTTTTGACAGTTTTGACCAGAATTTTTGGTCAACTTGCAGCAGTCATAACTTGCTCAATTTTTATCGAAATCAGTTGATTCTTTTTCCCTAGTAAAGTATTATGTCTTAGATTCAAATGGGCTACTCGCACACTTTCTAAAACCTCCGTTTGGTCACTCAAAACACTGCTGCAAGTTGGGTACTCAAAGCTGTCCAGTTTAGTAAAAAGTAGACTTTCCAATTTAGTTGGGCATGCTAATCTTGTTTTATTGACGATTTTGTTAATTTTAAATGAGGTATATATATTAATAGTAAGATCTGGAAGGTTTAGTGTTCAAACTCTAAGTTTTGGATGAGTTATGCAAGTTTTCGTTTTACTTTGACTAGTTTGCTAAATGCAGAAAATGCTAACTTCCAACGTGCATAAATTTCTCATTTCTTAACATTTTTGCTTGATTCTTTTTGAAACAAGTCCTAAATGATGTGTACTATATGCCTGTAAAATTTAAGGAGTTAACTCTAAGTAATGTGGATTTTAGCTATGTCACTAGATAGGTGCTTGAAGTTTGACTTTCTGGGTCAACTTTGACTTAAGTTGCAATTACTTGATTTGCTCCCAAATTGGGACTTGTATGTGCATAGTATGACTTGTATGAATGCATGAAACTTGTTTGGGTGCTTATGTGTTATTATTAGTCCTAGTGACAACTTCTAATCAAGTTAGGCCATATTTACCCAATTAGGTCGATCTTGACCAACTTGTAGAACCAAGTGCCGCGTACCAGTGCACCCTAAGGTGAGTTTCACTTACTGCTATAGTTGCATCCGGTAAAGGATGGCAGCAACACGGTAAAGGTATTTCTTTACTTAAGTAGTTATCCACCATATATCACATGTTTCACTGAATTGCTTTTAATATCAAAAGTCCTTACTTTATCGGGCCATTAATATAGAATAGCGAGGTAATGTTGAGTAGATCTACTGGGGATTGACACCCCCGCTCAGCGGTGCACAGGATGCACCCTCCCGACTGGCGGTCGGACTGAGACCAATATTAGCCTAGGACTACCGTGATCGGGAGAGACACGGGGAAGGCAAACTACATAGGTTATGCCTGTGATACATTGTCAGCTTTGGTTTCGAACGTTCAGGTGAGCATAAGCATAGGCTAGCTACCTATTGATACGGATAATACTTGCAACTTGTATAATTAGATTACGAATTGTTTCTCTACTATTCGTATGCATTTTTGGTCTACATGGTGTTGTGTAGACTGTATTAGTGAACTCACCAGCCTTTAGCTGCCACTTGATTGATGGATACTTTTCAGGTCGTTAGGTGGATTCATGGATTGCACGGAGGGCGACAGTACACTTGACTTGCAAACCTTTGGGGAATATGTATTTTGAACGCTTAACACATGTATTTTGTCAAACTAAATTTGTAAACCTGTTGATGTGCTTCCGCTGAACTATTTAACTAAGCTCTGCTTCATTTTGTAAAACGTGCCTTAACTTTTGTAAATCTACTGTTATGGATTGGTTGTAACTAAAGTCTTGGATCCTGGTCTGGTTTACACCCCACACGGTTATACTCCGTTAGTGGAAATTGCTGGGGTGTGACATTTCTGAATAATAAAGACACGATATGGGCTAAAGTGCTTAAACACATTCACGGTGAGGATATGGTTTTGGGGGCTGCGAATGGGGGAGGTGGTATTTGGCATGGTATTTGTAAGTCTGTTTTCGAGCTGCATGTTAAAGACATCATCCCTATTCATTCGATCCGAAAAAAAGTTGGTGATGGGTCCTCTACGTATTTCTGGGAGGATACTTGGGTGGGGGATATCCCCTTTTCTATTCGGTTTAATAGACCTTTTCGACTGGAGGTGGATAAAAAATGCACTGTTAGGGATCGTCTTGGTTTGACTAGATGGGTGTGGCGCCGTGTTATTAGGGGGGGGGGGGGTTGTGAGGAGGAGCAATTTCGTGATTTAAAGGTCCTTATTGAGAATTTTAATCTTCTAAGTATTGATGAATCTTGGGATTGGTCGTTAGATGGGGAGCTCGAATTCAAGGTAAAGACTGTAAGAAAAGTTATTGACCGGAACACTTCACCTTCTCTTGATCATGCGACAAGATGGAACAGATTTGTCCCGAAGAAGGTAAATATTTTGGCTTGGAAAATTCTTTTGGATAGAATTCCTACTCGGTTAAATCTGAGTAAAAGGGGGTTTGATATTTCTCATATTCTGTGCCCGATTTGCCACTTGCATGTTGAGTCAACCGCCCATATTTTTGCCTCGTGTGAAGTTGCGGAAAAGATTTGGGCCTTGATTGCTCAATGGCTACAAGTTGGGTGTATAGCACCTTTGTCTCCGAAGAACTTGCTTGCTCTTCTAGATGCTTCGAGTCTCAATAAGGAGAAGAAGATCTTAATTGAGGTGGTTTGTTTTTCGACTTGGTGGGTTATTTGGAGATTCAGAAACGACCTCATTTTTATTCTTCGAGTATTAGGAACGACAGTCTCTTCGATAACATTGTATTATTTTCTTATTTCTGGTTTTCTAATAGGAATAGGAAATGTAGATTATCGTGGACCGACTGGCTTACTAATCCACTCTTGTTGATGTAATTTGTTCTTTTTGGCTTCCTTAGCCCGTTTTTTATTAAATTCTGCCGTTCTAAAAAAAATGAATTTAGCACACAGAAGATATTAATATAATAGATACAGTCGTCTAACATAGTTTGTAGTTAGTAGCTTCAATGGTTTAAGTGTTTGAGTCGTCATATGCTTTTTTTTTCCGGTAATCATTACATAGTACTATAACAATGCAATTATTTTTTGTGTGTTCGTGGTATTCCCGCGATAATACGCGGTAGTAAAATCTAATAAAAAACAAATTTTAATTCCCTTTCAAAAACGCCATTAGCAGCAAATGATGTTTCTACTAATGTCGCATCAGTGTCATCTGAGGTTTCTACATATTTCTCTACAACGTGAAAAGATGTTACTATCAGTACACCTTTAATAAAAAAATCTTTAACCATGAACAGCTGTGTCTAAAGACATTAAATTCTTGAAGGTTTACGTACACACAATACATGAACCCCTTAAAAATGTTTTTTTAATAAAGAAATGCTATGTTTCAATAAAATAAAATGTCTAATTTTATAGTATTGGTGTATTAACTACTTATGATAGTGACGCGTGCCTATCGTGTAAATTTAACACTTGTTTTATATCGAAGCCTATTTATAAAAAATATGGACGAACTAAAAACATAAATGAAGACTCGTAACAACAAACATAACGTTGATGTTAGATGTTATTGTAATACAAGATAGTTGAGGGTAGATATAGTAATTATATTCTTGTATATAAACTCAAGTGTTTACTCTAATTAAATTTAATATACGTTTGTGAACTTACGTTTTGTGTATTGTAGTTACTGTTCATCATTCAGTTACTTTTACTTTTTTCTTTTTTTTTTAAATTCTCATTCGCATTTCTTCTTAAAATATGACATTCTGTGTTGTAGTTACTGTTCACCATTCGGTTAATTTCATTTTTTTTTTAAATTCTCATTCGCATTTCTTCTTTAAATGTGACTGGGAATGAAGTAGAAACACATTCAGGCCTTAGCCTAGTGGCCTGGTGCATCGCCTTTTAACCGGTTTTCATGGGTTTGATCCCAGTGGCCATCAATTTTTTGATTAAATTCGTTTCAGTCTATTTCAACTTTCAAGCCTAAAATCTCTTCCTTAAATATGACTGGGAATGAATAAGATCAATAATCAAGGCCTTAGCCCAGTGGTCAGATGCCTCGCCTTGCAACCCGGTTGTCGTGGATTCAATCCCAAGGGCCATTTCTTCTTTTTTTTTTCAAATTCGTTTCGGTCCATTTCATCAAAAAACTTGGAATGAATAAGATCAACAATCAGGGCCTTAGCCCAGTGGTCAGATGCCTCGTCTTGCAACCCGATAGTCGTAGGTTCAATCCCAGGGGCAATCACTATTTTTTGAAAATTCGTTTCAATATATTTCAAGCCTAAAATCACATGTGTTCGACCTAAAAACCGCATTCGAGCACACTAAAATTATGTCTAGCCTTAGCCTAGTGGTCAGATGCCTGGCCTTGCAACCTGGTTGTCGTGGGTTCAATCCCAGGGGCCATCAGTTTTTGTTTTCAAATTCGTTTCACTTCATTATATCAAAAAACCGGGAACGAATAAGATCAACAATCAGGGCCTTAATCCAATTGTTAGATGCCCCGCCTTGTAACCCGTAGTCGTGGGTGCAATCCTAGGGACGAACACTTTTTTTTTCAAATTCGTTTCAGTCTATTTCAAGCCTAAAATCATATGTGTTCGACCTAAAAACCGTCTTCGAACACACTAAAATTATATCTAGCCTTAGCCTAGTGGTTAGATGCCTTGCCTTGCAACCTGGTTGTCGTGGGTTCAATCCTAGAGGCCATCACTTTTTTTTCAAATTCGTTTCGGTCTATTTTGTAAAGGAATAATTTGAGGCTTGTAATATTAAATAGTGTTGGGATTGGATTAGTGTTTTAATGGGCTAGTTAGAGGTTAGTTTGTAATAGGCTATGGGCTTGGGAAGGCCCAAAACGTTATTAGGGTTTCCATGTTTTTCCTTGTGCGTATATAAACACAAGGAGGCATCCATTTTAGGGGTTAGCCAATTGGGGAATTCATAGAGATCAGGGAGATTAAGAGATTTTTGAAATTCTCTCAAGTGTATGTACCAGACGATTTGCATCAATAGTAATCGTGTGCATCAATTCAGGTTTTAATCGATTTTGTTAGTTATTTATTTTGTTCATCGATTTCTGCATCATCGCTTTCTTGAATCACATCTATACATCAGATTCTGCATGGTTATAGGTGATTAGATATCGTGATTGGATCGATTTTGGACCTACTATTGGTATCAAAGCCAAGAATATAGTGTTCTCGAGGCTTTCACGATATCGGATTCAAGAAACTTACAATTTTGTGGAGTTTTATTCAAAGTTTTGCAGGTTCACGACCCGGAAAATCAAGTCTGTAGGTGTTTCTTGTTCTGTTCAATCGTTAGGTGCGAAAAACGCATCGAAATTGAAGTCCGCGGTCAGAGCTTGTGGTCGAATAAGGTTTGTGGTCGAGTACGTTTGTTTGCGGTCGCAAACAGTGAGTTAACGGTCGAGTATCTGGGGTTTGCGGTCGCATAATCAGGTTTACGGTTGTATTCAAGGGTTTGTGGTCACGAATAGTTATGTGCGGTCGAGTAGGTGCATTTGCAGTTTTCTGTGTGGTTTTTGGTTCTATTGAAGGTATACAATCGCATTCCTCCTATGAGGTCGCATAAGGTTTTTCATGGTCGCGAACAGTGTTCACGGTCACAAACAGGATTTACGGTCATGTCAAAGGTGGTTTGCTACCACATTGCTAGTTTACGTCAAAATTGGTCGCTTTCACTAAAACTGTCGTAACTTGAGTTCCGTTTGGAGTTACGGGTCCTATTACCAGCCAAAAAGACCGTCTCAATGAGATATTCACTTTCAATCTTCTAACGGCCATTGTCGTTCATTTTGACCCCCAAATTCCACTTCCAAGGCCTCCGTATTTGCCCTGGAATTTTTTGAGATTTTACATATATTTCACATTTTCGGTTTTGGTGACCCAGCATTCTAATTGAGCGTGTATTCTGTCTACTAAGTTTTTCTAATAATCAAAATGAGTGCCTCTTCATCACAGGTATGTTCTAACCCTGTATGTAAAAATCTTAGTGAGGGTTATCAATAAAAAATTGACATGATGCAACGTGATGTGAATGGGTGAAAGGTATTGCTAGAACTTGTAAACGAAAAGAGAAGAAATATATAGAGAAGATTGGATCTCAAAAGATAGATATACTTGATCTTAAAGAGGTAGCTAGTCGAAATGCGTGCTTTCTAAAATGCCTTGTCGCGATTAACAAAAGCAAGAGAACAGTTAAACAACTTGCAGATTAAGCATGATGAGCTTCAGGATAAATTAGATAAACAAAAGGAGATTGAGAAACATATGGTAGCTAATAGTAAAAGTATGTTAAAAGAGAATGATTCTCAACAATCTGGAAAGGATAAGACAAAGTGTGAGTATAAAGTTGTGCCACATTTACTGCCTAGTGAAATGATTGGAATGCCTATGACTCAAACAGAAATTGATGAATTGCCTGTCATGACATATGCCAAAGGTGAAAGTAGCTCCAACATAGTTGTCAAAAATGAGACTACTAAATCTGTGGTGGAAGCTAATGAACCAAAATGTGTGAATGTAACTAATGAGTTTGTTAAGTGTGCAGGTTTAGCTAACGACTCAGATGCCACTGTGTCTAAGGCAATAGATGCAGATAAAGTAATCGTGGAAGAGGTGTCTAAAGAAGAAGCTGAATGTCAGAATTACAACTGATGTCATAAATCAAATTCTGAGTGTTCATGTGTAAGTTCTGATGAGGTAAAGAAGGCTACTGAGGTGAAAACTCCGATTACTGAGGTGAAGCTGAAACAGTATCTGAAAATTGATACTTTGTACTTCAAGGTAGTTGCTGAAGTGCTACAAGAGAAGGTGGTGATGACAACAAGACCCGAGCGGAAGGTGCTTATAACAACTGGGTCCATGTTCGATCAAGATCAGGGGTATGAGCGACCCTCATTTACCTCTAAGTTCAAAGGCTTAGGAGCATCCCCTCAAGATGTCACACCCCGCCATGCCGGGCCGCGCCCTGCCAGGCGTGGGGGAGAATACGTGCGACCGGCCGCTCGTATCAGAACACGCGGAAGCATACAGATAGATGTAAGGATACAAGTTCAACACACATAAGAGGACGACTCGTCCAATACAAATGCAAATATAAATCATAGGGACTTAATTCATTAAGTCTTAGGAGTCACACATATGTCTACGCCCAGGAAGAACCTAAGGCTACAAGCACGGTCAGGATGCAAACGAAAAGGAACAGATAGTCATGATGGGAACAACAACCACAAAGAAAGAATACAATCCCCAACAAGTACAATATATACTCGTCCCTAACAATCCCAAACGTGACTTCCACCATAACTTTACCTACCCGCACATGAACCAAAAAGACGTCAACAACAAAAGTTTTGGGTGAGTCGAAGCGCATTTGACTCTAACATAAGTTCCCAAAAAGAAGTAACCATAGTGTGCATGTTATTAATTACTATGGTAAAACCAGCACTCAGGGGGTACCATCCTACGGCCGCACGTCTCCCTTCGTGGTCTAGGCATATACGCCATCACCTGACCCCTAGGGGGTCCAACAAACAGGTATGAGACACCTGATCTACCTCTACAGCTATATTGGTGCAAATATGTCTTTGTGGCCAACACTCAGGCCCAATTAACCATACTAATCAACGTGAACATCTCGTAGCATGTGAGTTTAAATTTATAACACGGTAACAAATACCTAAGCACAGTAACAACAAGTAACAATTTGACATGGTTCATGTACACCCAAAACATTTAAAATAAAAGTAAGGGAAAAGCTATCAACTCAGAGGTTCTCAAACGGTGGAAACAACAAACGTCATAGGGCATGAGAGATCCAAAATCTAGATATATCAGAACCTAGTCCCCAGGCGATGCGGATCACATAAATCAAACAAAACAGTCATGCGATCCGCATCAACTATTTTGTCCTATAATGGATTTTTTTCATTTTTTAAATTTAGCCCGTTTTGACAATGGGGTTTTGTTACAAACACTTCCAGTAGAAACATATCAAAAATTTAGGCATTAAGGCCATACCAATCAAGAGTTAAAAGTTCTGATTATGCTCAAATTTAACCGAAATAAAAAAACAACTGGTTTTAACCAAATCCAATCCTTTCAACCCATTGATTTCCACTCTAGGACAGACATCAACTTAGATTTAAAGGCCCAAGGCCACTGAGATTCCCTGGTGACTATAACCATTTTCAATAATTCTAAAATAGTCGGTTTTTGGGTTTTAACACCAATTTCACTAACCATGGTCTCCACCTCTATAACCCAAACTCATTTTGTAGAAATTTGCTATTGACATGGTCAAGTATCCCCGACCCAAACTCAGATTCTCAACCAAAACCCGAATCAATAACATGCATTAACTAGTTGTACCTTATGTAGCAAAACTTGTACCAATGCACTCCAAGCGGGTTTTCACTTTCTCCAACCCTCTAGCAAGTCCCAGAAGCTAAATACACTCTTGCATGCATCATCACAACTCAGTTTAGGTGATGGATTACTAAAAAAGGTGATCTAAAGCAAAATCGAACATAAACTCACCTCAAATCACTCCAATCTTGCTCACAATAGCCTTTGATCCCACTTGATAGAACATGAAAGCATCCCTAGGACACAAATGACTACTGGTCAGTAGTTTTTCTAGAAAAATCATGGCTTAAAATGGATGTAGATGGTGATTCGAAGCTTTTGAATATGCTTTAACTTTGATGATCAAGGCTCCCACTGGCTGGAATTATTCTTCACAGAGGAGTATGGACAGAAAAAGGGTCGAGCTCTCAAAGTATTGAATGTGCAAATAAGCAAAAATTAAGCAAAACACATTTTATACCGCTGGGCCCGATGCGGATCGCATAAGATGCACAAAAGGGGCCATGCGCTCCACATGGTGCGTGGATGACGCGCGGAGCCTGACCATTCGGGTCACCAACCCGATCCACTGATCCATCAGGTATGCGGATTGCATGAAGGTAATCCAAAGCCTCATGTGATCTGCATGAGGTCAAAAATTTTATTTTTCTTTTATTTTTCTTGTCCTAATCCAATTCCAATTACGAGGGTTTTACCAGAGGTGTTACATCCCCCCCCCCCCCCTAAAAGAATTCCGTCCCAGAAGTCACTTAGGCTCAAAAAGATGCGAGTACTTCCTTTGCATGTCTACCTCCGAATCCCACCTATGCTCGTGTCCGCGCTGAGCATCCCATTTAACCTTTACCATCGGGATCTTCTTTCTGCACAACTTTTTAACAATCATTTCATCAATCTCAATCGGCCTTTCCGTAAAGTTCAGCTTCTTAGCCACACCAATTTCTTTTAATAGGTCGCTAGGGCTTCATCGACCAAACATTTGCACAAATTTAAAAAATGAAACACATCATGAACTCCACTGAGTTCTTCAGGAAAATCAATTGATAGGCCACACTGCCGACTTTGGATATAATCTTGAAATGTCCAATATAACGAGGGCTTAACTTCCCTATCTTTCCAAACTGAATAATCCTCTTCTAACAGGATATCTTAAGCATTACCATATCACCCTCTTTGAACCCCAAGGGTCTACGATGAAGATTGGCATAACACTTTTGCTGATCCTGTGCAGCCTTAAGTTTATTTCGAATTTCTTAAACCTTTTCATTCGTAGTCATAACCAGCTCAAATCCGGTGAGTTGTCCTTCTCCAACGTCAGACCTGTTGGGATTTACAGTGGGGTCCGGGTTACCGATTTTAATTTTTATTAAAACCGATTTAATAATTAAATTAATTCTAAATTAATTTGGCAGCGGAAACGAATTAAAACGCGGACGCAACTATAACAGGATCAATCACCGACACGACAAACACATAAATATATTTATTTAAAATAAATAAATAAATAATCAAATTAAATATCTAACGAATTAGATATACCTTGGCGGGATCCGAGCAACCGCTCGAGACACCCGGATTCAACGGGCTCTCGCTAGGACGAACTGTGACGTCTGACTCGAACCTTCGAGACAAATCGTCAACGGCGGCATCAGCGGCGGCGGCCATGGGCGGCGGCGGTGGTAGTGGCGGCAGCGGTGGTAGATATACCACTGGTGGTGGTGACAAAACTTTCTCCGTCGGAATGGTGACCGGAACGGTCCCTATGATGATCGCGTCACCGGTGACCGGAGGTGACACGGTGGCGGTGGCCGGCGGGTACAATGGCGCGGGCCACGACGACAGAACCGGACGCGGTGGCCTCGGCTACGCCGGCAGCGTAAGGACCACGGGTCGGTGGTCGCGCGGCGGCGCGGAGGAAGCGGTGGCAGCGGCGGCGGCTTGAGCCGCGGGGCGGCTCGGGCTGCGGCTTTGTCTTCGGCTCGGGCTGCGGCTTCGGCTCGGGCTGTGCGGCTTCGGCTCGGGCTGCGACGGCTTCGCTTTCGAGTCGGGCGCAAATACTAGCAAGACGGGGATCCATCGGAGATCACAAGGAGGCTGCGGTGGAGGTGGTGGCGGCGGTCGGAGGAGCGGCGGCGGCGTGAGCCGGCTTCGGCTTCGGATCGGCGCAGAGAGAGGGAGAGGAGATTAGGGTTTGTGACTTGTGTTTCAATCCACCTCCTCCCTCTTTCTTTTAATATAAAATCGCGGACCGGGGCCTGACGGACTGGGCCCGGTCGCGATTCCCATTTAATCCACCAACCGATCAGTCTGTTAATCCGGTAACAACTGATCGGTCTGTCTTTTATTTAGCGAGTAATTTTGAACCGATAAATTTTGTCGTTTTAATTAAATAAATAATTAATATTTATTTAATTCACCATTTAGTTCGTTTAATACTAATTAACAATTAATTAGATTTAATAGTCCGTCGACCCGGGTGTAACTCTTACGGGTCAATATCGGTCGGGTTCATTAATTCGTCGGGTCAGGACACTCTATTTCCAACAGTCTCCCACTTGGACTGAACGTGACAGTTTAACGAGCGCAGTCAGAGGCACTCTAGCTATGCATGGCTACACCAACTAATATTGACACGTTAAGTCGTCAGCCAAAGTATATCTGATTGACCATCAAGCAGACTCATGACTTGTGCATTCATTGTCATATGTTCCTTTCTGTATAAGACATTGATGAATTATGAGACATGGACTCTCGATTTTCGTTCTTGATACAATTCGAAGTGATCCAACAAAGACACGGTAAGTTTGGGTGAGGCCTCACACTTATCACTTGGAACCAACGAGGGCGCCTTTATGTCTAACTGTTGCTGAAGCAAGAGTACAGAATCCCTTGTTGAGGCATACAGCTCCTACTAAACCTCAGAGCCATTCCCAAAACTAACCGTTATGGCTGGCAGTCACGCGACAACGTTAGGCTATAATCAAAGAATGTTCTTTAGTAGAAGGGAGTTCGAATATGCGTCTCAGGTCTAAGGATACATTAGAGCATGCATTAATCAAGAAAGCAAGACTTCCATGTTTGCGTTGCATGATGCGAGTTACGTCCAACGTCATTCACCAATGAGGTTCGTGAGTTTGAACGTTAAACAACTTTAAGGCTCAAATAGTCACAATAGTCTTAATTTAGTATAGCTCCCACTGACCAATCGACTATGAACATTTAGGACAAGAATTTATTGTCCATGGATTAAACGTATAAATATTGAACACAGTTATGTAATTCATTATTGCATAAATCAGATGGAATAAGAATAGTACAGATAACTGTTGGTGTTCACACATCCATATACCGAATGAAAACATGTCTTTAGCTAACCTAAGCCCTATCGCTTCTCTGTGGCATATATGAGTCTCCTGAGTCATAGGCTTAGTAAAGGGATCAACTAAGTTTTGATCTGTGTGTACTTTGCTTATTTTGATTTCATTTCTGTCGACTACTTCTCTTATGTAGTGGAATTTCCTCAGGACGTGCTTGGCGTTCTTATGAGACCCTTGCTCTTTGGCTTGAGCTATAGCTTTGGCTTGAGCTATAGCGCCTGTGTTATCGCACAACATCTCGATGGGCTGCCTGATACTTGGCATAGCATCGAGATCGGATATGAACTTCTTCATCCACACGGCTTCTTTATCAGCTTCTGAGGCGGCTATATATTCGGATTCAGTAGTAGAATCAGCTACTACTGGCTGTTTTGAGCTTCTCCAAGAAACAGCCCCTCCGTTAAGAGTGAATACGAATCCCGACTGTGAGCGAGAGTCATCTCGGTCAGTCTGAAAACTAGCGTCAGTGTAACATCTTACAGTGAGCTCTTCATTAACACCTCCGTATACGAGAAACATATCAGTGGTGTTTCTCAAGTATTTTAGTATGTTCTTTACAGCCGTCCAGTGAGCTAGTCCTTGCGTCTGTTGGTACCGACTTGTCCCGCTCAATGCATACGAGACATCCGGTTGTGTGCAGATCATGGCATACATGATAGATCCAATAGCAGAGGCAAATGGGATCGATACCATTTGGCTTATCTTGCGCTCCGTTTTAGGTGCTTGAGATTTGTCCAAGATTGTTCCCTTAGTCATGGGAACGATTCCCTTCTTGAAATTGCTCATGTTGAACCGAGCTATGATCTTATCAACATATGTGTTTTGACTGAGTCCCAAAAGGCGCTTAGATCGATCTCTGTGAATTTTAATTCCCAGAATGTAAGCGGCTTCTCCAAGGTCTTTCATAGCGAAACAAGATGAAAGCCATTTCTTAACATCGTTAAGCATGGGTATGTTGTTTCTTATGATCAGTATATCGTCCACGTACAGTACGAGAAACGATACAGCGCTCCCACTTGCCTTTCTGTAAACACAAGGCTCATCTTTATTTTGATCAAAACCAAACTCTTTGACCTTTTGATCAAAATAAAGATTCCAGCTTCGAGACGCTTGCTTGAGTCCATAAATGGACTTGCTTAGCTTGCAAACCTTGTTTGGATTCTCTGGATCGACAAAACCATCAGGCTGAACCATGTAGACATCCTCTTCGAGTTGTCCATTCCGGAAGGCGGTTTTAACGTCCATTTGCCATATCTCATAGTCATGGTATGCGGCTATGGCAAGGAGAATCCTGATCGATTTGATCATGACAACGGGCGAAAAAAGTCTCATCATAGTCAATCCCTTGGGTTTGAGTGAAACATTTCGCTACAAGCCGTGCCTTGTAGGTTTGCACATTTTCATGCATGTCAGTTTTTCTTTTAAAGATCCACTTGCTCCCTACTGCCCGTGTGCCGGGGGTAGCTCAATCAAGTCTCAGACGTGATTGTCACGCATAGATTGCATCTCAGCGTTCATGGCTTCAAGCCATTTATCACATTCCGGATCTGACATAGCAGGTTTGTAGTTAATAGGTTCATCGTTAGAATCGGCTATTAACAAAACGTCGAAGGCCTCATGATATCCAAGGTATCTATCAGGTTCATATCGTGTTCTTTCGCTCCTACGAACGCTTATGCTTGTGTTTGAGTCTGATGGTGCGACAACAACTTGTCGGTCAGACACAGCGACCGTCTCAGGGTTAGGTGTATCTCAAATTTCTTCAAGATCCACTGGATCACTATTTGTTCCTCGAGCAAGAAATTCTTTCTCAAGGAATTTACCTTTCCTTTTGATGGAAACTGTGTTTGCATCTGGATGGTAAAAGTAATATCCGGTATTACAATAGTATCCAACGAAAGTTACCTTTTCGCCTCGGGGATCGAGCTTATTGTCAGATTCACTGGTGACATAAGCATCACATCCCCATACCCTGAGGTATGATAATTTAGGAAGAGAACCATGCCATATCTCATATGGGGTCATCCCTACTTTCTTGGTCGGTGCCAGATTTATTAGGCGAGCAGCGGTTAAGATGGCATATCCCCAAAAGGAATGTGGCCAGGTCGTCCTGCACATCATCGATCGAACCATGTTAAGCAGTGTTCGATTCCTCCTTTTACTAACGCCATTTAACTGGGGTGTGCCAGGTGGAGTGGGTTGTGAAACGATTCCACATTCCTTCAGATGATTCAGGAATTCAGCGCTTAGGTATTCACCGCCTCTATCAAATCGAAGTATTTTAATAGTTCGAGTAAGCTGATTTTGTACTTCGTTTTGAAACTCTTTGAACTTTTCAAAAGTTTCATGTTTGTGTTTCATCAGATAGACGTAGGCATATCTGCTGTAGTCATCGATGAAAGTCACGAAGTACCGTTCACGATTTCTCGTCTCGGTTCGAAAGGGTCCACACACGTCGGTGTGAATAATGCCTAACAAGCCTTGGGCCCGTTCACCTGCGTGGGTGAAGGGTGACTTGGTTAATTTACCAGATAAGCACGACTCGCACTCATCGAAGGAATCTGCATCTTGGGACTCGAGAATGCCAGCAGTTTGCAACTTCTTAATGCGGGCCTTGCTTATGTGACCAAGTCTATGGTGCCATCACGAGGATTCGTTACTGTCAGCTTTGTTTCTTTTAGAAACATGATAAAGCTGGTCGTTTGTTTGAACATCTATCTCATATATTCCATGTCGAGGTTTAGCCTCGAAATAAAAGATATTATTCAGGTAAGCAGAAATCACATTTCCATTAAATTTATACCGAAATCCTTGTTCAAACAATAAAGAGACAGAAATAATGTTTCTGGATAAACCAGGTGCATATAAACAGTTAATCAAATTAACTACAAGGCCAGAAGAGCATGAAAAAGAATAAGTGCCAGCAGCAAGTACTGGGACCCTCTTCCCGTCACCAACGATGAGGTCCATGCAACCTTGTTCTGTCTTCTTCCACTTCTCAGGTTCCTGCAAAACATTAACAATGTGATAACCACATCCAGTATCAAATACCCATGAATTGGAGGAAATAGTGAAAAGTTCAATAACATTTATTGACATACCTGATGAGCAACCCTTATTGGGGTTCTTGGTCATCTTCAGCTTTACAAGATAAACGGGACAGTTGCGACGCCAGTGTCCCATTTTGTTGCACTCATAGCACAGGCGCTCCTCGGGAGGCTGCACCTGTGGTTTCTTGCCTTTGCCTTCTTTAACCTTTCTTGGCTTTGGAGATCTTCGTATTAGCAACTCTGAGCACGTCCAGCGTGGTCCTGATCTTCACGTTGGGTATCAACGGAATAACCTCCTCGATCGACTGAGCCGAACAATTAATCGCAAGAATACGATAATGTTCAGGCAAAGATCTGAGTACTACATCAAGAGCCATCCCGTCAGAGATGGAGTAGCCAAGTTCGATCAGCCTGTCGCGATACGCTTTCATCAGCATGACATGATCGTATGGAGAGGAGTCGTTAGCCATAGAGCAGTTCACGAATTGTGAAAGTGCATCGGCTCGCTCAGTCCTTTGACTTAACTCAAATAAATCCTTGAGTTTACGAATGATGTCATAAGCAGACATCCCCATGAAATTGTACCGATAATCCTGAGTCATGCTAGATAACATCAGGTCAGTGACGTCCTTATCATCGTCAGTGTGCTTTTGGAGCTCAGATCGCGAGTTCTCATTTAACAAGTAAGATGGAATACTCTTGATAGGTCGGTCAATGACATAGAGTTTCCCGAAGAGCCTTAAGAGATTCCTCAGGGTGGTCTGCCATGCGAGAAAGCTAGTCTCAGTGAAAGGGTCGAGTTGTACCATTGAACTTAATGGAGGTGAGTTTTCATTAGCCTTCTTAAATAAGCAAAGTAAATTTAATAAGTATTTTCGATGTTTATATTTCTTTAAAAATAAGTTGGTAAGGTTTATTTTTAAGAAATCGAGAATTCGTTTGGACGACATTACTTGAGACCGCCAAATGAGCCTCAGGAGCAAAGCCGTGTTAACAAACTGACAACAATTGTCAATTGTGAGACTCAAGTCACAATTCTCGGTATGAGGCTGCTATATACATACAATTGTATTTTGCGATACGTTTAGCCTCATCCGTGCCCACTTTAGCAATATACATCCGTGGCGCGGTGTTGAAATACTCCAACACCACGAACATATACGTTTAAAGCGATAGTAATCCTAAATGGTCGATGTGATGATACGGTGTTGAAATACTCCAATGTCCTCACCTTAGAAGGTACCCTCGGCACCAAGTGCGGTGTTGAAATACTCCAACACTGATGCTCCGGTCAATACGTTCCAAGTTCGACTTGAGATAGGATGGCACGAACTATCAGTTTTAAGAATTACCATATAGGGATATTAATTAGTTTTAATATTTAATTACCGTTAGACACGAACGATAAAACCCTATCACCACTCGGGACTAGTAAATTAATTTAACCTAATTAAATTACTAAGTTGTCGCGAATGGCATATTGTGTGTTAAACGGCATAAGGTCTTGATCTCGCTCGAGCCATACAAGCGAGATCATAAGGGACACATTAAATTAATAGAATGGTGAACGATCGAGATGGCAACTCTGTACGATCTTGAATCCAGTTCAGCTCCCACTTGCTTTGACATCCCTCTTGCGCGTGTCCAGTCTTCGACTTTTGGTTACATACAAATTTACAATTACTAAAACTACTTCTAGTAATCTAGCTCTAAATTTGTACAACTTTGAAACCCTAAAACCGGGTCCAAAATAAAACCAAAAATTCAAAAAACAACCAATTGGGCCAACAACTTGGGCCAAACAGAGAATGACAAAACACGCCAAAAAACATATACACACAAGTATACAAAATACAGAGGGGTCGGCCGTAACACACAATAAATAATTACATAGAATTAAAATAAATAATTTAATTAATTCTAATTCGCAATTTGGATTTAAGACGAAATTGCGAACTACCGGTTACGAGAAGACCGGTTATGGTTTGCGCGCGATGATAATGGCTCTGATACCACTGTTGGGATTTACAGTGGGATCCGGGTTACCGATTTTAATTTTTATTAAAACCGATTTACTAATTAAATTAATTCTAAATTAATTTGGCAGTGGAAACAAATTAAAACGCAGACGTAACTGTAAAAGGATCAATCACCGACACGACAAACACATAAATATATTTAAAATAAATAAATAAATAAATAATCAAATTAAATATCTAACGAATTAGATATACCTTGGCGGGATCCGAGCAACCGCTCGAGACACCCGGATTCAACGGGCTCGCGCTAGAACGAACTGTGACGTCTGACTCGAACCTTCGAGACAAATCGTCAACGGCGGCATCAGCGGCGGCGGCTATTGGGCGGCGGCGGTGGTAGTGGCGGCGGCGGTGGTAGAGATACCATTGGTGGTGGTGACAAAACTTTCTCCGTCGGAATGGTGACCGGAACGGTCCCTATGATGATCGCGTCACCGGTGACCGGAGGTGACACAGTGGCGGTGGCCGGCGGGTACAATGGCGCGGGCCATGACGACAGAACCGGACGCGGTGGCCTCGGCTGCGCCGGCAGCGCAAGGACCACCGGTCGGTGGTCGCGCGGCGGCGCGGAGGAAGCGGCGGCGGCGGCTTGAGCCGCGGGGCGGCTCGGGCTGCGGCTTCGTCTTCGGCTCGGGCTGCGGCTTCGGCTCGGGCTGTGACGGCTTCGCTTTCGAGTCGGGCGCAAATACTAGCAAGACGGGGATCCATCGGAGATCACAAGGAGGCTGCGGTGGAGGTGGTGGCGGCGGTCGGAGGAGCGGCAGCGGCGTGAGCCGGCTTCGGCTTCGGATCGGCGCAGAGAGAGGGAGAGGAGATTAGGGTTTGTGACTTGTGTTTCAATCCACCTCCTCCCTCTTTCTTTTAATATAAAATTGCGGACCGGGGCCTGACGGACTGGGCCCGGTCGCGATTCCCATTTAATCCACCAACCGATCAGTCTGTTAATCCGGTAACAACTGATCGTTCCATCTTTTATTTAGCGAGTAATTTTGAACCGATAAATTTTGTCGTTTTAATTAAATAAATAATTAATATTTATTTAATTCACCATTTAGTTCGTTTAATACTAATTAACAATTAATTAGATTTAATAGTCCGTTGACCCGGGTGTAACTCTTACGGGTCAATATCGGTCGGGTTCGTTAATTCGTCGGGTCAGGACACTCTATTTCCAACAAGACCAACACAACGGAGTTCTACATTTCCTGCCGTATAGTGTCTCAAACGGCGCCATTTGTATGCTAGAGTGATAACTGTTATTGTACAAAAATTTAACCAACGGTATGTGGGTATCCCAACTGTCACAAAAATCCACCATGCATAATCTCAGCATGTCTTCTATGGTTTGGATCGTTCTCTCACTCTGTCCATCCATCTGCGGATGATAAGCCATGCTCAGTTTGACTTTCGATCCCAATGCTTCTTGGAGACTTCGCCAGAAGTGAGAAGTAAACGGCCATCTCTATCAGACACAATTGACAATGACACTCCATGCCTTGACACTATTTCATCAATATATATCTTGGCCAAACGCTCTGCAAGGTAGGTTTCCTTGATAGGAAAAAAGTGAGCTGATTTGGTTAATCAATCCACGATCACCCAAATGGCATCATTACCACCACTAGTTTTGGAAAGTTTAGTTACGAAATCCATTGTCACCATATCCCATTTCCACTCAGGTATTTCTAAGGGTTTAAGACAACTAGCGGGCTTTTGGTGCTCTGCCGTTACCTGTAAACAGGTATGGCATTTCCCAACAAATTTGGCAATTGCCTTTTTCATGCCTGGCCACCAATAGTTGGATTCCAAATCCTGGTACATCTTGTCATTGTCTGGGTGCATCATGTACTTAGACTTATGGGCTTCGCGAAGGATTACCTCGCGGAGTCCTCCTTCCTTTGGCACCCAAACTATGTTTCCCATCTGAAGTATACCATCTGGTCCCTTAGTGAGGCGACCCATGATGGTCATCATCTCTTCCTTCTTATCCATTATAGATCCACTACTTGCTTTTCTTGAGCTTTTAAAATTTCATTGATCAAATCAACGCACACATCTATCCTCAATGCCTGAACCCTCAAAGGCTTGGTTCTCTCTTTCCTACTTAATATGTTAGCCACTACGTTGGCTTTTCATGGATGGTACTTAATTTCACTATCGTAGTCACTCAACACCTCCATCCAACGCCTCTGACGCATGTTCAATTCCTTCTGATTGTATAGATGTTGCAAACTTTTATGATAAAGGTAGAGCCTCCAAATCTTTAGAGCGAACACTACCGCACTAAGCTCCAGATCATGAGTGGTGTAATTTTTCTCGTGCGTCTTAAGTTGTCTTGATGCATAGGTGATCACTTTATTTCGCTCAGTCAGCACGCATCCTAGTCCATTGATCGACGCATCATAGTAAACGACAAATTCTTTCGTTACCTCAGGTAAAGAAAGTATAGGAGAGGTGCTCAACTTTTGCTTCAGAAGTTCAAACACATCCGTGTGCTTCTACTTCCAATCAAATTCCGCGTTCCTCTGAGTTAACACAGTTAGCGGAGTTGCAATCTTAGAGAAATCTTGAATAAACCGTCAATAATATCTCGCTAACCCCAAAATCGAGTAATTTTAGTCGGAGACTTGGTTTGTTTCTAATTCATTACGGCTTCAACCTTAGTAGGGTCTACCTAAATTCCAGCACTACTCACAATATGGCCTAAAAACTGTACCCCAAGAACCCAAAACTCACACTTAGAAAACTTTGCATACAGTCTCTTTTTCTTTAAAAGCTCTAGAATTTTCCTAAAGTGCTCTTCGTGCTCTTTCTTTGTGCGAGAGTAAATCAATATATCATCTATGAAGACTATTAAAAACTTATCGAGGTGAGGCTTACACACTCGATTCATCAAATCCATAAAAAACTGCGGGCACATTTGTCAAACCAAACGACATTGCAGTAAACTCGTAGTGCCCCGTATCTTTTCCTAAAAGCAGTCCTTGGAACATCTTCGTCTCTAACTCACACATGGTAATATTCTGACCTCTAACAATCTTGGAGAAGTAGCTCGCTCCTTGAAGCTGGTCGAATAAATCATCTATCCAAGGAAGTGGATATCTATTCTTGATTGTTACCTTGTTAAGGTCACGATAGTCAATACACATGCGCATTGACCCATCTTTCTTCTTCACGAACAACACGGGGCCTCCCCAAGGCGAAGAACAAGGTCTGGAAAAACCTTTATCCAGAAGATCTTGCAGTTGACTCTTCAGTTCCTGCATCTCAGATGGTGCGAGTCGATAAGGCGCTTTAGCTATCGGAGTTGTTCCCAGTGCAAACTCAATCTAGAATTCCACCTGCCTCTCTAGTGGCAATCCCTGAAGTTCGTCAAGAAATACGTCTGTGTATTCTGAGACTATTGGAACGTCCTAATCTTGCCATCTCGAGGGACTTCTACCAAGTTTTCCAAGAAAGCTTGGCATCCCTTATTCATGCACTTATTCACCTTAAGCATAGAGATTATATCAATGGTCGTGCTTGGCGATCTCTCATAATAGCATGCATCTTCCCGTCTGACGACTCTACTTCCACTGTTTTCTCATCACAGCGAATTTTGGCCCGATGTCGGGTTAATCAATCCATGCCAAGTACTATGTCGAACTCACTCAAGGCCATAGGTAGCAATTCAAGATCAAATAGACATTATCTAACCTTAGTTGGCAATTTCTAACAATTTCTGGGATACTAATCTCCTGTCCATTAGCAGTTTCTACAATATAGGGTCTATCTAAGGCATGTAAGACACATTTCAGTTTAGGTATACACGAAGTAGCAACAAAACTCGTATTTGCTCCATAGTCAAATAATATTCTAACATACACATTGTTCACAGAGAACATACCAGATATGACATCATCACTGTTATGAGCTTCTTCAGCAGGCATGATAAATAGGCGAGGTTTTCCTTTAGGACCTCCGCCATCTTTCCCCTTGTTTCTGTCCTTGGCAGCAACTTAGGTTTTGCGCAATCGGCGATCTTATGCTCTTTTTCACCACAGTTGTAGCATGTAGCAGGCTTCCTGCACTTGTCTGCATAGTGTCCAGGGGTGTTATACTTGTAGCACGTAGGCTTATCCTTCTTGGATTCTATACCCCTATCATCCCTATTCCTCTTTCGGTCACCCCTGTCACAGTCACACTTTTCCCCTTCAGACCTTCTCTGATGCCTTGATGATTCATTCTTCCTTCCAAACGGGTGGTTCCACTCGTCACATAATGTACCGGTCTGATTCGTCGCAGATTTCAAACAGTGAGGTCGGGAACCTCTCACATCTGCCCTTATCACAGGGCTCAGACTATATAGGAACCGACGAATTTGAGTCTCTTCCTCCTTAGCCATGTGAAGAACCAGGTTCAGAAGCTCGTTAAACTTGTTGATGTATGTCATGTAATCCGAACCCTTCGATTTCCAAATGGATAAAATAGTTTTCTAACTTCTCTGATTCATTCTCCGGTAAAAACTTCTGTAGCACCAACTTACGAAACTTAGTCCAACCCATCGAATATGTCCTGCTCTTTCCTCTCTTGTTCAGTTCCGCTTTCCACCAAATCAGGACCAATCCCTTAAACAACTGGGACACAAATTTAATTTTGTCCTTCTCAGCACACTCACTGATGTCTAACGCGCCTTCAACCTGATCAAGCCAATTGAGTGCCTCGGTAGCACTCTTATCTCCCCTAAAAACTCATGGATTACTAGCCATATAGGTCATGTAACTACAACCTCTCTTATACGCTTTCCTTTTCTCCCTTGTTTCCTTTCTTTCTTCATGCTCCTTAGAACTGTAGGAGTCAGTACTATAATCACGATGCCTCTAGGGATCGCTTCCCGAACTCGAGGAGGATTCTTGTCTCACTTGCTTGCGTTTCTCTGGCTTAGACCTCCGGTGATGGCTTAATTCAGTCCTTTCCTTAGTCATTGATTTCTGCCCTTCTGGTTCAGCATGGTTTTTATTGGGAATGCAGTCGCAATCCCATCAGCAATCAATTTCTGGAACCTTTCTTCCTGCTCCTTAATATGATTTTGCTCAGACGTTGGAGGGTGTTCATTCACAATATGTAAAGGGTTATCATCTCCATTGTTACGATCCTGAACGGTGTTCTTTGGAGAACCAGTCCCGTTTTTGTGATCGTCAATCGTCTGACGCGTTTTTCTCATAGTAGCCTTCGTCATCGACTGAAATTTGGACAAGAGGCCCAATTAGAATCAACATAAAGGTTCAAAGAGACTTTAGCAAATGCATCTGTGAGATGGACCAAAACTCCATAGCAGGTATTCAAATGGGGTACAAACGCTTGCTTCGGTCTTGCCCCTATCAAATGTGGACCATAGGGAAGCATCACTTTCGTCCAAGTCATCGGGGATTCGTGAAGGAAACCTATCGAATACACCTAGAACCGGGAGGGGGTGGGGGCTCACGAAACTATGTAGTGTCATGAATATCACAGAGACAAGGTTACAGGGAGTTCTAAGCAATTCCTACACATTAGGTAATCACTTAATTCCTAGCTTCAGCAAGCTATACAATTCCTAGTGTGATCCAATTCACAACAAGTAACAACACTAGAATTCTATTAATCCACCAAACCATAAGTCTTGCATGAGTCATGAATTAACATTACCGATTACAACCACATCAGATCGAAACACAACCAAAAGAACCACAACAAGTGCCAACAACTAATACAAGTCTTAGAAACAAAATGCTAGAACCACCACAAAGTACAAACAACAGCATGACCAATACAAAGTCTGAAATACAACCACATGAACGATAATTAACCCATGACAACAGAAAGAAGCATAATCATCATCAATCACTAGCAATAACCATATCCTCAATGCTTCTTCTTCTTTCCCATGCCAAACGCTACCCTAGCTGCCTCCTTAATAGCAGTAGAAGCTCTCGACAACATCTTAGCCATACTCTTTTCCCTTCTCTTTGCTTCGGCATTTTCCTTAGCTAGTACGCGATTCTGCTCCACAAGAGCAGTAACATCAGATGAACTCGGTCCTGTGACCTCTCGGTAAGGAGAATGGGAGAAAGGATACCCGTGGCCCGAAAATGAAGATTGGTGGGGCTCAATAAAGGGAGCATATGGGGCATAAGGGTATGATGGAATCATATATGGTGGGGGAGGTGGAGAATGAGCATAATAAGGATCCACATGGGGTGGGTATACGGGGGTGTGAGCACCGTACGACCTCTGTAGTGAAAGAAATGAATGACGATCAGAAGCAAGGATAACCTGTTGGGCCTCCATACGCGCCGCAACATAGGGATCACGAGGGTCGTGGGCAAAAGCAGGGTACTGAGGGGGAACGGGTTGTCCACGTACAACGACGACTATTGTTGCTGCTGCTGTAATAATGGGTACCTCAACCATGGGCCTCGACTCGTCTGGGTCGTCGCTAACACTGGTGATGTGGCTAGCTGGAGCATAAGCAGGGGACGCATACACGTGATGCTCATGGTGCTGGGAATGGTATCTCACCGAGTGTCCTGCTAAAAGCTCGATAACCAAGTGGTTACCAGACTGCTGAGGCTCAGAATACTCTGGCTGGTGTGGCTCTATCTTGGCCTGCTCCTCAAGCTCCTCATCGTCGTCATCGTCTAGGTCTATGAGTGGTGCAACTGCGGCAACTGCGTAGCCAGCATCTATTTCCTCCTGCATCAGGTGGATCTGAGGAATGTGTTGGACTGATATGCGAGCTCCAATGCGCTTCTGCGATGGTTGCAGAATGTCTTATGGCTGCTCCTCCTAAAGAGGGGTGTTTCTTATAAAGGCTGATGGTGAAACTGCATACCCAAAGGAATCGGGAGTCAATGGGATCACGGGACGACTATGTCCTGCCTTAAATTTCTTCTTTCCTTTGCCGCTGGATTGGGAAGATGATGATTTGCTGCGTTCAAAACCATATTTCTTCAGGGTACCTGCCCTAATTGAAAGTCAGTACTGGATACAAAATATCAAATCTCCCATGCATGCCTAAGGTACCATTAGCCTAACTCACACTAAGGACGATGTGTCATATTACCCAATGCACAAACACACAAGGAGTGACTTTCGGCTTAGGTTGGTCTGATAGGATTCAGCAAGTCTTAGTGTACCTGTGGGCAGGAATAGTAGTGTGCAGTGCTATAACTTCTACCGACCTTACACTAATCCTTGAGATCCTCCTAACACGCAAACCACCTAGGTCAAAGCTAAATAAGGGAAGACTATCAGCTTTCGTATGCCTGCTAGGGTTCGTTGAGTCTTAGTACACCTGTGGGTAGGAATATCATATTTCAAGGCTGAAACTATCACCGACCTTACACTAAACCTCAACTACTCCCTAGCACAAATACGTCCACCTAAGTCCTAGACTTAGCACCGAGCTTAGCCTTAAATTCCTTATAGGTTCAAGCTTAGGGGCTCTAAGAGTCACCTAATCTGCTAGAACCTTGGGCTCTGATACCAACCTGTCACACCCCGCCCCACCGGGCCCTGCCAGGTATGGGGGATAGGACGTGGGACCGGCCGCCCCTATCAGAACAGGCAGAAGCATACAGATGGATGTAAGGATACAAGTTCAACACACACAAGCGGATGACCCGTCTAATAAAAATACAAATACAAACCATAGGGACTTAATTCATTACGTCTTAAGAGCCACACATATGTCTACGCCCACGAAGAACCTTAGGCTACAAGCACGGTCAGGGTGCAAACAGAAAGTAACAGATAGTCATGAAGGGAACAACAACCACAAAGTAACAAAACAATCCCCAACAAGTACAAAACAAACTCGTCCTTAACAATCCCAACCGTGACTTCCACCATAGCTTTACCTAAATGCACAAGAACCAAAAAGACGTCAACAACAAAAGTTATTGGTGAGTCATAGCGCCTTTGACACCAAGAAGAGTTCCCAAAAACATGTAACCATACTGTGCCTGTTATAAATTCCTATGGTTAAACCAGCAGACCGGGGGTACGATCCAACGGACGCACGCCTCCCTTCATGGACTAGGCATAAACGCCATCACCCGACCCCTAGTGGGTCCAACAAAAGGGTATGAGACACCCGATCTACCTCTATAGCTGTATTGGTGCAATATATGTCTTTGTGGCCAGCACTAGGGGTGTTCACGGTCCGGTTGGTCTGGGTAAGGATATTTTCAACCCAACCCGAAAGATACGAGTTCAAAAAATTTTAACCCAAACCGAATGGGTTGGGTCGGGTTGAGTAGATCAGAACAAACCGGATTAACCGGGCTGGGTTACGGGTGAACGGGTTATCATTCATTTACAAAAAGTATAAAAAAAATTACCATTCATTCATTAAAAATAGAAAAAAAATAACCAATCTAAGTTTCTAATATGTATACATCCAACTAATGTTTTTTTTATGGAAGAACCGATACTTTGCTATCCAGAAAATTCAAATCTGTATTCATTCTAAGTTTCTAATAAATTTCTAATATCGATAATCAAAGTTACCGTTCATTCATTTAACTAAATTTTTCGTCTGATGTATAAATAGTTAATTAAACTAAAGATTAGTATAATATGTATTATAAATAGTTAATTAAACTAAAGATTAATATAATATGTATTATATGTATTATAATATATATAAAATTAAAAATAGTTAAACTAAAATTTAATGGTCCGGTCCGGGTGGAACCCGTGTTTTAAAATGCCAACCCGCGACCCGGACCGTTGGACCCGGGTTTTAAATTTTAGATCCGCAACCCGGACCATTTATAAAAATTCGAAACCAACCCGTATTTTTTGTCCGGTTTAAAAGGGTTGGTCTGGTTTTCCGGGTTTATGAACACCCCTAGCGAGCACTTAGACCAAAATTAACCATACTAATCAACATGAACGTCTCGTAGCATGCGAGTTTAAATTTATAACATGGTAACAAATACCTAAGCACAATAACAACAACAAGTAACAATTTGACATGGTTCATGTACACCCCAAAACATTTAAAATAAAAGTAGGGGAAAAGCTGTCAACTTAGAGGTTCTCAAACGGTGGAAACAACAAACGTCACAGGGCACGAGAGATCCAAAGTCCAGATGTATCACAGATGCAAGTCTATAATGTGATATATATATATATATATATATATATATATATATATATATATATATATATATAGGGTAAGGATCCTGCGAAAACTCTTTATTTTTGCGAAAACCTAAAAACTAACACTAAAACCTTCATAACTTTTACATACGTTAATATTTTTCTATGAAACTTGCACCAAAAATCTTAAAATTCTATTGTCTTTGATTCTGGAAAAGAAATTGATATTTCGAAAAAAAAAATTAGTGCACATGTGTATTATTAGTGCACATGTGCACCATTTTCATTAGTACTACACAAATGAGAATTGTCATGCGAAAACATATTATTTAGGTTAAAAACATTTAAAAAACTAAAATATTCATAGAACTAATGATAATTCTACATATACACTATAACTATTAGTTATAGTGCACATGTGTAGCATAAAATTTAAAAATTTTAAAACGTTTAATATATTTTCAGAGTTAAAGATAACACAATTATAAGATTTATGGTGCAATTTATCTTTTAAAATATTAATGTATACAACACATATAAAGTGCTTTTTTATTAGTGCACATGTGCACTAATAAAAAACCACGAAAAACTAACAAAATTATAACGTATTTGATGCGATTTTTCTAAAAAAAACATTAACGCATACTATATGTATGAGTTTTATTATTAGTGCACATGTGCACTAATAAAAAAACGACGAAACGTTAAAGTTTTTTTTTTATTTTTTTCTAGAATTAAAGAACTCATAATTCTAAGGTTTTTGGTGCAAATTTTTAAAAAAAATATGATCGTATGAAAAAGTTATGAAGGTTTTAGTATTAGTTTTTAGGTTTTCGTAAAAAGATGTGGTTTTTACATGATCCTTTCCCTATATATATATATATATATATATATATATATATAGTGTTAGGATCCTGCGAAAACATAATTTTTTTGTGAAAACTGCGAAAACGCATATTAAAACTCACGTAACTTTTTTCATACGTTAACGATTATTCATAAAATTTGCGCCAAAAGTCTTAGAATTACTTTATCTTTAATTCTGGAGCGAAATATTAAAAAAATGTAACTTTTTGTTTTCATGTGATGCACATGTGCATCATATAATTAAAAAAAAGTTATAAAATGTTATTTTTTTCTTTAAATCTAAAGATAACACAACTATAAGATTTAAGGTGCAATTTCTTTTTAAACCTATTAATGTATATCACATGTATGAGGTTTTTTTTTTGGTGTGATGCACATGTGCATCATTCAATAAAAACACAAAAAATGATGAAAAATATATGACATATGGTGCGACTAAGAAAAAAAATATTAACTCATACTAAAAGTATGTGTTTTTTTTTGTGATGCACATGTGCACCACAAAAAAATATATATAAAATAAAAAAGCGTTAAAAAATTTAAAATTTTTATAGGATTAAAGATAACATAATTTTAAGACTTTTGATGCAAATTTTTTTAAAAAAATATTAACGTATGAAAAAGTTATGTAGGTTTTAAGATTTGTTTACGCAATTCTCACAAAAAAAAGGTGTTTTCGCAGGATATATATATATATATATATATAGGGTCATGTTCAAATGAGAACTTTTTATTTTGAGAACTTTTGAGAACTAAATCTCAACCACAAATTTCAGGGGGGGGGGGGGGACCACTACAATTCATGGGAGGGGGGATACATGTAAATAAACTTGTGGCTCAAATTAGTTCTTTTTAGTTCTCAAATCAAATTGCTTCTCAAATGATCCTCTCCCTACATATATATATATATATATATATATATATACACACCACATATAGGCTAATTCCATGATTACACATCATCATCATCTCATGCAAAATCTCATATATCATCATTCAACATATTTCAAATCATGTCATAGATTCATAACCACATGCATGAATGCTACCTTAACCTAATAGGCCATTTTCACCATATTTTCATGTAAATACTTTTTATAAAATAATCTACATGCATTCGAACATCAAGTTTACAACTTTATACACCATCATGCATTCGTTAACCAAGATCAAGCAACTTTATAGTAGATCTAACACAAATCATGTGCCTTTATCCAAGATCTAGCATGCATGACTACCGAAATCGAGTTTCCATCATAGATCTCACGTAAAGTTAGCAATTTTTTTGCACATCAACCCTAGATCTATCATTATCAAGTCATTATAACATAGATCTAACACAAATCATCAAACTTTATCCACATGCATGCATGTTTTCTCTTGAAAAACCCTAGATCTAGCATGCATCATCATATCTTGCACAAAAGCCATGTTTTTGATTCAAAGAAGCAATCTTTATCATAATAAACACTAGATCTACACTGGATATCATCAAATCAACAAAAATCAGACCTAGATCCATCATAAAGCTTGGATATTGACAACTTTAAGATGATCAAGACATAAGAAAACACATACCTAAAGGTGTAGGATGATAAATGATGAAATCGGGGCTTGAAACTTGAAAGAAAGCTTGAATCTTGATGATGATTGAGTGTGTGTGTATGTGGGGGGGGGGGTGATAAGAGTCATGGATGAGGTTGAAATGACGTCTGGAGCTGTTGAGAATGAAATGGTGGTGGCTAATGTTGCTTAAATAGCGAAAATTAGGGTTTTGCTAGAAAACAGGTTTTACGCGTATCACTTACAGGTTCAGTATGCTCTAGGCGATGCACCTGGAGCCTCCCGTCTGGCAGCCCCTTTGCCTTTCATTGACCGCAGCCCGTTTTGTCCGTTATTCGTGTTTTTAGTCATGGTTTTCAACGTTTTCTCCCATTTTCAATTCATGATCATTTTTATCACACCGAATCCAACAAAATCAAGTATCAACTTGCCACATAACGATTTACGATCATGCAATTAAATTCACGTATCAGTTTGCACGTATTTCACGACACATAGACTCTTCTAATACCTTAATTGAGATACTACGCATATATACGCATTTCCCGGTTTGCCAGTTTATCAGCTTTTATTCATTTTTAGAGCTCGAGTCCCACCCGAAGGGCCAAAATGTCATATCCTTTCCTTGTTATAGAATTTTCGTCCTGAAAATTAAGATCGCAACAACGTTGCTAAGTGTGTAAGCTCTACCAGTCTTAACCGTTGCAACTTCATTACAAGTAATGAGAAATCAAGCATTTTACTCAACAGTAAAATAACATTTCACGCTTTACTCAATAGTAAAGTTTAAAGTTTAGCAGTTTACTTAACATTAAAATATAAAAGTTTTTTGATTCTCACAAAACTATTTCAAGTTATCACATAAGTTTTCAGTTCATCACATCAGTTTTCAGGTTGTCACATCATCCTCTCCTTTAACGAAATTTCTTCCTGAAATTTAAGGAGTAACCTCGGCCATCGGCACAGGCTGTTTAAACAAGTTTAGATACTTCCTCATCATTTGATCTTCGCGCTCCCAGGTAAAATCTGGTCCACGCTTCGAATTCCACCAAACCTTGACGATCGGAATTTTGCTTTGCTTGAGCTGTTTAGTTTCCCGGTCCATTACCTCTACTAGCTCCTCTACGAAACGTAATTACTCGTCAATCTCCAACTCCTCAAGTGGAACCATGAGCGATTCGTCCGATAGACATTTCTTTAGATTAGATACATGGAGCACGTTATGCACAGAACTTGGCTCATCAGGAAGATTCAATCTATAAGCGACTAGACCAATGCATTTGACAATATCGAATGGTCCAACGTATCTTGGATTTAACTTTCCACGTTTCCCGAAATGAATAACTCCTTTTCAAGGTGAAACTTTTAGAAGAACACGATCACCCTTTTGAAATTTTAACGGTTTATTACGCTTATCTGCGTAAATTTTTTGTCTATCACGTGCTGCTGCTAGGCGGTTTCAGACTTGAACAATTATGTCGATCGTCTCATGAATAAGTTCAGGACCAATAAGCTGACTGTCACCCACCTCTGCCCAGCAGATTGATGACTTACACTTACGTCCATACCATGCCTCAAACGGCGCTGCTCCAATACTTGTGTGATAACTGTTGTTATAGGAAAACTCCACCAACGGTAGGTGAGACCCCAGCTGCTACCGAAATCTATCACACAGGCTCTGAGCATGTCCTCCAGCGTCAGAATAGTCCTCTCACTCTGACCATCAGTCTGAGGATGATAAGCCGTACTCATGTCAAGTTGGGTTCCCAGTGCTTTTTGCAAGGACTTCCAAAAGTGAGATGTGAATCGCGCATCTCGGTCATATATAATCGATAAGGGAACACCATAACGTGATAAAACTTTCTTCATGTATATATGAGCCAACTTATCCATCTTGTCAGTCTCTCGAATTGGCAATAAATGAGCTAACTTTGTCAATCGATCAACAAGCACCCAGATCGTATCGCATTGACTAGGAGTTTTAGGCAGTTTTTTTTATGAAATCCATCATTATATTCTCCCATTTCCATCCTGGAATCTTTGGCTGCTGCAGCAAACCTGACGGTTTCTGGTACTCGATCTTGACTTTCGAACAAGTCTAACATTTACCCACATAAGTGGCGATGTCATGCTCCATCTTTGGCCACCAATAAACAGCCTATAAATTGTTGTACGTCTTATCCGAACCCGGATGTACAGAATACCAAGACTTATGAGCCTCATCCATAATCAGTTGCCTTAAATTTCCGTGCTGAGGCACCCATAGCCTCCCAACAAAGTATTGAGCTCCATCCGACTGGATCTCAAACTGCTTGTTTAAGCCACGCGAAGATTCGGACTCCAAGTTCTCGTCTTTCAGCTTCTCAAGCTGAGCATTTCGAATCTGACCTGGAAAAATTGAGTGAATTGTCATCTGAAGAGCATGAACACGCTTCGGCTTCGTCTCTTTGCAGCTCAGGGAATCGGCTACTACATTAGCCTTACCCGGATGGCACTTGATAGCACATTCATAATCATTGAACACTTCCACCCATCTGTGTTGCCTCATGTTGAGTTCCTTTTGGTCAAAGATATGCTGAAGACTCTTGTGATCGATGTAAATCGTACACTTGGTACCGTACAAGTAATGTCTCCAAATCTTCAATGCAAAACCTACAGCTCCCAACTCTAAATCATGAGTAGTTTAGTTTTTCTCGTTATCCACGGAGCTATCTTGATGCATAAGAGATGACCTTATCGCGATGTATGAGCACACATCCCATGCCTCGTATAGATGCATCACTAAAGACCATAAAATCATCGGTTCCCTACGGAAATGAATGAATATGTGCACTACAAAGCTTCTGTTTCAAAAGTTGAAACGCTTCATCCTGCTTTGCATCCCATTCATACACAGTGCCCTTGTGTGTCAAGGCTGTCAAAGGTTGAGCGATTGAGGAAAACCCCTCAATGAATCGTCTGTAATAGCCTGCTAAACCGAGGAATTCGCGTACCTTAGTCGGCGTCCTTGGTACAGGCCAAATCTTAATCGCTTCAATGTTAGACGGATCAACTTGAATCCCACCTTTATTCACAATGTGACCCAAAAATTGCACTTCCCGAATCCAGAAGTCGCACTTTGAAAATCAAGATACAGTTGTTCCCTTCTCAACAAATCTAGTATAACACGAAGATGTTTGGCGTGATCTTCTCTCGTCCTAGAATATATGAGAATATCGTCAATGAACACAATGACAATATGATCCAGATACGGCTTACAAACTCGATTCGTCAAATCCATGAATACTGCAGGCGCGTTGGTCAACCCAAACGGCATAACCAAAAAATCGTTATGACCATACCTAGTCCTGAAAGCTGTTTCGCAACGTCCTCCTCTCGGACTCTCAACTGATGATATCCGGATCTCAAATCGATCTTCAAAAAATAACTCAAACCTTGAAGCTGATCAAAAAAATTGTCGATGCGCGGGAGAGGATACCGATTCTTCATGGTAACCTTGTTCAACTCACGGTAGTCTATACACATTCTAAAAGTACCGTCTTTCTTCTTGACAAACTGGACAGGCGCTCCCTATGAACTAGGCCTAATAAAACCTTTCTCTAGAAGATCCTGCAACTGAGCATACAGCTCTTGAAGTTCATTTGGGGCTAATTGATACGGTGCTCGAGTAATCGGCGATGCTCCTGGTGCTAAATCGATCTGAAATTCTATATGTCTGTGTAGAGGTAACCTGGCAGATCTTCGGGAAATACGTCAGGAAATTCGTGAACGACAAGAATATCTTCCAAACACAGTTCACCTACGGCTTCTCGATGACATGAGCTAAGATAGCTACGTGACCTTTTCGCAAGCACTTATGCGCCTTAAGAATTGAAATGATCCCAACTACTGTTCCACTTCGTTCTCCTTGAATTGTCAAAATTTCTCCACTCGGAAGAGGAATTCGGACTACTTTCTCCTGGCATACAATCTCAGCCTGATGCCTAGACCGCCAATCCATGCCAATAATAACGTCAAAGCTTCCCAAAGTTTTTGGCAACAAATTGATGCTCATTTGATGACCAGACAAACCCATTATGCAGTTTCGGACAATATTATGGATTTTGACTAACTTCCCATTCGCAAGCTCTATTGAGTATTTAACTTCTAATAGGCTTTCTATGGCATTAATCATTCTGCTAAATTTACTCGAAATAAAGCTCCTATCGGCGCCGGTATCAAACAATACAGAAGCAAAATAGCCATTAACAGAAAACTTACCATTTACCACGTTGTCATCATTCCGAGCTTCTCCTGCTCCAATCACAAACGCTCTACCAGCAGCTCCTCCATTCCCATTCCCACCATTGCCATTGCCATTCCTGTTTCCTCGATTTCCACCATTTCCATTACCCTTCAGCTTTGGGAAGTCTTTCTTGAAATGACCAATAACTTCACATTCAAAATAGCCAGATTGATTACCCTGGCGATTCTGG
This sequence comes from Deinandra increscens subsp. villosa, assembly GCA_039602395.1. Classification (NCBI taxonomy): domain Eukaryota; kingdom Viridiplantae; phylum Streptophyta; class Magnoliopsida; order Asterales; family Asteraceae; genus Deinandra; species Deinandra increscens. Next base: position 83,874,893 of record JBCNJP010000010.1, on the reverse strand, counting down.
TTCCCTTGGTTCTGAGCTCCCTAGTTGTGACTCTCACTCGGCAGTCAACGGCTTTGTGACCCAACTTTCCACACTTATTGCATTTGATCATACAGTTTCTAGAGTGATGGTGGCCACACCTGTTGCATTTGGGTTGTCTCCCTTGATAACCCCTGATGAATTTCCAAAACTATGATTCCCATGACTATTCTTACTGTTAGCATAAGCTTTTCGACTCTGGTTCTGGCTTAAGCCACTGACATTTCCTCCAGATGTCTCCCACTTTCTCTTGTTATCCACCACACCAGTCACGACGTTTCGCTAAGGTAGAATCCCTTGTTGCACAGCTTGATCAGTTAGCTTATGAGCTAAGTGGATAGTGTCTCGAATGTTTCCTGGGTTGCTTGAAGTTACCAAGCTCTGAAATTTGCGATGCCAAACCATCAATCTATCGTTCAATTCCATGATAGGGTGGATCAACCATGGTAAGGCAAAGCAAGGCCAATTCATTATGGCATGATGTGTACGCCTCAATCTTAGATCCTTGAAAATTCAGCCTCTAACTTCTTAACCTCCATGCGAGGACAATATTCCTCGATCAACAGTCTGGTAAACTCTGCCCACAACATTGCTTCCTCTATTAGGGTCGGTTGGATGCGCATAAAAGTTTAAAAAATGAACTGATTAAAAAAAGATGTTTTAAGCTGTGATCTTCAGGGCTTATTGGTGCATATGACACGTTAGAAATGATGTGGTTTTCAATAGCAGATGGATGGTTGGTTACGAACATGTGCGTTAAGAATAGGTCTAAATTATATTAACTACAGGTGTACCCCGCGCGCTTTGTGCTGCAAGGTAACTTTGTTGTTGTACAAGGAGATAAATAAAGAAACAAAATCAAGGTTCAAATGTACTAAAAATGTAGAACAGTATATCGCTTTCCAATATTGTTCTCAATGAAATAAGGTAATCAGTGCAATCAAGCAAAGGGTAACCTTCTACATCTGCTGCGACTACGGCTCCTAGAGCGACTTAAATCATACTCCATCTGAAATTTTCAAGAGTAAAACACATGACCCATAAAAAATAGTGTTAAGCAAACATATAAAACCGATATCCTAGTTGTTATTATATCACTAGGTTGGTAACCCGTATACTATATGGGTTCAAGTTAGTCTCATAAGATGAGATAAATATATAAAAAAATTGATGAGAGATTTAAAAAATATGAATGACATATTCTTTGTCAATTTTCGCTTTGTTAAACCAGGGTTGAGTTCGTTCAAATTTAAAAACCATAGAAATATTTATTTTTATCATGTAATATATTAAGTAATTACAATAATCATGCCTGATCGATCTAATTCATGTAATATATTAAGTAATCACAATAATCATGCCTGACCGATCTAATATATTGTCATGTTTTCGATATGTTGGTCGTAAAGCAATAGGACTGCCGCTATTGTCATTTTAATTGTTGCAGCATATAATATATAGTTATCTTAGAATAGTTAAGAAAAAATTAAGCATTTCTTCATAATCACAATAACTATTTAACTAGAAATTTGAAATTTACTAAATGTGTTTAATTAGAAATTTTGAAATTTATTAATTGTACTACTGAATTTTAAATGTGGTAAGTTATAATAAATTTTGACAATTTGAATTTTTTAAAATTAAGTTTAAAAATTTAAAAGATGTGACAAATACAACATCCAACATATTTAATAAGAAATCTAAACTTTATTAAATGTAATGTTAAATTTTATACGAAATTTTTTTGAATTAATAGTTTTTTAAAATTTGAAATTTCAAATTTAAGTTTATAAATTTGAAAGATTTGACCCTACATTACATTTAGTTAGAAATTTAAGTTTATTAGATGTAATGTTGAAACTTATATTTGGAAATTGAAGTAATATATTAAATTGATTTTAAAACTTATATATTGATTTAATCTGGTATTGATATGTGGACATGATAATGTGGATGTCCTAGAAAAGAGCCATGTGGCATGCATTTTATTAATTTATTAGGATTAAAGATACACGCATAACTCCACGGGAAAAGGCATTCTTAAACTCCGAGTCATCCAATTTCCGTATCTGTGAGCATTATTAATGAGCATTAGAAAACCATAAATGGCCAAATGTTTTTACCTTGCTTTAAAAGAAGAAAAATTGGAATTTAATAATACAAGTTTTAATCAAATAAAACCTAACACTCTTTAAGTCCCTCGTGTCCTTAGAACTATAATGATTATCATTCCTATATTCATTTAGCATGTTCGTTCGTTAGGATAATCAACAAGTCGTTATCTCTCGCAATCGGTCCCATCTCTTGTTTCCAATATACTCATCAGGTGAGTAATCTCTGCCCCTTTTCTCATTTTCACTTTGGGGTGTAACATGTATCCTATATCGATAAGCTTTCCAATGTTTCTCAATTGCAAATGCATATGTGCTCTGTGAATGAATTATGTGTTATATAATGTGTGGTAGGAATTGCCAATAGGTGGATTTCAAGGGATTTCAACAGGTTTTTAATAGGTTTTCTATTTGCCAATTATACTGATATGTTATGTTTTCCATTATTCTGACATATGACACTTCGCACGTTTTTCAGTAAAATTATATATATATATATATATATGTATATATATATATATATATGATATATATATATATATATATATATATATAGGGTGAGGTTCATTGTAGACACCCCCATAAGTGTAGACAGGTAGACACCCTATTTCACTTGTGAAATTACTTTATTTCACATGTGTTTTCACATGTGAAATTTTCTGAACAATTAGAAAAAGGGAAAAAAAGAAAAAAGAAAATAATCATAACCATTAGATCAAAGGATCTAATGGTGAAAAAAGGTGTCTACCTGTCTACACTTATGGAGGTGTCTAAGTTGAACTTTTCACTATATATATATATATATATATATATATATATATATATATATATATATATATATATATACTTAAACCAGGATTGCTCACCAACTACTTTTGTAGTTGACACTTGATTTTATACATGTTGCAGGAATCTATACTTGAGCTTTGATGTGATCACGCTAGGATTGCTGGACCTATATTAAAGACCTTAAATCAGTTTTGAATTGTATTCACTCTGTTTATCTTTATTGTATGATATCTTTAATTGATTAATAAAAAGGGCATATTTAAGTATTACAACTTATTTTAGTTGTCATGTGCATCTGGACAATCATTGGGCCCCGACATATTCCGTCGTCGGTTGGGGTGTGACAGCTCACCTGACTCGCATAACCTCGATAAGGTTGGTGCTTGCTATAGCGGCTTTACGAAATTTGGAGGTTCACCAAATGGATGTAAAGACCGAGATCTACATGGAACAACCTCAGGGTTTTCCGCTCCTGGCCAAGAAGGCAAGGTGTGTAGACTCGTCAAGTCTTTGTATGGCTTGAAGCAAGCTCCGAAACAATGGCACCAGAAGTTTGACCGTGTCATGCTTGACAACGGATTCAAAATAAATGAGTGTCACCAAGTGTGTCTATACGAAAGACACGCCTAGAGGTTATGTGATTCTATGTCTCTATGTGTGCGACCAAGTGAAGATAAGATGATTAAAGCTACTAAAGACATGTTGAAAGCGAGATTTGTCATGAAAGACATGGGGCTCGCAGATGTGATACTCAGTGTAAAATCATCAGAACCCCAAATGAGTGCGACCAAGTGAATATAAGATGATTAAAGCTACTAAAGACATGTTGAAAGCGAGATTTGTCATGAAAGACATGGGGCTCGCAGATGTGATACTCAGTGTAAAATCATCAGAACCCCAAATGGTATTGTCTTAACTCAATCTCACTATGTGGATAAGATCCTTGAGAAGTTTTAACACGGGACATAAGAGTGTGTCTCAAACTCCGATTGATACTACCTTTCATCTTGCTAAGAATAAAGGAAAAGGGGTTGCTCAGTTGGAGTACTCAAGGGTGATTGGCAATCTAATGTATCTTATGACATGTACCTGACCAGATTTGGCTTATGTTGTGAGCAGACTAAGCCGGTACACGAGTAATCCGTGCGCGGAACATTAGAGAGCAATGACTCGTTTACTATGGTACTTAAGATACACGAGAGACTATGGACTACATTATACCCGAGATCTAGAAGTTATCGAAAGATATCGCGATGCGAATTGGATTTCGGATATAAAGGATTCCAAATCAACAAGCGGTATGTGTTCATGCTTGGTGGTGCGGCTATTGCTTGGAAATTGGCTAAGAAAATTGTTATAGCACGGTCCACAAATGGTAGGTTGGTTCAAAGACATCGCGTCTACCAAACACCAGTAACCTAAGTATGCTTCACAAAGGAGGGTTCAAAGGGGACACCTACCTATCCTGCAATACTGTACTGTCGAAATTACCTTTGATTCTTAAAGAATACATCGATACCCATTCATGTGGGGGATTGTTGGAATTTTGGGAGAAAAACTAGTGGAAAGTGTGTTTTTTTCACTAAGTGTGAAAATGAGTTTTTCACCAACTTTGGACACAAATAAAATACAGATAACATAGGTTGATGGTGTTGTAGTTTCTTGGTTTGTATAGTACGTTGGGATAGCTTTCCAATGCACCAAACCACGTCCAAATCCGAGCTCGTATGAATGATATATCGAGGCTCAAAGTTGAGGGTTCAAAGCTGTTAAAGCTGTGAATTTTAAGAGAGAAATGAAGTGGAACTCATCCCACATTGGTTGGGGGATAAATCCTAAAGTGGTTTATAAGGTGGGGAACCTTACCAACTATTGTTTCCTTGAGTAGGACACATCCTCTGAACCCTGAGGGGTGCGAATCACCCCTAACTCGCACATGCACACGCGCGCGCGGCATGGGCGTATGGAATTTGGTCCGGTTGAAGTTCAGCCGGAAGATTGGTTCTGCTGGAAAAAAGAGTTGGGGCGGAAGCGGGTCCAGCCGGAAGTCAGTTCTTCCGGAGATGGGGCTTCCGAGAGAAATTGGCCGGAAGGGAGTTCTTCTGGAAAGTTGAACCGGAAGAGTTCTTCTGGAAAAATAGTTCACGCAGAAGATCAGTTTTTCCGGAATAACAGCTGTAGACGCGTTTTGAGCAATTTAGGAAATTCCGCGTTAATTAGAAATCAATTTGCATTAAAGACGTTTAATGCAAAGTTTGACTACGAGTTAACTTGGATTGCTCACCAAGGCTCCCAACCACTATATATACAGCATCATAGGTTGATGCAAAACACACCGAATTCCACATAGAATTATCTCTTCACTTCCTCATACTTTCTCTCAAGATCTTCATCTTGTTCTTAGTTTCTTCAAGCCTTCAAGGTAATTCCGGGCTTAGTATTATCCCGGTCGTACAATACGGTTTAGGCGATTGTACCCTGGGAAACAAAACGGATCTTCGATAGACCCGGAATTTGTTTTAAGGGACCCGGGTTTTGACTCGAAACCTTCGCCAAAGGTTTTTCTTATTTCTTCAAAATCATTTTCAAAACTTTCTGTTTTCATCTTTAATTCTCAAAATTATTTTCAAAGGTTTATTTTATTTCAACAATTTTATCACTATGATTTCCTTTATCATTTGTATCCATTTCTTTTACCACCATCACAAGTGTATTTCATTTCCTTGTATTGTAATTTTCTTTCCATTGTAATTGTACTGTAATTACCTTCATGTTTTCTTATAGTTGTTGACAGGAGTAGAATTTCCTTTCGTTGTATTGTAATAAAATAGATTTATTTTGTTTGTCATCGGGTTCAGAAGAAGACCAAAGTTCGGTTCACAGAGTCTAGTGGCATAAGAGGGTTTGTTTTGCAGGAGATAAACCCAGAGCCACATGTCAGATTTAGGTTGAAAGTACTATGAAAGGTTCAGTAAAGCAGGTCGATCAAGACTTATCGTGGCAGTGGGAGTACGGATACTGCTTAGATTACCAGATGACAGTTTGTTAAGAGAACTAGCATTCCAGTGGTTAAAGCCTCTCTAGTTGGTTACCTACTTAATATGGAGAGTGTTGTTTTTTCTCATCGTATCTCAGGATCTGGTAGTTTGTCTTAGTGGGAGCCCGTATGGATCGAGGACGAGTCAGGAGCAGTTCTTTCCACGACTGATCTACTAGAGGTCCGGGGAGCTTCAACGGGCCTTCGAGTTAACTGATGTGAAGCCTGCTGTAGCCATGATGATTGATGAGGATTACTAGACGTACATGTGTTACAATGGATGGCAGATGAAGATGATCTAGCCTCCAAGTGGGATATTGTTGGGTTTGTGGAGCCTTATTTGGTCTCGGTGGCTTAGGCCTGTAATTTGTCCCGTTTATATTTTGTAATCCTAATCTGATCTTTGTTTATATTCTCTCTTGTACTTGTAATCTTACGACGAGTGAGGCACTTAACAATAAAATATTACTTTGGTTGCAGCCCATGGATGTAGGTCACATTGATCCACCAAACCACATAAATCTCTTGTGTTCCTTATTCTTTAGCATTGATTTTATGTGTGATTGATTAGAAATTCTAACATAAAATTTATTTATCAAACGCCAAGAATAGAACGGATCCAGGTATGTGCCTTCTTTATAATGAATATGAGGAGTTTGCTACTCATTGCCTCATATCTTGTTATTCTGTTTTAAATTTTAGGCATGTCATTGGCCATTAATATAATATTATGTATGTTTTTGCTTTATCTATTACGTTCTGTTGGATTCGCATAAAAGTCTAAAAATGAACGGGGTCAAAGAAAAGGTGGTTCAAGCTGTGATTTTTACAGTTTGTTGGTATATTTGACATGTTAGAAATGATAATGTGTGGTTATTAATAGCAGGAGATGGTCGGTTACGAACATACGAGAGGAAATAAAAAGCCTTGGATACATGTGCCTTAATAGTAGGTCTAAATTTTATTAATTGGGTTATTGGAGTGTCATAATCTCCTGTTGTTGATTTTTTTTCTTGTTTCTTGCTAGCAAATGTTTTAATGAATTTTGTTTATATGCTAGAAAAAAGTAATCAAGTTGTATAATGTGCTTAAGCATATGCAACATCTAAGGCTATGTGTAATCGGGCGTGATAACACCCAACCTCCCACCATAGCGCCCCTCATAGCGCCCCTGGGCACACCTCGAGGCGCTATGTTGCTCAATTTCGTCCGCCAGCGCCATGCCCATCACGCCCCAACTTGTTAAAGAAATTCAAACTAGCCAACCATAATGCTCCATGTCACATAACCCCCCCCCCCCCCTCTCTTGACTACACACCCATGTCACATAACCCCCCATTTGCCACGTCAGCGCCACATGTCACATAATGCCCCATGGTGAGGCATTATGACTACACATAGCCTAATGAGAAGTTGATATAACTCACACAGCCTACATTAAAAACAGTTTAAGTTATTAAATCATTAGCTTAAATAGAAAGAAAAAAAAATATGCCACTTGGGATGATAGCACGCGTTGCGGTGGTGTCATTGACGTTGTTAAGTACGTAAATAAAAGCGTATGAAGTTTTGACGGCTCAATTCTAAATATCAAACGTAGAATAAAAACGCATCACAAGTTCGTAACTTATATTCGGAAATCCAAAAATCTATGTTGTAAAATTATAAGTATGAAGAAACACAAAAGAATATTTGAAAAAAGGAATAACAAATATATTATGTTTGACCCAGCTTAGTTTTAATAAAATGTACATCAAAACGTATACCTACATGATTATGAATAAAATTTATACTGAAACGTAGATAAGAATAAAAATATCATATCGGTATATTTTGAGGACCCAAAAATACTATTTTGTACTTGTTAGAACAAATAATGTATAAAACTAATTATAAGTAATTAGAATAATATGAAGATTAGAATAATTATAAAAAAAGCATGATACGTGTTTGTCACCTTCGTTTAAACGCACGTCAAACGTCACATAAATGATGTGATCGAGTAAACCAAGGAGCTAAGGTCTATTTTTCTATCCCAAGCCTTGAACTTAGTGATAAAATGATTGTTCTCATAAAGTTGGAGTTGGGCAAAAAAAAAATATGTTCGTAGTAGGGGTGTTCAGAAACCGTAAAAACCAAACCAAACCGGTTAAACCGGACCAAAAATTCGGTTTGGGTTCATAATTTTTATAATGGTCCGGTTCATGGTTCATAAAAATAAAAACCGGTATTTACGGTCCGGGTTACGGTTTAGGATGATGGCGAGCGGTTTCAACCGGACCGGACCGTTGTCTTATATATATAATGTAATATTGTATATACTATATATTTATATATATTATATGTTAATCTTTTAAATTTTTTAAAAACCCTACTGGCGTCCTTTCAGTTATTTGTAATCTAGATACACACAATTTGCATTCAATTTTCACAATTCACGCATTCAACTTTAAGAGCATTCCCAAATTTGCCCTTTGAAAAGAAAATTCCGTAACAAACAAAACAGGCCCAAAACCGTCCTAAAAAACTTAAGGAGTTTGCATCTTTGGACGGTTCAACCCGGTAAAACCGTAAACCAAACCGGTTAACCCGGTTTGTCTGATCTAGTAAACCCGGACCAAACCGGTTGGTTTGGGTTGAAAAAAATCGAACCCGTATGTTACGGTTTGGTTCAAAAAAATCACAAAACCCGGACCAACCGGACCATGAACACCCCTAGTTCGTAGATCCGAATCGGTTCATAAACTAAACAAGAACCGGTATTAGAATTGGTTCAACCAAAATTGATTCCAGTTTCAAACCGAATAGCCGATTCTATACAGATTCGACTACCCCGCTCCCAGATATCTATTTGGAAACGATTTCATATTAAAAGTTTAAAATCTGATTCCTTACACAAACTGGTTTAAAACTGATTCCAAACAAAAACCGATTAACAAACCGGTTTATAAACGGGTTCCATCAATCTACAAAAAGAAAAATAAATAGTCATTAACGTGGTCGTTAGACCACATCTGCAGACATCTGTAGAAGAAGATGTTGACCAAACCTCTGCAGTCTGTAAGAAGAAGACTGTTTGTTTTTTTAACGTCTGCAGACTATTAAAATAAAATAAAATTTAAATAAACCAATTTTTAAACTTATAAATGATTGCTATGGAATAATGATTTTAGATTTTTTTAATTATCATTGTAATGCTTCTTAGTTAAGAAATTAAAACCAGTCAATGAATATTCTGAAGCTATTTGAGCTATTACAGTGATTTAGTCCATGAATTGGTTTTTAAAAAAGAAAAAGAAAAAAAAGATAAAGATTCAATCTATGATGAGGAATTATGGCTACTAAAACACTAGGCACGGTAATTACCCTTTGGTTCGATTTCAATCCTAAGCCCACATTCTGAGAGCTTACGAGGGTGGGAAACAGGGACGGGAATGAGGGGAATGCAACAGTGGTTGATCACACTGATGGGTGTTGGTTTGAACCCTAAACCCATATTAATTATGCTTCTCAATCAAGAACAGAGGCCTTAAATCGTGACCAAAATCGCGTTTGTAAAACAAGAACAGAAGATAACGTACCTGTGTTGGTGGGGAAGACAGCGCCGGTGGGGAAGGCGGCGGGCGGTGGTCCTCCTGGCGGTGGCTGCCGTTCAACGTGAAAAAGGGGTAGGTTTTTTTTTTGAAGGAACGTAATTTGCATCTAGTGAAAATAATTTTTAGAAGAGTTAAGAAGAGTTTAGAAGAGGCAAACTCATTTCTGCCCCAAGAAGAGGAAGGACAGAGATTTTTAGTGAAATGTCTGCGAGAAATCAAACACTCTGCAGACTCAAATGTCTGCGCGTGGTCTGCGTAGCGCAGACATAAAAGGTTAGGAAGAGGTTTTTAAAAAAAACAAACAACACCTTAGTATAAACAGGTAGCAGATGTTTTGGTAAAATTATACCATTTTCTCTTATATCTCAAAAATGATCATTACTCTATTAAAAGTGCTCATGACTCTTCGAAAACTTCAAAAGAAATGGCTTTTTCAAGTACAGTGCAAGTGCGCAATCCTCAACTAGTGTTGATAGCTAGAACACTGGTTCAACTTATTCATAATAAGAGAATACCATAAATTTGGGTACTATGTGTATTATGTTGAGTGATCTGAACAAGGCTCGGTGCAAGTTATGTCATAAGTTTTTTCTGAACTCAACTTCGAGACACCACTTTCAGAAACCACATTGCCCAATGTTGAAAGGAACACTGGTTCAAGGTCAAACTTCAATGACAACCAAAGTAGGTGTTTTTTTGCTTATAATATTCAAAAGACACGGTAGCAAATGATGGAATTCATGATCTAGAAAACTTATCATTCAGCCACTTCGATAATGAACGCTAGACTCGATTCATTATAGAAATCTTTAACTCCGTTATTCCCACGTAAGTTGTCCCACCCTTAGATATGAATGTTTAAATATGTGGAAACAAGATTAAAAAAAGATTTAATTTCACAATTTGAAATTTTACAAACTTGTGTTAATTTAACTAGTGATTGTTGGTTGACTCCACATGGTTCACCAGACTCATACATTTGTGTGATGGCTCAGTGAGTAAATCTCAATACTTGGAAAGTGATGAAACGTACGATTGTTTTTGTAATGCCTGGTTATCCTCATCCGGTCATAATATATATATATATATATATATATATATATATATATATATATACTAGCCGTGTGCCCGCGCGTTACGGCGGCGGCGGTGTATAGCGTGTTATCCGTCTTATGTTCGCGCGTTGCAGCGGCACAACAAACTACAACGCGGTATTTGTTGATTTGTTCGCTTGTTATGGCGGCACGACAATTTACATCGAGGTATTCGTTTTTTTAAAACTCAAACAAATAACAACAAACAGTCGAATTGAAATATATTTTGGTGACAAACTTAGTAATTTAAAACCAAATGAGTTGTAAGATAGAAGTCATCAACATAGTTTTAAGATATTAGTAATGACATAGTACTTTCTAAATCAAAATCCGAGGGTAACGTGGTACTTGTGTTTTCAAGTTTATCAATACTCTCAATATTCGTGGTGTTTGTTTTTGTTAGTTTATCAATCCTCTTAGTTTTGAAGTAATTGAGCGGATCTTAACATTTTATTAACATTAGCTTGTTCAAATCACGGGTTTGAACTAACTGTGCGTTGTGGCGGCACGACAAATTACAATGTGATATTTGAAACTGTTAGCGCGATGCGGAGCGATGACAATTACGTCTATTAGTTTTCTCATTCGTATCATCGATTTAATTTCATCAACATAGTTTTAAGATATTATTGGTGTGCCTCTAGAATGTCTGGTTCATACGCCAATTTTAAGATAGAAGTCATCAACATAGCAATAATTATACCCTTAAACTGAATTATACTATGCATAGGTTGATTTTGCACACTCTATTTAATAAATTTAGTGAATGCTTAGCGGGTATTATGCATAGATTTGTGAACACCCATAATATTAGACGCATGAAACCTCCGTACTCTCATTCATTAAAGTATTGATTTTGTATTCATGATTAATATATAAATTATTTAAATCATATGTAGTAAAAAAAATGTTTACGGGTCACCCTGACCCAGTTTAACAGATCTGTATTATATATCCATTTAGAGGAATCTGACCTTAAATGGTTTAGAAACAGAAATTCTTTTTGTATCATAGGTTGCACTCAATTCTTGAAAGGCCATGTTCAACATAATTCTCCAACTTAACCAACATCACCTTCTCATAATATTTATCATAATATTTATCACATACAAACCCATACCCCCTCTACTTTCTATCATACTTGGCCCATTGAAAAAAAATTCAACCCTCTGATAATTTTGCCAATCCATAATAAGGCTATCCGTAGTGGATCGAGTCCCTTGTGGGCATTATGCGCCATGTGGCATCCACGTCAGCAAGAGAGGCTCCATACCAAAAGTGGTGTAGTGGTAAAAAATTTATAACCCCCTAGCAATCATTACCTAATTATTATTTTAAAAAACTTACTTAATAAATATGTCCAATTAAAAAAAAAGAGAAGAAAAAACAACCAATCAAAGGAATGGGGGGGGGGGGGGGGGGCGCTATGTATATAACATCAAAGGGGGGAAATGCTAACATGAAGCCCCTGCGTAGTGGTGGAGGGCGTTATAGGGACGCCATGTTGTGATTTTTTAAGGGGGTAGCGCCCCATTACGAATAACCTAAGGAAAGAAGGTGCACCATCTCATATAAATAAAGTACAATACCTACTTGCCAATCCATAGAAAGAAAGAAGCTTTACCATCTCAAACTCAAAGAAATAAATTACAACACTTTCTTCATGAAGCACTCAACCTATTGACTGTGAAAGTCATGTTAACCAAAAAAGTCAACTCTGATCATAAAATTCTATATACCCCAAATAATCAAGCAAATTATCTTTACATGAACAGTTCAAGATCAAACAATTGACTACAAATAATATCAACTTGACCATAAAGGCACTCATTTACAATAATTGAATAAAACAAAAAAGTTCCAACAGTGAATTAGACTTCCTAGTAAATGTTGATGTATTCCTTAACATCAGGGGAAATAAATGTCTACAAAATTAAGAATTCAAACTAAAATAAGCATTTACGCTCCATAAGTTCGTTATTACTAAGTATGTGAATCTGTGTATGCTAATCAAATGCAGCCAAGCCTGGACCTGCACAAAAGCATGAGGAACTTAAAAAGAAGAGACCAAGAATTTGAAGAATGAAATAAAGTAAGGTACATACTTTCAACATGATCCTATATGCCCCCATTTGCCATGTATTAATACATGAGAAACATTGCCCTCAAAGGAGGAAAAAAACATCTGTTGCAAAATCTTTGTTCCCCTTCATTAAGATATCTTTGGATCTTCAAGTATTTCATTGCTATGTAGTTAGGAGATTAAATAATACAGCAAATTCTAGACATGAGCCTACTTATTAATAGAAGGAATTTATAAAAAAAGTCTAAACCTAGTGACCAAAGTTTTCTAAACTTGCAAAATCAACATTCTTCAACATCAATAAATTGGCCAAGAAATGCACCTATTAACATGTAGGGCTCGAACCATCACTCGACTAAAATTCAGCACTGGCGTGACCTGCAGCAATTAAAACGAAAAACAATCAAGCAAACTCCGAATGCATCGTATTTGTTCATATCAAATCAACCAAAAACTAAAAAAAAACTAATTTATAAATTATATTTTTAGTTTAAAGAAATCATATATATGCTCTTAATCCACAAAAATATATATATTTCATTACAACATCAAATGTGTACCTATCGAATGGTAGAAAGTGCATCAAATGAGACGTTCCCAGCATGTAGATTCTCATGTTCCACCAAACCTATCTTATTCAAATTCAAGGAAAATTTTAATATTCATTAACCCAAATATTATAGCCTCTGATCTTGCATTCTTGTGACCTGAGATGTTTGTAGTAGCATACAACACACAGAATAGGCGAACGATGACAAATTAAAGATCTCGCATATGGTTAATGAGGTTTTACACGTCGTAAAAACATAGGTAGTTGTCTGACCCAACTTACCATGTGTAGGGGCTGAAATGTGTTAAAAATATAATGACTGGTTTTAAGGGTCACAAAGTTCTGTGTATATAAGGCTTTATAGGAATACCCCAAACTTAATGGCTTCAACTTAGTTATGAGGTTTCATAGGATCGCGTGGTGTGAGATCCTTGCTGATTTTCTAAGCACAAAATCTGCAGCCCCTGGTGGCTTGTGGAAGAACTCTTGACTAAACCCCTCTTAAAGCCTTCAACTTTATTTATCTATGTAGAATTGAAGAAACTTTCATCAGTAATCACAACTTCTTAATCAAAATTACCAACTGGGTATCTCCAAAAACACACTTGAAGCTCTGTAGAGGAACCAAAAGGCAACTCTAACTGATCCATAACCACTTCTGGGTCTGGGTGTGAAGCAAATACAGAGCAAAGGACAAAGAGCTGGGTACGAAGCAACCAAACACGTTCTGCAACATTACAAAACATAAAACCAACACTTTTAAAATTCTACAATAAAATTAAGACCTAAAAACCTAAAAATGACTCATCCACAATCTATTAATCTAGAAAAATACCTGCAAAAAGAAATAGAAAGCTCAAAACCTGCAACAAAACAACACAAATTCATAAGAAGATGTCCAGATATGAAGGTTGTTGCACTTTTAAGAACTTCAAAATCCTTTCATTTTTTTTTCTGCGACTGCTGTTGTATAGCAGCTTAAAGATTTACTTTATTTGAAGCAATATCAAGATGACAATATCAAAACAACTCAAGAAAACAAACAAATAAAACTTATCAGAATCCAAATACGAAAATATAAAACCCTAATAGTGAAACCGATTACCTGCGGAAGCGGTCCAAATAAAGGCATCGATTCAAAAACAAAGATACCTAAAAGATTATAAGCCACCTCCGGCACTATGGTTGAAATCGAGATTAGAAGAGATGGTTTCTGGTGCTGCCGCCGCCCTGTTCACCATTGTAGTAGCCGGACAACAGTCAGCCTGAAATCGAGATTTCTATTCACCGTTTCGACACCAGTTACCAGCTTGTCTGCCTGTTTCGAGTCGTTACCCACAATTTCTCAATCTTACCTGCATTTTAACAACCAGATCACCAAGTTTGACAGAGTCTAGGCTAAAATAACCAAATATTACTCCAGTTCCATATTGAAATCATAGACAAACCATTGAAAGAAATGATACCATGTTTCTTTTAGATGCTTGAGTGAGATAGGCAAATCATAAACGGTAACCTGAATTCATTTGAAAAACTAAAAAGGTACATCAATGTTTGTTAGATGCAAGCAAATCATAAACGGTAACCTGGTTTCCTTTCACACACACACAACAATACTTAAATAGAGCGAATGAAAACAGACTTCAAAATCCTTCTGGTTAAACAAAGAAACCTGCGATGCAGAGGTGAATTAGCTCTTAAAGGTAGAGAATGAAACCTACGATATCAAAGAACACAAACATTCAATAAACGTAAAAGATTAGATAGCAGTTGACGGATTCTTCGTTGAATACTATCAAAAATGGTAACGGATTTGAAGTTATTTAAACATACCTTAAAAGATTAGATAGTAGTCGACGAACGAAGAAGAGTAATCGATGGAGCAGGAACCAGCGATTGAAAAGTAGACGAAGAAGAATAAGAAGTAAAACTTGATTGCGAGAACAAATTAAACAACATCTACAATAACGAATGAAATAGAACATACCGTGCTGAAATCCAGTACCAAATCTGAACCATTGCTAGGATATTGAATGAAATCCAGTATCAAATCGAAAGCACCGCTAGAAAATTCGAGGTTCATAGCGCTTTCCTTTGCTTCGATCTTCAGCGACTTCAGTACGTAGACATCAACGACTTTAGATGGATCAAACAGCTAATGAATTTGTTTTGATCTATCTACGACTTTTGATGGATCCGAATTTTGAGCATCCGTATGTAGACAGCGGCTAGGGTTTTGAACGGAGGCATCTTGAAGAATGAAAAAAGAAACGGTGGGTTATGAATATCTAGGGTTTTCAAAATTCAGATGTCACCGCAGTTTAAAGCTATGCATGGAGCACTTGTATCCTCTTTACAACCGCGGCCCAATCGGGGGTGAGGGCATGAGTGATGATTACCAAAGAAACACTGGTTGAAGAAGGAAACGGAGAAGAAATGAAGGGTTGCCCAATTGAAGGAGAGAGAGGTCTGGAGAGCGTGGGAATCGAAGGCGGTGGGAGAGAGCGGTGGAGAGCGTGGTAATCGAAGGTTGTGCCACCGCTGAATTCTGATGGTTGGATCGAGGAGGAGGGTAGCTCATTGATGGGTGTAGGTTTAAAGATGTAAGCGGTGGGTTTAAAGGAGCTTCAAGACTTGTACATTGTGCTTATTAGTTTGTACGCGTCTTAAGGATTAAGCATTTTTCATGACGAAAATGCCCTTTAGGGCAATATGTATTATATATAGTAATAGATATATATATATATATATATATATATATATATATATATATAGAGAGAGAGAGAGAGAGAGAGAGGAAGGTTAGTTTGAAAACTAGTTTGAGTTGTGTAAACTTAGAAAACTAATTATCAACCATTGATTTAAGTGATCTAAGGGCTCATATTTAATCTAGCATTTTTAATTTATTTTATTCTATACTTTCCTTTTATTTATCATTGAAAAGGATATATCAGTAAAATCCTCAAAAGTTCTTTTGTACCTTTTTAGACTTTCTGTAACATTAGTCAGATCAAATGTCATTTATATTGCTACAAAGTCTCATTTTACCTTTTTATTCAAAACTTTAATTAGACTTTCTTCATCCCAACCTCAAACATTATCATATCTCTAAAACAAAGAAGAGTTAGATGGAGAGTTTAGATATCAAACATTGTTGCTGGAGCCATGGAAGAGACTCGACCTACCATCCTCAACTTTTAACAAGTCGCAAATCAAGCAAAGAAGTACTAGCTTCGTCGGAGTTCGGCACAGACCCGTACCTGTTCAAGCTATCGTTTCAGTTCTAGGTGATTGTCCTTCACCATGGCAGCGATGATGGCACGGTTTTCAGATCTGATTCATGGTCATTCAACACTCGCCTAGGTTTCCATCTGAGTCCAACAACGGCGGCGCGGTTTATGCGATGGTGGTTCTAAGGCGGCTCAACCACAGCTCGTCCAGCGAAGAAGGTTGTCTGAATCTGATCGTTTGAATGGACAAAAGCAAAGTGTTTTCAGGTTTGTTTTATTCCATTGTGTTATTTTGAGGAAGATGATATAGAAGTAAAGTTTTATTATATTATAATATTAAATCATTTTCATTTTTCTAAAAGGAAAAAAGTAAAGCTAACGTAGTTCATAAATAAAGGTTTATATTGAATGAGATATATTCTTTTATTTATTATATTAGATATTGTGAATGTGAATGTGTTTTTTGTGATATTTCATACTATACTGAGTTAGATATATCTCTTCTAAATTATAGTACTCAAGTGGATATGGATTAAATGACTTGACTTGATAAGAGACAAATACAATTTTTTTAAAAGATCGAGGTTCTTATTCTTAAAATGGATTATGTAACTACTAAAATCAATATATAATTTATTTTATGATTCAAGGCTTTTTTATGTCTTCTAATTAATCTAACTTTGTTTGAATATACATACAACAATGTACGCCATTCTATATTGATGTTTTAAATAGTAGGGTTATTTTAAATAAACAATTTATAATCTTTATTTTCTGAGTAAAAATGCGGCAAATAGGTATTACAAACAATGTTTAGATGGCTTTGCAATTAAATTGTTTTTAGTGTAATCGCAATAACGTGTGGTGCGATAATGCACGGTTTACAAGTTTTAAGTGTAATCGACCTACATAAAACTTGATAACAACTTCCAAATTCTAATCCGTTGCAACATCGGGTCAATTGTCTTGTTTTAATTTAATTTATTAAATTTAGAAAAAGAGTCAAGTATTTCACAACTTTATTATATTTACTTATCGTAACATGTGTAACATGTTAACGGTGTCACTTATGTAACTTTTTTTTAACGCCAAAGAGATTATATGTTACCTATGTAACATGTTACATCTTATTATCTATTTAAATGTATCCATGTAGATTATATGTAGTTTTAACACAATGTGTTTCTAAGGCATGATATATATCTAATATCTATGTTACATATGGAAAATCTAATGTTACACATATAAATTAACACATGTATCCAGTTATGTTATACGTAAACTTATACTATTTTCGATTTTAGCTTTTCGAAAAATAAACACACCTAAACTTATATCATTTTTAATGATGTATGCCGGAGAGAGCGTGAACATATATTCTTGTAATAATATGTAATATCTTATGTGACATATGTAAAATCTAATGTTACATATGTTAACTCGTAACATATGTAATATCTTATATTACATATGTAAAATCTTATGTAAATCTTTTAACGATGTTACATATATATATTTACCTATGTAACATATGTAACATGGTAACGACGTTACATATATAAAATTTTATGTTACATATGTTAACTCGTAACATATGTAATATCTTATGTTATATATCTTATGTTACATATGTAAAACTTATGTTACATATGTTAACTCGTAGCATATGTAGTATCTGATGTTACATATCTTTTGTATGTAAAATCTTATGTCAATCTTTTAACGATGTAACATATGTATATTTACCTATGTAACATATGTAACATGTTAACGATGTTACATATATAAATTTACCTACATACTTATTGTAAATCTTGTCAGAATTTTTAAGTTGTTACATATGTAATTTTACATATGTAACATGTTACATCTCATTATCTTTTGAAGTTTACATATGTAATGTACTTATATAACATGTGTAACGTTTTACGTATATTAACTCATAAACTTTGTTTTCTTTGTAGGTGAAGGGGTTTTGTGTCAAAGATGAAGATGGTTATCAAGAACATAAGCATAATTATCTTTTATAAATTTTTGTTAGCTTGATGTATTTTTCGGATCTTTTATTAAATATTTCAGTTCGAATCATTTTGATTCTGATGTTCTATTATAAATTAATAAAATACATTTGACTATTTTTCTTGTAAAAGAGAGAATGAACAAAATTAAGATAAATTAATAAAGTATTGTATAAAAAAGTTAAGAGAGAAAATTCAGGTCATGTATTTTTTGACAAAAGTAAGAGAGAGAATCTAAATGTCAGGTCATGTACTTTTTAACAAAAGGTGTTGTACTTTAATATATATTGTCATGTTGAGCAATTACATAATTGCCCTTCTATTCAATCGATTGAAAGAGAAACGTGGCCTGTTGTGGACCAAGTGATTGGTTTACAAAGTTTTCATGGGTGAACTGGTTTGCAAAGTAACCATACCCTATATATATATATATATATATATATATATATATATATATATATATATATATATATATATAGGGGAAAGATCAAATAAAAACAAGATGTTATTGCGAAAACACGAAAACAAATATTAAAACCTCTATAACTTCCTCATACGTTAATAATTTTTTTAAAAATTTGCACCAAAAGTCTTAAAATCATGTCACCTTTAATTCTGGAAAAAAAATTAAACATATAAAATTTCGTGATTTTTTTATTATTGCACATGTGCAATAATACGTATTAATTATATTACACATGTGCAATTTTAACAAAAAAAACATTAATTTTTTTTTAATTTTTTCAACAATTAAAGATAACAGAATTATAAGATCTATGGTATAATTTTTTATCAAAAATATTAACGTATAAAAAAATTATAGAGGTTTTAATATTATTGCACATGTGCAATAATAATTTTTTATTGCACATGTGCAATAATAATTTTTTTTTAAAAACGTAGAATTTTTTTTTAATTTTCTCCAGAATTAAAGATAAAAGAATTATAAGATTTATAGTGCAATTTTTTATAAAAAATTCTAACATATGAAAAAGTTATAAAGGTTTTAATATTATTGCATATATGAAAAAAAAATTTGATTTTTTTTAAAAAAAATTTCCAGAAATAAAGTTAACATAATTTTAAGGATTTTGGTGCAAAATTTTTTAAAAAATATTAACGTATGAAAAAGTTATAAAGGTTTTAATATTTGTTTTCGTGTTTTCGCAATAAAAGTTGTTTTCACATGATCCTTATATATATATATATATATATATATACATATATATATATATATATATATATATATATATAGGGAGAGGATCATTTGAGAACCAATTGGGTTTGAGAACTTTTGAGAACCATTCTGAGCCACAAGTTATATATAAGGACATCCCCCCCATGAATTTGAATGCTTCCCTCTTGAAAATTAGTGGCCCAGAATGGTTCTCAAAAGTTCTCAAAGGAAAAAGTTCTCATTTGAACCTAACCCTATATATATATATATATATATATATATAATGAAAAGTTCATTGTAGACACCCACATAAGTGTAGACAGGTAGACACCCTTTTTCACCATTAGATCTCTTGATCTAATGGTTGTGATTAATTTTCTTTTTTCTTTTTTTTCTTTTTTCTCATTAATTAAAAACTTTCACATGTGAAAAAGAGCTATTTCACATGCGAAAGTGTCTACAAATGAACCTCACCCTATATATATATATAGGGTAAGGTTCAATGAGAAAACCTCATCTTTTTGGAAAACCTGGAAAACCCATCTTACACCATTGATTAGTTAATCTATGGTTGAAAATGAATGTGTAATTTTTGGAAATAATTTGAAATTTATTTAATGCACCAAGGGCATAATAGACAAACCATATTTTTATTAATAAATGTTTTAATCAATTTTCTCTCTCCTATCTCCTCTTTCCTAAACTCCCTCTCCTTTAATTTCAAATTTTCAGGCCAAATTAAAAAAAAAATAGTTGATCATTAGTTCATCACTAGTGTAACGATTGTTACATCATTGTAACAATAATTTTAGGTTTTTTTTCAAGAAAATAAACGATGGTTACATAGGTGTAACCATTAAAAAAAGTTTGTAAATTGTGTTCGTGGTTCTGTTGTTTCTACATCTGATTACACGTATGTAACACTTTTATTTCACACGTTTTTAGTTGATGTTACACGAATGTAACACCACGTATTTTCTTTCTACAACGTTATGAAATTGTTTCACGTGATTACGCATATGATAGTTATTACATAAATGTAAGTAGTTATTACACGTATGTAACACTTTTATTTCACATGTTTTTAATTGATGGTACACGAATGTGACACCATGTATTTTCTTTCTAGAACGTTATAAAATTGTTTCACGTGATTACGCATATGATAGTTATTACATAAATGTAAGTAGTAATCTCCTATCAACTTCTT
>JBCNJP010000010.1:83836278-83853480 GCA_039602395.1 Deinandra increscens subsp. villosa | reverse complement strand
TGAACCTCCGACCACCTGTAAAAAACAAAAATGCAGAAGCGATCAATAACAGAAAAACCCTAAAAACCATTTTTTTACAAAAGTAAACAAATGCAGTAGAGTCGAACAAACACTTACGGGGAATCCATCCGTAGTAGGGTGCTGGGTCATTAGCGGCCCTAATTCTCCATTGTCTAGCCGCAGCAACCATTGTGGAAGTTTTTTTATGACACAAAATAGAGTGACGATTCTTGATTAGGAGATGGAAATAGAGTGACGGAAATAGGGCGACGGAAATATAGTACTGAAATATAGGACGGGAAATGGGCGACAAGTAGTGGAAACGTCAGGCCACGATAACCTTGTCTATTAGCCACACAATTTTTACCATGTCAATTTATTAGCTTTAGCCACACATTTTTAATTTTACAAAACGTCACCATATATATTTTCTTTCTTATAATTAACTTCTATTACACTCTACTATTTAGTCATACAACCTAATAAATAAAAACAGTGGTTGTTCCTTACATTTAGCCACACATACTATATACTTATTAGTTTTCTTTTAATTTACTAAGTACTAAAATCTACTCTTTTGTTACACAACATTATATAAGCGTGGCCAAGGTATCATATATATTCGTTTTTGGTCAGATGAATAAAATTTTATGGCAGTTTAGTGCATTTTGCTACTCTTTTTTAAGTGTGACAGATAAATGCCATATTTTTTTGTAATACTGTGGCTAAAGCCTCTACACACGATTGTAGTTGTCACATAAACAAAAAAGTACGTGGCAAAAAGGGTCCAAAAGCTATATATTTGGCCACGGGTACAAAATATGTGTGGCTGAAACTAGTGCTTCTTACCTTTAGCCATGTTTTTCTAAAAATAGTGGCTAGGTGTTTTCAGAAAACAGTGGCTAAATGTCGTTTTTAACGCAGTGTTTAAGCAATGCCAGTTGTTATTGATAAAAACCATTGTAAGGTCCGGGACTTGTCCCATATCGGTTTTCTGGGCATATGATGTGGGGTTTATAGGCGAAATGAACTCTCTCACCTACCAAACTAGTATTTTGGATTGAGTTCTTCTGTTTCATTTGTAAAATAACGCCATTGAAAAATCACAAAAAAGTAATCAAAAGAAAATGCAAAGAGAATACACTCTAAAATCCTATTGTTATTTGTTTCATTCTAGAAGTAGAGGGATATTCCGCTCAATCAAATTCACCTTTATACGACACTTGTTTGAACCAAATCAAAAACTGAACAAGGATAACCAATAGGATCAAACCAACTTCAACTCAGTTTCTGGGCCGGATCTTCTAGCTTGATGGAACCGACTGGAAAACGAGACCTGGACATGTAACAGCATGTTAGGACCACCACCGAGCCAGATATTGGGCTCTGTTTTAGCCCTCCGGCGTGAGAATCAGTGACTGGAATGCAAGTGAGGGTGAATGAGAGCATGCGTGCATACCTGAGCAACTCTAAGTATATACACTTAGGGTTGCATGGGAAATGTGCATGCGCACCGCATGTGGGCGCGCGCAGGCGTTCTAGGAGACGGTTGGAGATGGAGGGCTAAGATCTGTTCATATATTCTAGACTCACAGATGTACGACACGTGTCGTAACAGATTTTAGGTGACATAATTGTTTGATTGTTCTGTGGTCCCGGAGGATTTGGGGTTGGACCACAGTGAAGGTGGAGGATTCTTGTGGTTCAAGAAATGTCCGCGAAGGACCCGGGTAGGGAAAAACGGGTCTATCATTTTCAAGTCCTCCCTAGTCCAGAGTTAAAGTTTGAAGAATTTTGTGCTGGACTAAAGAAGATAATGTAAGCGGATTATGCACAGCGTTTTGTTTTTTCACGGAGAAAAGACATTGGCGTAAGATTACATTTACTGACTCGACGCGCACACGGGCACACATTCTTCTCATGTGATGATAAAGTGGCGTGAACTAGCATGCTAACGAATGTTACACATGGTTGGCGTGCTTTTAGTGTTGCGTGTAATAACGAATGCATGGACCCTCTTTATATGAGTATTGATACTCAGGATAATGGGGTTTAAAAATCATATGCCTATTCTAAAGATAAGTTCTTTGGATTAGAAATTGGAGGGAAACATTAAATGTCTAAGACGTATGATGTATACTTTTTCCGGATGTGTTGTCCGTGGCTGACGTGATGGTTACATTTACAACCTGGCAGGGACACGCGTTATAAATTTGATGGTGCAATTTGTGTTCACATTTTCTTGAAACGTCAGCACTCATTATTTTCTCTTTTTTTGCTAGGGCTAGGTACTCATTATATAAATACTCTTCCTTCCCTTTGGCCTCTCTTCTATCCGCCTTTCTATCTTCCTCCTTGGTCTTCTTTTCTCCTTCCCAATTATTTTCAGCTATTTCTTTCTTGAATGGCTTCCGATCCGGCGGCTGCTGCCGACATTTCCAATAGTTTATCCTTAGAAAGCTTGGGTTGAAGAGTATAATTTT
The DNA here is from genome assembly GCA_039602395.1 of Deinandra increscens subsp. villosa. Lineage (NCBI taxonomy): Eukaryota > Viridiplantae > Streptophyta > Magnoliopsida > Asterales > Asteraceae > Deinandra > Deinandra increscens. The sequence continues at coordinate 83,850,997 of JBCNJP010000010.1, read as the reverse complement.
TAGCAGGATTGGGGTGTTGAGCTTCCATCTCCATCAAATTGTGCATATAAACCTCTAGGGGGTATGATTACCTCCTATTGTGATTTTCTAGAGACCAGTCAAGCCAGGGTTCCGTTTAGTGCCTTTGACCTTAAAATTATGGAAACTTATCAAGTTCACATTTCACAGATGCATCCTTTGGGTTTAGCTAGAGTTCTTTGGTTTGAGTTTGTTAGGGTAAAAGTAATACCCTCGGGAGAAGGCATTTCGGGGGGATTCGGGGATTCGGGGAGCTCGGGAACACCATAATCCGGTTGCTCGGGGAAAATCGGGGAAATGGATTTTCGGGATCGGGATGGTAAAATTGGGGTTGGGGCACCGAATTTTCCAAGAGAGAGAGTGGGGATTGGGAAGGTTTTTATGGGGTGTTTGGGAGAGTGGGAGAGTGGGGAAACCATTACCCACAAAATGGGGAAAAATGGGAAGGGGTGGGGAATGATGAGGTGGCACCTAAAATGGACTGGGGAAATGGGGAAATGGTAAGACCATTACTATTAACCTTATTCAGAGTTCACATCAATCCCCTACTATTTCCTTGTTCAAAGCTTTTTTCAAACCCTCGAAAGGTGGGTCTTAGCACACTTTTAACAAGTGTAATAAATCAAAGCATTTTATTGCTAAAGTTCTTCCCACCTATCGGTGTAGAGATTGGAAGAGCCATTTCTTTTTTATGAAGGCTGTCTGTTTTTTCGGGAGAGATGGTTTTTCGTTTGGGTGATAAGGCTGTGGTCGACCTGCTCCATCCAAATAATTTTTTTAAAGACTGCCCTTTATAAATGGTTGATCCGTCATCCTACAGATATGTGCCATCTTCTGGAAAGCGCTCTAGTATCGGTTGGTACGAGTCGCCACTGGAATATTCCTCGGCTTAAACCTTCTTTCATCTGCACAGAAGAACGTAAGTTAACATTTTTACCTTATGTTGTCTTCCTGCATCCTCATGTTTCTGATTTAAAAATGCGTGGCCCTTTTAGTGGCAACGACTTGATCTTTCTGCTTATATGACCTGTTACATCCGTATTCACAAGACTTGATTGAATTTGGTGTAGAACTGCCTATTGATGAAGACCCCATATTGTCTCGCACCGCAACATGTTTCGTGTGTCCCTCCCTGGATTGTTCTTTCAACGCTAGCCTATCTTTTTCTAGAAAGATTCATGTGAGCTTTAATATCATTCATCTTTTTTTACCTTTTTTGTTTTGCAGCCTTTCTTACTTGTTATTATTATTAAGGAGGTGATTGCTGTTGAGGAACTTCTTGATCGTTACGTGGAATTATTAGATATTCCTGCTATTGACGTGACCGATGTTGATTCAAAGTTTGTGAGTGCGGTGCGCGGTGATGTGAGTGCGAAGGATGGTAAAGTTAAGAGTATGTCCATTTTCAACGGAAAATCTGTAGCTGGTAGTGGGAGTCAACACCCTTTGGTTCCGAGTTTGAATGTCCCCTTGGTGATGGTGCAGGGGGGGGGGGGATGGAAAAGACGCTTCGGCGAACTCGGTGGACTTTCTCCTCTGTCCCACAAGGGAGTTACATCTGGTCAGAAAGCTAAATCTTTCCTTTTAAGTAGAGAATGTATGTTTCTACTCTTCATTTTCTATGCTTGTGAGCCTCATAATTTGATACTGCTTGTTTCTCTTATGTAGATGACGGTAATCTCATTATGTTTGATTCTGGAAAAGATGTTAGAGTGTCGCCCCCCCCCCCCCCACATTATCCCTAAGATTATCTTCGGACCTCCCAAAGTTGATTCGGAGGCGGATTCTTATGCGTGTGAAGGTAAGAGGATAAGGGGTTCGGCCCGAGGGAACGGGAGTGATGGATAAAACGGAAATGGTTAAAAAGGATCTAGTAGGTGTAGCTCATTCTTCTGAGCAAGTTTTTCTACTGGTGCAATCAACGATTGAGATATCTGGTGAGATTGCTACAGCGTTGTGTGTTCTAGACTTGAATTTTCCAAGTTGCGTCACTGTGCTACAAGCGATGCTGAAAAAATTTCGGCTTTCCTAGATATGGAGGAAAAGAGCACCCATAAGTTAGAAGCCTTCCAGCTGCTGTTAGGAGAAGAGTGTGCACGCTTACAGGGGGAGAAAGCCTTATGACTAGACGTTGAAGATCAATTGGAAATGATGTGAACCCATCTAAAGGAGGAAAAGGCGCCTATTGAGGTATTGGAGCAATCTTTGGAAGTTCGCTTGAGGGATATGGAGGGTTTGTATTCTGCGCTTGGGGAAAAAGACTGAGCCTTCAAGGTGAAGCAGAAGGAGTCAAAGAGTTTAGTTAAAGTAATTCAGGGTTGCAATCACAGTTGAAGGAAAAATATCAGAGTTGATGAAGTTGGCGCAGACAGATAGAAAGGAGTTGGAGGAACTGCACCATAAGCATGTCGACGTTCCAAAGGAATTAAATGATTTAAAGAAAGAGGACGTTGCTCTCACACATGATTTTCCTTTCTTACAGAAAGGTCTTGAATATCGCACTGAAGAAGATTCAATTTCTCTTTTCTCTCAATACCAAAAGTTAGCAAAGTTACACGAGGATCAAAAATGGTTGTTGGCCAAGAGGGCCGGGGACAGTACTATTGAATTGGTGAAAGAATTGTTAACTGAACCCGAGGTCGGAGGATCCTTTGGGTCGAGCAGCGGGATGCAGGTTGGTGGCGATGGTGATGGAGAAGGTGATAACCCTCTTGAGGGTGGCGGAACTACCGGCTAGCTAAATGTTGCGGTAATTAATGCAACATTTTTCTTCGTTATTTATGAAATTTGGATACTTGTTATAATCGTGTTTTGGGAAACATTATCCACTATCATGGTCGAAGATGTGTGTTTGTCTTGTATTGGTAGAGTCGCCGTATGCTCGCGCGATTTTGTAATGCTTTGGCGTATCTATGTATTTTCGTTTATCGTTTATTATTTATTTATTTTCGCTTTGCATGTATATTTTTTGTCACACCCCAACCAATGGCGGAATACGTCGGGGCGTGATGATTGTCTAGATGCACACAACACTAAAGTTAATGTTGCGATAATTCTTAATTTACCCATTTCATAACAAATAAAGTAACATAAACAGATAATTTAAACCAACAAATAACAAACATAAATAGTCTTTTATTTAAGGTCTCAACTAAGGCCGCATACATCCTAAATGTCATCATCCAAACTTCATATCAAACTACATTACCTGCAACATATACAATATAAAGGTCAATTACGAATAGTTGGTAAGTAAACATAGGTGTTTGTGTATAGCATTTGTGTAAAGCATGCGATCCATGTGTTAAGAGATAGTTCCATAAGCATGAAAAATGAGTAATGAAATATAGCAAATAATATAGCGTAATCAAACCCTTGAAAATTAGGCTTCCAATCACCCGACGCCAATTACCGGTCAAGTTAAGTGGGCTATCAAACCAATAGATCTATTATTGTTATCCTGACTTGGTATGTTAATGATTACGCATAAAGGTAGTACATTGAAATAGAAGTCGATCTTAACAACATCAATAATCCATACAAGTTTAACACACTAGAATACACATAACAAGCATAGAGTTCACATATAGTTTTAGAGTAAAGTATGTAGAGTATGATATGAAGTTTGAGATAGAGTTTGAGATGGTGTAAATGTTACACCCCAAAACAATAAAGAAAAATGGGCTATGAATACTCACAAGGTATTAGTGTTGCGAACGAGAGAATGACACCACGAAAGTGAAATGGTCAACCCCGGAGATCACCTTGACTAAATGAATAAAGTAAATGAAACCAAGAATCGAAAACGACATAATTGACCTAGTCGAACCGACATCACACTGGTGACTAATTTAAGTGATAACAAACGTATTTATCGAAACACATAAGCTCGACTTAACATGCGATCAAGCGATGGAAATAAAATAGATGCATGAATATTTATTACATGATAACTTATATATTTTCCGCATATCAACCTAGTTTCATGTAACGATGACATTCTAACTGCATACTGAACATTTAAACTACATATATGTCATATTTCATGCATAATATTCATTGTAACACATACTTAGTTACCAATCATACCAAGACTAAATTTTTTATTACGTCGCATGCATGGATGTAATCAAAGCTCATAATTTTATAGCTTTTTCATCATCAAAACCCATACTTTAACGCTATTCATGCATGATTCTCCATAGATATATTAATTTCTAAAGCATATGATCATCAAGCTACCACCTTTATCCATTTTCATGCCTGTATAGTTAACAAAATTAATTTTTGATTGGCCAAGCATTAGCAAGCAATCTACTTTACTATTCTAACTTTTAGATCTAATACAAAGGAAGCATCTTTATCATACCTTGAAAAGAATGACATGGCATAAGCTAGATCTATACTGTGCGCTCAACAACATCAAACCCTAACTTTTATACATAAAAATCACAACTTTATCATGGCATAAGCTAGATCTATACATAATATTGCTTCCAAACCCTAAGGGGGCGTTTGGTTCGCGGAATTCGTTGAAATTGGAATTGGAATTGGATTTGGAATTCGAATTGGAATTCAAAGGAATTGGAATTTGAAGGAATTGGAATTCAAAGGAATTGGAATTTAAATTCAAATTCCAATTCCACTAAATTTCGCGAACCAAACACACTATGTAATTCAAAAGAATTGGAATCCAAAGGAATTGGATTTAAATTTTAAAATTAAAATTCAATAAAAACCACGACTGGACCCGTCTCACGGACCAGTCCGACCCGACCAGACCCCCAAACCGACCGGAGCCGACCCCCAGACCGACCAGACCCGACCCCCAGACCGACACCCAGACCCGACCCGAACCGACCCGACCCCCGTCCCGACTCGAACCGACCCGACCCGACCCCCGGACCGAACCCCGGACCCGACCCGACCCCCGGATCGGACCGGACCGACCGAACCCGACTGGGCCGGACCCCTGGACCCGACCCCCAGACCGAACCCGGCCCCCGAATGGACCGAACGAACCGGACCATGGTCGGTCGGTCCGGGAGTCGGGTCCGGTCCGGTTCGGGGGTCCGGTGCGGTCGGCGGTCCGGTCCGGGGTTCGGGTCCGGTCGGTGGGGACCGGGGGTCAGTTTCAATCGCTCGGGCTCGGTCGTTCCGGGGGTCTGGTCTGGGGTTCGGGTCCGGGGGTCTGGTCGGTCCGGTCCGGTTCGGGGGTCGGGTCGGGTCCGGGGGTCGGGTTTGGTTCGGGGGGTCCGGTCGGGTTCGGGGGTTTGGTCGGGTTCGGGGGTCCGGTCGGTCCGGGGTCGGGTGGGGTCCGGTCGGGTTCGGGGGTCCGGTCGGTCCGGGGTCGGGTGGGGTCCGGTCGGGTTCGGGGGTCCGGTCGGTCCGGTCCGGTTCGGGGGTCGGGTCGGGTCCGATTCGGGGGTCCGGTTGGGTTCGGGGGTCCGGTCGGTCCGGTCCGGTTCGGGGGTCGGGTCGGGTTCGGGGGTCGGGTCCGGTTCAGACCGGGGGTCTGGTCGGGTTCGGGGGTCCGGTGGGGTTCGGGGGTTCGGTCCGGGGTCGGGTGGGGTCCAGACCGGGGGTCCGGTGGGGTTCGGGGGTCCGGTCGGGTTCGGGGGTCCGGTCGGGTTCGGGGGTCCGGTCGGTCCGGTGGGGTTCGGGGGTCCGGTCGGTCCGGTGGGGTTCGGGGGTCCGGTCCGGGGTCGGGTGGGGTCCAGACCGGGGGTCCGGTCGGGTTCGGGGGTCCGGTCGGGTTTGGGGGTCCGGTCGGTCCGGTCGGGTTTGGAGGTCCGGTCGGTCCGGTGGGGTTCGGGGGTCCGGTCCGGGGTCCGGTGGGGTCCGGGGGTCCGGTCCGGTCCAGACCGGGGGTCCGGTTGGGTTCGGGGGTCCGATCGGTCCGGTCGGGTTCGGGGGTCCGGTCCGGGGTCGGGTGGGGTCCGGTCCGGGGGTCGGGTCCGGTTAGGTCAGATAGGTTCGGTCCACGGGTCGGGTTCAGTCGGGTAGTTGTCTTCGGTGTGGAAGGAATGTGAAATCCTTTATTATTATGAAGTAATGTGAAATCCATTGAATGAAGGAATTTGATGGAATCTAATCAAATTCCAATTCCAATTCCCCTATTCACCAAACACATTAAATATGGAATTAAAATTCCAATTCCACTGAAGTCCGTGAACCAAACACACTATGGAATGGAATTCGAATTCCAATTCCAATGAATTCCCACGAATTCCATCATACCAAACGCCCCCTAAATCTAATCTAGATCTAACATAAAATAATCAAAGCTTAAAGCATGAATGGCAAGTAAACAAGAGAATTTGGGTTTACCAACTAAAAGTATGATGAAGGATGATGATGTGAGCTTGGATCCACTCAAAAGAACCTAGAATCTTCAAGGGAGTGATGTATAGTGATGGGAGAGCAAGAAAAACGGTTGTAGGCTCTTAGGGTTTGGTGAAAATAAGATAAGAGGAGTTTAAGACGTTTAAATAGAGGGTTCATAGGTTTTTTTTCCCATCAGAGGCAATTCACGGACCGCGGGAGGTGTTCCTGGGCAAGTTTGCTGTCCGCAAGCCACTCAGGGTAGCCTCCCTTGGCCAGTTTTACCATTTTTAAGCTCGTTTCTTTGTTATAACAAGACTAATTTTTTTTAATTACGATACATGCATGGATCTAATTGACATACACCAAATTATACATATTTTATACCCAAATAGTCCCCACAAAATGGACTAAAACTAACTAACTATCACTGAAACAACGTAACAGTTTCTTTTCTAATTTTTTAGTGTTATCCACGTCAAAAATCACAAAATGAATGGAAAAATTACGAAAACACAAAGAAATAGGCAATGTTCCAAATTTCTGACGTCAGGCATGGCCCGTGCCCCATTTCAGCAATGCCCGAGAAGAGTTGACTTTCGTCCCTACCACACACGGCCCATGCTCTCAAGCCAACATAGCCCGTGCCCCTGACCTTTGTAGCACACGGCCCTTGCCCACTGCCAGCCACGGCCCATGCCACTTACACAATATCTTGAAGGATGATCTCCTGACAGGCAGGGCCCATGCCCCGCCAGGCACGACCCGTGCCCGATGCCGAATTTTGCCTATAAAAGCCAGCTTCAAGCCCTCATTCTCAAAAGCCTTAAGCTCAACTTCACACATATCCACTTACTCTACATCATATTTTGAGCTCTTGTTTTTTTTTTCTAGTTATATGTCAAGATTTTAAGAACTTCATCTTAAGAAGAATTTGATTTGTATTTATCTATGAATATCTCATCTTCTGTTAAGTAAATCCTCAAAGTCATGCTTACGCTTGGCTAAGTTCCTATATTTACTTAGGGAAAACGAGTCTTTGGCGGGTTGGTAACAATGAGTTTATGAACTTACCTTAAGGTAAGTACAAATGACTTTATAAAAACTCTTTCTATTGAAATTTTATTTGTAACTGTTTTGAACAAATGTGCCTTGTGTAATATAGTAATAAACCATTTGAGGATTCAAAAGCTCATTAATCGGACTTGTGACACCCGACTGGGGGACGATGCATGATCCTAACAATGACTCGCACCCCATGCAAAGTAATACGTTCATGAGTTTTTATGTCTATATAAACAAACACGACTTTCACGTTAACTACGACATGAAAGTATTTGTTGGGATAACAGTTAGTAATATTTTATCACTTCATGAAAGTCGGTGAGATATGTGATAGTGAACTTGGCTCTGGTTACGACCGCCCATATTTGCGTGAAAGCGGTATATGGAGGAGAAAGACCTTAGTACCTTAAAAAGATGTTTTTCATAATAAAATAATCCGATACGTGGGTTGTTCCCTTGCTGGTTTATGAAAACTTATTCGAGTGTAATGGTGCCGTCATCCCATCAAGCCCTACAACTATATTGCATTTACGCTAACATCGTTTAATACTCCCAGAGCGGTCATCTCGAGATCTTTACGAGGAGATCGAGAGGAACGTGAGACAGGATGCCAGGCTGAAAAGTGTTCCTTCTCATTTGACGAGTAATAATCTTAAGGAAAGTCATAATCAAACAATTTGCTAACCTTGCCATTGATAAGTCCCCCAAGTAATACTATCTTCGACTAAATATAGTAGAACCCCAATTTATCTTTATTTCTTCTTTTTATATTTATATTATATATATATATATATATATATATATATATATATATATATATCTTATAATAAACTCACCCTTTTAAAGTAAAAGAACTTGGTCAGGTTTTCAACAAAGACGAAGTACCAAAAAGCCTACTTTTCCCTTGTATCCATGGACAACCTTGAAATCTTACCCATACTATACTGCTCCACGATGGGTGCACTTGCCCGTAAATATGGTGAGATAGTACTGGTTTAAAATCTCGTTTTTTACAAATTTATAAGCTTATGCATTCAAGGTGTCACTAAAATTGCTATATTTTTATATACACCACACGCACACCAAGCTTTGGCGTCGTTGCCGAGGACACAAAACAAGGATTTCTGACAAAAGTTTGAGTTGATGGCCTAACCACTATTGAAATATACTTATTATTTTCTTCTTTATGTATAATATATATATATATATATATATATATATATATATATATTATCCTTTATAGAGTGTACATCAACCTCGGGAGTGTACTGATCACACACACACTAAGTTGATTTTTCTTTTTCTGTAGGACCTGTTTACTTCTGAATTTCTACTGTTTTGATTTCAGGTTGTGCATGAGCTCTACGCCACCAGGCGAAATTCAGCTTCCACCCCCTGAACTAGAACGTTTTCTCCGTCAAAGGCTTAGAAACAGAACTAGAGCCGTAGCCCTCGCCATCCATAACACACCTACTACTTCCACCACTCACACTCCACCTATGGCTGAACAATGTACCATCATGGATTTCCCTTAGGCTCAATGCATTGCATTTTGGGCACTGCAATTACCCCTCCTGAAGACGAGGTCGACACCTTCGAAATTCGACCCAGTTGGTGCAAATGATTCAAAACTCTGTAAGTTTCAGTGGCCTCGCTGGAGAAGACCCTCATCCCCATATTACACATTTCCTCGAGATTTATAGTACCTTCAAACCCACCGGAGCCTCCGCCGACTCCGTGAGACTCCGGATGTTTCCTATTTCCCTCAAAAACCATGCCAAGGCATGGCTGAACGCTCTACCAAATGAATCCATCACCACTTAGGACGACCTTATTCAGAAGTTCCTCTATAAATACTTCCCACCTACCAAAGCAGCCAAACTCATGACTGAAATCAATGACTACACTCAAGAAGACGGTGAGTCGCTGTATGACACTTGGGAGCATTTCAAGGAGCCTTTGAGGAAATGTTCGCATAATGGATTAGAAATTTAGCAATGAATCTCCATATTCTATAATGGTTTGCTTCCACAAACATGTCAGATTCTCGACTTCAACGCTGGAGGCATTATAGGAAACCAAAGCCCGGATCGAGTTTTCGCAAATTTTTTTGCTTAAACCAGCTTTCATTGGCACACCTCTTGCAGTTCCAAGTCGAAGACGCATGGATTATTTACCGTTGATGACTCGACCACACTTCAAGCCTAAATTGAGGCATTAACCTCAAAAATCAAGAAGCTCGAGACTAGCAAATCAGTCGCCACCGTCTTAGCTTGCGGCGGATGTAAAGGCCCCCAAGAAAACTAGGCATGCATGACAAGGATCGGAGAGAAATCCAAGATGGCCAACTTCGTCAGCAACCAGTAACGAGAGGTGCTTACGGCAACACTTACAACCCCGGATGGAAAAACCATCCTAACTTTGGATGGAGAAATGTAGAAAGTAACCAGCAATCCCAGAACAGCCAGCCACAATCAAAGAAAAACCAGACTTTTGGTAGCTTTTAAGGAGGAAATTCTTTTGAACTTACCTGCCTTAAAAAATCAATTGGTCAAATGTTTGCTGAGTCTAACAAAAAGATGGAAGAATGATTCAACCAACATGAATCAGAACTGCGTAACCAGCTAGCTTCCGTCAAGAATCTCGAGAAACAACTTACCCAACTTACCAAAATTGTGGGTGAGAGACCACCTGGTTCTCTCCCCAGTAACACCGAAACCAATCCTAAAGCCTAATGTCACGCTATCACACTAAGAAGATGACGGGTTGGTCTAGAGTAAATTGCCCCAAGAACCGAAACACCCACAGCCCTACCTCATGAAATCCCTACTCCCACTGCCCCTGTTATAGCAGAAGAAATCCTGAAAAGCCTGAAGGTTCCCTACCCTAGCACACTTGCCAAGGAAAAATCCAACAAACAGTTCGGTAAATTAATGAATCTCGTGAAACAACTTCACATTAACCTTCCATTCAGAGAAGTCCTTTCCCAAATGACGATGCACACTAAATTCACGAAGGATTTTCTCTCCAAAAAGAGAAAGATCGCTGAGTTAAACCTCGTTAGCTTGAGCGAAGAATGCTTTGCTATTCTTTCGATAAAGTTTCCCAAGAAGCAGTTTGATCCCGGCGGCTTCACTATTCCATGTTCTATCGGAGGAATCATAGTCAAAGGCGCACTCACAGATCTTGGAGCTAGCATTAAACTCATGCAAGCCTTCATGCATAAGAGACTGAACCTCGGAAATGCAACACCAACCTGGATGAGCATCCAACTCGCTGACTGCTTAGTCAAAATTCCTTCAGGAATTGCTAAGAACCTCCTCGTAAAGGTAGGAGAATTCGTTTTCCATAATGACTTTGTCAATCTCGACATAGAGGAAGATGTGGAGGTACCCCTTATCTTAGGAAGACCCTTCCTAGCCACCTCCTAAGCAGTAATGGATATGAGCAGCGAGATGCTAAAGAACAAGTTTGGCAACAAGGAAATAAACTTCAAAGTCAGTAAAAAGGCAGAAGGAAACTTACAGGTGGACTTTATCGAATCAGGCCTAGAATTTGCTTACCAACACATAGAGGGAGCCTCACCTCCATCTAGCACTCTCTAGATCCAGGAATGTGGGTCCAGCCAGTGGACTCGTAAATAAACTTGGCACGTTTTCATGGTGGCTTACCATAAACATCTAAGATGAAAGGTTCCTGAATTGGCTGCTCCAACACGACAACATCTAAAGAACGGTAACAAGTCTCACTTTTTCAATTAAACTTTCAGTCTTAGAAAAATATTATATTAGGATTAATAAAGTAGTTTTCAAGCTACTTATTCGGTCCAAACTAAGTTTTCAAAGTTTGTTGTTGCTAACAGGTGTCCTCCTCCTATGAATGAGGGGGACACCAACAAGAAAGGTTGTTTGTTTGACAGATTGAAGCTCGAAGATGTGATAATGAGGTCTAAGACCAAGGAGAATGGGTATAGAGACACAAATTCTCAAGAGTTCAAACCCACAGTGACGCATCGGGTGGAGAGTTCAACAATTTACCCTAAGCCAGAGAAGAAATCATCTCACTCATCGACTATCACACCCCCGCAAAAACCACCCGCGTGATACCCGCGAGCGAGGGTGCGACATGAACAGGATCCGAGTCGTTAGACACTTTAAACATCTATATGCTCGACTCGACAATCGTTTAGGTTTAGTAAAATGGTTTATCAGAGTAAACGTTATTAACAAAACAGTGTAGAAGCATTACATAATTAAGTTTCAAAAATCATTTGCGAAAGCGATAAGTATTAAGTTAACAATTCAGATGCGGAAGCGATAAAAATTGTTAAAGTTGTCTCTTTCGCCCAAGGCGACAAAAGGTGTTAAATTATTACAACCCATGCATATATACAACATGAATGATACCTAACGTGATCCTTAGCTGCTCCTAAGGACCTGAGAAGAACATACAAAAAAGTGATCACGCTAGGTTGGTGAATTCAGAAGTTTAAACGGATAAATAACATTTATCAAAATAGTTCATTAACCAGTTACCCTCGTCGAGGAACAATCCAAGAAGGGAGTCCACCCTGGAAAAGAAAGCTGATATTTATACCCGTGGGTAGCTAGCCCATAAGATTTTTATAACACCATAGGATTTGTGACACCATTACTGACCGATACTTTGCCTTACAATCATACTATTTGCGAGTAATAATCGAGCTAGAGACAATATAATACCCCCCCCCCCCCCCCCGCGGTCGAGTAGGACTTGTCAGGCCCAAATAGATCTACCTTATAGTTCCCCGTTATAAACTATTCATGATTCACCTTGTGGAAGGAATTTCAGCAAACGTTTCAGCCATGGTTTATAAAGTGTTTGTATAAATCATCAAGTTAAGTTATAAAACAGTTACCGTATGTCTTCTCCCCAAAAGCATAATCAGTTAAAAAGTGGGGTACGAACTCACCTTAAGGTGCAAATAAGATTCCGAATAGTAAACTCTTGGATAGAGTAGGTGAATCCCTCTTAGACTCCAACTATGACACGCAATCGTGTGATTGTTGATTAAGTTTGACCAACCATCCCTACAATGAGCGGACAATAGACAAGTGGACTCGGATACACATTGGTGATTGAATTTAGATTTTCTATACTTAACCTAACACGTATCACATATACAACACATTGCACAATGATAAACATAACGCGTCACAATTACTTATGACACTATCCCGCGTATATGATGCACGATCAACGGGGCGATCGTACAAAAGTCTTGTCATTCCCACCGAGGTGGAGACTTAGGACTTGTACACTCGTATAACTCATAACCAAGTTGACTTATGACATGCAAACACATAGCCTAGTAATCTCATATCCATATTAATGCATTTCCCTATTTTATTTATTTTCCGATATATATATATATATATATATATATATATATATATATATATATAGGGTAAGGATCCTGCGAAAACTCTTTTTTTTGCGAAAACCTAAAAACTAACACTAAAACCTTCATAACTTTTACATACGTTAATATTTTTCTATGAAACTTGCACAAAAAATCTTAAAATTCTATTGTCTTTGATTCTGGAAAAGAAATTGATATTTCGAAAAAAAAAATAGTGCACATGTGTATGATTAGTGCACATGTGCACCATTTTCATTAGTACTATACAAATGAGAATTGTCATGCGAAAACATATTGTTTAGGTTAAAAACATTTAAAAAAAACTAAAATATTCATAGAACTAATGATAATTCTACATATGCACTATAACTATTAGTTATAGTGCACATGTGTAGCATAAAATTTAAAACGTTAATCATATTTTCAGAGTTAAAGATAACACAATTATAAGATTTATGGTGCAATTTCTCTTTTAAAATATTAATGTATACGACACGTATAAAATGCTTTATTATTAGTGCACATGTGCACTAATAAAAAACCACGAAAAACTAACAAAATTATAACGTATTTGATGCGATTTTTCTAAAAAAAACATTAATGCATACTATATGTATGAGTTTTATTATTAGTGCACATGTGTACTAATTAAAAAACGACGAGACGTTAAAGTTTTTTTTTTAATTTTTTCCAGAATCAAAGAACTCACAATTCTAAGGTTTTTGGTGCAAATTTTTATTAAAAAATATGATCGTATGAAAAAGTTATGAAAATTTTAGTATTAGTTTTTAGGTTTTCGCAAAAAAGATGTGGTTTTTACATGATCCTTACCCTATATATATATATATATATATATATATATATATATATATATAGGGGAAGGATCCTGCGAAAACCCTTTATATTGCGAAAACACGAAAACCAATATTAAAACCTACATAACTTCTTCATACATTATTGTTTTTTCATAAAATTGGCGCCAAATGTCTTAGAATTACGTTATCTTCAATTCTGTAAACAAATATTAAAAAAAATTAACAATTTTTTTTCCCGTGCGATACACATGTGTATCACGTGTGATACACATGTGCATCATCATCATTACTACTGCACAAAAATGAATTATCATGTGTAAAAACACTCCTTATGTTAAAAACATATTAAAAACACTAAAACATTTATGGTACTAATGACAATGATACATAGTGCACATGTGCAACATATAATTAAAAAAGTTGTAAAGTGTTATTTTTTTATTAGATATAAAGATAACATAACTATAAGACGTATGATGCAACTTCCTTTTAAAACTAGTAATGTATACCACATATATGAGGGTTTTTTTTGGTGTGGTAGACATGTGTATCATTAAAAAAACACAAAAAATGACAGAAATATAACACATATGGTGCGTCTTAGAGAAAACAAATATTAACTCATACTAAAGTATGAGTTTTTTTTTGTGGTACACATGTGTATCATAGAAAAAATAAAAAATAAAAAAACGTTAACTTTTGATTTTTTGTTTTTATAGAGTTAAAGATAAATAATTATAAGACTTTTTGTGAAAAATTTTAAAAAATATATTAACGTATGAAAAAGTTATGTTGGTTTTAAGATGGTTTTCGTATTTTTGCAAAATATATGCGTTTTCGCATGATCCTTTCCCCCTATATATATATATGTATATATATATATCAGAACCTGTTGGTCCCGAAACAACAATCGTTCACGATATCGTAAACACAAACAAGTGCGGAAACCTTTTTTGTGACTGATTCGAGCTAGAAGATGATGAAAGAGACTTGATTTAAGATGAAGAACACACAAACACAAACAAATATTGAATGAAGAACAATCAACTTCTATTTGAGTGAAGATTACGATCGTATATACAAGAAGGAAGCTGGA
>JBCNJP010000010.1:83800592-83835778 GCA_039602395.1 Deinandra increscens subsp. villosa | reverse complement strand
AAAATGCTTTGTAAATTGGGTGGAAAACGTTTTTAAAAACAAATCTTCCAAGAGGAAAAATTATCCGCTTGAAATTCAAACGGAAGAAATTTGGTTTTTAAAATAAAGGAGAAAATGGGTTCCGCTTGAACTTCCGGGTCAACAAGTCAAAGTTACTTTTCATTAAATTACCTGGAAGGCACAGCTTTTTAAGCAGACACACATTAAATTACCCATTGAATTTTTAACCATTAAATATCCGAGGTTTCAGTAAATATCCTTTTGGATAATGACATGCTTTAACATGTTGTACCGTATAACCCACAAAGCACCAGTCACATCAGTTACTGAACGGTTGGTTCAAAACCTCTCTCCTCCACGTCACCGACGGAAAAGGTAAAAAGCCCTAAATTACCATCATTTCCCCATTTCTCTCAAACCCCACTCCGATATTACTCCCAAACTCTCTCCATAACTTCCTAAAAACCGCCAATCTCTCTCAAAATCTTGCATCAACAATGGCTCCGAAGGCGAGTACGAGTTGTCAAAAAGCCTGCTAGTGACTCAAGGTTCCCTGTGGAACACAACCTGGTAGCTTACCTGGAAGCACCCAGTAAGACCAACATCTACAACGACATGATCGACTTCCTTAAAAATAGTCATCTTCATCACGCGCTGAAGGTTGAAGCGGTGATATTTGAAGAAATCATGGAGGAATTCTGGTCGCATGCTAGGGTTGCTGAAGGCGATGATGGTGGTGAAAAGATTGTGTCGACTGTTCAGGGCACAACTGTGGAAATCGATGAAGCCAAAATCAGAAAAGTGTTAAAACTAAGGGACGAAGAAGGATATGCGTTTGTTAAATCGTCTGTTTACCTACCTCTTTTTAGAGACATCGGCTACGACGGTTCAAAGGGAAGCAAAGCTATAAAGAAGGGGAAACTGCCTTACAAACGGAGATTCTTGGCCCATACCCTTCTGGTTTGCCTAACTCCCAAGAAAGGTGGCTTTGATGAGCTTGCTGCTGAACAAGCCTCAGCATTCTTTGCTGTGGTCAAAGGTCAAAACTTTAATTTCTCTAAACTGATTTTCAAGGGTCTTAAAACAAACATTTCACCAGACTATGTCTATTTATACCCTAGGTTTTTAACTTGTATTCTCAGAGAAGAATACCCCCAAATTGTTTTGGGTGGTACAATTTTGCAACCTAAACTTCTCAATGAGAAAACTTTCTCAAATTTAGCTTTAAACAATTCTGTTTTTCTTGGAAGGGATACTAACCATCCCTTGCCAATTCCAAGGCAGTTTCTTAATGAACCTGCTCAAGCTGAGGTTCAGACGGAAACTGTGGCAGCAACTAAGCAACCTGCTCAAGATGACAGGACTACTAACCCAATAGCTCCTGATCCCACATCTGTCCCTGCTTCCTCTACCATTAAAACCTATCGTTCCAAAAAGAGGAAAGCTTCCACTAAAACCACCACTGCCACCTCCTCATCTGAATCCCCTCCATTGTTTTTAAAAGATAGCGAAATGTGGTTATTAGGTCTCCTCCACCTACTACCACTAACCAACCCAAAGCTTCAAACCCCGCAAAAGGCAAAATGCCCAAGCGGAAACTGGTAAAAGTGGAATATTCTCTTAGGGATGAACCTTAATCTGAGGGGGAGTCATTAGAAATGGATGTACCATCCCCATCCTCAAGGTTCTCACCCCTGCAACCCCTATCACCTAGGAGTGACAGTGCACCCACTCTTGGTCCAAATGAGGATGTTATTAACTCACCTACCTCATTACATGAGAACACTCTGATGGACTAAGACCCTGCTGCACTGAACCCCTACTCTTCACCGGAGGTGAATCTAAGGAGTTTAGAAGAGATTCATGCAGAGAGGGTTGCTGCTGCTCATGTGTCCCCATTGGGCCTTGATGTCAGCAGTAACATAAATAAGACCCAAACTACGACAATCTTCTCTGAATCAGCACCCATGGGTCCTTCATTGGAACCAAGGGCTGCTGAAACAGTTGAAGAGAATCCCGGGTGCCAAGAAGCCATGGGTACCATAGTTGATCAATCTCGGATTGATAACTTGGTTATGTCCAGGGATACTAGCAAAATGCCAGTTGAGGACAGCTATACACTGCCTGAATTGACGAAACTGTACCTAAATCTCCAAACACAGGTTGATCAGTTGAACTCAACTATTGCAACTTTGGTGAAGGCTTCTCATACTGATGCTGAGGCAGGTCCTTCAAACCCTAACAGAGAAGCTGATGAAGCTGAGACTGTCAAATTAGGGGAGAAGTTGACTTCATTACCTGCTATTCTTGAAATTGAAGAAACTGATAGAATTTCGGCTGAAGTTAGAGCCTCTGCCTGCAAGAAAATTGGTGTCAAGCCCTTCACAGTGGAAGAATGTTGGGTAAACATGAAGAGCAGTCAACTGATTGCTATTTCTCCTTTTGAAGACCCTAACCTCACTGAATTAGTTCAATCCTCAATGTTGATTGCTGGTGCTCTCCCGGAGCACATCAACATGATCACTAGGCTACTAAAAGATGTTATTTTTCCAGCTGAAAAAGCTAGTGATCAAACTGAACAGAACATTGCTTCTACCAGTAAGGCAACAGCTGAACTTGAAGACAGCACTGACACTGTTGCAGTGGCAACTATGACTGAAAGAGAAGATGAGAACTTGATCGGTGAAGAAGAAGGAACCGAGGTGTTAGAGCTGACAGATAAAGAACCTGAAGTCACCAAACCTCAGGTGGTGACTGAAGGTCTACAAACAGTTCAACCGGAAGTTCAACCGGTACTTCAACCGGAAACTGAAACCCAGGTTGAAGTTACCTGATCTAATATATGGCCCCGGTCAATCAATTTTTGGGTCTGATCAACCACCTGTGGTTCAACCAGAAGAACAATTGAGTGAAGAGGCCGAAGACATAGCTGAAACTCTAATAGCTATGAGGAGTAAAGAGCCAGTTCAAGCTAAAGAGCCAGTTCAAGCTGAAGAGACAGTTCAAGCTGAAGAGCCAGTTCAACCTGCAACTATCAGAACCATTCAGCAGGTTGTTCAAACTCCTGAACTAGAGACTATAAACAAAATGGTGGAAGATGCCAGATTGATTGCTGAAGATGAGAGGCTAGCAAAAGAGCTTCAAGAGGAATTGGATTTGTTCTCACAAGATGGAGTTCCTTCAACTGGAGGCTGAGGGAATACAACCTGGATGCAATGACTGATGCTGAAAGGCAAAGGCTAATTTCAATTGCCTCTCAGATGCCTACCAAATCGATAAAGAATGATGAGAACTACCTACTAATGAAGAAGGTAAAAAGGGTCCTGGTGGTCAGAAACTTGAAATTAGAGGAAGAGGTTGCTCAGATGAAAGTTAGGGAGTTATGCCAATTAATTGACTCAATATTTCAAGAACTCAAAGGAGATATAGCTATTGTGAACCCAAAGCTGGTGCTGCCTTCACCTTCAAAATTCACAACAAGTATGGCATTTAACTTAAATGTTAAACCAGAATTCACTAATGATGCAGAGATCCTACCTCCACCTTCTTTCATCTATAACCCAAACCCTACACCTACAATTGTTCGATCAATCTTACAATCACTTGCCATCATACCATATAAACCTCCCTCACTATCCAAGAAGGTAGCCACCAAACTTTCAAACCCTAAATACAGAACAGACAACTTCACTCCAATTTATCAGATATCTTCCCACCTACTCCTCCTTCCAGCACTACACCCGAAGCTAGTAGACCACCAACTCAAACACCCTTGCCTCCACTCACCATCAGGGAACCCACAATCACCACTGCTCCTACACCACCTGCTAAACCAACAGAAGTTCAACTTGGTCCCTCTTCTCCCTCATCAAAGGGTAAAGCCCCAATTGAAAAGGAATCAGCAGATGAGTCCAATGAGGAAAGCAAAATGAGAAAGAGGAGACTGGTGCATCACAAAAGAAAGAAAGAACAAAGGCCCAGGAAGAAATGTCCCCCAAGGAAAAATAAAATTGTTGGGTGGACAGTAAATAAAGACAACTTTGACTTCAAATTTTAACTCCTGAACGGCACTTCCAAAGTGGTTAATGCACATCTTGCCACTAGAATGCTTGACATCTTCCAACTGACAGACATTTATGCCAAACTGAGAGACATCATGAGTTCTACCAGAGCAGAACTTCTACTAAGAATGAGCATAGAAACCAAAGTGCTCGAGCATGGAATGCCTTCTGAAGCTCAGGGCGATGATGATATTGAAGAAGTGTCTGCCAGTCCAATCAAATTTGTTATCTAGGAAGAAGAAGAAAAGCTGTTGTATGTGCACAGAGCAGATAGCACATTTACCACTCATGAAGCAATCAATGTTCAAGAACAGTGGACTGAACGAGATTGGGATGATCTTGAACATGTGAAAGTCACCATGACTAACATGAATGTTCTTTCGAAGGATGTGAATGCAGGTATCAAATCCTTTGACAAGTATGTCAAGGAGAAGATAATTTTTTGGGTACAAGTCAGTTTTTGAAGATAGACTTCGAAGTTGATGAATAATTTAACAGCATCAGCTTAGGGGGAGATTGTAAGGAATATTGCTTTGAGATTTCCGGCTGAAAGCCAGTTTTGATGTTTTCCGGCTGAAGTTGAAGTTCAAGCGAAAGTCTCAACTTCAAGCGGAACCGGCAGTTCAAGCGGAAGAAGCATTTTTGTCTGATAGCAAATATTCTGGGTGAACTCGATTATCCACCAGATAATGAGTTCAACCAGACTTTTCCTGAGATGTCTTTTCAGTAGTCCAATCCTGCAAAAGCTTCTCGGTTGCTTCCAAATCTATCAAAGTCTCTCCTTCCTAAAATAGGTTGTTGCTGTTAACACTCAAGATATTCCGATTGTCGAAGTTTATTCTTTTGGTAGTTTGTATTTGAGTATGTAGTTAACAGTTTAGATTAAATCATTCGAGATCAATGGTTGGCATTGATCTCATCTGCATTATATATAGCATTAGTTAGCTCTAGTTTACACACGGTTCTTGATTACCTTGTAATAGTGTAACTTTGAGTAAATGCAAATAGTGCCGAGTATTTCTTACTTCGTTGTTACTATACTTATGCAAATCAAACACTACCTAATACAAGAGAACTAAAATCAGCTCAAGTAAAGTGAAATATAACTTTAATTCCGCAGGGTTATATTTACAAGTAAAGGGTTCTTGTTTAGTTAAAGTCTAACTAATTTTCGATCCTACAGTTAGGCTATAACGGCTCGTTAGGCTGTAACGGCTCGTTAGGCTGTAACGGCTCGTTATGCAGTTTCTGGATAACGGCTCGTTAGGCTGTAACGGATCGTAATGAATATTTGGGAAAGAAGCTCATTAGCTTGTAACGGCCCGTTACGATTCGAGAATATTTGTCTTTGTTTGTGGTTATTTATTTTTCCGATTGGTTGTTTCTTGGTTGTTTGTTCTTCTGAATTATATGTATTCTGTTTTTGGGGTATTTTGGGCCCGTAAATGTAATAGATAGGTTTAATCTTTTAGTTAGTATTAGTTGTAAAACCTATACTGCATCAACATGGAGAGAAACGACCACAAGAGGACAATGACAACTGGAGATGATCGCAATGCGCGATGGAAGACCAAAGGAGTTGTCATAACACACACCGTTCTCTAGGAGACCTGATTCACTTGGAGGCTTCGCACTACACGACGTTCTACCCAAGGATCCATCGCGGCTCGCGAACAAGCTGTTGGACAGAAAGGTTATTTCCGTCTACAGATCTATAACGACCTGACAAGCATGGTGAGAGCAAGTGGGAGCATGAATGAATTACTAAAATTATATCATGTCTTTTGTTTTCTAGTTTCGATTCCGTTCAATGGCTCGGGCGTAACCAGAAACCCGTAAAGGCTCAATTACATACTATATATTGTTGTGTTGTGAATGCATATGATTGTTTGTCATGACATAGGCCATTAGATCACCATCTTAAAGCGACAAGTTAATAAAAGGAGTTTTATTAAATTCTGAAAAGTTCAAATTGAATGAATAGTTTATTCGATTGGTTTTCTACAATAAATTAAAAGTTTTTTTGAAAACCATAATTAATAAAAGTTATTAAAATCAGTCCGCGTAACGACCAACTTAGTTTTAATAGGGTATTTAAAATTAGATCAGTCGAGTGATTGAAAAGAGTTTCAAATTATCACGAACTAAAGTAAAACGAGTTTACTAGACTTTATGTACGGCTTACGTCATGCAATAAGCCGTACATGTATTTTAAATATGACCCAAAAATGGTAACTTTAAAATATGTAACCCATTCAAATCGATATTTCTGCGTCATCCTAAACTAAGGACACCCGAACTAATCTATCCAAACCCCCTGGTGTTTAGTGCTTACCCTGCATTAGGGCCTACGGTTTTGGTTGGAGGAGAACCGCGATTTCCATGCCACATGGGCCGGGTCTGCAGTTCTAGTTTGAGGACAAATATCACTTTTAGAACAAGTTCTAGAAGTGGGCGTATTTGGGAATAACGTACCTCTTGACATCACTCGTCAAATGTTCCCAAAACAGAGTTGTGTAGTCGACAAAATTGGTAATCCTTACCTAAAGAGTTGGCGAAGGATATGATCCTTAACTCATTGCCCTAGTCATATGAATGGTTCTTCCTAAATTATAATATGAATGGTATGGATAAGTCACTCTCAGAGTTACATTAGATGTTTGAAACAACTAAAGTGAACATTCTAGTGAAAGCTGGAACTAATATTGTGCTAATGGTTCAAGATGGCCAAATTGGTAACAAGGCTAAGGATGCCAAAGGGCAAGAAAGGCAAAGCAAAGTGCAAGGGCAAGTAACTCTTGACTCCTATGGAAAATATTCAGAAGGATGCAATTGTCTTCATTATGATGAAGCAGGGCACTGGAAGAGGAATTGCTTATAATACCTGGCTGAAGTAAAACTTGAGAAGTTGTACTCGGAGGAAAGTCCTCATATATGAATGTTATCAATTCACTTCTTCTCTCCTAACAAATTTTGGATGTGATAGTCACGTCTTCAAAAGTTTGTGGGGATTAAGAAGAGTAAGAGATTCAAAGCAAAATGCTCTGGAGCTGCACGTTGAGAACGAGCAGAAAGTCATTGTTGAAGTTGTTGGGTGAATTCATTATTTGCCTAAATAGTTTAACCACTATTTTGAACAATTGTTGCTTTGTCCCTAGTGCGACTAGAAAGAATCGTATCTCTGCTTGCTTAGAAAAGACAAGTTTTAAAATATGCTTCTAGTAATGATAATGATTTCATTTTTGCATATTTGTTGGACATATCTTGAAGCAAAAGGAATCTATGTGATAGATGTTAATGGTAACATGATATATACAATCTCTAATAAACATGTTAAGACTGATGTCAACAACACGTCTCACTGGCATTATCGACTAAGTCACATAAATGAGAATTGCATCAAGAAACTCCAGACTATGAGGATTTTAGAATCCACTTGTCCAGATTCTTTGGGGACATGTGAATCTTGCTTAAGTGGTAAGTTGATTAAGTCTCTCTTGGCGAATGTTGACAAAATGGCAAAGGATCCATTGGGCTCATATATGTTGATGTATGTGGTTTTTCAAGATAATGTCAAGAATTTGAGGAATGTACTTTGTTCGATTACTGATGTTTTCAGTAGACTTGGTTGTGTCTATACGATGAGACATAAACATAAGACCTTTGAAAAGTTCAAAGGAAATACGAACGAAATACATAACTAGCTCGGTAGAACGATTAAGGCACTTCGATCAGATCGAAGAGGCGCTTATATAAGTGAGGGTTTCGATGCACATCTCAAGGCATGTGATATTGTATCACAACTTACTTCGTCTAGAACACCACAAGTTTATGGTGTGTCCAACAGAGTAAATCGAACACTGTTAGACATGGTTTGATCAAAGATGTGACGTACAAACTTGCCATACTTATGTTGGAGTTTCGCTCTTGAAACTGCCGCCCGAATCGTGAATCTCGCTCCTACAAAGAAGGTAGATAAGGCACTATATGAGATATGACATTGGGAACGTCCCAAGTTATCTCACCTTAGGGCATGGGGATGTAACACGTACATTACCAGTGAGCCTTCGAACAAACTGGATCCCCGCAACGATAAAGTTGTTCTCGTCAAGATATGCCCGATAGGTTGGTTATTGTCCATACAGCCAACCATGAACCGGTATCGTTATTCGACAAAGATGTTGTTGAACCTGAATCCGAAAGGACTCAGGAACCCTGATTGTAACACAAGGCGTCTGCAGAAGTACTCGGGATCACCGTGAACCAGATAGATATCTTGGAGTTCATGATGTTCTAATAATTGATCAGAAGGAATCCGTTAACTACCAAAACTGCATCCTCAGATTCAGAATCTGAGAAATGGCAATTTTCTATGGGCACTGAGATGCAATCCATGTTTGACATCGAATTCTATTTATGGTTGAACTTCCACCTGATAGTCATGTTGAAGGAAGTACATGGGTTTTAAGTTGAAAACCGATATGGATGGCAACGTATAAATCTATAAAGTATAGGCTCCTTGCAAAATGATTTACTCAAAATCAAGATGTTGATTATGAGCAAGCATCTCAATGGTGGAATCTTTGTTATTGATTAAACAATCAAAGAGTTTGGTTTTATCAAAAACAAAGATGAGTCCTGTGTTTATAAGAAGGCAAGTGGGAGCTCCATCACATTTCCGATCCTATATGTAGATGACCTATTACTCAATGGAAACAATATTCCTTGACTGAAGGAATGTTTCTCAATGAAGGATCTTGGCGACGCCACCTATATTCTAGGTTTAAAGATTTATATATAAAAGGTAGATTGGACTAAACAAAATGTACATATATCGAGAAGATTTTGCAATGCTTCTCAATGCAAGATTCCAAGAAAGGACTCTTGTCCATGGCAAACGGAACTGAGCTGAATAAGAAACAATTATCCAGGTTGGACATGCAGATAGAAGATATGAAAAGAGATTCATATGCATCTGCTATCGGTTCCATAATGTATGCCAGGATATGTACTAAAATGAGCGTGTCATACTTGTTAAGTATGATAAGAAAATATCAACAGAATCCGGGTGAGAGTCTTTGGATTGCTATGAAGAATATTCTGAAGTACCTGAAAGGAACCAAGGATATGTCTTTGATATATGGAGGGCTAAAAGGAAGAGCTCTGTGTAGTTTGTCACATTAATGCAAGCTTCCAAATAGACCGAGATGATTATTGATTTAAACGGGATATGCTTTACCTTGAATGGAGAAGTCATGACTTGGAGAGGTACCAAGTAAGGTGTAGTGGTACAACCCACTGTAGAATCAGAATATATAGGAGCATGAGATGATGGAAAGGGTGATGCTTAGATGAAGAAGTTCATTGTTGATCTCGAAGTTGTGCCAAGGAAATAAGAGGCAAATCGAGATATGTTGCGACAAAACTTGTACTATTGCTTAAGCAAGGGAACAATGATCGCATCACAGTACGAAGAGCATTCTTAGGAAGTTCCATTATAAATGGTAATTTTTGGAACATAGTGACATCAATATAAATAAGATTAAAACAGATCAAGTCTAGCGAATCCGTTCTCTAAGCCTATGCCTTAAGTTAGATATGAGGAGCATGCTAATGAGTTAGGTCTTAGATATGCTAGATGATGGATTTGATCTATGAATAGAAAATTGGTGCATTCGAGTATTTGACAGAAATCCCGAGTTTGTATGAATTTAAGAGTTAAGTATTTCATAAACTGTTATTTCTGTTCTCAAATATTAGTTCGTTAAGAATCCCTAAATACTAGAGTATTCTAAATTTCCATAGTCGATCAGATGTGTGGGAATGAATCTGAATGAAAAACTATTGTGAATGATGATTGGTTCATGGGATTAATGCTCAAGGGAGTTGAGGATTATATTCACAGATATTTATTTGTTGAATAATATCGGACGTAACTCGCTTCAAAATAATCTTCATGGATCTGAGTCATAAGATATTTTGAAACTGGTACGGTCAATTTATTCTTTGATCTGCGGTACAGATTAGAGTGAACATTTGTTCAAAGGTCATTCTTTGATTTTATCTAACGTTATCCATAACTGGCAATAAAAAGGGTAATTTTGGGAGTGATTTGAGGCTTAGTGTGAGTTGTGTGTAGCCAAAGAAAATATGTTCTCTTATAGATATAAGAGTTGAACATATTGGCGCCATCGTTAGATTTGAACTGGTAGAAAATGCATGGCCGTGCTCGAACTAGTAGTAGTTTGTTTGACCATTTCAAATTGGTAACAAGTCTAGAAATTGTTGAACACAAATGAGAATGATTATGATCCATGTCTTATGTTCAATGAGTGTTCGTAACAGAGGGATAAATTGATGTTGTCACCAAAGGCTATAGTATTTGATTGAATCAAAGAGTTGATTAACGCAAAGAACAAGTTGACGAAGAAATCCGCCATACCTTGCTAGGGGCAGTGAGATGTAGCTAGGCGTCCACCACTGTCTACTTTGATCTACCATATTGACAAATCGTCCAAGTGGGAGTTGTAGGTTTTAGGTGTCCGATTGTCTGATAACATCAACGTTACTATCAAGATACGATCCAAGCGTTACACGTTGGGCAACAAACAAGAAATGATTAATTAAGTTGTTGATTATCCGATCATGATTAAATGATATAAGTAAACGTCCATTATTATTTAGTGGAAATAATTATGGACATTGGGAAACCATTCGGTGGGCATTTTATAGTAGTGTGTTTGAGTCTTGCATTCAGATGGCGTAACGGCTCGTTTTGCCATAAAAAGTCGTTATGCGAGTTCTGGATACATGACCTATTAGTAAGTAACAGGTAATTATGAAAGTATCACGTAACGGGTCGTTATCTTGTAATGGCTCGTTACGGGTTAATTCGATATCTGGTTGTAGTTATGTCATAATTACGAATCTGGAGGCTGGTTAGTGTAATTATAGACGACTTGTTCTCCAAGTCAGTTTATGTCTATAAATACGAACCTAGCCTAAACCCTAATTGAGATTGATGAAACTTGGAGAACACACAAGAGAGAGCAGCACTGTAGCCACCGCCTCCCTCCCCGCGTCTGACCACCATCGGTCACAGGCCACCGGCCGCCACCACCGCCATCACCTGCTGCTGATTGGATATGCGAGCTTGTCTTGGATTCCCGTTTTCTCCATGAAAGGTACAAGTGTTATTATCTTTCAGTTTATATCTATGTTTCGGACGTAAGAGTTATATACCGAAACCCTAATCGTGATCAATCGGTTTTCTAGGGGAATCGTTTGTTGAACCATCGTGTTACGACTGGTTTTGTCACCACTAGTAAATCTATTTATACGGGTTATCTGGATCTCTGGTGGGATCAGTTGAGAACCGTCCTCGTGTACACACTTCTGCACGTTACTTTTTTGTCAAGTCACGAAATAAAATTTTAAAATCCGTACACGAAAATCCCAACACCTCTATATGCTTGTCTATCTTAGGACATTTTTGTTTATTCAGCATAGTTCCGTATGCCATGGGCAAGAGTCCTTTCTTGGAACCTTGCATCAAGAAGCATTGTATGACCTTGTCGATATATGTAATTTGGCTTAGTCTAATTAGCCATTTTGATCTTTCTCTATAGATCTTTATTCCTAAAGTATAGGCGGCTTCGTCAAGATCCTTCATCGAGAAACGTTTCCTCAGCCAAGACTGTGCGTCCTGAAGAATGGGAATGCCATTCCCAATGATAAGTATGTCATCCACATACGGGATTAGAAATGTGACAAATATCCCACTAACCTTCTTGTAAACACATGGCTCATCTTCACTTTTGATAATGTCAAACTCTTTGATTTTTTTATCAAAACAAAGATTCCTACTTCGAGATGCTTTTTTTTAATCCATAGATGGATTTGTTCAACTTGCATACCTTATTAGGATTCTCTGGACCTTCAAACCTTCAGTTTGTTTCATATAGACGTCTTTATTAAGGTGTTCGTTTAGAAACACTATTTTGACATCCATTTTCCATATCTCGTACTCATAATCAACACCTTGAGTTTGAGTAAAGCCTTTCGCAACCAGCCTAGCCTTATATGTTTGCACATTGCCATCAATGTCTGTTTTCAGCTTGAAAACTCATTTAGTTCTCACAACACGACCATCGGGTGGCAGTGTAACCAAATCCTAGACTTGGTTGTCATATATATAGATTGCATCTTAACGCCCATGGCTTCTAGCCATTTCTCTAATTCAGAATCTGAAGCTGCAACTTTGTAATTAGCGGGTCCCTCCTTATCAACTATTAGAACATTATGAACTCCGAGATACCTATCTGGCTCATGACGATCCCAAGTACTTTTGTAGACACTTTGTGTTACAACCGGCTCCTGAATCCTTTTAGGTTCAGGTTCTATAACATCTTATTAAATAATTTTACAGGTGTCACGTTGTGTTACAGGTAGTCCCCGGACTTCTTCCAGATCCATCTGGTTATTTCCATCCCCATGTTGAAGGAACCCATCCTTTAAGTGTTCCTTTACTTTTAATGAAAAATTGATTTCTAGTAGGGTTGTTGAAATAGTAACCATCCTTTCAGACATAACTGAAGAAAACAGCTTTATCGCCGTAGGGATCCAGTTTGTTTGAAGACTCACTTGTAAAGTACGCGTTTCATCCCCATACCCTAAGATAAGATCATTTGGGTCGTTACCCGTAAAAAAATTAACTTTTTGATGAGTAGGCATCACGGTGGCGTCTTAGAACATTCACAACTCATTTCCTATCTTTATCCCTACAATTTAACTAAATAACACTACATTTTCTCTTTCCTTTCAATTAAGTAATACTTTTTATACTTTTATAATTATCTTTTCCCTCATTTTCACTCACAACCACTTTAAAAAATATATTTAAAAAAATACGGAATGTAAAGTGTTTTATCAAATATAGGGATGAATAGTAACATTTTCTCTTTTCTCCACTCATAACCAAACCTTAAATTTTAGAAACCATACTCGTAAGAATTTAGAGAATGGAGAATGGGCTAAGAAAGCTCTTATGTGACATATTTTTTGATGATTGTAAAGAAAAGTTCTCAGAAAACAACCATGCAAACACAAAATTTCTACAACCTGATGAAAATATATCTTCACATCATTAAAACATGGCAAATTAGATTTTAATAATCCAAACTAGGACCCATTGGCCGATAGTAATCCAAACTATCAGTTTGGCCAGCAGGTGTCTCAACTTTTATTTTCATTATCAAGAGCAATCCCAGTAGCATAATCATCATATATTTACACTTGATTTTTTACTCATAATGATGAATCTGAACAAAATAAGGAAGCATAAAAGCAAAAACAAATGAAAAACAAGTGTAAATCATGTGTAAATGTATGATGTTTCGGGACTAAGACTGTTCCTAATAACAAAAATGAAAGTTAAGACTGCTGCTGGCCAAACTAATAGTTTGGATTACTATTGGCCAATGGGTCATAGTTTGAATTATTAATATCCAATTTTCCTTAAAACATACAAAATTCTAGAATAACCGTTGTGTTTGAGTTGCGTCATCAAAAACATGCCATATAAGACGCTACCGTGATGCTCAGTAATAAAAAAATTAAATTTTTCAATGGAGGTTAATTTTTTAACGGCGATTTATTTATATCCAATATTCGAAAAGAAAGGGTTCGTTGTAGGGGAAAAAACGAAGTATGGATTATTATCGGCCAATAGACAATAGATGGGATTAATAAAATTAAAAATATTCTTTCGTTTATAAAAACCGCACCAAAAATAGTCATACTGTTTATTTGAACCGCTTTAAAACCCGATCATCTAATGCGTTTTCCATCTTTTGATGCAACTTTTTTTTTCTTTTTAAAATCGAATTTAAACCGCGTCTAAAGGTATATTCAAACCGCCTTAGAAACAAAATTTGTTATAGCGTTAGTAGTTCTTCTGGTTCATAGTAAGACCCTTGTTTCTTGTTTAGTTTTTTTATATTTCAAACTATATCTTTAACGTCCGAGTGAGCCTTCCTAAGATGGGATTGCTACCGTCTATAGTAAATTTAAAACTCTATGCTTGACTCACCTGATAACACTATTTAGAGGAAAACCCACTACTTGGAAAACTCCTTGAGTCAGGCCTTAAACTTGAAACCACAAGTATTTTAAACCCTTAACCACCATCCTTATACCAGTTTCTCTATTGTTTAGTTATTGATCCAAACTTAGAGCATTATTTTGTGATGACTAGCCTAAATTAGTTAAAGCACAATATACCCAGTAATTCCTAACCCAGCTAAAAGTTCACTACTATGAGCGTTACATCTCATAATATAATTTCAATTCAACAAGTTTAAACAATTTTATCTACTTCTATCACAATTTTACACGTTATTTCACTGAAGACCTTACATGCTCCTCTTAATTACTTGTCTACGTAATTTGCACAAATTGCATAATGTGTGGCCATGTGTAACCCACGCATCAGGGTAAGGGTTCCTTGTCATATAAGAACGACACTCATAGATCAACTCAACAGATGTATGGAGAGCGGCATCGGGGGCGAAGGTTACTAGGGCCAAAGGGGATCTCAATCTCTGCCGTTTTTACGTTTAGATGTATTGATTATAAATATAGTTCGTTGAAAATTTTTAAATGTATTGAGTCGGTCTCAATAATTTTTTTCTCTTAAAGTACAGGGATACTATATATCATTTGAAAAATTTTATATGTATTGAGTCGGTCCTTACTAATTTTGTAATAAAATTAAATTGTTTTATTTTTAAATTATATATAAAGTTTACATAATTTATAAATAAGAAATTATAGATGATGGTCCTATTTTTAAATTATGCTAAAAGTAAAGGGGGCCATGGAGTTTTAAGATGAGGGGACGAGAAGCATTCTGTTGAATTTCAAACAATGGGCAAAAAAATTAGAAAACTAAAAAGCTTTCTGTGGTATTCGACAAACAAAGGAGCAGGCGACGTGAAGCACTGAAACAGAGCCAAAAGAAAAAAAAAAAAAAAAATGGGCGAAGCAGCTTGAGGAGTTGGAGTCAGGGGCGAACTAAGGTTTGTCTCTCTCACATCTCTTTTAAGCTTTCCAATTTCATCATTGTCATCCCCTTATTTGTTAAGAGTTGCAATCTAAGGTTTTAAAAGTAATAAATTTTTTGATAAAATTATATATTGTATAGTTATATGATGATTAATTGATTATTATTCATGAAATTTGATGTTGTATGCTTGTATGTTGTATGATAAAATTATATGTTGTATACTTCAAATTTTATAAAGTTGTATGATGATTTTTTGATGAAATTAGATGTTGTATATTTGTGGTTTTATAAACTTATTGATTGATTGATTCTTCTTTTATTAGGTTTACTAGGTTAGTAACCCATGTACTACACGAGTTGAATAAATATTCATAATATGAGATAACTATAAAAAAATAAAAGTTGATATGAGATTTAAAAATTATGAATGATATAATTGTGAGATCATACAAAATATTTATTTTATAGTAGTTAAGTAAAAAGTATATTTTTTATAAAAATATGAAATTTAAGTATATCATATATCACGGTTGAAAAATAAATTGCTTAATGATTTATTTTAAAGAGGTGTTAACGATTACAATAATAAAAATTATTATTATTTAGGATTACTTAAATTTTCCGAGAATGTTAAAAGATAATTAGAAATGTTGAAAAATAATTGAACCCATAAAAGTTATTTTTTTCAGAATATAAAAGGGTGTTTGGCATTTTACTATTTTAAATGAATAAATCAATCCTAATATATAAAATGTTAATGAATAAATATTAGTACCTATTATAAAAATTCAAAAATTGATTGTTACATCTCTTAAACTTAGAAAATTCAAAATAATTTTTGTTGTTTATTAGACTTTTACATTTATACTCTTAACTTTTCTACTTTAATATATTTCATACTGAAAAGTAACATATACGACTCAAGACACCACGCAGGGGAGGCGGGCAAAAAGCTGCACCGCCAGCCCTTTTTGAATAGCAAACCCTAGACGTATAAAGACAACATTCTTCAATCTAGAGGTCATAATATTCCCGTACATGACCTTTTGGGTACGGCTTAGCATGGTCACCGCCTCTGATTCAAGATGACCAAATGTATCAAACGCGAAGGGAACAAACATATGTTGATTTTCGATGCACGCTTTCTCGTGCTTGTTCACCACAGACTTTTAAGCTTTTACGTTTTATACCCATTAACTTTTTTACTTTCGTTTTTTATTAGACTTTTAGAGTTTTCGACATTGGCCATGACTTTTTTATAGTTTTATATTTTGATCACATTAAAACTTTTCTTACTTTACTTTCATTTTTAGTATGATTTTTATACTTTTACACTTTAAACATGAAACTTTTAGACTTTTACATTTTATACCCTTAAGTTTTCTAATTTAGTTTTTTAGTATACTTTTAGAGCTTCCGACTTTTTGACTTAAACTGACAGGTAAATCGGTGTCCCACCGCGAAACGAGATCGGGTCACCAACTTTTTAAATGAACATAAACGAACATAACCGAACATAAATGAGCACACATACACGAACACAAAATTAACGAACATAAATGAACGAACGAGGCATTTGTTCGTGTTCGTTCATTTAATTAAATAAACAAAAAATTATATTCCTGTTTATTCATTTATTAAATAAACAAACATAAACAAATTTTTCATCGAACATTAGTCAAATACTCCACCCCTATGTGCTAGGTGCTAACATTAGCGGTAAGATGCAAAGCATCTCCAAGAGTAATAACATTCAATCCTTTGTAATTGTATACTTTAGTAGCACTTTACAAATTTTTTTTGGATTTTTGGTTTTAAATAATCAAAACTATTAATAATTGGCTATTAATAATCTCAACTGAAAAAATAATTTTTCAGCGTTACCAACTTTCAAACTATTTTCTTCCAATGAGTCTTTTCTAACGGAACCTAACTCCGTTAAAATTTTGGTGACGTGGCAGCCTAGTTGGGTGCAACGTCGCCAAAATATTAACGGAGTTAGGGTTCTGTTAGAAAAGGCTCATTAGAAGAAAATAGTTTGAAAGTTGGAAGTGCTAAAAAACATTTATTCAGTTGAGATTATTATCAGCTAATTCTTAATAGTTTGAATTTTTTAAAACCAAGCTTCTTTTTTATAACAAGGATTTCATTAACAACACCTATCCTAGCAAGAAGCCAAGGACAGACAACAAAAGAAGAGAACTTACATATTACATTTTAAACCTATCCTAATCCTCCAAATTTAATCCCCACCAATTTCTTCTATTTTTTACTCATTAAATAGCTTAAACATTTAACATTTTTAAAAAACATTAGGATAAGAGGCTTTTTCTCTTCGTTTCTAAATTCGTTTCTAAACTATGAATGTGTGTAAGTTTAAGTAGAATTTAAAAAAAAAAATAAAGAAAAGAGCTAATTACATTTTGTGTCCCTATGGTTTGCGGGTTTTTGCTACCTGAGTACATAATCCAAATTATTAACAAATATATCTTGAGGTTTGCATTCTATTGCCAACTGAGTCCTTGGGACTAACAGGGGTTAGATTTTTCTGTTAAGTGAAAGGGTATATAAGTCATTTCATATATAAGGGACTAGTTTTGTTATTATTAAAAACAATTTTAGAACTTTGATTTTTAAGGGGGTGTTTTGTATTTTCCTAATTAATAAAAATAAAAAAAATAAAATATCATCTTGAGATACGAAACTTAATCCACCGTCATGGCGCCATCTATCTCACAATCCATGTTCTTTTCAATTTTTCGTCACCGATACCGAAGGCAACACCGTTCTTCAGTCACCTGAGTTCAAATCCTCACCATTTTTTTTCGGTGGTTGTAATTCGAAGGAACCAGGGTGAAGGCGATCGAACCTAAGGTTGCTAGGGCTTGGTTCGCTCCCGGCGATGACTACGCAGCCGTCGAATCTCACCGGAGCGGAGATCTATAGTTTAAGCTCGTAAACCCCAACACGTTTATGGTCTCCCGCCTATGATCGTAAACCCCAACACGTGCTTCGCGTCGTCCAGCAAGTCCAGCCGCTTCGTGCTGGTGGCCGCCGGCAGGCCGGAGATCACGTTGACGTCACGCGTGCACCCCACCTCCACTTTTGCCTCTCAACTTTGAAACTCACTTTGATTTCTTTGATATTTCTTTTAACTTTGATTCTGACTCAGTGGACCAAACACGGCGTGGCCTTCTTTTCTAATTCTTGTAGAAATCCCATGAATTGTTTTTATTTCTTCCAAACAATACAGCAAGGATTCTTAGGTAATTGATTTTCAAACAATCGAACACCCTTTGGTTTCAATCAAGATCGCACAGTAAAGAACATCACTGTCTTTCTTCCTTTTCTTTCGATTTTGAAATTTCACAGGGGCATATCACATTTCTTCCTTCTTCGTTCTTCTCTTTGATTGATTAGGTTTTTCTTTCGATTGTATCTTTTGTTCTGATGCCAAATGTTGGTTTGGATTGATGATTCACGCGATAAACTGGGAGGTGGTGGCTGCCAGTGGCGGTCCGGCGATGAAGAAATCGCCGCTGGTGGGAGGTGGTTTCTGCCCTAAAGCATCCGTGATATAGGATTTTAAGGATTTGATCTGACCTCAATCGTTTCTAGTTGGTTTTGTTGTGGGTTTTTAGATTTAGGGTTTTGAATGGGGTGGCCGGTGGCACTGGTGGTGGGACTGCGATATCTGTGGAAGACAATGAGGCCACATACATTTTAGTTTTTTTATATTTAAAGATTTTTTAGGGTTTAATTTCTTTAATAAATTACAAAACAGACCCTTGCTATATGTAAACTTTATCAACTTACATAACCAGTCTCTGATATCTATATTACCCTTCTACTTAACAGAAAAATTTAACCCCTGTTAGTCCTAAGGACTCAGTTGACAATAGAATGCAAACCTCAGGATATATTTGCTAATAATTTGGATTATGTACTCAGGTAGCTATAACTCGCAAACCACAGGGACGCAAAATGTAACTAACTTTAAAAAAAATATATAAAAAATAAAATAAAATAAAAAGACACCGTTGTGCTCTCACTTATTAACCCATTACAGCCTGCCAAGTGAAATCCGCATGGTACACGCTTTAGTGGACCAAAACTTGAGTTTTCAACTCGGTCGGTTTTCACTAAAAACATTGGTTGAAATAAGATTTGAAAAAAAAAATCAATTTTCTATATCTCTCTCTCTATTTTTATATATATATATATGGACTCACACCAACATATATATGTGGATTATCAGACCCTAACACTTGTAAACCCCTTCTTTGCTCTTCACCTAAGAGCCTCACATTACTTCACTTCTAAAACACTTCCTTCTTCGGGTCGGACTATCCATTTCAAGATTTCCTGATCACCAACACAATGGCTGATCATCCCAACGACCCGAATACTAAAACGAGCAATCGGGTCAGAAAAGATGATAAGAATAACAAAAACAACAACAATAATAAGCATCCGTTGTATAGAGGTGTACGGATGCGAGCATGGGGTAAATGGGTATCCGAGATCCGAGAACCCAGAAAGAAGTCTCGGATCTGGCTCGGTACATTTTCCGACCCGGAAATGGCCGCACGTGCACACGACGTTGCCGCACTCGCAATCAAAAGCTCGTCGGCGATCCTTAATTTCCCCGAACTGGCCGATGTTTTGCCACGGCCTGACACGTGCTCCCCACGTGACATCCAAGCAGCAGCCACCAAAGCTGCCGCCATGAACCACCTTAACCCGGACCCACCACAATCTCCACCGTCCACGTCATCTTCATCCTCGAACTCCGCCACATCCGTCTTAACATCGACGTCGGAGGAGGCGTCGACGGGATCACCGCCGGCGGAGGAGTTGGAGGAGATACTTGAGTTACCGACTTTGGGAGCGAGTTATGACTCGGCTGAGTCAAGAAATGATTACGTGTTTGTGGACTCGGGGTGGGACTGCTACTCGTCGTCGGCACCATGGTCGGCGGATATTGACGGTGGATATTTTGCCGGAGAATCTGGCAACTTTTTCACCGACGCGTATTTATGGCAACATTATTGAAAGAAATTCAAAAATTAATTTTGTGCGTATTTTTATATTTTTACTATTTTGGTGTATTACAAGTTCGTTCTGTTATATATGGATAAACATATATAAATTTTCGAGTAAATTGCCTTTTTTATCCTAGGATTTTTTTAAAATTAAAGTTATAGTCAAGAGCTTAAAGGTTATATTTTGTATACGTACAAAATATCAGAATATTTAAAGCACACGGTTTGTTGTGACAATTATATTAGGGGAATTGCATATTATTCCCCTATTTTCATCTTTAATTGCATGTTTATCCATCTCATATTAATAATTACATATTTAGTTTTTATTAGTGAACTTTTATTTAATTTTATCTTATTTTAATCATAATAAAGCAATAAAATAATTTTCACATTTCTTATTTTTAAGATGTCCACATCAGCACTGTCACATGTAAATAAAAGATTCAATTATCAATTTAGTAAATTACCAATTAAGACTAATTACCAATTTTATCTAAATTAAATTTTCATTTAAAAAAACGACAAAAATAATGTAGATTTGATAAATTACTCAATAATTTTGGTATTTTTAAAGAAACAAATCAAGAATTTGTCATCTTTAATGTATTTAATTATCAATTAATATTTTCTAATGAATTATGTCATTTATAATTTTTAAATTTCTTAATCGTTTTTATATTTAGCTAATATTATGAATCTAAATTCAACCTGTGTAGTACACGGGTTACTAACCTAATAATATATATATGTATATATATATATATGTATATATATATATAGGGTTAGGTTCAAATGAGAACTTTTTGTTTTGAGAACTTTTGAGAACTAAATCTTCACCACTAATTTCAGTTGGGGGCCACTACAATTCATGGGAGGGGGGTATATGTAAATATAACTAGTGGCTTAAAATGGTTCTCAAAAGTTCTCTCAACCAATTAGTTCTCAAATGATCCTCTCCCTATATATATATATATATATATATATATATATATATATATATATAGGGAGAGGATCATTTGAGAACTAATTGGGTTTGAGAACTAAAAAGAACTAATCTTAGCCACTAGTATATATATATGGAAAACCCCCCCATGAATTTGAATGCTCCCCCCTTGAAAATTAGTGGCCCAAATTGGTTCTCAAAAGTTCTCAAAAGAAAAGTTCTCATTTGAACCTAACCCTATATATATATATATATATATGAAAAGATGGGTGGCCACGTGGCATCACCATAACACTTCTCTCTATGATTTTCCCGCTCAAAACTTCCATCGTATATGATAAGCGAAATTAGTTCGGATCCGAGCGAAAAATAGGCCACCCAAATAAATCGGATCATATAGCTACCTAGAAACCCTAATTCTCCTTATTCCATTCATTCACGCAAGCAAGTATCCCCCTGGCAATTCGGCTCATCTGTTCGTCTCCTTCGTGCATCTTCATCAATCAGGTGATGATTCTACTCTTCTCAATCATCCGAATTGTTTTATTTTCTTAACCCTCTACCTTCGTCGACTTTTTCACATATGAATAAGATTTTAATGATTGTTCTTACTTAGGTTTTTGGAAGAAAAACCCTAAATCCGAGCAGATGTTCCTTCTTCTCATCGGCGCTCATCGCACTTACAACCCCAATCAACATCTTCAATCCTCTGAAGATCAATCATCTACCAATTTCATCTCATTCACGTTCCTCTCATTTGATCCAACTTTGTCACAACCCTAAATCATTTCAATCGCTGCTCTCTTTATCCATTTAGATTGCTCTCTTTTCGCAGGAGACGTATGTCGCCGATCAGGTACATATTCTTCATCGAATATATTTTTTCTTCTTAATCGAATCTTTGAATTATCGATTAATACACATCTACTTGGTTTCGGTTTTCATCGATTGGTAGATTTAAAACCCTCACTTTCTTTGTTTCATGATTTGACTTCTTATTGTTTGTGTTATGTTTTTTTCATCGTTTGGTAGATTTTAAGTTTCTAATTTGTGCCATGGTGTGTATATCATGATGGCTATAACACATAACCTAAGAACATGTTTATGTAAATATGTTATGTTTCAATGTTTATGTAAATATGTTATGTTTCAGTTAGTTAATTTGGTGTTTTGACATAGGTTATCATTTGCACGCTATAAGAGTAAGACTTTTTCACAAATAGAAGTTAACTTGCACGCTATAAGAGTAGCTGGGTCTGCAGGAGCATGGACCATGCCAACCTAGTGCCACATGTTCGTATCTACGTTATTGGGCAATGCCATGCTATGGTTCGACACCCTGCCCCAAAGAGCGTCAATAATTATGAAGAATTAAGGGAGAAGTTCCTCAGATACTTTAGCCAGCAGAAAAAGACCACCTAGAAACCCCAATGAGATCCTCCATATCACAAGGAAGGACGAAGAAAACTTGGAGACCTTCATGAACATATACATAGAGGAGAGCATGTACATCAGAGACGTGCCGGAGGTCATGAAGAGAAGTGGCTTATACAGGGGGTTCGGAACTCCCAATTATGCCAAAGAATGGGGAGCAAAGAGAGACAGCGGAAACCCCTAGGGGAAAGGGACAACTGACTCTCGTCAAGGAGGCCCACAGACCAGATCACGAGGTCTCTCTGAAAAGAAGTCATCAAACTCACCATACTCGAATAGAGGAGGAAGGGCTCCCGAATCATCATCAGGTACGATTAATCGTTTTGACAATCTCTTTGATAAATTCACACCCTCATTAAGTCCCCTAGCGAAATATTTTCCACCAAAGGGGAGTTATTGCCCTTTGGCAAGCCCCATCCTAACAGGTATGGTAGTAAGGCCCAACCCCATAAGTTTTGTGAATCCATAGAGGCAGTGGCCATGCCACAGACGATTGCATTCAACTGCGAAAAAAGATAGAACTTTCGGTTAAATCAGGGAAATTATCACACATGGTGAGAGACATCAAAGGGGAGAAAATGTAAGGGGGGAAGGAAGGATCAGCAAAGGTCGAACAAGAATACATAGACATGGTAAGAAAGAGAGATTATGACGATGATGAACCCCATAGAACAGTAAGACTCAGAGGGGATAAAGACTTAACATGGCTTGAGAGATCTATCAGTTTCCCTGCTCTGGGCCCCGATGAGGCTCAAGAAGCTCCTCTTAACATATCGGCCGATATAGCAGGATATCGGGGTGGCCAGAATACATGTAGAAGGGGAAGTGGGGCCGAAGTGATGTATGAACATTGTTTCACAAGACTAAGGCCAGAAGTCAGAACAGGGCTAGTTGAAGAATACATGCCTCTAATAGGATTCTCTGGAGAAGTGGTAAGGCCCTTGGGAAAAATCACTCTTCCGGTTATAATCGGAGAAGGGTTCACCAGAAGGACGATCGAGCTGACCTTCTCAATCGTTAGAGGAAACTCTAAAAACAATGCCATCCTGGGCAGGCCAGGGATAAGAGCCCTTAGGGCCCTCACATCCACCTCACATGGGATGATGAAGTTTCCAACAGCGGGAGGAATTGCCATGCTAGGTTCTGCTACTGAGATAGTTGTGTTTTGGTCAAAAACTGCCTAAGAAATTAGTTGATCAAACTTTGTAAGTGAGGTAGTGTGTTTGATGAATTTGGCAAGGAAAATGTAAGTTTGGATGTTGAAACAAGGATGTAACGAGGGACAAATCTAGGAATCCCTAAGTATCCTCAAGGATCCTAGCAAAAAACCTCAGGAGCCGGCTTAAAGTGCCTGTTGCCTCAAACTTTTATATAACGGAAATTTTCAAGTACAAATGAAGTGAGCTCGTATTCTAAGTGTTACAAAGAGTTTTCGAGAACAAATGTTGTGTGTTGTGTGCAGCCCTAGAGCTCGATATATATTAAGGATTATAACTAACTCCCTAAGAATTAGCAACTAATCCTACGTCGCCTGGCTAGCCGTTAGAGTCCACTTGGTCCACGTTTTCTGACAATTGACCGAGTCTTTAGGGCACGTGTGTCATATCGAGATTCATCTGTAAAAAATAAACAAAAGGGAAGGTAATCGTTAGCTAAAAATAAAATTTAGGATCCTTACAGTGAAGTGCTTATGAGCCTCTGCGAGCTGCTTAAGATATCCTGAAATCTGGTACCAACAAATTGCCCCCAAATTTTTGGCGGATGACGC
Organism: Deinandra increscens subsp. villosa; assembly: GCA_039602395.1. Classification (NCBI taxonomy): domain Eukaryota; kingdom Viridiplantae; phylum Streptophyta; class Magnoliopsida; order Asterales; family Asteraceae; genus Deinandra; species Deinandra increscens. The sequence goes on along the minus strand of JBCNJP010000010.1, from coordinate 83,811,459 downwards.
ATGTGAGCCAGCTGTCAAGAATTTGAAATTTCTAGCCTTATCACTAACGCAATCATGATCAAAAGGAGATTAATTTGACCCAACTCCCAATAGAAGTTCCTATTGACATCGTTAGCTTTAAAAGCTTTATCCTTCCTTTATTTTCTTCACATCTCTTTCGGGGACCCTAGAGCTTCTCTGATCTCCACAGGTCAGTTCCTTTCTCTTCTTATTCTTCAGTTGTTTTACGATGGGCAAGAAGATACTCCATTCTAACGCCATCATCCCCGACAATGTGGACAGTTTTGATGGCCTCCCTCTTGTTGCAGCAGCCAACAAGCTGCTCTCTCTGCAGGCTGTTGTGAACATTGTAAGTGTACATAAATAAAAGAGAAGTATGTTAAAATTCGAGATAGAATACTTCCCTTGCTGATTCTGATCCACTTGATTTGATGCAGGGTATTGATAAACTGAGCCATGAGGTAATCGAGCTACAAGGCAAGCTGGAAGCAGCCGAGCAGAAGCTTGAAGCTGCTGAACTTAAACTTGATGAAGCCCTCCTCCGAATTGAGCAGACGGGTAAAATTACTGCTAGCAAGAACTGCTATCATGAGAAGCAGCTCAAGGAGCAGGAGGCTGCTGCTGCTCAAGCCTTGAAGCTCGCCGATAAGAATGCAAAGTCCCAGCCACCATCAATGTACTCGAGTGCATGATTGAGATGGCCACTGATGCACAGGCTGAAGGCTTCAATCCCGAGTGCTGGCCGGTTCAGGATTGGAAGGAAAGCTTCGAGAGGTTGAAGGCTAGAGGGACGAGGCTGCTGGGAAGGTTGTTGAGGGGCTGAGCCGGAGATCATGGTGGTGGTTAAAGATGCTGGTGCTAGGAAGGACAAGGGCAAGTAGGTGGAAGCTGCAATGGAGAAGGTGGGCGATGAAGGCAATCTTGGCTAGGTCGGAGCCCACATTTTTTTATCTGTTGGTTGGTGGTTTTCAAACAATGATGTGGTGAAACTAAGACAATGGTAGGTTAACTCATAGAAGCTTGGATAGAGGGACCTTGAGTTTTAAGGAAAATTCCAAGATTCTCAGACAATATTTTGCTATAGTTGGCCTCAGGTGAAGGGATCTTGGGTTCCAAGACGAAGCCTGGGGTCAACTTCTTTTTTTCCTGCATGACAAACATAATCTAGTAGCATTTTAACCATCATGGTGTGTTGTTCGTATTTTGATTATGTTGCAAATTCTGAAAAATAGTTCAGTGAGGATCCTACAGGATGCTTAGTATCCTTACTTAATTTAAAAACTTAAGATTTTACAAAACTTGCTAATATTAACAAACCATGATGTTATCCAACATTCAGTTAGTGATAAAAACGTATAATATATGCATTATCAATGTCACCTGTTCGAGAATCTTCCAACTGTTGAGATAGCCAAGATCCTTGAGGATCCTCAGGAATCCTTAAGATAGACTTGATGAAATCCTGATAAGTCTTGAGTACTTAGAAATGAGTCAAATAGGGGTCAAGCCCATCTTAATCTTTTGAGGCATAAGATGCCTTATAAATCTTGGGTCTAAGCTAACTAGAGTTAAGCCCATAAACTTTTGAGACATGAATATGTATGAACCTTAGTTAACGTGGAAACATTAAGAGCCATTTGTTAAACTGAGGTCAAGCTCAAAAACACTTAGGACTAAGCCAACTGGGGTCAAGTCCATAAAACTTGAGAGACACGAAAGTGCCTAAACCTTTGTTGACATGAAAATGCCAAAAACCAAAGGACCTTTTTGGGATGGCACGTCTGCCACCCATTTTTGAGATGCACTCTATGGCCAACAATGATGAAATTATCAGCCAACCTTAGATGGACTGGTCGCACCACCTTGAACCATAGGCCACCATCGTGCGCTCCTGGCGAGGGTCATGCACTCTAGGAGATTCCCATTAGTGAACGAGAAGGTGAAAACCTCCTAAACCTTTGACTGCATTCAGAATGCTTTAGACTTAGAAGAGGTGATCAGCCTCTAGCTTCTGACAGGATGCTCGGAACTTCTGCAAAACACTTAAGGCTTGGTGAGGGGTGGGTGTTAGCTTGACTAAAACCCCTCTGATGCCTAAGTCAGTAACTACTTCATAAAGATAATAATATGAAATTGGAATAATAATCAAAGACATACCTGAAGTTTTTGAAGCTTAAACGAGGCTCCTTTGGTAAGCTCAGAGGATCCTGAGGGCACTTACATAAAATATGACTTTAGATGAATTACGTTCTAGGCTCTTGGGAGCAACTCACCTTCCATAGTAGCCAATCTATATGCCCTCTTTCCAGCTTCTGAATCGACTAAGTAGGGACCCTCCCACTTAGGTGCAAGCTTCCCATCAGCTGGATTGGTAGTATTCTGAAAAGCCTTTCTAAGTACCAGGTCTCCTACTTGAAACCTTCTGATCCTGAGGTTCTTGTTGTAAGACCTGGCCATCCTTTGCTGGTATGCCGCCATTCTGAACTTTGCAAGATCTCTGATTTCGTCAACTCTTTCAAGATCTTCAAGGAGCTTCTGATTGTTAGCCTCAGGATCCCGGAAACTTGTTCTAGCAGTCGGCATCACCATTTCAGTAGGGACCACAGCTTCTGAAACAAACACCAAGGAGAATGGCGTCTGCCCAGTAGCACTTTTGGAAGTTGTTCTATCAGCCCATAACACAAATGGGAGCTCTTCAGCCCATTTTCCCTTTTTGGCTCCTAGCTTCTTCTTAAGGTTGTTGATGATGATCTTATTACTTGATGTTTGACCATTAGTTTATGGATGCACAGGAGTTGAAGTAATCATCTTGATGCCCCATGCCATACAAAAACCAATTGTTCTTTTACCAATAAACTGAGACCCATTGTCACATACTATTTCTGATGGAATTCTACATCTTGTCAGGATATTCCTTTTTATGAAGGAGATCACCTCCTTCTCTCTAACTTGAACAAATGCTTCAGCTTCAATCCACTTAGAGAAATAATCTGTCATTGCCAGCATAAAGACTTTTCCCCCGGGTGTTGTGGGCAGCTTGCCAACTATGTCCATGCCCCACTTCATGAATGGCCATGGGGATGATATTGAGTGGGGCGGCTCAGCAAGCTGATGGAGGATGTTGTTGTGCCGTTGACACGCATCACACTTTTTAACATAAGCCAATTGCATTATTCTTCATAGTGGGCCAGTAGTATCCTGTTCTTAACACTTTAGAAAATAGTGATCTCCCCTAGCGTGATTGCCACAATCTCCCTCATGAATATCCTGGAGTACTGCATACGCTTTGGGCTGTTCCATGCATCTCAAGTATGGACCTGCAAGAGATTTCTTGTATAAGATACCATTTATTATTGAATACGGGATTACCTTTGTCCGGAAAATCCTGGGATTCTCGTTCTTGAAGATTTCTCCTTCTTGGATAAACTTCTTGATGGAATATGTCCAGGATCCTTGGGGATCCCGAGAATCCATCACTTCTTGATCTTTATCTGTTGTGACATCATTAACCTCCAGTTCTTCAATTGTCGGGGTTAGGATGTGAGTTATGGGAATCTTGACACCTTCTGGAATCCTTAGAGACGATGCTAAGTTTGCTAAAGCATCAGCTTCTGCATTCTCCTCTCTAGGCACCTGTGAAATGCTGCAATTTTCAAAAGATAATGCTAATTTTTTGACAAGGTCTAGATATTTGGTTAGTATTTCGCCTTTCACTACATAGGATCCATTAAACTGGTTAGTTAATAATAAGGAATCAATAAAAACTTGAATGTGTTGGATACCCATATCTCTAGCAAGTTGTAATCCTGCAATTAAAGCCTCATATTCAGCTTCATTATTAGTAGCCTTATATTCACAATGTATAGATAGAGGTATAATGTCCCCCTGTGAAGGTTTTAGCAGTGCACCCAATCATGTTCCTCTGAAGTTAGAGGCTCCATCTGTGTATAATATCCAACTTCCTGAAGTTTCCTGAAGTTGCTTGACCTCTAGTTCAACTTCCGACAGTATGTCACTGCTGAAATCAGCCACAAAGTCCGGAGCTTGAGACTTTATTGTTGTTCTTGGTTCATATATGATGTCATAGGCACTTAGTTTAACTGCCCATTTCGCTATTCTTCCTGACATTTCTGGCTTCTCAAGACACACTTAATAGGATAGTTAGTTTTCACATAAATAACATGAGTTTCGAAGTAATGCCTTAACTTTTGAGAAGCCATAACAAGGGCTAAAATTAATTTTTCTAAGTAAGAATACCTGGTCTCAGTATCTAATAATGTTTTGTTTACATAGTATACCGGATGCTGTTTTCCTCCATGGTCTTTAATGAGTACATCACTTGTCGAGCTGCCCGAGACTGCTAAGTATAGAGAGAGCGGCTCCCCTTTGATTGGTTGCATCAGTAGTGGAGCAGATGACAAGTATTCTTTCAAGGAGCCCAGAGCAGCTTCATACTTCTCACCCCATTTGAACTTCTTGTTCTTCTTCAATATATCATAGAATTCTTTGCTTTTTTCAGAAGATCTTGATATGAATCTGTTAAGTACTACTATTCTTCCAGTTAATTTTTTAACTTCTTTAACATTTGTTAGGGACTTCAAGTTTATGATTGCTTGGATTTGCTCAGGGATGGCTTCTATTCCTATTTCAGTAACCATATAGCTTAAGAACTTGCCGGCTCTCACACCAAAATGGCACTTGGAAGGATTTAGCTTCATGTTGAACCTGTCCAGGATATCGAAAGCAGCTTCGAGGTCCCTAGGATGATCCTTAGCTTTCTTGGACTTCACCACCATATCATCTATGTATACCTCCATGGTGTCCCCCAGTTGGTCTTTGAACATCATATTGACAAGCCTCTGGTATGTGGCACCTGCATTTCGTAAACCAACGGGCATAGAAATATAACAATAAATACCTGTGGGTTTCATGAAGGTTGTGTCTTCTTGGTCTGATGGATCCATCTGAATCTGTTGGAAGCCTGAAGATGCATCCATAAAAGTTAGCATCTCATGCCCAGCAGTTGCATCCACCATTGAATCGATGTGTGGTAAGGGGAATGGATCCTTGGGACATGCCTTATTCAGGTCCGTGTAATCCACACACACTCTCCACTTTCCATTCTTCTTCTGGACTACCACCACATTAGCTAGCCATCGAGGATATTTAACTTCTCCGATAATCTTTGACTTGAGCAGCCTATCAACTTCCTCTTGGATTATGATGTTTCTCTCAGGAGCGAACTTTCTTCCTTTTTGATGTATGGGCCTGAAAGATTCATCTATACCAAGTTTATGAGTAATAATATCTTTAGATATACCCGTCATTGCCTCGTGTTTTCCATGCGAATGTTGTAGTTCTGTACTTCAGGAGGCTCACGAGCTACTCTTCAGTATCCTCAGGAATATTAGTTCCTACCAGCACTTTGATTTCAGGATCCTCAGGATTTAGCTGAACTTCTTTAATCTCTAATTCCTTTGTCATCCGAATTCTTCGTGCTGGTCCATTTAATTGCTATGTTGGCCTGGGCTTAACGGTATTCTTCATAGCCGAAGTGTAGCAGTCTTTAGCTTCTTGTTGATCACTCAATATCCTTACAACTCCCCAAGGTGTGGGAAGCTTCACACACTGATGATAAGTTGACGGAACTGCTTTCATGTCATAGATCCACGGCCTCCCCCAAGATAACATTACAACAAGGAAGGGAGTCAATTACGCAGAATTTTTGCATGGAGTTGACCCTTTCACTGTACACAGAGAGCCTGATGTGTCCAACTGTATGTTTGGTTTCTCCACTGAAACCTACTAACAATGAAGATCTTGGGATAATCTCCTCTTCTGGGATGCTCATGTTTTTTAGCACATCTAACTGAATGATATTGACCGAGTTGTCGTTATCTATCAGGATCCTGCGAACATAATGGTTAGCAATGCATAATGTGATTACCAGACTATCGTGATGAGGATCCTGGATATCCAGCTTATCGGTTTCGTCGAAGGAAATGATTTTGTCTTCAGTCAACATCACGTTCTTCTTTGGTCGACTGCCTTGATCCATCTTAGCCTCTCTAGCATGTCTCTTAGCTAAGGAGAAGGAAGCTCCACATATGTCAGATCCTCCCGAGATAAAGTTTATCACCTTGGCATTCGTTGGTGGTGACTGTGCTCTTTTGGGCAGCTCGGCAGTATCCTGAGTCTTGCTCTTCTTTCTGCCAAACAATTCTTTGAGATGCCCCTTGCTGAGCAGGTAGCTAATTTCTTTTCGAAGAGCTATGCAGTCATCTATTAAGTGCCCAAAGTCTTCATGGTAGGCACACCACTTAGACTTATCCTTCCAGGATCCCTGCTTCTCGGACTTCCTTGGCCACCTGGCCTTATCACCTAGATCCTGCAAAGCACATAACAAACCACTTACGTCAACCGAAAAGCAATAATCAGATACCTTTGGGAAGTCTTCTTCATCCTCCTTATCCTCAAAAACATTGACTCTAGGATTATCATTCCTGTAATAAGACTTGGACCGTTGTTGCTTTCCAGGAGAATCCGTCCTTATGCTTGAGGATTCAGATTTTGACATATCGCTTCTTTTTTGGATTTTCTTATCATCTTCTTTCCTGATGAACCTCAATTCCCTTGTTCTGACTTCATCAAGGTTCCTGCAACGAGTCATAACTAGGTCATCTTAAAAATGGGAATCCCCTCTAAGGCCCATCTTCAAAGCTTCTACAGCAGCTGCCATATCCAAGTTGGGAATATCCAAAGCTTCTTGACCAAATCTGGCCACGTAGTCCCTAAGGGATTCATCAGACTTCTAAACTATCCTGTACAAGTCACGTATAAGGTTCTCAAAGCTTCTGTTGCAAGAAAACTGGTAATTAAACAGGTTAACTAAATGCGGGAAAGAAGTAATGGTATTAGGAGGGATACTGAGCAGCCATTTCAAGGTTGGTCCTGTTAGTGTTGAGCCGAATCCCTTGAAAAGACAAGCTTCTTTGATGTTTACTAGGATGGGGTTGATTTCCATCCGTTCCCTGTATTGTGCCACGTGCTCTTTAGGATCCATGGTCCCATCGTAGAGTTTCATGTTGGGAATCTGAAATCTTTTTGGAATCTCCACGTCACGAATGGGCCATGCAAACCTGGAAACTCTGTGACTGCCTGCTGGCACTTTAGGAATTGGTCGGATAACACCAGGGACACTTGAGATCATGTCCTTTATTCTCTAAAGCTCCCTGGCTATAGTTGGGTTGATACCGGCATCCTGCACAGTTCCTTGGTTAGAATTAGCATAAAAATTATCAAAGTTGTTACCAGCCCGGGGATTCTGAGGATGGATCTGGGGTCCATATCCAGCATCTCTGAGGATAGTCGGCTCAATTGTGGTCTCCACTTGCATGGGGATGAAGTCTCCCTCATGCATCTCCTGAGATGAGCTTGGAAACATGCCTACAGAGACACAAGGGTTAGAAAATAAGGATCCTTGGGGATCTAGAGCAGCTCGGAAGCGGCTTGAGAATTCAGGGAACGAGTGAGTTGAGGATCCTTGTAGCACTTGTATAGTAGGTGCCCCTGACTGCTGGTTCCAAGGCTCTTAAAAAGTTAGACATCGTGAACCGCTGAGGTCGAGCATCTCGGCGGCAACTAACTTCCGTAATCTCTGAAGTAAGATTCTGGGGGCTGCTCGGAGTAGAATCCGAAGTACTCCAGATCTATCACCCCGGAAGTCTTCTGATGTTAAGAACCCGAGAATCCCGAAGCAGTAGCCGTTGCAACACTTAACTTTGGAGAAGTAGAGGATTTTGCATGCTGTTTTGGCTGTTCCGATATTTCCGGAGATCGAGTCAAAACCGAGTGATTTCGGAATCAAAGAGCTAGTTTCCTCTACTGGTTTCTTTGATTTCTTCAATTCCATGATCTCCTTCATCATTCTCTCGTTGGTTTTGGCTTGTTCATCCACATGAGTCTTCATTTGCCTAATCAAAACATTCAAATCGTTATTAGAAATGGAAGGGTCGGTAGACATACCTTGTGATCCAGTAGAAGTAGGATACTCCATTCTTTTAGCATCGGTGTTAGTCTTTTTCTTTGGTAGTGGAGGAAGACCGGTGCTAACAGTCGGTTTGGTGTATGGAATAGATTTTGAAGTAATCTTCGATTGAGTCGACATTTTCAGAAATTAGTAGCGGGAAGGAGATCAAGGCTTTTAACTGAATTCAAACACCACTTGCCCCACGGTGGGCGCCAAATTGTTTTGGTCAAAAACTGCCTAAGCAATTAGTTGATCAAACTTTATAAGTGAGGTAGTGTGTTTGATGAATTTGGCAAGGAAAATGTAAGTTTGGATGTTGACATAAGTGTTAGGGGTCGATTTCAGGATGCTTACAGAGAAGTTGTGCAATACTAGGAATCTCACTACGATTTGGGAATCCCGTCCAGTCAGGTATCCTGAAATTTTGTTATCGACTAACCCTTATTTTTGCCATGTGCTTTATTTGTTTTCAGGAACGTTATGGGACCTAACCAACTCCTGAAGACTCGGTTTAAAACTAACTGGCACGTGGAGAAGTGGGTCGCATCTCCCTCAACGGTCAAGAGAGGTGGAGAAAGAGGATCCCGGGAATCCCGGATAGTTAGTTAGTTGTTATTTGTTATATAAACGAGGACTCGATCAATAGGAACACACACAACACATTCACACTAGCTTGTTTACGAATACAAATCATTGTAACACTTAGCTTTGATCGATCAAACCTCCAACCCGTTGTAACGAATTGCTCGATCATTAATAATATTGACCTGGTGGCGGTTTTCCAGCCGGCACCCGAGGTTTTTATCCAGGATTCCTAGAGGCAACTCGAAGGATTCTGGAGTTTTCCTCGCTAAATCCTTGTGTCATCATCCTAGCTTGGATTACTTGCTCATTTGATCGTTAAGCACTCTACCTCACAATCTAAGTTTGGAATACAGGATTCCTAAGTGAATTTTTGACCAAAACAGTTTGGCGCCCACCGTGGGGCAAATGGTGCTTAGTCTTACCAAAATCCTATATCTCCTTCGCTTCATTCGATCTCCAATCCCAAAGATGTCAAACCCACAGAAATCCGTTTCGGCCTCTACCTCGTCCTCCATTCCTCCTCTTCCTTCCGCTCCAGGAAGCCAGAAGAAGACTATGGACCGTCAGAAGAAAGTGGACGAGCAGCCGAGAAAAACTGACTATCCTGTCTTTACGGGATCCCAGGTTCAATCTGTTGATCCTGTTATTACTAATAATGATTTGTTTGCTTTGATTAGGCAGGTGAAAAATCAAATGGATCAGCAAGAAAAGACCACTCAAACGGTGATGGAGGAGATTGAAGAGCTTAAGAAGTCCAAGAAACCTGTGGAGGAACAAAGTCCCCTATTTCCCAGGCATCTTGACTTCAATGCTTCAAGATCCTCAGATCCATCTCGCTACAGTTACAAGTCAGCATCAGGCTTTACTACAGCCCCTACAATGACTTCTCAAGCCGCTGGATATGTTGAAAGCACTGCTGGATTTTCAGGAGCTGTTCCGCCAGAATCCTCACAGTCACGCTACAAGGGTCCTTGGATTCCGCCATTGTCGGGATCCTCGGCCTCGCCGTCCCAAGGATATCCTTTTTCAGCAGGAAATCCAAGTCAGGATCTCCAAGGATATCAATACACTAACCCTTCAGTTTCTGCAGGAATCTTCAAGACCAGCTCCTCAAAAGTGCATGATGGTGACGACATCCCCATGCAAACAGCAGCCACTACAGAGCCAAGCTTCCCAGTGAACCATGGCTACAGTCCCAGGATTCCATTCCAGAATCCTGCCTCTGGTAATGTGACCAACTCAATTCCTATTATTTCTAACCAGGGTGCTCCTTATGATGCAGGTATTCTTCCAAGTATCGCCAGGGAGCTTCAGAAGTTGAAAGAAATGATATCAAATGTTCCAGGGATCCTGAAGCCTATTCCTGAGGTTCCTTTGGAAAGCCACAAGATCTCTAGATTTACCTGGCCAATATCCCAGGTGGAGATCCCGAAGCGTTTCCAGACTCCAAGCATGAAGCTTTATGATGGAACCACAGATCCTGAGGAACACGTGGCACATTACCGGGAGCGTATGGAGATCAATCCCATTCCGATAGAAATCAAAGAAGCCTGTCTATGCAAAGGCTTCGGATCAACTTTAACAGGGCCAGCCATGAAATGGCTACTGAGCATTCCTCCTAACACTATTACATCATTTTCTCATTTAGTCAACTTGTTTAACAATCAATTTTCTTGCAGCAGGACCTTTGAGAAGCTCACAGGCGACCTATACCGAATAATTCAGAAGCCAGATGAGCCTCTCAGGGATTATATCGCCAGATTCGGACGAGAGTCTCTTGAGATTCCTAATCTGGATATGGCAGCAGCCGTGGAAGCCTTTAAAATGGGGCTCTCCAAAGATTCACGTTTTTATGATGTAACAGCCCAGACCCGTCGCAACCAAGATATTGTCCGCTTTGGCAGCCGGTATGCCCTCAGACATCCGCCCCTCACGGTTTTAAAACGCATCTTGGTGGGGGAGGTATCCACACCCTTATAAAGGCATGCTTAGTTCCCCTCCCCACCAATGTGGGATGTTACAATCCTCCCCCCTCAGGGGACCAGCGTCCTCGCTGGCACACTGGCCGACGACCGGCTCTGATACCATCTGTAACAGCCCAGACCCGTCGCAACCAAGATATTGTCCGCTTTGGCAGCCGGTATGCCCTCAGACATCCGCCCCTCACGGTTTTAAAACGCGTCTTGGTGGGGGAGGTATCCACACCCTTATAAAGGCATGCTTAGTTCCCCTCCCCACCAATGTGGGATGTTA
>JBCNJP010000010.1:83773925-83800092 GCA_039602395.1 Deinandra increscens subsp. villosa | reverse complement strand
CTTCAAGTTTATGATTGCTTGGATTTGCTCAGGGCTGGCTTCTATTCCTCTTTCAGTAACCATATAGCCTAAGAACTTGCCGGCTCTCACACCAAAATGGCACTTGGAAGGATTTAGCTTCATGTTGAACCGGTCCAGGATATCGAAAGCAGCTTCGAGGTCCCTAGGATGATCCTTAGCTTTCTTGGACTTCACCACCATATCATCTATGTATACCTCCATGGTGTCCCCCAGTTGGTCTTTGAACATCATATTGACAAGCCTCTGGTATGTGGCACCTGCATTTCGTAAACCAAAGGGCATAGCAATATAACAATAAATACCTGTGGGTGTCATGAAGGTTGTGTCTTCTTGGTCTGATGGCTCCATCTGAATCTGTTGGAAGCCTGAAGATGCATCCATAAAAGTTAGCATCTCATGCCCAGCAGTTGCATCCACCATTGAATCAATGTGTGGTAAGGGGAATGGATCCTTGGGACATGCCTTATTCAGGTCCGTGTAATCCACACACACTCTCCACTTGCCATTCTTCTTCTGGACTACCACCACATTAGCTAGCCATCGAGGATATTTAACTTCTCCGATCATCTTTGACTTGAGCAGCCTATCAACTTCCTCTTGGATTATGATGTTTCTCTCAGGAGCGAACTTTCTTCTTTTTTGATGTATGGGCCTGAAAGATTCATCTATACCAAGTTTATGAGTAATAATATCTTTAGATATACCCGTCATTGCCTCGTGTTTTCCATGCGAATGTTGTAGTTCTGGACTTCAGGAGGCTCACGAGCTGCTCTTCAGTATCCTCAGGAATATTAGTTCCTACCAGCACTTTGATTTCAGGATCCTCAGGATTTAGCTGAACTTCTTTAATCTCTAATTCCTTTGTCATCCGAATTCTTCGTGCTGGTCCCTTTAATTGCTATGTTGGCCTGGGCTTAACGGTATTCTTCATAGCCGAAGTGTAGCAGTCTTTAGCTTCTTGTTGATCACTCAATATCCTTACAACTCCCCAAGGTGTGGGAAGCTTCACACACTGATGATAAGTTGACGGAACTGCTTTCATGTCATGGATCCACGGCCTCCCCAAGATAACATTACAACAAGGAAGGGAGTCAATTACGCAGAATTTTTGCATGGAGTTGACCCCTTCAATGTACACAGGGAGCCTGATGTCTCCAACTGTATGCTTGGTTTCTCCACTGAAACCTACTAACACTGAAGATCTTGGGATAATTTCCTCTTCTGGGATGCTCATCTTTTTTAGCACATCTAACTGAATGATATTGACCGAGCTGCCGTTGTCTATCAGGATCCTGCGAACATAATGGTTAGCGATGCATAATGTGATTACCAGACTGTCGTGATGAGGATCCTGGATATCCAGCTTATCGGTTTCGTCGAAGGAAATGATTTTGTCTTCAGTCAACATCGCGTTCTTCTGTGGTCGACTGCCTTGATCCATCTTAGCCTCTCTAGCATGTCTTTTAGCTAAGGAGAAGGAAGCTCCACATATGTCAGATCCTCCCGAGATAAAGTTTATCACCTTGGCATTTGTTGGTGGTGACTGTGCTCTTTTGGGCAGCTCGGCAGTATCCTGAGTCTTGCTCTTCTTTCTGCCAAACAATTCTTTGAGATGCCCCTTGCTGAGCAGGTAGCTAATTTCTTTTCGAAGAGCTATGCAGTCATCTATTAAGTGCCCAAAGTCTTCATGGTAGGCACACCACTTAGACTTATCCTTCCAGGATCCCTGCTTCTCGGACTTCCTTGGCCACCTGGCCTTATCACCTAGATCCTGCAAAGCACATAACAAACCACTTACGTCAACCGAAAAGCAATAATCAGATACCTTTGGGAAGTCTTCTTCATCCTCCTCATCCTCAAAAACATTGACTCTAGGATTATCATTCCTGTAATAAGACTTGGACCGTTGTTGCTTTCCAGGAGAATCCGTCCTTCTGCTTGAGGATTCAGATTTTGACATATCGCTTCTTTTCTGGATTTTCTTATCATCTTCTTTCCTGATGAACCTCAATGCCCTTGTTCTGACTTCATCAAGGTTCCTGTAACGAGTCATAACTAGGTCATCATAAAAATGGGAATCCCCCTCTAAGGCCCATCTTCAAAGCTTCTACAGCAGCTGCCATATTCAAGTTGGGAATATCCAAAGCTTCTTGACCAAATCTGGCCACGTAGTCCCTAAGGGATTCATCAGACTTCTGAACTATCCTGTACAAGTCACCTATAAGGTTCTCAAAGCTTCTGTTGCAAGAAAACTGGTTATTAAACAGGTTAACTAAATGCGGAAAAGAAGTAATGGTATTAGGAGGGATACTGAGCAGCCATTTCAAGGCTGGTCGTGTTAGTGTTGAGCCGAATCCCTTGCAAAGACAAGCTTCTTTGATGTTTACTGGGATGGGGTTGATTTCCATCCGTTCCCTGTATTGTGCCACGTGCTCCTTAGGATCCATGGTCCCATCGTAGAGTTTTATGTTGGGAATCTGGAATCTTTTTGGAATCTCCACGTCACGAATGGGCCATGCAAACCTGGAAACTCTGTGACTGCCTGCTGGCACTTCAGGAATTGGCCGAATAACACCAGGGACACTTGAGATCATGTCCTTTATTCTCTAAAGATCCTTGGCTATAGTTGGGTTGATACCGACATCCTGCACAGTTCCTTGGTTAGGATTTGCATAAAAATTATCAAAGTTGTTACCAGCCCGGGGATTCTGAGGATGGATCTGGGGTCCATATCCAGCATCTCTGAGGATAGTCGGCTCAATTGTGGTCTCCACTTGCATGGGGATGAAGTCTCCCTCATGCATCTCATGAGATGAGCTTGGAAACATGCCTGCAGAGACACAAGGGTTAGAAAATAAGGATCCTTGGGGATCTGGAGCAGCTCGGAAGTGGCTTGAGAATTCAAGGAACGAGCTGAGTTGAGGATCCTTGTAGCACTTGTGTAGTAGGTGCCCCTGACTGCTGGTTCCAAGGCTCTTGAAAGTTGGACATCGTGAACCGCTGAGGTCGAGACCTGGGTAGTTGCGCTGAGAGTCTCGGCGTTTGCTGAATTGAGAATCTGGCTGGCTGCTGGCTCGAGCATCTCGGCGGCAACTGACTTCCGTAATCTCTGAAGTAAGATTCTGGGGGCTGCTCGGAGTAGAATCCGAAGTACTCCAGATCTATCACCCCGGAAGTCTTCTGATGTTGAGAACCCGAGAATCCCGAAGCAGTAGCCGTTGCAACACTTGACTTTGGAGAAGTAGAGGATTTTGCATGCTGTTTTGGCTGTTCCGATATTTCCGGAGATCGAGTCAAAACCCGAGTGATTTCGGAATCAAAGGGCTAGTTTCCTCTACTGGTTTCTTTGATTTCTTCAATTCCATGTTCTCCTTCATCATTCTCTCGTTGGTTTTGGCTTGTTCATCCACATGTGTCTTCATTTGCCTAATCAAAACATTCAAATCGTTATTAGAAATGGAAGGGTCGGTAGACATACCTTGTGATCCAGTAGAAGTAGGATACTCCATTCTTTTAGCATCGGTGTTAGTCTTTTTCTTTGGCAGTGGAGGAAGACCGGTGCTAACAGTCGGTTTGGTGGATGGAATAGATTTTGAAGTAATCTTCGATTGAGTCGACATATTCAGAAATTAGTAGCGGGAAGGAGATCAAGGCTTTTAACTGAATTCAAACACCACTTGCCCCACGGTGGGCGCCAAATTGTTTTGGTCAAAAACTGCCTAAGCAATTAGTTGATCAAACTTTATAAGTGAGGTAGTGTGTTTGATGAATTTGGCAAGGAAAATGTAAGTTTGGATGTTGACATAAGGATGTAACGAGAGAAAAATCCAGGAATCCCTGAGTATCCTCAAGGATCCAAGCAAAAAACCTCGGGAGCCGGCTTAAAGTGTCTGCTGCCTCAAACTTTTATATAATGGAAATTGTTCAAGTACAAATGAAGCTGAGTTCGTATTCTAAGTGTTACAGAGAGTTTCGAGAACAAATGTTGTGTGTTGTGTGCAGCCCTAGAGCTCGACATATATTAAGGATTACATAATAACTAACTCCCTAAGAATTAGCAACTAATCCCACGTCGCCTAGCTAGCCGTTAGAGTTCACTTGGTCCACGTTTACAGTGAAGTGCTTATGAGCCTCTGCGAGCTGCTCAAGATATCCTGAAATCTGGTACCAACAAGTTGCAAGTGTATCTTGGATGCCAAGCATAGTTCCACAACCAGGGATAGAAGACTGGATCTTAAATGACCAATTTCCAAAGTAGACTACCAGAGTAGGGGCACAGTTGCCAAACATGTGGAAGACGGCTCTGAAGGAGCTTCTCCTAAAGAACATAGACGTCTTCGCTTGGCAGTGCAGCGACATGGAAGGCATTCCCGCAAAGTACAGCGAACACCATCTCAATATCCTAGAAGGCACGAAACAAGCGAAACAAAAATACAGAAGCCTATGCCAAGAGCATGCCACAGTAGCAAGTGAGGAAGCCAAAAACTACTCGCAACCCGCATAATGAGAAATATACAATATCCAAAGTGGGTAGCCAATCCCGTCATGGTTAAAAAGCCCAACGGTACACTGCGAATGTGCATAGACTTATCTGATCTCAACAAAACATGCCTGAAAGACTGCTACCCCTTTCCAGAAGTTGACGCAAAAATTGATGCACTCGCAACCTTCCCCCTTAAAGTGCTTCCTAGACACATATAAGGGGTACCATCAGATCAGAATGGCCAGAGGTGATGAAGAAAAGACGGCGTTTCACACACCAGACGGTACTTAATGTTACACGAAAATGCCCATTGGGCTAAAAAATGCAGGGGCAACGTACTAACGGTTGATGGATTGGTTGTTCCAGGATCAAATAAGCAAAAACTTAGAGGTGTATGTAGAGAATGGTGTGATCAAAAGCAAAAGAGAAGGGGATATGACTCAAGACATCAAGGAAACATTCGAAACCTTAAGGGAGGTTAACATGAAGTTAAACCCTAGCAAATGCTCATTTGGGGTAGAAGAGGGGAATTTCTAGGAGTAATAGTCAAGAAGGACAGGATTCAAGCCCGTCCAGAAAAGATTGAGGCCATCACTCGCATGCGATCTCCAAGGACCCTGAAAGAAGCTCAAAGTCTGAATGGACAATTGGTAGCCCTTGGAAGGATTGTGTCCAGACTGGCAGATAAAATAAAGACCTTAGTTAAAACACTAAGGAAATGTCTTAAGAAAAACTAGTTTGTATGGACACCAGAGGTTGAGGAAGCGTTCAATCAAATCAAGACCTTCCTTTGTAACTTACCAAAGCTAGCCATTCCAAGAGAAAGAGAAAACTTGAAGCTATACTTGGTCATCTCCGACCAAGCCGTAAGCTCGGTATTGATTGTAGAAAGGAATGAAGGGCAAATACCAATCTAATTCTTGTCAAAACCCTCAAAGGACCAGAAGAAAGATACCCGGCGCTTGAAAAGCTCGCCCTATCCATCGTCCACACCTCAAGAAGACTGGCCAGGTATTTCCAAGCACACCCCATTCAAGTGCTAACCGATAAACCTATGCAGCTTGTTCTTAAAAGGCGAAAGTATTAGGAAGATTAGCAAAGTAGGCTGTCAAGTTGGGGAACTGTGAAATAGAATACAAGGGCAGAACAACAAGAAAGGGCCAAATTCTGACAGATTTCTTAATCAAAATCCCCCCAGAAGAAAAATTAAAAGACGGCCTGCCTCCAACTATGAAGAGAGGAGCAGCTCCCTACTCAACATGGAAGTTATTCACAAATGGGGCCTCAAACGAAGAAGGGTATGGGGCCGGTCTAATCCTAACAAGCCCCAAAGGTCAGGAGATAACAGGCGCTCTCGAGTTTGACTTCCCAGCTACCAACAATGAGGCAGAGTACGAAGCCCTTCTCGCAGGCTTGAGAATGGCCAAAAAGATGAAAGTACAAAACTTAGAAGTGCATGTCGACTTAATGTTGGTAGCAAGTCAGATAAACGAAGCATATGAAGCAAAGGAGGAGAAGATGAAAAAGCACCTCGACAAGGTCAGACAACTTATCGAAAGCTTCTCATATTTCAAAGTCATTCATGTTCCAAGAGGAAAAAAATAAAAAAGCAGACGCCCTAAGCAAAATAGCCTCAGTGGCATTCAGCGACCTCGAGAAGGACATTAAGGTGGAAAAACTCACAACTCCCTCCATTGAGGAAGAAGCAATCATGGCCATAGAAGCGACGTCCTAGATGACCCCCCCCCCCCCTGTTGAATATCTGTCTGAAGGAAAGCTACCAACAGATCATGAAGAAGCAAGAAAAATCCAAGCAAAGGCCACACTCTATAGCTTCGAGAATAATCAGCTATACAGAAAGTCATACTTGGCCCCCTACTAAAATGCATGAGCGAAGAAGAAGCAGCTTGTACAACCAGAGAAATACACGCAGGGATCTGTGGGTTGCATGCAGGACCCAAAACAATCGTCTCAAGAGCACAAAGAGCCGGATTTTATTGGCCAGGTATGTACAAGAGTGTAATCGATGAAATCAAAGGCTATGATAACTACCAAATACATGATCCAATTCCCAGACACCCAAGGCGTGATTTGATGCCCGTCAGCCCAGCATGGCCCTTCCAAAAGTGGGGATTTGACATAGTTGCTCCATTCCCAGAAGCCCCTGGCAGAGTAAGGTTCCTAGTTGTTGCAGTAGACTACTTCACCAAATGGATCGAGGCAAAGCCACTTACCACCATCTCAAGCAAGCAGATCCTTCTATTCGTGTGGGAAAACATTATTTGCAGTTCGGAATCCCCGAGACCCTAATAAGTGACAATGGAACCCAATTCACCGATTGAAAATTTAGAAAGTGGTGTTTGGAGCTCAAAATTGACCAAGTATTCACCTCAGTAACGCATCCACAAAGCAATGGTCAAGTGGAAAGGGCAAACAGAAGTGTGGTCAAAGGAATCAAAGCAAGGCTAGGAAGGAAAAAGAAAAACTAGGTAGAAGAGCTTTCGCATGTATCGTGGGCTCACAGGACCACCCCAAAAACTAGCACTAGAGAGAGCCACTTCAGTCTAAGTTACGGGACTGAGGCAATGATTCCAGCAGAAATCAGAAGCCCTACTGAAAGAACCAGTTTACCAGAACAAAGAAACGAGCTTGACTTACGCCTTAACCTCAACCTCCTAGAAGAAAGAAGAGAAATAATGGCTATAAGAGAAGCTGAGCTGCTCACAAGAAGGAGATGGAAAGGCAATACAACAAGAAGGTAAAGGGGGTAACTTTCAAGGAAGGGGATCTGGTGCTAAGAGAAAATGAAGCCAGCATGCAAGAAGACTGTGGAAAATTAGGACTAAGGTAGGAAGGACCCTACAGGGTCACATGAGCAAACGGGAAGGGCGCCAATCGGCTAGCCACGATTGACGGGCTTGAAATCCCAACAACTTGGAACACCCGATAGCTAAAGAAGTACTATTTATGAATTAATCTTATTTAAAATCAAATAGTAAATGCCAAAGATATAAGGCAGATTTTGTATGAAGCAGCTACATTATCTAAATATATGGAACCAGTGAAGGGCCAATTTTTCAGAAATTTTGTTCTTCATAAATTATACTAAGTCTAAGAATGCTAAAGCTAAGACTAATAATGAATAGTTCGAAAAAGTACTAAGTAGAATAAATTGCAAAGGTCTCACAAAGGCCAAGTCCTCCTAAAGCATACGGGCCAGCACAGGGCGACCTTAATAGAAAATGTTAAAGCCTCTGGAAGACCTCATAAGGGTCTCTTAGGCACCTTCTAAAGGAAGGATGATACCAAGGAACAGAAAACCTTTGTGTCTTTGAGATATGCAAGGCATAAAACCATTTGGGCAAACCTATGGGGACGCCCTTCAAAAAGGTCAAATCCAAACAAAAAGCTCTAAAGCACAAGCATTATTCTTATATACAATAATGACAACGGCCACAAGCCGCGTCTAAAACACACAGAAAACCCACAGAAGGGACACAATATTATCTTAAACAAAAAAAGAGTTATTACAGACCATTAAAAGTTAGAACAAAGTTTTTAACCAACAGGGGCCAGGAGTGGTAGGGTCTTCAATCAAGGCAAAAGCCTCAAGCTCTTCAATTAACCACTCAGGGTGAGAAGCCATAGTGGCCAACACATCAAAGGATGCATTGGCAAGCTTCCCACTAGCCTCCTGCATTTTTTCCTCAGCGCCTGCATCATAATAAGGAGTGTCCTCCTTCGGAAAATCCTGGGCAGCAAAATGGTAACCAGCCTCAAGGCTAAGCTGGTACCCGACACCTGTGCATGCATCAGAAAGATCTTTAAACAATACCGCATACTGAGAGGACGAGTGCACTCGTTTCACAGCCTTTGAAAGGCCCTTAGTAATCAACCAGCGACGCTCTTCTTCAAGCTTCTTCATCCTTGCCCCTACAGCATCACCAGTAAGGGCCCCAATCTGGACCCTCAAACCCTTAATATCCCTCCTCAGGCCGTCAGTAGTAGCGATTGCAGCATCATGCTCCTTTCCAGCTACACGATAAGAGTTGGATATCTTTGGCAAGGTTTCCTACAGATAAACAACGCAAAGAAGAGTCACAAAACATAAAATATAAAAAGGAAAAGAAAAGTCGGGGAGATAAAGGAAAACCCACCTCATGATCAGCAGAAAGCTTCTTCTGCTCATCAAGAGCCAGATGGCTAGTCTTCAGCTGCTGCTCCAGGTCTTCCATCTCTTTCAAGCGATTGTTGGCCACACCAACCTTGGTCTTCAATGACACATTCTCCCGCTTCAATGACACATTGTCCCGCTCAACTCATCAACCTGCAGCTTATCACCCTCTAATTCCTCCAAATCCTTCAGCAACTTGAACTTATCTTCCAAAAGTATTTGGCAGCTCCTCTGCTGCTTATCATACTTGAATTTGAGCTTCTTAAACTGAACATCAAGCCAATTCAACCACATCTGAACCTCAGTGCTAAGCTTGAAGGACTCAACAACATTACAAGCAAAATGAGCGTTAAGCTCAACAGTTTCAATGTTGCTAGCTATCCAACGCTCGGCAGGAGGAAGGGCTCTCCTCATGATCATGGTATAGGCTACAGGACCAGAAATGATGGTACCCTCAGTCAGGGTCCAATCAGGTACATACGGAAGGTCCTTGGCAGAAGCAGTTACCGAGCCAGCCCCCGTCAGAGTCATAAGCATCAAAGGAAGGTTCAGCTTCAGCCTTCAAAAAGGGCCCTTGAGATACTAAAAGTTTGTCATCAGAGGACAGAAAGTCAGGCATGCTAGAAGGTCCCACAATAGAAGGACCAAAAAGTTCAATCAAACTAGCAAAAAGTTCAGGAGTTGAACTGGTAGCCTCAATAGGAGGAAGGGATAACGACGTACGAGCAGGGGCAGGAGTAGTAACCGCCATTGACTCAGTAAACAGCGGGGTAGAACTGGTGGAAGTAGCTGAAGGTTTAAGCTTCACAATAGGAGTAGTAAGGGAAGGAAAAGGAACAGACGATTCAACATTCGAAACATGCATCTCCACAGAAGGAGACGCCACCATCTTTTTCCCACTTCTCAAGTTCAACCGGAGAGTAGGCTTCTTAGAAATACCAGCTTCAGTCTTTGGGGTCGGACGATTTCTTTGGACGATTGCTTCTCATGAATAGAAAGACCTTCAAGGTTAGAAGGTTCAGCACTTGATGATGCACTTATCGAGTCAAAAGCAGCTGCTTCAACACTAGCATAATTGTCAGCAAATGAAAATGGGAGTCTAAAGCACCAGGAGTTCATTTCCCAGTAGGAACAACAGTAAAATCAAAGCCTCTCTCGGCTGAACATAAAATCTTCTTCAGATTTATTTCTGCAAAAATAAAGACAACAATAAGAGGCACGAAGGATACGCGCTGGTGCAAAAAACTGCCCAAAAGAAAAACAAACATTAGCCATCTTCTAAAACAACAAAACGATGACCCACAGGAAGCCCTTTCTTGCTAAGACCGGACATCACAAGAAGCCCCCCCCCCCCCCCAAAAAAAAGTTTTACAAGGGGAATGGTTAGCAGCCAGAAGCTTGAGCAGCTTAGCATCATACCCACTCTTGGGTGGAGCATCAGTGATGACCGTCCCAGAAGGAAGAATAAGCAGAGGCTCAGAAAGAAAATCATCAGAAACAAAGAAATAGCTATTTTCCAATCATGAACACAGTTAACCATGTAATTGGTACAACTAGGGTACTTGGGAGAACGACACTTCTCGAAAGTAAGCCAATCCCCATCCCAGCGAAATTTATAAAATTGGCGGAACAAGGGAATGGAGGGTTGACCAGAGAACACCAAACAGGCTACTTCGAAGTGAATAATGGAACAAGGGAATGGATGACTGACCAGAGAACACCAAACAGGCTACTTCAAAGTGAATAATCTTACAGAAAGCTATAGGATGCATTTGCAAAAAATGACAACCGTAACTCTTCATAATAGAAATAAAAAAAGGCGACAGGGGATGACGGACATTACACTGGCGAAACGCCAAATTGTAAATAGTCACCCGATCGGAGGCCGCCCCGGGACTCATTAAAGAATGTCTAATTTTTTGTCACACCAAAATTCCTTATGAAGACCCCTACCATAATTTCAAGAGCATATCAGGAGGTAAAGTTGAATAAAAAATTCATACTTATCAACCTCCTTATAAAAAAAAAGCCAAGTGCATAGTTAATGAAAATAAAAAAGACAAGAAACTTGCAAAGTAAAGCCGGAGCCCTAATTAAGGGATAAGCTAGAGGGATATTTCCATGGAAGGATCCAAGAAACATTCAAACCCTGGTAAAACTATCAAATAGCATTCCATATACGGATGTGGAGAGAAATATTAAACTTAAGGAAGAACCATCGTAAAACTATAGATATGCCACCATTTGGTCCTGGCTAAGAAGAACTTTCAATGAAAGCGAAAGGCCTTCTCAAAGACCTCGAACAAAACAACTAAAAAGCAAACAAATATGGTGAAGTAGTACGAGACGAGAATAGTAGCCCATTGCATTTTAGTCCTAGCAAACACATTCAAAGGAATAGTGGGGACTTAATAGGATATCCCTAGCAAGGAGGACCTGAGAT
The DNA here is from genome assembly GCA_039602395.1 of Deinandra increscens subsp. villosa. Lineage (NCBI taxonomy): Eukaryota > Viridiplantae > Streptophyta > Magnoliopsida > Asterales > Asteraceae > Deinandra > Deinandra increscens. The sequence continues at coordinate 83,788,971 of JBCNJP010000010.1, read as the reverse complement.
CAGGGAACATCCTGTCCCAACCAAGAAGGTCCTTCTCTGCTAGCAATGTCGAAGACCTTTAAAAATGACTTACAAGAAAAGTGAAACTCGAATGTTTAAAGAGGGATAATGAAAAGTGAAGGGTTACCTAAAAGAAAAGCAGACTATATGAGTCTAGCACAATCCAGTCTGAATTGCATTATACTATACTTGAGGGATTTGATGAGGTATCCCTCATACCAGGTCAGTAGTTCATTGACTAGGCCTAAGATGAAAGACTGTTGGGCGACATTACTGCCCAATTACGGATGTCTGTTATATGAAATGAATGTCGAAGGTCTTCCGGGATAGACCTTCGTTAACGCAACAACAAAGCCCTTCTTAGGAACCTCCGTGAAGGGGGAAATTATGTCGGCAGTACGAATCCCTTCAAGAGAAAGACCTTCCCTAAGGAAACTTATTGATTAAGTGAATGCTACGTGGCCCTTTATCAGAATACAAGACTTAAGGAACTTTACAAGCTAACCAAAGGGAACCTTTCCTATATACATGAGTCACTCCTAGTAGGGGTGTTCAAAACCGGATACCCGGAATTTCGGATATCCGAATTTCGGGTATCCGAAAATTTCGGATATCAGTTTTCGTTGTCCAAGTCCAAGTCCGAAATTTCGGATATCCGAAATTTCGGATATCCGAAATTTCGGACTGGACTCGGATAGTTAAAACGGATATCCGAAAATCCAAGTTTTTTTAAAAAAAACCACAATTTAACAAAAAAAAAACGACAAAACGACAAAACAAATAAACATATTCCAAGTCTTCAAATACAAATAAACATAAGTTCGACCTAAAAAACGACAAAACAAATAAACATAGTCCAAGTATTCAATAATTCCTTATTTTTTAATATAAAATTTATTTTAATTTATTTAAATTTTCGGATACCGGGTATCCGAAACTTCCGAAAAGTTTGTAAATTCTTGTCCAAGTCCAAGTCCGAATTTTCGGATATCCGAGTTTCGGATATCCGAAATTCCGGATATCCGAAATTTTCGGATAATTCGAATACGGAATTTCGGATAATTCAGATACGGATTCGGACTCGGATATTTTTGAACACCCATAACTCCTAGTATCTCTAAACTCTATTGCATACACACACTAATGCATGAGGGGAAACCTATATAATGGCTATGATAAAAACAAAAATACGAATCTCAGCCGGAGGATTCTACACCTCTACACGCTACTTTCCGAATCCACATCAACTCATGATGGGAGGGGATTCTTTGAAAGCAAACAACCACAATTTAAATTTTCTAGGACTTTTGTTACATCATTTTAGAAATTGAGAGGTATTGTCGTTGTCGAATTAAATGATTTATTTACTATTCTGTTTAATTTTTGTCCCCCAGGTAGTAAAAATAGTGAAAGTGACAACTTAAATCTTTTAATTGAATTGAATAACATGCCTCTCAAATCAAAGGTTATATATATCTTATTATACAAGACACCAATGATTGAATCCTATTTATAAACACGAGTATAATAACTATGTTAACAAGTTACTTCTAAATATGTAATCTTACTTTATTTAATTATAGGATAACTTATATAACATAAAAACATAATATTACACATTATGTTATACAATACAATAATACATTCTTACAAAACCGACGTGACACACATTTGATGTAGAAAATGAGACATCGTTAATTAACAGGATAAATATAGACTCAAAAAAATAGCATATGAATTAACATAGTCTTTGAGATTAATATTAAATATATAGGTAGCGGATATAACTTATTTAGCTCTTTGAAAATATTGAAATAAAAAATTTCCGAATAATTTATAAAGAGTCCCATTATTAAAAAGTACAAATAAAAAAGAGAGAAAAGAAAATTAATCACAAATTATCTTTTGAATCGCTTTCATTAATGTTGCCATGAATACGTGTGGGAGAAAAAGGTATCAGCCTCTCCGGCAAAATATACACCGTCGATATCCGCCGACCACGGCGTCGGCGACGAGTAGCAGTCCCACCCCGAGTCCACAAACACGTAATCGTTTCTTGACTCAGCCGAGTCATAACTCGCTCCCAAACTCGGTAACTCAAGTATCTCCTCCAACTCCTCCGCCGGCGGTGATCCCGTCGACGCCTCCTCCGACGTCGATGTTAAGATGGACGCGGCGGAGTTCGAGGATGAAGATGACGTGGACGGTGGAGATTGTGGTGGGTCCGGGTTAAGGTGGTTCATGGCGGCAGCTTTGGTGGCTGCCGCTTGGATGTCACGTGGGGAGCACGTGTCAGGCCGTGGCAAAACATCGGCCAGTTCGGGGAAATTAAGGATCGCCGACGAGCCTTTGATTGCGAGTGCGGCAACGTCGTGTGCACGTGCGGCCATTTCCGGGTCGGAAAATGTACCGAGCCAGATCCGAGACTTCTTTCTGGGTTCTCGGATCTCGGATACCCATTTACCCCATGCTCGCATCCGTACACCTCTATACACCGGATGCTTATTATTGTTGTTGTTTTTGTTATTCTTATCATCTTTTCTGACCCGTTTGCTCGTTTTAGCATTCGGGTCGTTGGGATGATCAGCCATTGTGTTGGTGATCAGGAAATCTTGAAATGGATAGTCCGACCCGAAGAAGAAAGAAGTTAAAGAAGAGAAGTGAAGGAATGTGAGGCTTTAGATGAAGAGGGAAGAAGGGGTTTACATGTGTTTGGAGGCTAAATGCACCCACAAACAAATGATAGTGAGTCTATATGTATATATAGGGAAATAAAATCTAGAGAGGGAGAGAGAGGGAGAAATATAGGAAATTGCATACCATCTGCAATATAAATGTGATACTTTTTTTAAATTTATATTTCTAAAGAGAAACATAGTACAAATTATCGTGGTTTTAACCTATTAATAGAGACAATATCTTTTTTTGGTTGAAATCCAAATTAAAAATTTGAAAGTGGTATAACATAGTATGTAATTTAACAGTTAAAAACAACAATAATAACAATAAAAGTGACATGAAGAAGCCATTTTTATTATTTTTATTATGTATAAGTAAACACAAGTTACCAAACTTTTTTTTTAACGGTAAATTTGGATCACTAACGGCGACATTACACCACCCACTCGATCATCTCCAATCCTCATCAGGAGGAAACTCACTACTGGTGAGAAAACCTCATGGCTCAACTTGTAACCCCTATTTTTTATTCTTTTGATACAAGTGAGACTTGAACCTAAGACCTTTTGATAAGGGGTTATACACCTTTGCCACTAGAATAAGCTAGTGGGTGTTACCAAAATACCATCATACCCTAAATTAGAAGGGTTATCTCTTTATAGAGTTGTACAAACCGTTGTTTTATATTGAACCGAAGCAGTTTAACCTTTGAGGTAAAACCGGTTCTTACGAGTAGCTTTGGATTACAAACTGGTTTTGTTTTTAACGGTAAATTTGGATCATTGAGTGGGACATTACACCACCCACCCGATTATCTCCAATCCCCATCAGGAGGAAACTCACCTCTAGTGAGAAAACTCCCTGGCCCTACTTGTAGCCCTCAATTTTTTTATTCTCTATTACAAGTGGGACTTGAACCCAAGACCTCTAATTTAGAGGTCATACACACTCGTTTCTAATCAGATTGTTGAAACATTTTTGGAACCGATTCTTGTCGGCCCAAACCGGTTTTTAAAACCAATTTTCACATTTCTAATCAAATACTTGTAAAACCTTAATAAGCATAAAAAATCAATTTTTTTATTCAATACTTCTAGACCCAAGGCATAGAAAACCATAAATTTCAAATATATATTAAAGATCATGTAAAAACCACATTTTTTATGAAACTTAAAAATTAATACTAAAACATTTATAACTTTTTCATACGTTCATATTTTTTTAAAAATTTTACACAAAAAACCTTAGAATTATGAGTTCTTTAATTCTGGAAAAAAATTTAAAAAATCTTTAAAGTCTCGTCGTTTTTTTATTAGTGCACATGGGCACTAATAATAAAATTCATACATATAGTACGCGTTAATTTTTTTTTCTTTTTGAAAAATTGCACCGAATACATTATAATTTTGTTAGCTTTTCGTGGTTTTTTTTTACTAGTGCATATGTGCACTAATAAAAAAACACTTTATACGTGTCGTATACATTAATATTTTAAAAAAGAGATTGCACCATAACAAATAGTTATAATGCATATGTAGAATTATCATTAGTTCTATAAATATTTTAGTGTTTCTAAATGTTTTTAACTCATGACAATTTTCTTTGTGTAGTACTAATGAAAATGGTGCACATGTGCACTAATAATTTTTTTTTTCGAAATATCATTTTCTTTTCCAGAATCAAAGAAATAGAATTTTAAGATTTTCGGTGTAAGTTTTATAGAAAAATATTAACGTATGTAAAAGTTATGAATGTTTTAGTGTTAGTTTTTAGGTTTTCACAAAAAAAGAGAGAGTTTTCACAGGATCCTTACCGTATATATAAATATATATAAAATATTAAACAGTCCTAATATATAACTTTTGAATTTTGACCTTTTCTTTTTTATTTACCTGATAGTCATCGTTATGTTGTCTTTTTCTTCGCCCTCGAACTCGAGCTATTACGGATAAAGTCTTTCATTTCGGCTTCCTCGTCGGTCATTCCACCATATGTCAATCCACTGTCTATCTTGTCTTCATATAGTCCGTCTTTGTAGTCCAATTCCCCTTTGAGTGAAGATCAATGTTGTGTACGTACCGTTTGTCCAAGTAGTCTTTCAACCAAAACGACATCTCTAAGAATAACTGGTGTGAGCCTTGTTTTCCTTAACGAAATAACCCTTCTAGTAACCATATTGATAGATTCTAAAGTTAGCATGGAAACTTGGATGGTTAGTAGAACTCGAACCATAGGTAGGACAGACTGGAAATTGATCTTCCTTTCCTTTCCACTATGCTAAGATATCAAATTTCTTGAAATCTTGTACACCCATACCGGATAAAAAAACTCGTTTCACCATACCTCCCGAGTTCTCTACACATAGTATTATTCTGCTGATGTTTAACATTTTCGGATTGAAAAATGTTATACAAATCAAAATAAGGATTTGAGCTACTACTTGTACCGCTCAAATCGTACTCATTTCTTATAGATTAGTGAATTGTTGATGTTGGAACATATTGCAAGATAAATATCAAACAAATTTGAAAAATTATTGTAAAATTTATTTTTGAATTTGTATCAATATGTGGAACATCAGTGTACAAATCTGAAGCATTACTTATTTATGTAACGTGTGAACTCCCATTACATTTATATAAGGGTTCAAGGATGTGACATAAGTATTAATCGCGAGCATGTCTTTGAAATATATTATAAACTTTTCTTTTATTAGTGTAATCATTTCAAATGGGGATCCGTTATATAAAAATCGTTTAGTTTATTAGACATTATTTATATTTGGTTCAGTACTAAAGGAATCGTGAGATCAAAACATTTACAATACTTATTTGTTTAATAAGAAAACCAACTCGATGGAGGAAATGGTTCGACCAAAGAACGTTTACTTGTAAGAATATTGTGATACACAATTAAACATTCTTTTTGTTGTATAGCATTTTTTGAACCTCTTACATGTCGAAAATTCTATCGCGTAGGTACGTCATGATTCAGACATAAGCATATGGCATTCGATTCTTTACACAATTTACGATGTTTACTATGTCTTTGTTATTAAACATACCGGCTAACCTTTTTCTAAAAACCTCTATTGTTGCTTGAATTACTCTTAACCCACCTTTCACACATTATTTGATTATGTGTGCAACACATTGACTATGAAAAAAAATACTCTCACAAGCCGGTTTATAGTTAATTGAAGTGGTTGTATCGCATGCGTACCATTTGATGTTTTATCAAAATATATTCAAAATAGGTTTTTTGTAACTTAAATATTTAAATAACTTCGTCTAAAACAAATATATATATATATATATATATATATATATATATATATATAGGGTGAGGTTCATTGTAGACACTTTCGCATGTGAAATAGCTCTTTTCACATGTGAAAGTTTCTAATTAATGAGAAAAAAGAAAAAGAAAAAAGAAAATTAATCACAACCATTAGATCAAGAGATCTAATGGTGAAAATGGGTGTCTACCTGTCTACACTTATGGGGGTGTCTACAATGAACTTTTCACTATATATATATATATATATATATATATATATATATATAGGGCATGGATAATTTGGAAACCCACTTGAGCCTTGAAAACCTTTATGAGCCATTGATCAAGATCATGGAGGGATGAGATTCAATGTTGACTTTTCTATTTTCTTTTTGATTTATTTTAATACAAAAAAGGTACAAAAGGGCAACATGGTAATCTTACACATATTTCTCTCTCATACTTTTTCAACTTCCAAGACTCCAATGATTACATCTCTCCTACTTTTTAAATTTCTCTCTCCTACTTTTTTAATTTTTCTCTCTTACTTTTCAATTACAAGATCTGGAGGTTTTACATATGTATAAAATATATTATTACTATTAAACGCTTTTCTTACAGCATTTTACATATGTAAATTATCTTGAAAAATGAAATAAAAAAAACAAATATATTTTATTAATTTATAAGTAATCGTCACAATCAACATTAAACATAGCAAAATGTTTTATATAAAATGATAAAAAAATATATATATATAACAAGCTAAAAAATATAAAAGCTAATTATGTTTGAGTTTTTGATAATCATCTTCGTCTTTGATAGAAAATCTTATAACCTACAAACAAAACAAGTTCATCAGTTTATATATGTAAAAATCACAGCATGTTACATATGTAAATCAAAATATATAACGCGACGTAACACGAAACAAACATAAATTTACGTATGTATCACAAGTTTACATATGTAAATTTAAATAGATATTCAGATGTAACATATTGCATAAATAATTTTACATATAAACATTAGATATCACAAGTTTACATATGTAAACTTAAGTAGATAATGGGATATAACATGTTACTTAAGTAAATTTACATATGTAACATTAGTTTTTACATATGTAACATTAGTTTTTACATATGTAAAATTAGTTATTACATATGTAAACAATTGTTGTTACATATATAACAAGCTAAATATATATATAAAAGCTAATCATCATTAAATGTAACCATGTGTTTCATAAAAAATGATTAAAAACTATATAACAAGCTAAAAAATATATAAAAGCTAATTATACTTGAGTTCTTGATAATCCTCTTCATCTTAGACACAAAATCTCACAACCTATGTAGAAAACAAGTCCATCAGTTTATATACGTAAAAATCACAGCATGTTACATATGTAAAAATTAAATATATAACGAGATATAACATGTCACGTAAGTAAATTTACACATGTAATTAGTTTTTACATATGTAAAATTAGTTTTTACATATGTAAACAACAGTTATTACATATGTAAAATTAGTTTTTGCATATGTAAACAACAGTTATTACATATATAATATCATTAAAACACCTATAAATCATTAAAACACGTATATATTACATATGTAATCATATACTCGAACTATAATTCATTAAAGCACCTATAGATCATTACACATATATATTACATATTTAATCATATATTCGAACTATAATTTAAAAGAAGATAAAAAAATAAAGATTTGTGAGATTGTAAGTGGTAAAATTACATATATAAAAATATGTAACATCAATTATTACATATGTAAAAATAAAATATTACATATGTAAAAGATCATGAACCAGCTTTTGACCTACAAAGCCTAGTGTCACATATATGTTACATATGTAAAATAAGATATTACATATATATTACATATGTAAAAATATGTCACATCAGTTTTTACATATGTAAAAATAAGATATCACATATGTAAAAACACTAGTGAGATTATAAGTGATAAAATTACATGTGTAAAAATATGTAACATCAGTTATTACATATGTAAATATAAGATATTATGAATAAGTTGAATGCCAAAAATATATAATGAGACGTAACATAAAATAAGATTCTAAGTGGTAAAGTTACATATGTAAAATCATGATAAACAACTATCTTTTTTAAAACTGTTGATTCTACCGATTCAACCAATCGAAAAATATTTTTTTTACATATGTAACATTAGTTAATACATATACAAAATAATAAATTACATATGTAAATCATATACTTGAACCAGTTTTTGACCTACAATGCCCAAATACCAAAGTGGTATTAATATATAAAAAACATATGTATAGTAATATAATAATTAACATTTAAAAGGATAATTTAATGATAAAATGATGCCTTTTATAAACTAGATGGCAATAGTTACATATGTATATTGCAGAGTAAGTTTTCTTTTACTAACAGATATAACCTAACAATTATTTAATTATCCATTCAACCACCCACAAAAATTACTATACGTAAATCATTTTAAGTCTTTTATTTTGTTCATGGTGGAATCAAAATCCAACTTAGGCCAAACCTTTAAAAAATCACTGTATTAAAAAAATAAAAATAAAAAACTCTTAATAAAGTCATATAGAAGAATTAGCAACAAAATCAAGTATCCATCATCTTATTAATACTAGCAACAAAATCGAGGATCCATCATCTTATTAATACTAGCAACAAAATCAAGGATCCATATCACAAAATCATGGTTAATTTCACCGACTTCAATTTCTTTTAAAACAAAAGCCAGTGAAAGTACGTACCTTTTATCTCGAGTAATTTGACCATCGGCGAAACCAGGGGAGGGTCCGGGGGGTCCGGTGACCCTCCGGCCGACTGAACTTATACTAACAATAGCATATAACTTCGTCGTCTTTTTTTGTTTGACCCTCTAAAATCGTGGTTGGCTGGGAAAATATTAGAAAAATTGAGATGAAAAGAGCGAAACTTGTATCATCGGAATTTCTTTTTACCGGAGATGGTAGCAGCGGGCCAGCGGCATGTTGCGTGAAGACGACGGAGGGGAAACTCATTTAATTTTATTTGTTTTCTGAAAGGTAATTATGACTTTGTTGAACTCCTGAATGCTGTGACTTTTGATATGCACAATATTCGATGTATAAGTTTAATATAAATTTATGACTAAATAGCTTGTTCATTTTTAACAGAATAAATAACGTTTAACCGACGGACTGAATTTGACCGACGGACTGAATCAAGTCGCTGGAAAACCAGGTATGTATGCCCGACGCCACGTTCACGATCCGACCTTGAACACCGATGAGTTTCGTCATCAACAGTTTCGTCAACAAAAAATGACCTAATTAATTAACCACATACGCACGTATTATTATTAAAAAATAGTTTGAGCTCAAAACCTGAAAATCCGGCGACTGGAAAGCTCCGGCACGTGGCGGTGAAGGAAGTTTACTCTTCTATTTTCTAGATCCATCATCGTTCGAACACAGATCTGGAAATGGTGCTGGTTTTCTTCGATGATCTGAAGAGCCGGATGCGTCAAAAGATAACGATGGTGGTGACAAGACGCCGGAGAGTTAGACGACGTAATAATGGAGGAATCGAAGGATGATGACTCAGATCTAGAAATGGTGTTGGGTTTCTTTGATCTGAATAGCCGGATGCGATAGCCGATAGGTGGTGGCGGTGGTGAAGGACGGATAAGGGAGATGAAGGTGGAGGCGAGCGACATGTTGATGAGGGGTGTTTGCCGGATTTCTTCCGGGTTATGGATTTGGAAGATGGACTGAGAATTTAGAAAGTGAATTTTGAATTTTGAAATTTTGGATGGAAGCTAGAACATATACTTTGAAAAGTTCTGACAATAATAAAAAATATTAAATATTTGAGATGGTTAAATTACTTTTCTGTCCTTGATTGCTAGAAGACAAAATGGTTAAATTGGTGATGTGGAAGCATTAGGAACCTTTGGATGAGTTTCCACGGTTTTCACAAGTGGATGAGGTTTTCACCACATACTAAGCCTATATATATATATATATATATATATATATATATATATATATGTATATATATATATATATAGGAAAAGGATCATTGGAAAACCCTCTAAATATTGGAAAACCTGGAAAACCTTTTTCAACCAATCACATTATTTCTTTCTTTTTAATTTTTCTTTTATTTAAAGGGGCAATATGGTAACATGACATAATCTATTTTAGTAAACTATTTTTAATGAATGTTTCAATTAATATTCTCTCTCCCATCTCCTCTTTCTTAAAATCTCATCTCTCTGCTTTAATTTTAAATTTCCAGGCCAAATTAAAAAAACAAACCTGATTTACAAATAAAAAAATCGTTGATCAGCAGTTCTTCATCAGCACAACGATTGTTACATCGTTGTAACAATAATTTTAGGTACTTTCAAGAAAATAAAACTATGGTTACATAGGTGTAACCATTCAGAAAGTTACCTAGAAAGAAAGAAGTTGATAGGAGATTACTACTTACATTTATGTAATAACTATCATATGCGTAATCACGTGAAACAATTTTATAACGTTCTAGAAAGAAAATACATGGTGTCACATTCGTGTACCATCAATTAAAAACATGTGAAATAAAAGTGTTACATACGTGTAATAACTACTTACATTTATGTAATAACTATCATATGCGTAATCACGTGAAACAATTTCATAACGTTGTAGAAAGAAAATACGTGGTGTTACATTCGTGTAACATCAACTAAAAACGTGTGAAATAAAAGTGTTACATACGTGTAATCAGATCTAGAAACAACAGAACCACGAACACAATTTACAAACTTTTTTTAATGGTTACACCTATGTAACCATCGTTTATTTTCTTGAAAAAAAACCTAAAATTATTGTTACAACGATGTAACAATCGTTACACTAGTGATGAACTAATGATCAACTATTTTTTTTTTAATTTGGCCTGAAAATTTGAAATTAAAGGAGAGGGAGTTTAGGAAAGAGGAGATAGGAGAGAGAAAATTGATTTAAACATTTATTAATAAAAATATGGTTTGTCTATTATGCCCTTGGTGCATTAAATAAATTTCAAATTATTTCCAAAAATTACACATTCATTTTCAACCATAGATTAACTAATCAATGGTGTAAGATGGGTTTTCCAGGTTTTCCAAAAAGATGAGGTTTTCTATTGAACCTTACCCTATATATATATATAGGGTGAGGTTCATTGTAGACACTTTCGCATGTGAAATAGCTCTTTTTCACATGTGAAAGTTTTTAATTAATGAGAAAAAAGAAAAAAAAGAAAAAAGAAAATTAATCACAACCATTAGATCAAGAGATCTAATGGTGAAAAAGGGTGTCTACCTGTCTACACTTATGTGGGTGTCTACAATGAACTTTTCATTATATATATATATATATATATATATATAGGGTTAGGTTCAAATGAGAACTTTTTCCTTTGAGAACTTTTGAGAACCATTCTGGGCCACTAATTTTCAAGAGGGAAGCATTCAAATTCATGGGGGGGATGTCCTTATATATAACTTGTGGCTCAGAATGGTTCTAAAAGTTCTCAAACCCAATTGGTTCTCAAATGATCCTCTCCCTATATATATATATATATATATATATATATATGTATATATATATATATATATATATATAAGGATCATGTGAAAACAACTTTTATTGCGAAAACACGAAAACAAATATTAAAACCTTTATAACTTTTTCATACGTTAATATTTTTTAAAAAATTTTGCACCAAAATCCTTAAAATTATGTTAACTTTATTTCTGGAAATTTTTTTTAAAAAAAATCAAATTTTTTTTTCATATATGCAATAATATTAAAACCTTTATAACTTTTTCATATGTTAGAATTTTTTATAAAAAATTGCACTATAAATCTTATAATTCTTTTATCTTTAATTCTGGAGAAAATTAAAAAAAAATTCTACGTTTTTAAAAAAAAATTATTATTGCACATGTGCAATAAAAAATTATTATTGCACATGTGCAATAATATTAAAACCTCTATAATTTTTTTATACGTTAATATTTTTGATAAAAAATTATACCATAGATCTTATAATTCTGTTATCTTTAATTGTTGAAAAAATTAAAAAAAAATTAATGTTTTTTTTGTTAAAATTGCACATGTGTAATATAATTAATACGTATTATTGCACATGTGCAATAATAAAAAAATCACGAAATTTTATATGTTTAATTTTTTTTCCAGAATTAAAGGTGACATGATTTTAAGACTTTTGGTGCAAATTTTTAAAAAAATTATTAACGTATGAGGAAGTTATAGAGGTTTTAATATTTGTTTTCGTGTTTTCGCAATAACATCTTGTTTTTATTTGATCTTTCCCCTTATATATATATATATATATATATATATATATATATATATATATATATATATATATATAGGGTATGGTTACTTTGCAAACCAGTTCACCCATGAAAACTTTGTAAACCAATCACTTGGTCCACAACAGGCCACGTTTCTCTTTCAATCGATTGAATAGAAGGGCAATTATGTAATTGCTCAACATGACAATATATATTAAAGTACAACACCTTTTGTTAAAAAGTACATGACCTGACATTTAGATTCTCTCTCTTACTTTTGTCAAAAAATACATGACCTGAATTTTCTCTCTTAACTTTTTTAAACAATACTTTATTAATTTATCTTAATTTTGTTCATTCTCTCTCTTACAAGAAAAAATGTCAAATGTATTTTATTAATTTATAATAGAACATCAGAATCAAAATGATTCGAACTGAAATATTTAATAAAAGATCCGAAAAATACATCAAGCTAACAAAAATTTATAAAAGATAATTATGCTTATGTTCTTGATAACCATCTTCATCTTTGACACAAAACCCCTTCACCTACAAAGAAAACAAAGTTTATGAGTTAATATACGTAAAACGTTACACATGTTATATAAGTACATTACATATGTAAACTTCAAAAGATAATGAGATGTAACATGTTACATATGTAAAATTACATATGTAACAACTTAAAAATTCTGACAAGATTTACAATAAGTATGTAGGTAAATTTATATATGTAACATCGTTAACATGTTACATATGTTACATAGGTAAATATACATATGTTACATCGTTAAAAGATTGACATAAGATTTTACATACAAAAGATATGTAACATCAGATACTACATATGCTACGAGTTAACATATGTAACATAAGTTTTACATATGTATAAGCATAAGATATTACATATGTTACGAGTTAACATATGTAACATAAAATTTTATATATGTAACGTCGTTACCATGTTACATATGTTACATAGGTAAATATATATATGTAACATCGTTAAAAGATTTACATAAGATTTTACATATGTAATATAAGATATTACATATGTTACGAGTTAACATATGTAACATTAGATTTTACATATGTCACATAAGATATTACATATTATTACAAGAATATATGTTCACGCTCTCTCCGGCATACATCATTAAAAATGATATAAGTTTAGGTGTGTTTATTTTTCGAAAAGCTAAAATCGAAAATAGTATAAGTTTACGTATAACATAACTGGATACATGTGTTAATTTATATGTGTAACATTAGATTTTCCATATGTAACATAGATATTAGATATATATCATGCCTTAGAAACACATTGTGTTAAAACTACATATAATCTACATGGATACATTTAAATAGATAATAAGATGTAACATGTTACATAGGTAACATATAATCTCTTTGGCGTTAAAAAAAAGTTACATAAGTGACACCGTTAACATGTTACACATGTTACGATAAGTAAATATAATAAAGTTGTGAAATACTTGACTCTTTTTCTAAATTTAATAAATTAAATTAAAACAAGACAATTGACCCGATGTTGCAACGGATTAGAATTTGGAAGTTGTTATCAAGTTTTATGTAGGTCGATTACACTTAAAACTTGTAAACCGTGCATTATCGCACCACACGTTATTGCGATTACACTAAAAACAATTTAATTGCAAAGCCATCTAAACATTGTTTGTAATACCTATTTGCCGCATTTTTACTCAGAAAATAAAGATTATAAATTGTTTATTTAAAATAACCCTACTATTTAAAACATCAATATAGAATGGCGTACATTGTTGTATGTATATTCAAACAAAGTTAGATTAATTAGAAGACATAAAAAAGCCTTGAATCATAAAATAAATTATATATTGATTTTAGTAGTTACATAATCCATTTTAAGAATAAGAACCTCGATCTTTTAAAAAAAATGTATTTGTCTCTTATCAAGTCAAGTCATTTAATCCATATCCACTTGAGTACTATAATTTAGAAGAGATATATCTAACTCAGTATAGTATGAAATATCACAAAAAACACATTCACATTCACAATATCTAATATAATAAATAAAAGAATATATCTCATTCAATATAAACCTTTATTTATGAACTACGTTAGCTTTACTTTTTTCCTTTTAGAAAAATGAAAATGATTTAATATTATAATATAATAAAACTTTACTTCTATATCATCTTCCTCAAAATAACACAATGGAATAAAACAAACCTGAAAACACTTTGCTTTTGTCCATTCAAACGATCAGATTCAGACAACCTTCTTCGCTGGACGAGCTGTGGTTGAGCCGCCTTAGAACCACCATCGCATAAACCGCGCCGCCGTTGTTGGACTCAGATGGAAACCTAGGCGAGTGTTGAATGACCATGAATCAGATCTGAAAACCGTGCCATCATCGCTGCCATGGTGAAGGACAATCACCTAGAACTGAAACGATAGCTTGAACAGCTACGGGTCTGTGCCGAACTCCGACGAAGCTAGTGCTTCTTTGCTTGATTTGCGACTTGTTAAAAGTTGAGGATGGTAGGTCGAGTCTCTTCCATGGCTCCAGCAACAATGTTTGATATCTAAAATCTCCATCTAACTCTTCTTTGTTTTAGAGATATGATAATGTTTGAGGTTGGGATGAAGAAAGTCTAATTAAAGTTTTGAATAAAAAGGTAAAATGAGACTT
>JBCNJP010000010.1:83723334-83773425 GCA_039602395.1 Deinandra increscens subsp. villosa | reverse complement strand
CACTTTCTTCTGACGGTCATTAGTCTTCTTCTGGCTTCCTGGAAAGGAAGGAAGAGGAGGAATGGAGGACGATGTAGAGGCCGATACAGTTTTCTGTTGGTTTGACATTTTTGAGATTGGAGATCAAATGAAGTGAATAAGGTATGGGATTTTGACAAGATTAAGCACCACTTGCCCCACGGTGGGCGCCAAACTGTTTTGGTCAAAAATTCACAAAGGAATTTCGTATTCCAAACTTAGAATGTGAGGTAGTGTGCTTGTTAATATGTTCGAAATGTAAAACTGAACACAAGGATGTAACGAGGGAAAAATCCAGGATTCTTCGAGTTGCCTCTAGGAATCCTAGCAAAAAAACCTCGGGAGCCGGCCTGAAGAGCCCGCTACCACACAATTTTATTGATAGGAAACTGAAAATTACAAGTGTTTTGGAGGTTTGATCGATCAGGCTAAGTGTTACAGAGATTGTATGCTATCAGAGCTAAAGTGTGAGTGAGTTGTGTGTTCCTACTTATCGAATCCTCGATTTATATAATAAACTAACAACTAACTAACTATCCGGGATTCTCGGGATCCTCTTTCTCCACTTCTCTCGACCGTTGAAGAAGATGTGACCCACTTTCCCACGTGCCAGTTAGTTAAGACCGAGTCTTCAGGAGACGGTTAGGCTCTACAACGTTCCTGAAAACAAATAAAGCACATGGCAAAAATAAAGGTTAGTCGATAACAAATATTCAGGATACCTGACAGGACAGGATTCCCAAACTGTAGCGAGATTCCTGGTTTTATGTAGCTTTCCTATGAGCACCCTGAAATCGACCCCTAACAACCATGCTATGGTTCGACACCTTGCCCCAAAGAGCGTCAACAATTATGAAGAATTAAGGGAGAAGTTCCTCAGATACTTTAGCCAGCAGAAAAAGACCACTAGAAACCCCAATGAGATCCTCCATATCACAAGGAAGGACGAAGAAAACTTGGAGACCTTCATGAACAGATACATAGAGGAGAGCATGTACATCAGAGACGTGCCGGAGGTCATGAAGATAAGTGGCTTTATACAGGGGGTTCGGAACTCCTAATTGTACCAAAGAATGGGGAGCAAAGAGAGACAACGGAAACCCCTGGGGGAAAGGGACAGCTGAATCCCGTCAAGGAGGCCCACAGACCAGATCGCGAGGTCTCTCTGAAAAGAAGCCATCAAACTCACCATACTCGAATAGAGGAGGAAGGGCTCCCGAATCATCATCAGGTACGATTAATCGTTTTGAAAATCGCTTTGATAAATTCACAACCACATTAAGTCCCCTAGCGAAATATTTTCCACCGAAGGGGAGTTATTGCCCTTTGGCAAGCCCCGTCCTAACAAGCATGGTAGTAAGGCCCAACCCCATGAGTTTTGTGAATACCACATAGGCAGTGGTCATGCCACAGATGATTGCATTCAACTGTGAAAAGAGATAGAACTTTCGGTTAAATCAGGGAAATTATCACACATGGTGAGAGACATCAAGGGGGGAGAAAATGTAAGGGGGAAGGATGGATCAGCGAAGGTCGAACCAGAATACATAGACATGGTAAGAAAGAGAGATTATGACGATGATGAACCCCAGAGAATAGTAAGACTCAGAGGGGATGAAGACTTAACATGGCTTGAGAGATCTATCAGTTTCCTGATCTGGGCCCCGATGAGGCTAAAGAAGCTCCTCTTAACATATTGGCCGATGTAGCAGGATATCGGGTTGCCAGAATACATGTAGACGGGGGAAGTGGGGCCGAAGTGATGTATGAACATTGTTTCACAAAACTAAGGCCAGAAGTCAGAACAGGACTAGTTGAAGAATACATGCCTCTAATAGGATTCTCTGGAGAAGTGGTAAGGCCCTTAGGAAATATCACTCTCCCAGTTATAATCGGAGAAGGGTTCACCAGAAGGACGATCGAGCTGACCTTCTCAATCGTTAGAGGAAACTCTAAATATAATTCCATCCTGGGCATGCCAGGGATAAGAGCCCTTAGGGCCCTCACATCCACCGCACATGGGATGATGAAGTTTCCAACAGCGGGAGGAATTGCCATGGTAGGTTCTGCTACTGAGATAGTTGTGTTTTGGTTAAAAACTGCCTAAGCAATTAGTTAATCAAACTTTATAAGTGAGCTAGTGTGTTTGATGAATTTGGCAAGGAAAATGTAAGTTTGGATGTTGACACAAGGATGTAACGAGGGAAAAATTTAGGAATCCCTGAGTATCCTCAAGGATCCTAGCAAAAAACATCGGGAACCAGCTTAAAGTGCATGTTGCCTCAAACTTTTATATAACGGAAATTATTCAAGTACAAATGAAGTGAGCTCGTATTCTAAGTGTTTTAGAGAGTTTTTGAGAACAAATGTTGTGTGTTGTGTGCAGCCCTAGAGCTCGATATATATTAAGGATTACATAATAACTAACTCCCTAAGAATTAGCAACTAATCCCACGTCGCCTAGCTAGCTGTTAGAGTCCACTTAGTCCACGTTTTCTGAGAGTTGACCGAGTCTTTAGGGCACATGTGTCATATCGAGAGTCATCTGCAAAAACTAAACAAAAGGGAAGGTAATCGTTAGCTAAAAATAAAATTTAGGATCCATACAGTGAAGTGCTTATGAGCCTCTGCGAGCTGCTCAAGATATCCTGAAATCTGGTACCAACAATTGCCCCTAAATTTTTGGTAGATGGCGCATGTGAGCCAGCTGTCAAGAATTTGAATTTTCTAGCCTTATCACTAACGTAATCATGATCAAAAGGAGATTAATTCGACCCAACTCCCAAGAAAATTCCCGTTGGCATCTTTAGCTTTAAAAGCTTTATCCTTCCTTCATATTCTTCACATCTCTTTCAGAAACCGTAGAGCTTCTCCGATCTCCACAGGTCAGTTCCTTTCTCTTCTTATTCTTCAGTTCTTTTACGATGGGCAAGAAGATACTCGGTTCTGGTGCCATCATCCCCGACAATGTGGACAGTTTTGATGGCCTCCCTCCTGTTGCAGCAGCCAACAAGCTGCTTTCTCTACAGGCTGTTGTGAACATTGTAAGTATACATAAATAATAGAGAAGTATGTTAAAATTCGAGATAGAATACTTCCCTTACTGATTCTGATCCACTTGATTTGATGCAGGATATTGATAAACTGATCCATGAGGTAATCGAGCTAGAAGGCAAGCTGGAAGCAGCCGAGCAGAAGCTTGAAGTTGTTAAACTTAAACTTGATGAAGCCCTGCTCCGAATTGAGTAGATGGGTAAAATTGCTACTAGTAAGAACCGCTATCATGAGAAGCAGCTCAAGGAGCAGGAGGCTGCTACTGCTCAAGCCTTGAAGTTGGCCGATAAGAATGCAAAGTCCTCAGCCACCATCAGTGTACTCGAGTGCATGATCGAGATGGCCACTGATGCACAGGCTGAAGGCTTCAATCCCGAGAGCTGGCCGGTTCAGAATTGGAATGAGAGCTTCGACAGGTTGAAGGCTAAGACGGACGAGGTTGCTGGGAAGGTTGTTGAGGGGGCTAAGCCGGAGATCATGGTGGTGGATAAGGATGCTGGTGCTAGGAAGGACAAGGGCAAAGTGGTGGAAGCTGCAGTGGAGAAGGTGGGCGATGAAGGCAATCTTGGCTAGGTCAGAGCCCACATTTTTTTATCTGTTGGTTGGTGGTTTTCAAACAATGATGTGGTGAAACTAAGACAATGGTAGGTTTACTCATAGAAGCTTGGATGGAGGGACCTTGAGTTTCAAGGCAAAGTCCAGAATTCACAGATAATATTTTGCTATAGTTGGCCTCAGGTGAAGGGATCTTGGGTTCCAAGACGAAGCCTGGGGTCAACTTCTTTATTTTCCTGCATGACGAACATAATCTAGTAGCATTTTGACCATCATGATGTGTTGTTCGTATTTTGATTATGTTGCAAATTCTGAAAAACAGTTCAGTGAGGATCCTACAGGATGCTTAGTATCCTTACTTAATTTAAAAACTTAAGATTTTACAAAACTTGCTAAAATTAACAAACCATGATGTTACCTTCAGTTAGTGATAAAAACGTATAATATATGCATTACCAATGTCACCTGTTCGAGAATCTTCCAACTGTTTAGATAGTCAAGATCCTTGAGGATCCTCAGGAATACTTAAGATAAACTTGATGAAATACTGATAAGTCTTGAGTACTTAGAAATGAGTCAAATAGGGGTCAAGCCCATCTTAATCTTTTGAGGCATAAGGTGCCTTATAAATCTTGGGTCTAAGCTAACTGGGGTTAAGCCCATAAACTTTTGAGACATGAATATGTTCGAACCTTAGTTAATGTCGAAACATTAAGAGCCTTTGTTAAACTGAGGTCAAGCTCAAAAACACTTAGGACTAAGCCAACTGGGGTCAAGCCCATAAAACTTGAGAGACACAAAAGTGCCTAAACCTTTGTTGACATGAAAATGCCAAAAACCTTAGGACCTTTTTGGGATGGCACGTCTGCCACCCATTTTTGAGATGCACTCTATGGCCAACAATGATGAAATTATCAGCCACCCTTAGATGGACTGGTCGCACCACCTTGAACCATAGGCCACCATCGTGCACTCCTGGCGAGGGTCATGCGCTCCAGGCGATTCCCATTAGTGAACAAGAAGGTGAAAACCTCCTAAACCTTTGACTGCATTCAGAATGCTTTAGACTTAGAAGAGGTGATCAGCCTCTAGCTTCTGACAGGATGCTCGGAACTTCTGCAAAACACTTAAGGCTTGGTGAGGGGTGGGTGTTAGCTTGACTAAAACCCCTTTGATGCTTAAGTCAGTAACTACTTCATAAAGATAATAATATGAAATTGCTAAGCTCAAACGAGGCTCCTTTGGTAAGCTCAGAGGATCCTAAGTCAGTAACATACCTGAAGTTTTTGAAGCTTAAACAAGGCTCCTTTGGTAAGCTCAGAGGATCCTGAGGGCACTTACATAAAATATGACTTTAGATGAATTGCGTTCTAGGCTCTTGGGAGCAACTCACCTTCCATAGTAGCCAATCTATATGCCCCCTTTCTAGCTTCTGAATCGACTAAGTAGGGACCCTCCCACTTAGGTGCAAGCTTCCCATCAGCTGGATTGGTAGTATTCTGAAAAGCCTTTCTAAGTACCAGGTCTCCTACTTGAAACCTTCTGATCCTGAGGTTCTTGTTGTAAGACCTGGCTATCCTTTGCTGGTATGCCACCATTCTGAACTTTGCAAGATCTCTGATTTCGTCAACTGTTTCAAGATCTTCAAGGAGCTTCTGATTGTTAGCCTCAGGATCCCGACAACTTGTTCTAGCAGTCGGCATCACCATTTCAGTAGGGACCACAGCTTTCGAACCAAACACCAAGGAGAATGGCGTCTGCCCAGTAGCACTTTTGGAAGTTGTTCTATCAGCCCATAATACAAATAGGAGCTCTTCAGCCCATTTCCCCTTTTTGGCTCCTAGCTTATTCTTAAGGTTGTTGATGATGATCTTATTACTTGATTCTGCTTGACTATTAGGTTGTGGATGCACAGGAGTTGAAGTCACCATATTGATGCCCCATGCCTCACAAAAACCAATTGTTCTTTTACCAACAAACTGAGACCCATTGTCACATACTATTTCTGATGGAATTCCAAATCTGGTCAGGATATTCCTTTTAATGAAGGAGATCACCTCATTCTCTCTAACTTGAACAAATGCTTCACCTTCAATCCACTTAGAGAAATAATCTGTCATTGCCAGCATAAAGAATTTTACCCCGGGTGCTGTGGGCAGCTTGCCAACTATGTCCATGCCCCACTTCATGAATGGCCATGGGGATGATATTGAGTGGAGCGGCTCAGCAGGCTGATGGAGGATGTTGTTGTGCCGTTGACACACATCACACTTTTGAACATAAGCCATTGCATCCTTCTTCATAGTGGGCCAGTAGTATCCTGTTCTTAACACTTTGGAAAACAGTGATGTGCCCCCAGCGTGATTGCCACAATCTCCCTCATGAATATCCTGGAGTACTGCATACGCTTTGGGTTATTCCAGGCATCTCAAGTATGGACCTGCAAGAGATTTCTTGTATAAGATACCATTTATTATTGAATATGGGATTACCTTTGTCCGGAAAATCCTGGGATTCTCGTTCTTAGGGATTTCTCCTTCTTGGATAAATTTCTTGATGGAATATGTCCAGGATCCTTGAGGATCCTGAGAATCCATCACTTCTTGATCTTTATCTGCTGTGACATCATTAACCTCCAGTTCTTCAATTTCGGGGTTAGGATGTGAGTTATGGGAATCTTAACACCTTCTGGAATCCTTAGAGACGATGCTAAGTTTACCAAAGCATTAGCTTCTGCATTCTCCTCTCTAGGCACCTGTGAAATGCTGCAATTTTCAAAAGATAATGCTAGTTTTTTGACAAGGTCTAGATATTTGGTTAGTCTTTCGCCTTTCACTGCATAGGATCCATTAAACTGGTTAGTTAATAATAAGGAATCAATAGAAACTTGAATGTGTTAGATACCCATATCTCTAGCAAGTTGTAATCCTGCAATTAAAGCCTCATATTCGGCTTCATTATTAGTAGCCTTAAAATCACAATGTATAAATAGAGGTATAATGTCCCCCTGTGGCGATTTTAGCAGTGCACCCAATCCTGTTCCTCTGAAGTTAGAGGCTCCATCTGTGTATAATATCCAACTGCCTAAAGTTTCCTGAAGCTGCTTGACCTCTAGTTCAACTTCCGGTAGTACGTCACTGCTGAAATCAGCCACAAAGTCCGCAAGTGCTTGAGACTTTATAGCTATTCTTGGTTCATATATGATGTCATAGGCACTTAGTTTAACTGCCCATTTCGCTGTTCTTCCTGACATTTCTGGCTTTCTCAAGACACACTTAATAGGATAGTTAGTTTTCACATAAATAACATGAGTTTCGAAGTAATGCCTTAACTTTTGAGAAGCCATAACAAGGGCTAAAATTAATTTTTCTAAGTAAGAATACATGGTCTCAGCATCTAATAATGTTTTGTTTACATAGTATACCGGATGCTGTTGTCCTCCATGGTCTTTAATGAGTACATCACTTGTCGAGCTGCCCGAGACTGGTAAGTATAAAGAGAGCGGCTCCCCTTTGACTGGCTGCATCAGTAGTGGAGCAGATGACAAGTATTCTTTCAAGGAGCTCAGAGCAGCTTCATGCTTCTCACCCCATTTGAACTTCTTGTTCTTCTTCAATATATCATAGAACTCTTTGCTATTTTCAGAAGATCTTGATATGAATCTGTTAAGTGTTGCTATTCTTCCAGTCAATTTTTGAACTTCTTTAACATTTGTTGGGGACTTCAAGTTTATGATTGCTTGGACTTGCTTAGGGCTGGCTTCTATTCCTCTTTCAGTAACCATATAGCCTAAGAACTTGCCAGCTCTCACACCAAAATGGCACTTGGAAGAATTTAGCTTCATGTTGAACTGGTCCAGGATATCGAAAGCAGCTTCGAGGTCCCTAGGATGATCCTTAGCTTTCTTGGACTTCACCACCATATCATCTATGTATACCTCCATGGTGTCCCCCAGTTGGTCTTTGAACATCATATTGACAAGCCTCTGATATGTGGCACCTGCATTTCGTAAACCAAGGGCATAGAAATATAACAATAAATACCTGTGGGTGTCATGAAGGTTGTGTCTTCTTGGTCTGATGGCTCCATCTGAATCTGTTGGAAGCCTGAAGATGCATCCATAAAAGTTAGCATCTCATGCCCAACAGTTGCATCCACCATTGAATCGATGTGTGGTAAGGGGAATGGATCCTTGGGACAGGCCTTATTCAGGTCCGTGTAATCTACACAAACTCTCCACTTGCCATTCTTCTTCTGGACTACCACCACATTAGCCAGCCATCGAGGATATTTAACTTCTCTGATAATCTTTGACTTGAGCAGCCTATCAACTTCCTCTTGGATTATGATGTTTCTCTCAGGAGCGAACTTTCGTCTTTTATTGATGTATGGGCCTGAAAGATTCATCTATACCAAGTTTATAAGTAATAATATCTTTAGATATACCCGTCATTGCCTCGTGTTTCCATGCGAATGTTGTAGTTCTGGACTTCAGGAGGCTCACGAGCTGCTCTTCAGTATCCTCAGGAATATTAGTTCCTACCAGCACTTTGATTTCAGGATCCTCAGGATTTAGCTGAACTTCTTTAATCTCTAATTCCTTTGTCATCCGAATTCTTCGTGCTGGTCCCTTTAATTGCTATGCTGGCCTGGGCTTAACGGTATTCTTCATAGCCAAAGTGTAGCAGTCTTTAGCTTCTTGTTGATCACTCAATATCCTTACAACTCCCCAAGGTGTGGGAAGCTTCACACACTGATGATAAGTTGACGGAACTGCTTTCATGTCATGGATCCACGGCCTCCCCCAAGATAACATTACAACAAGGAAGGGAGTCAATTACGCAGAATTTTTGCATGGAGTTGACCCCTTCAATGTTCACAGGGAGCCTGATGTCTCCAACTATATGCTTGGTTTCTCCACTGAAACCTACTAACACTGAAGATCTTGGGATAATTTCCTCTTCTGGGATGCTCATCTTTTTTAGCACATCTAACTGAATGATATTGACCGAGCTGCCGTTGTCTATCAGGATCCTGCGAACATAATGGTTAGCGATGCATAATGTGATTATCAGACCATCGTGATGAGGATCCTGGATATCCAGCTTATCAGTTTCGTCGAAGGAAATGATTTTGTCTTCAGTCAACAACGCATTCTTCTGTGGTCGACTGCCTTGATCCATCTTAGCCTCTCTAGCATGTCTTTTAGCTGAGGAGAAGGAAGCTCCACATATATCAGATCCTCCCGAGATAAAGTTTATCACCTTGGCATTCGTTGGTGGTGACTTGTGCTCTTTTGGGCAGCTCAGCAGTATCCTGAGTCTTGCTCTTCTTTCTGGCAAACAATACTTTGAGATGCCCCTTGCTGAGTAGGTAGCTGATTTCTTTTCGAAGAGCTATGCAGTCATCTATTAAGTTCCCAAAGTCTATCATGGTAGGCACACCACTTAGACTTATTATTCCAGGATCCCTGCTTCTCGGACTTCCTTGGCAACCTAGCCTTATCACCTAGATCCTGCAAAGCACATAACAAACCACTTACGTCAACCGAAAAGCAATAACCAGATACCTTTGGGAAGTCTTCTTCATCCTCCTCATCCTCAACCGCATTGACTCTAGGATTATCATTCCTGTAATAAGACTTGGACCGTTGTTGCTTTCAAGGAGAATCCGTCCTTCTGCTTGAGGATTCAGATTTTGACATATCGCTTCTTTTCTGGATTTTCTTATCATCTTCTAGCCTGATGAACCTCAATGCCCTTGTTCTGACTTCATCAAGGTTCCTGCAAGGAGTCATAACTAGGTCATCATAAAAACGGGAATCCCCTCTAAGCCCCATCTTGAAAGCTTCTACAGCAGCTGCCATATCCAAGTTGGGAATATCCAGAGCTTCTTGACCAAATCTGGCCACGTAGTCCCTAAGGGATTCATCAGACTTCTGAACTATCCTGTACAAGTCACCTATAAGCTTCTCAAAGCTTCTGATGCAAGAAAATTGGTTATTAAACAGGTTAACTAAATGTGGAAAAGAAGTAATGGTATTAGGAGGGATACTGAGCAGCCATTTCAAGGCTGGTCCTGTTAGTGTTGAGCCGAATCCCTTGCAAAGTCAAGCTTCTTTGATGTTTACTGGGATGGGGTTGATTTCCATCCGTTCCCTGTATTGTGCCACGTGCTCCTCAGGATCCATGGTCCCATCGTAGAGTTTCATGTTGGGAGTTTGGAATCTTTTTGGAATCTCCACGTCACAAATGGGCCATGCAAACCTGGAAACTCTGTGACTGCCTGCTGGCACTTCAGGAATTGGCCGGATAACACCAGGGACACTTGAGATCATGTCCTTTAGTCTCTGAAGCTCCCTGGCTATAGTTGGGTTGATACCTACATCCTGCACAGTTCCTTGGTTAGGATTAGCATAAAAATTATCGAAGTTGTTACCAGCCCGGGGATTCTGAGGATGGATCTGGGGTCCATATCCAGCATCTCTGAGGATAGTCGGCTCAGTTGTGGTCTCCACTTGCATGGGGATGAAGTCTCCCTCATGCATCTCCTGAGATGAGCTTGGAAACATGCCTGCAGAGACAGAAGGGTTAGAAAATAAGGATCCTTGGGGATCTGGAGCAGCTCGGAAGCGGCTTGAGAATTCAGGGAATGAGCTGAGTTGAGGATCCTTGTAGCACTTGTGTAGTAGGTTCCCCTGACTGCTGGTTCCAAGGCTCTTGAAAGTTAGACGTCGTGAACCGCTGAGGTCGAGACCTGGGTAGTTGCGCTGAGAGTCTCGGCGTTTGCTGAATTGAGAATCCGGCTGGCTGCTGGCTCGAGCATCTCGGCGGCAGCTGACTTCCGTAATCTCTGAAGTAAGATTCTGGGGGCTGCTCGGAGTAGAATCCGGAGTACTCCAGATCTATCACCCCGGAAGTCTTCTGATGTTGAGAACCCGAGAATCCCAAAGCAGTAGCCGTTGCAACACTTGACTTTGGAGCAGTAGAGGATTTTGCATTCTGTTTTGGCTGTTCCGATATTTCCGGAGAGAGTCAAAACTCGAGTGATTTCGGCATCAAAGGGCTAGTTTCCTCTACTGGTTTCTTTGATTTCTTCAATTCCATGATCTTCTTCATCATTCTCTCGTTGGTTTTGGCTTGTTCATCCACATGAGTCTTCATTTGCCTAATCAAAACATACAAATCGTTATTAGAAATGGAAGGGTCGGTAGACATACCTTGTGATCCAGTAGAAGTAGGATACTCCATTCTTTTAGCATCGGTGTTAGTCTTTTTCTTTGGCATTGGAGGAAGACCGGTGCTAACAGTCGGTTTGGTGGATGGAATAGATTTTGAAGTAATCTTCGATTGAGTCGACATTTTCAGAATTTAGTAGCGGGAAGGAGATCAAGGCTCTTAACTGAATTCAAACACCACTTGCCCCACGGTGGGCGCCAAATTGTTTTGGTCAAAAACTGCCTAAGCAATTAGTTGATCAAACTTTATAAGTGAGGTAGTGTGTTTGATGAATTTGGCAAGGAAAATGTAAGTTTGGATGTTGACACAAGGATGTAACGAGAGAAAAATCCAGGAATCCCTGAGTATCCTCAAGGATCCTAGCAAAAAACCTCGGGAGCCGGCTTAAAGTGTCTGCTGCCTCAAACTTTTATATAACGGAAATTGTTCAAGTACAAATGAAGTGAGATCGTATTCTAAGTGTTACAGAGAGTTTCGAGAACAAATGTTGTGTGTTGTGTGCAGCCCTAGAGCTCGACATATATTAAGGATTACATAATAACTAACTCCCTAAGAATTAGCAACTAATCTCACGTCGCCTAGCTAGCCGTTAGAGTTCACTTGGTCCACGTTTTCTGTTAGTTGACCGAGTCTTCAGGGAACGTGTGTCATATCGAGAGTCATCTGAAAAAAATAAACAAAAGGGAAGGTAATCGTTAGCTAAAAATAAAACATTGGATCCTTACAGTGAAGTGCTTATGAGCCTCTGCGAGCTGCTCAAGATATCCTGAAATCTGGTACCAACAAGTTGCAAGTGTATCTTGGATGCTAAGCATAGTTCCACAACCAGGGATAGAAGACTGGATCTTAAATGACCAATTTCCAGAGTAGACTACTAGAGTAGGGGCTCAGTTGCCAAACATGTGGAAGACGGCTCTAAAGGAGCTTCTCCTAAAGAACATAGACGTCTTCGCTTGGCAGTGCAGTGACATGGAAGGCATTCCCGCAAAGTACAGCGAACACCATCTCAATATCCTAGAAGGCACGAAACTAGCGAAACAAAAATACAGAAGCCTATGCCAAGAGCATGCCACAGTAGCAAGTGAGGAAGCCAAAAACTACTCGCAACCCACATAATGAGAAATGTATAATATCCAAAGTGGGTAGCCAACCCCGTCAGGGTTAAAAAACCCGACGGTACACTACGAATGTGCATAGACTTCTCTGATCTCAACAAAACATGCCCGAAAGACTGCTACCCCTTTCCAGAAGTTGACGCAAAAACTGATGCACTCGCAACCTTCCCCCTTAAGTGCTTCCTGGACACATATAAGGGGTACCATCAGATCAGAATGGCCAGAGGTGATGAAGAAAAGACGGCGTTTCACACACCAGACGGTACTTACTGTTACACGAAAATGCCCATCGAGCTAAAAAATGTAGGGGCAATGTACCAACGGTTGATGGACTGGTTGTTCCAGGATCAAATAGGCAAAAACCTAGAGGTGTATGTAGACAATGTTGTGATCAAAAGCAAAAGAGAAGGGGATATGACTCAAGACATCAAGGAAACATTCGAAACCTTATGGGAGGTTAACATGAAGTTAAACCCTAGCAAATTCTCATTTGGGGTAGAAGAGGGAAATTTCTAAGAGTAATAGTAAAAAAGGACAGGATTCAAGCCCGTCCAGAAAAGATTGAGGCCATCACTCGCATGCGATCTCCAAGGACCCTGAAAGAAGCTCAAAGTCTGAATGGACAATTGGTAGCCCTTGGAAGGATTGTGTCCAGACTGGCAGATAAAACAAAGCCCTTAGTTAAAACACTAAGGAAATATCTTAAGAAAAACTAGTTTGTATGGACACCAGAGGCTGAGGAAGCATTCAATGAAATCAAGACCTTCCTTTGTAACTTACCAAAGCTAGCCATTCCAAGAGAAAGAGAAAACTTGAAACTATACTTGGTCATCTCCGACCAAGCCGTAAGCTCGGTATTGATTGTAGAAAGGAATGAAGGGCAAATGCCAATCTAATTCTTGTCAAGAACCCTCAAAGGACCAGAAGAAAGATACCCGGCGCTTGAAAAGCTCGCTCTATCCCTCGTCCACACCTCAAGAAGACTGGCCAGGTATTTCCAAGCACACCCTATTCAAGTGCTAACCGATAAACCTATGCAGCTTGTTCTTAAAAGGCGAAAGTATCAGGAAGATTAGCAAAGTAGGCTGTCAAGTTGGGGAACTATGAAATAGAATACAAGGGAAGAACAACAAGAAAGGGCCAAATTCTAGCAGATTTCTTAATCGAAATCCACCCAAAGGAAGAATTAAAAGACGGCCTACCTCTAACTATGAAGAGAGGAGCAGCTCCCTACTCAACATGGAAGTTATTCACAGATGGGGCCTCAAACGAAGAAGGGTATGGGGCCGGTCTAATCCTAACAAGCCCCAAAGGGAAGGAGATAACAGGCGCTCTCGAGTTTGACTTCCTAGCTACCAACAATGAGGCAGAGTACGAAGCCCTTCTCGCAGGCTTGAGAATGGCCAAAAACATGAAAGTAAAAAACTTAGAAGTGCATGTCGACTTAATGTTGGTAGCAAGTCAGATAAACGAAGCATATGAAGCAAAGGAGGAGAAGATGAATAAGCACCTCGACAAGGTCAGACAACTTATCGAAAGCTTCTCATATTGCAAAGTCATTCATGTTCCAAGAGGAAAAAATAAAAAAGCAGACGCCCTAAGAAAAATAGCCTCAGTGGCATTCAGCGACCTCGAGAAGGACATTAAGGTGGAAAAACTCACAGCTCCCTCCATTGAGGAAGAAGCAATCATGGCCATAGAAGCGACGTCCTAGATGACCCCCCCCCCCTGTGGAATATCTGTCTGAAGGAAAGTTACCAGCAAATCATGAAGAAGCAAGAAAAATCCAAGTAAAGGCCACACCTATAGCTTCGAGAATAATCAGCTATACAGAAAGTCATACATGCCCCCCTACTAAAATGCATGAGCGAAGAAGAAGCGACATGTACAACCAGAGAAATACACACATGGATCTGTGGGTTGCATGCAGGACCCAAAACAATCGTCTCAAGAGCACAAAGAGCCAGATTTTATTGGCCAGGTATGTATAAGAGTGTAATCGATGAAATCAAAGGCTATGATAACTGCCAAATACATGATCCAATTCCAAGACACCCAAGCGTGATTTGATGCCCGTCAGCCCAGCATGGCCATTCCAAAAGTGGGGATTTGACATAGTTGGTCCATTCCCAGAAGCCCCGGGCAGAGTAAGGTTCCTAGTTGTTGCAATAGACTACTTCACCAAATGGATCGAGGCAAAGCCACTTACCACCATCTCAAGCAAGCAGATCCTTCTATTCGTGTGAGAAAACATTATCTGCAGTTCGGAATCCCCGAAACCCTAATAAGTGACAATGGAACCCAATTCACCGATTGAAAATTTAGAAAGTGGTGTTTGGAGCTCAAAATCGACCAAGTATTCACCTCAGTAGCGCATCCAGAAAGCAATGGTCAAGTGGAAAGGGAAAACAGAAGTGTGGTAGAAGGAATCAAAGCAAGGCTGGGAAGGAAAAAGAAAAACTGGGTAGAAGAGCTTCCGCATGTATCGTAGGCTCACAGGACCACCCCAAAAACTAGCAATGGAGAGAGCCACTTCAGTCTAACTTACGGGACTGAGGCAATGATTCCAGCAGAAATCAGAAGCCCTATTGAAAGAACCAGTTTACCATAACAAAGAAACGAGCTTGACTTACGCCTTAACCTCAACCTCCTAGAAGAAAGAAGAGAAATAACGGCTATAAGAGAAGCTGCTCACAAGAAGGAGATGGAAATGCAATACAACAAGAAGGTAAAAGGGGTAACTTTCAAGGAAGGGGATCTGGTGCTAAGAGAAAATGAAGCCAGCAAGCAAGAAGACTGTGGAAAATTGGGACCAAGGTAGGAAGGACCCTACAGGGTCACATGGGCAAACGGGAAGGGCGCCAATCGGCTAGCCACGATTGACGGGCTTAAAATCCCAACAACTTGGAACACCCAATAGCTAAAGAAGTACTATTTATGAATTACTCTTATTTAAAATTAAATAGTAAATGCCAAAGATATAAGGCAGATTTTGTATATAGCAGCTACATTATCTAAATATATGGCACCAGTGAAGGGCCAATTTTTTAGAAATTTTGTTCTTCATAAATTATACTAGGTCTAAGAATGCTAAAGCTAAGACTAATAATGAATAGTTCGAAAAAGTACTAAGTAGAATAAACTGCAAAGGTCTCACAAAGGCCAAGTCCTCCTAAAGCCTACGGGCCAGCACAGGGCGACCTTAATAGAAAAGGTTAAAGCCTCTGGAAGACCTCATAAGGGTCTCTTAGGCACCTTCTAAAGGAAGGATGATACCAAGGAACATAAAACCTTTGTGTCTTTGAGATATGCAAGGCATAAAACCATTTGGGCAAACCTATGGGGACACCCTTCAAAAAGGTCAAATCCAAACAAAAAGGTCTAAAGCATAAGAATTATTCTTATATACAATAATGACAACGGCCACAAGCCGCATCTAAAACACACAGAAAACCCACAGAAGGGACAAAATATTATCTTAAACAAAAAAGAAAGAGTTATTACAGACCATTAAAAGTTAGAACAAAGTTTTTAACCAACAGGGGCCAGGAGTGGTAGGGTCTTCAATCAAGGCAAAAGCCTCAAGCTCTTCAATTAACCACTTAGGGTGAGAAGTCATAGTGGCCAACACATCAAAGGATGCATTGACAAGCTTCCCACCAGCCACTTGCATTTTTTCCTCAGCGGATGCATCATAATAAGGAGTGTCCTCCTTCGGAACATCCTGGTCAGCAAAATGGTAACTAGCCTTAAGGCTAAGCTCGTACCCGACACCTGTGCATGAATCGAAAAGATCTTTAAACAATACCGCATACTGGGAGGACGAGTGCACTCGTTTCACAACCTTTGAAAGGCCCTCAGTAATCAACCAGCGGCGCTCTTCTTCAAGCTTCTTCATCCTTGCCCCTACAGCATCACCAGTAAGGGCCCCAATCTGGGCCCTCAAACCCTCAATATCCCTCCTCAGGCCGTCAGCAGTAGCGATTGCAGCATCATGCTCCTTTCTAGCTACACGCTAAGAGTTGGATATCTTTGGCAAGGTTTCCTACAGATAAACAAGACAAAGAAGGGTCACAAAACATAAAATATAAAAAGGAAAAGAAAAGTCAGGGAGATAAAGGAAAACCCACCTCATGATCAGCAGAAAGCTTCTTCTGCTCATCAAGGGCCAGATGGCTAGTCTTCAGCTGCTGCTCCAGATCTTCCATCACTTTCAAGCGATTGTTGGCCACACCAACCTTAGTCTTCAACGACACATTCTCCCGCTTCAACTCATCAACATGCAGCTTATCACCCTCTAATTCCTCCAAATCCTTCAGCATCTTGAACTTATCTTCCAAAAGTCTTTGATAGCTCCTCCTGCTGCTTATCATACTTGAATTTGAGCCTCTTAAACTGAACATCAAGCCAATTCAACCTCTTCTGAACCTCAGTGCTAAGCTTGAAGGAATCAACAACATTACAATCAAAATGAGCGTTAAGCTCAACAGTTTCAATGTTGCTAGCTATCCAACGCTCGGCAGGAGGAAGGGCTCTCCTCATGATCATGGTACAGGCTTCAGGACCAGCAATGATGGTACCCTCAGTCAGGGTCCAATCAGGTACATACGAAAGGTCCTTGGCAGAAGTAGTTACCGAGCCAGCCCCCGTCAGAGTCATAAGCATCAAAGGAAGGTTCAACTTCAGCCTTTAAAAAGGGCCCTTGAGACACTAAAAGTTTGTCATCAGAGGACAGAAAGTCAGGCATGCTAGAAGGTCCCACAATAGAAGGACCAAAAAGTTCAATTAAACTAGCAAAAAGTTCAGGAGTTGAACTGGTAGCCTCAATAGGAGGAAGGGATAACGACGTACGAGCTGGGGCAGGAGTAGTAACCGCCATTGACTCAGTAAACAGCGGGGTAGAACTGGTGGAAGTAGCTGAAGGTTTAAATTCACAATAGGAGTAGTAAGGGAAGGAAAAGGAACGGACGACTCAACATTCGAAACATGCATCTCCACAGAAGGAGACGCCACCATTTTCCTCCCACTTCTCAAGTTCAACCGGAGAGTAGGCTTCTTGGAAATACCAGCTTCAGTCTTTGGGGTCAGACGTTTCTTTGACGATTGCTTCTCATGAATAGAAAGACCTTCAAGGTTAGAAGGTTCAGCACTTGATGATGCACTTATCGAGTCAAAAGCAGCTGCTTCAACAGTAGCATAACTGTCAGCAAATGAAACATGGGAGTCTAAAGCACCAGTAGTTCCTTTCTCAGTAGGAACAGCAGTAAAATCAAAGCCTCTCCCGGTTGAACATAAAATCTTCTTCAGATTCATTTCTGCAAAACTAAAGACAACAATAAGAGGCACGAAGGATACACGCTGGTGCAAAAAACTGCCCAAAAGAAAAACAAACCTTTGCCATCTTCCAAAACAACAAAACGATGACCCACAGAAAGCCTTTTCTTGCTAAGACCGGCCATCACAAGAAGTCCCTCCCCAAAAGTTTTACAACGGGAATGGTTAGCAGCCAGAAGCTTGAGCAGCTTAGCATCATACCCACTCTTGGGTGGAGCATAGTGATGACCGTCCCAGAAGGAAGAATAGGCAGAGGCTCAGAAAGGAAATCATCAAAGAAATAGCTATTTTCCAATCATGAACACAGTTGACCATGTAATCGGTACAACTAGGGTACTTGGGAGAATGGCGCTTCTCGAAAGTAAGCCAATCCCATCCTAGCGAAATTTATAAAATTGGCGGAACAAGGGAATGGAGGGCTGACCAGAGAACACCAAACATGCTACTTCGAAGCGAATAATGGAACAAGGGAATGGAGGGCTGACCAGAGAACACCAAACATGCTACTTCAAAGTGAATAATCTTACAGAAAGCTATAGGATGCATTTGCAAAAAATGACAACCGTAACTCTTCAGAACAGAAATAAAAAAGGCTACAGGGGATGACGGACATTACACTGGCGAAACGCCAAAGTATAAATAGTCACCTGATTGGAGGCCACCCCGGCACTCATTAAAGAATGTCTCATTTTTTCTCACACCAAAATTCCTTATGAAGACCCCTACCATAATTTCAAAAGCATATCAGGGGGTAAAGTTAGAATAAAAAATTCATACTTATCGACTTCCTTATCAAAAAAGGACAAGTGCATAGTTCATGAAAATAAAAAGGACAAGAAACTTGCAAAGTAAAGCCAGAGCCCTATATTAAGGGATAAGCTAGAGGGATGTTTCCATGGAAGGATCCAAGAAACATTCAAACCTTGGCAAAACTATCAAATAGCTTTCCATATACGGATGTGGAGAGAAGCATTAAGCTTAAGGAAGAACCATCGTAAAACTATAGATATGCCAACATTTGGTCCCGGCTAAGAAGAACTTTCAAGAAGAACTTTCAATGCAAGCGAAAGGCCTTCTCAAAGACCTCGAACAAAACAACTAAAAAGCAAATAAATATAGTGAAGTAGTACAAGACGAGAATAGTAGCCCATTGCATTTTAGTCCTAGCAAACACATTCAAAGGAATAGCGGGGACTTAATAGGATATCCCTAGCTAGAAGGACCTGAGATCAGGGAACATCATGTCCCAACCAAGAAGGTCCTTCTCTGCTAGCAATGTCGAAGGCCTTTAATTAAAAATGACTTACAAGAAAAGTGAAACTCAAATGTTTAAAGAGGGATAATGAAAAGTGAAGGGTTACCTAGAAAAGCAGACTATATGAGTCTAGCATAATTCAGTCTGAACTGCATTATACTATACTTGAGGGATTCGATGAGGTATCTCTCATACCAGGTCAAAAGTTCATTGACTAGGCCCAAGATGAAAGACTGTTGGGCGACTTTACTGCCCAATTACGAATGTCCATTATATGAAATGAATGTCGAAGGTCTTCCGGGATAGACCTTCGTTAACGCAACAACAAAGCCCTTCTGAGGAAGACCTCCGTGAAGGGGGAAATTATTTCGGCAGTACGAATCCCTTCAAGAGAAAGACCTTCGCTAAGAAAACTTATTGGTTAAGTGAATGCTACGTGAGTACGTGGCCCTTTATCAGAATACAAGAGTTAAGGAACTTTACAAGCTAACCAAAGCAGGAGTCACTCTCCTACAACTAAATATTGGTTAATTGGAGCTAGTCACTCCTAGTATCTCTAAACTCTATTGCATACACACACTAATGCATGAGGGGAAACCTATATAATGGCTATGATAAAAACAAAAATACGAATCTCAGCCGGAGGATTCTACACCTCTACACGCTACATTCCGAATCCACACCAACTCATGATGGGAGGGGATTCTTTGAAAGCAAACAACCACAATTTAATTTTTCTAGGACTTTTGTTACATCATTTTAGAAATTGAGAGGTACTGTCGTTGTCAAATTAAATGATTTATTTACTATTCTGTTTAATTTTTGTCCCCCAGGTAGTAAAAATAGTGAAAGTGACAACTTAAATCGTTTAATTGAATTGAATTACATGCCTCTCAAATCAAAGGTTATATATATCTTATAATACAAGACACCAATGATTGAATCTTATTTATAAACACGAGTATAATAACTATGTTAACAAGTTACTTCTAAATATGTAATCTTACTTTATTTAATTATAGGATTATATATAACATAAAAACATAATATTACACATTATGTTATATAATACAATAATACATTCTTACAAAACCGACGTGACACACATTTGACGTAGAAAATGAGACATCGTTAATTAACAGGATAAATATAGACTCAAATATCATATGAATTAACATAGTCTTTGAAATTAATATTAAATATATAGGTAGCGGAGATAACTTATTTAGCTCTTTGAAAATATTGAAATAAAAAATTTCCGAATAATTTATAAAGAGTCCCATTATTAAAAAGTAAAAATAAAAAAGAGAGAAAAGAAAATTAATCACAAATTATCTTTTGAATCGCTTTCATTAATGTTGCCATGAATACGTGTCGGAGAAAAAGGTATCAGCCTCTCCGGCAAAATATACACCGTCGATATCCGCCGACCACGGCGTCGGCGACGAGTAGCAGTCCCACCCCGAGTCCACAAACACGTAATCATTTCTTGACTCAGCCGAGTCATAACTCGCTCCCAAACTCGGTAACTCAAGTATCTCCTCCAACTCCTCCGCCGGCGGTGATCCCATCGACGCCTCCTCCGACGTCGATGTTAAGATGGACGCGGCGGAGTTCGAGGATGACGATGACGTGGACGGTGGAGATTGTGGTGGGTCCGGGTTAAGGTGGTTCATGGCGGCAGCTTTGGTGGCTGCCGCTTGGATGTCACGTGGGGAGCACGTGTCAGCCCGTGGCAAAACATCGGCCAGTTCGGGGAAATTAAGGATCGCCGACGAGCCTTTGATTGCGAGTGCGGCAACGTCGTGTGCACGTGCGGCCATTTCCGGGTCGGAAAATGTACCGAGCCAGATCCGAGACTTCTTTCTGGGTTCTCGGATCTCGGATACCCATTTACCCCATGCTCGCATCCGTACACCTCTATACACCGGATGCTTATTGTTGTTGTTTTTGTTACTGTTATCATCTTTTCTGACCCGTTTGCTCATTTTAGTATTCGGGTCGTTGGGATGATCAGCCATTGTATTGGTGATCAGGAAATCTTGAAATGGATAGTCCGACCCGAGGAAGGAAGAAGTTAAGAAGAGAAGTGAAGGAATGTGAGGCTTTAGATGAAGAGGAAAGAAGGGGTTTACATGTGTTTGGAGGCTAAATGCACCCACAAACAAATGTTAGTGAGTCTATATGTATATATAGGGAAAGAAAATCTAGAGAGAGAGAGGGAGAAATATAGAAAATTGCATACCATCTGCAATATAACTGTGATACTTTTTTTAAATTTATATTTCTAAAGAGAAACATAGTACAAATTATCGTGGTTTTAACCTATTGATAGAGACAATATCTTTTTTTGGTTGAAATCCAAATAAAAAATTTGAAAGTGGTATAAATTAGTATGTAATTTGATTTTCAATAATAATACTTTCAAATACAAAACACGGTTACTATTTTTAGGAAAATTGGTCTACAATAATCTCAGTTATCGTCTGTCGATAATAATATCAGTTTTAGTTTTTCTCTACAATAATCTCAGTTATTAACATGTTGACATGTATTAATCCGCCGTTAAGTTGTGACTAACGATGTTAAATTTTTTTCTTAGTGTATAAGCCAGATAGGATCCTAGTTGACATTTCTTTTTTAAATAAAGCTTCTAATAAAAAAAATTGATCACAAGGTGGGGATAAATCACAAGGTGAAGGCTGAGATTTTTTTTTGAATGTCGCAGGGTGGGATAAATCGCAAGTAGGGACTGTAATTTTTTTTTAATGTGTCAAGGTAGTGATGATGGCAGGTGGATGAGTGATTAGGGGCTGCGATTTTTTCTAGTATGCCAAGGTGATATCGTAGGTTGAAAAGAAAAGTGGGCTGACTTTTAGAACGTGAGTATTTTTAAGCGGTTTGTTTGTTTATTTATTTTTTTACTTTATTAGAAGCTTTATTTAAAAAGAAATGCCAACTAGTATTCTACACGGCGGCTTGTACAGTCAACAAAATTTAATACAGTCAGTCATAACTTAACGGCGGATCAATGCAGTTCAACATGTTAATAACTATGATTATTGTGGGGAAAAACTTAATCTGGGATTATTTTTTTTTTGAACGGCTGTATAATATAAATTAAAAAAGCTCAAGAAGAGCAAATTACAAAGAAAGTAATGGGATTTTCATCCAATCAGTCCACGAAACAGAAACTTTATTAAATCTAGCCGAAAACCAAGAAAACGAGTAAAGGACAACCGAATCAAAAAGAGACGCCTTGCAAGAATCCTTGTTGTCAAAAAGTTGCTCGTTCCGCGCCCTCCAAATCACCCACCATAAAGTATACAAGATCATATGGATCGTCTGTTTTTTGGTACGAGACAAATGCAAATCTTCAACCTCCAAGAATAGCATGTTAGGCGTAGAACTATGAACCTCGGAAAGATCAAGCCATCTTTTGACTTTCAAAAGCATACTTCTCGACCAATAACAATCACCAAAAAGGTGATCCGTGGATTCCCCTTGCTGAGGACAGATCACGCAATAAATAAACTCTATCTCCATACCCCTCCTAGATAAGTTCCACCTGGTAGGTAATCTGTCAAGAAAAAAACGCCAAGAAAAAATGTTCACCTTTTTGGAACCAACGAATTTCAACGATTAGGATGAGAAGCCAAAGGAAGATTATGGTGATCAATGTGTTTACGAATATCCTTAACAGAAAATTCATTAGAACCGTTTAGGTGCCAAACCCAAACATCTTGGGTGTTGCTAAGCTCCACATCGGATAAAAGGTGAGCCAAATCCACGAGCTGGGCCGCTTCAACCCCATCACGGATGGGCCGTCTCCAAGCCCATTGAGCTTCCCCATCAAGCAACATATCCGAAACCTTATAATGTTTATTTTCAGCCAACCTAAACAATCTGTTGAAATGAAGTTCAAGAGGGGAATCACCTAACCAAGTATCTTTCCAAAAGGAAACCGAAGAACCGTTCCCAATATTTTTCCGCATCACATTGGAATTTAGGTGCAAGGAGTTATGACAAGAACTCCAAGATTTAACAATATTAGACCAAGTGGAAGAGAAATTACCTTGACTCCCGTTATTGCCATGAATAGCTTTAATTATCTTGACCCAAATAGAATTCTCGCAATTCACAAATCTCCACCTCCACTTGTAAACTAACGCTTTGTTCATCGCCAAGAGGCTTCCAATACCAATGCCCCCCTTTTCTTTACTTTCTATAGTTTGTGACAAGCTAATCCAAGGAATTTTCTTGTCCTCCTCTTTAAATCCCCAAAAGAATTTGGCTCGAATGTTTTCAAGGATTTTTATTACCTTAACCGGAACCGGGAACAAGGAAAAAACGTAAGAACCAAGAGAACCAAGAACCGAAGTGACCAAAGTAGCCCGTCCCCCGATTGAAAGGAGATTCCTTTTCCATTTGCACAATCTCCTTCTAAATTTATCAATAATTACTCTCCAGCTAGAAATCCTTGACATGTTGCACCCAACCGGGATCCCCAAGTACGAGAAAGGTAATTTCGAAGGATTGCAACCCACAATAGTATCCAACAAGTTCACTTCTTCCTGATCCAACCCAATGCCAAAGACTGAAGTTTTACTCAAATTTAAAGCAAGCCCCGATGCATTATGAAAAACATTCAGAATCTCAATAATATTAATAGCATTACCTACCGACCAATCACCAAGGAAAATAGCATCATCCGCATAAAAGAAATGGGATGCCTGCAAATGATTTTTATGAATGCCTCTGAAAAACCCTGCCTCAACCGTATCCTCCAAGAAAATGTGAAGTCCTTCCATAACTAAAATAAAAAGAAATGGAGCAAGCGGATCACCCTGTCTGAGACCTCTCCCTATATTGAATTCAGAAGTAGGAATCCCGTTAACCAAAACAGAGGCACAAATGGAACTAAAGCATGCCGAGATCCATTTGCGCCATTTAGTACCAAAACCCATGAAGAGCAACATAGTTTCAAGATATTTCCAAGATACTGAATCATACGCCTTAGCAAAATCGATCTAAAGGGCCAACATCTTTTTCTTTTTTCTGAGGCACCAATCCACAATTTCATTCAGAGATAAAGGACCATCAAGAATCTGCCTGTTTTTTATGAAAGCAAACTGCTCCGGACTAACAACCTTATCGATAATAGAAGCAAGGCGGTTGGCAAGAAGCTTAGAAATTATTTTGTATTGAACTCCCACCAGACTAATAGGACGGTAGTCCCCAATACCCATCGGATTAGCAACTTTAGGGATCAACGTGATGAAAGAGGCGTTACAACCAAGAGGGATAGTAGCCTTATCGAAGAATTCTCGAACGAAACCCATAATATCTGGCGATAAAGTGTCCCAAAAGAATTTAATGAAGCCAAAAGAAAAACCATCCGGACCTGGAGCTTTGTCAGAACCACAATCCCAAACAGCAGCCTTAACTTCTCCTATCGTAGGCGGTATCTCAAGAAACAAGCTGTCCAAGTTATCAAGTAACCTAAACTTGTTACTACGATGTAAGAGAGTGGCCTCATTACCCTTTCTGAATTTCTTAGAAAAATATTCAACGAAGTCATCCTTGATCTTGACCGGTTCATCGACCCAATAACCATCCACTTTAATCCTCCGGGCAGCCAATTGACGTCTCTTTTTATTAATAATGTTATGGAACAATTTCAAGTTTTCATCTCCTTCACCGGCCCACCGCACCTTGGCCTTTTGGGCCAAATCAAGGTTAACTGAATTTTGAAGATCATGAAGCCTTTTAACCAGATCCACCCTATTCGGCCCAGGCCCATTTGAAGAGCCATTATCCGAAATATTTCTGTCCATTTCGGCAATCTCACAAATGAGCCTATCAATCTCTTTACTGGAATCTAACACAGTGGACTTCCATTTTTTGATCACCAATTTCAATCTTTTTAGTTTTTCCTTGAAGATAATAAATTTTGAAAAGTGATGAAATCTTCATTCCAAGAGTTCACCATAATTTCCTTCAACTCATTACAATTCAACCAAGAAT
Organism: Deinandra increscens subsp. villosa; assembly: GCA_039602395.1. Classification (NCBI taxonomy): domain Eukaryota; kingdom Viridiplantae; phylum Streptophyta; class Magnoliopsida; order Asterales; family Asteraceae; genus Deinandra; species Deinandra increscens. The sequence goes on along the minus strand of JBCNJP010000010.1, from coordinate 83,748,829 downwards.
TATAAAATTTGAAAGGTGGAGGTCCAAAATCTACCATGTGTTGATGAAGGAGGATGGGGCGATGGTCAGAAATAAAAGAGTCAAGCACTTTCACTTCAATGTTTTTTTATAGTATCGACAACCCCCGGAGAAACAAGAAAACGGTCAAGCTTACTAGCATTTCTACCCCTCGAATCGACTCTAGTAAAATAATGACCAGATAAAGGAATATCAACCAAGTCCCCCTCCTCAATGAACTCGTTAAAGATAGCTGCATTAGTTCTAGAAAAACTAATACTGACCCTCTCTGATTCAGAACGAACAGAATTGAAGTCCCCAAAAATAATATAATTTCCTAGATTGGCAATATTAAAAGAAAGAATGTCGTTCCACAGTTGACGTTTCTGAACTACAAGTTGGGTCATACACATTAATCACATAACAAGCAAGCGAGTGATTCACCCAGGTACCTTTAATGATGAGGGCATGACTAAGAAGAACACACTCCTCTTTAATGAAGAAAGCCAAATCCCAAATAGATAAAATACCACCAGAATTTCCTGACGAAGGAAGGAAACCAAAGTCAAACTGGAAATTTCCCCAAAGTGATTTAATACGGCCCTCATCTAAGGATTCCATCTTAGTCTCCTGGAGACCAACAAAAGTAACCCAAAACTTCTCAAGAATTTGCTTAACACTCCTCAGCTTAACACCTGATCCACTACCACATATGTTTAAGGATAACAGATTCATTGGTCAACAATGTTATCACTCATCTTACTCAAATAGTTCTCAAAGTCATTAGTGGTACCTTGTATATCTAAACCCAAAAGCTTACCCATATGAATGAACTTAGAAAAGTCTTGGAACAACGACCCGTTATGACCTTTATGACGACTAGAAAAGGAAAACTGAGAACCGGATTGATTGTTATCAACATGTTCATTGCCTTTCTTTCCCGCTACCTGTAAAGAAGGGATCTGTTGTTCAAAACCGGGTGGTTTTGAAGGTTCCGAACTGCAAGATTCCTCAACAATAATTACCTTGTTACCCTCTTTTTCTTTATTGCATGGATCCAACTCTTCTGCTGATATGGTATTGCTACTAACGGTGGGATCATGGGAAAATTTAACTTCCACCCCCTGTTGAATATGTTCCTCAATTTTTTGTTCTTGAATCTCACCGTCCAGTTTGATTTCTTCATTTGAAACTAAGTCATCTTTGTCATCCGATTCATAAGAAGATGGAGCATCTTCACAAAACCGAAGAGTAGGAGCCCAATTTCCATACTCCTTCACCCAAATCTCAAACCTTCTGCCGACAACATTCACATCAATCAACTCATCGATTAACTTCATTTTGGTAAGTAATGATACAAACTTTGCTACAAGATAAAGGCTCATCTGTGTCATTGCCAAAAAACATGAATTGACCCCAAAGTTCCCCAATTTCTTTATTACTAGAGGTGTGGAAGCCACAAATGGTAACCCACGCATTTCAAGCCAAACACACCGTTCATCCGGTATGAAAGAATCGAAAAGTGACTGGATGTCAGAGAAAAGATCTCTAAGAACCTTACATTCCTCAAACTTCAGAGCTGTTTCAGTATCCGAGAAAGCCAAACCAATCCACCTACCACCCAAAAATCTGAAACGAACATCAGAGAAACCTTCTTTGACAAAAAGTGCTGGAATGTTCGGTATACTACACGGTTCATGGATCTTCCCCATCAAGAAAAGAGACGATTTCACCTCCAAGCAGTCGTTAATCAGCCAATAGGTGATAACTGGGATTAATATAGGTCAATTTTCCTTATTTTTATTATGTATAAGTAAACACAAATTACCAAACTTTTTTAACGGCAAATTTGGATCACTAATGGCGACATTACACCACCCACTCGATCATCTCCAATTCCCATCAGGAGTAAACTCACTACTAGTGAGAAAACCTCATGGCTCAACTTGTAACCCCTATTTTTTATTCTTTTGATACAAGTGGGACTTAAACTTAAGACCTTTTGATAAGGGGTTATACACCTTTGCCACTAGAATAAGCTAGTGTGTGTTACCAAAATACCATCATACCTTAAATTAGAAGGGTTATCTCTTTATAGAGTTGTACAAACCGTTTTTTTATATTGAATCGGAGCTGTTTAACCTTTGAGGTAAAACCGGTTCTTACAAGTAGTTTTGGAATACAAACTGTTTTTTTTTAACGGAAAATTTGGATCACTGACGGGGACATTACACCATCCACCCGATCATCTCCAATCCCCATCAGGAGGAAACTCACATCTGGTGAGAAAAACCCTAGCCCTACTTGTAGCCCCCAATTTTTTATTCTTTGCTACAAGTAGGACTTGAACCCAAGACTTCTAATTTAAAGGTCATACAAACTCGTTTCTAATAAGAAATGTTGAAACATTTTTGGAACCGATTCTTGTCGGCCCAAACCGGTTTTTAAAACCAATTTTCTCATTTCTAATCAAATACTTGTAAAACCTTAATAAGCATAAAAAATCAATTTATTATTCAATACTTCAAGATCCAAAGCATAGAAAACCATAAATTTAAAAAAATATATATATATATATATATATATATATATATATATATATATATATATAGGGTGAGGTTCATTGTAAACACTTTCACATGTGAAAGTACTGTCTTTCACATTGTTTTTCACATTTGAAATTTTCTGAACAATACGAAAAAGAAAAAAAATAAAAAAAAATTAATCACAACCATTAGATCAAGAGATCTAATGGTGAAAAAAAGTGTCTACATGTCTACACTTATAAAGGCTTCCTCGTCAGTCATTCCACCAGATGTCAATCCACTGTCTATCTTGTCTTCATTATTCCGTCTTTTCCGTCTTTGTACTCCAATTCCCCTTTGAGTGAAGATCAATGTTGTGAACGTTCCGTTGTGTCCAAGTAGTCTTTCAACCAAAGCGACATCTCTAAGAATAACTGGTGTGAGCCTTGTTTTCCTTAACGAAATAACCCTTCTAGTAACAAAATTGATAGATTCTAAAGTTAGCATGGAAACTTAGATGGTTAGTAGAACTCAAACCATAAGTAGGACTGGAAATTGATCTTCATTTCCTTTCCACTATGCTAAGATATTAAATTTCTTGAAATCTTGTACACCAATACCGGATAAAAAAAAACTTGTTTCACCATACCTCCCGAGTTCGCTACACATAGTATTATTCTGCTGATGTTTAACATTTTCGGATTGAAAAATGTTATACAAGTCAAGATATGGATTTGAGCTACTACTTGTACCGCTCAAATCGTACTCATTTCTCATAGATTAGTGAATAGTTGATGTTGGACCATACTGCAAGATAAACATCAAACAAATTTGAAAAATTATTGTAAAATTTATTTTTGAATTTGTATTAATATGTGGAACATCAATGTATAAATCCGAAGTATTACTTATTTATGTAACGTGTGAACTCCCATTACATTTATATAAGGGTTCAAGGATGTGACATAAGTATTAATCGCGGGCATGTCTTTGAAATATATTATAAACTTTTCTTTAATTGGTGTAATCATTTCAAATGGGCATCCGTTATAAAAAATTGTTTAGTTTATTAGACATCATATATATTTGGTTTAGTACTAAAAGAATCGTGATATCAAAACATGTACAATACTTATTTGTTTAATAAGAAAACCAACTCGATGGAGGAAATGGTTCAACCAAAGAACGTTTTTAAACATTCTTTTTGTTGTATAGCATTTTCGAACCTCTTACATGTCAAAAATGCTATCGCGTAGGTACGTCATGATTCAGACATAAGCATATGGCATTCGATTCTTTACACAATTTACGATGTTTACTATGTCTTTGTTATTAAACATACCGGCTAACCTTTTTCTAAAAACCTCTATTGTTTCTTAGATTACTCTTAACCCACCTTGTACACATAAGTTGATTATGTGTGCAACACATCGACTATGAAAAAAAATACCCTAACAAGCCGGTTTATAGTTAATTGAAGTGGTTGTATCGCACGCGTACTATTTGATGTTTTATCAAAATATATTCAAAATAGGTTTTTTGTAACTTAAATATTTAAATAACTTCATCTAAAACTATATATATATATATATATATATATATATATATATATATATATAATGACCGGATGAGGATAATCAGGCATTACAAAAACAATCGTACGTTTCATCACTTTCCAAGTATTGAGATTTACCCACTGAGCCGCCACACAAATGTATGAGTCTGGTGAACCATGTGGAGTCAACCAACAATCACTAGTTAAATTAACACAAGTTTGTAAAATTTCAAATTGTGAAATTAAATCTTTTTTTATCTTGTTTCCACATATTTAAACATTCACATCTAAGGGTGGGACAACTTACATGGGAATAACAGAGTTAAAGATTTCTTTGAATGAATCGAGTCTAGCGTTCATTATCGAAGTGGCTGAATGGTAAGCTTTCTAGATCATAAATTCCATCATTTGCTACCGTGTCTTTTGAATATTATAAGCAAAAAACACCTACTTTGGTTGTCATTGAAGTTTGACCTTGAACCAGTGTTCCTTTCAACATTGGGCATGTGGTTTCTCAAAGTGGTGTCTCGAAGTTGAGTTTTGCAATTATTTGAAGAAAAAACTTATGACATAACTTGCACCGAGCCTTGTTCAGATCACTCAACATAATACATATAGTACCCAAATTTATGGTATTCTCTTATTATGAATAAGTTGAACTAGTGTTCTAGCTATCAACACTAGTTGAGGATTACACACTTGCACTGTACTTGAAGAAGTAATTTCTTTTGAAGTTTTGGGAGAGTCATGAGCGCTTTTAATAGAGTAATGATCACTTTTGAGATATAAGAGAGTAGAAAATGGTATAATTATATATCTTCAATTTACAAGTGCATGAATAGTTTTTCATGGCACTTTTGTAAATTGTTGTAACTTTAGGGCTATTTTGTATTGGTCTATTGTATAACTTCCAATGGCAATTTTGTAATTCTTTGTATTACTTTGTACTGGTACCTCTTTTCTTCACACTACCGCGTGAAAAGTTTCTCCATATCAGCAGGTCCCTCTCCTCCTTACCCCCTGCCATACAGTCTGAAGACGGGTGAAAGCATCAACAGTTTGAACAGTTGGAAATAGTGGAGATCGTATCGTGCTCTCTCTTTGAATTTGAGTTATATACGATCTTTAGGGCTTCGATTTGTTATCGGCAGCTACTCATCCTTCCTCAGTTCGTTTCTTCTGCACTTTCTCAACAGTGAGTAAAATGTTGCATGTTAGATCTTTCTTGCGCCTCTTGCTGTTTTGTTTTTCCCTTTTGTGTTTCTATTATTGTTAGATCTTCGGTTCTCTTTCTGCTGTTCGATTTTGGCATTCTATGGCTGTTTTTAGCTTTGCTATTTCTGCTTTTTTTTTTTGTTTATATGCTGCTGGGATCTGTTTATGATGCATCTGTTGTGTTGTTTATTAGCAGGTTACTGTTTTATGTTTGGTTTTGGTTGATGATAACTGTTGTTCTTTTATTTTCTAACCTTCACCCTTTCGATCTTATCCATGAAAAGGTACAAATTAATGCGCTACCTGCTTCTTTTAATTCCTTTGTTTTGTGAGATTAACTATACTCAATTTGTATTAGTTGTAGTTTTTTAGCTTATGTTTCCCTAAAGATATGACTTGGAGATATCATTGTGGGGTTGAAATTGAGGTGTTGATGATGGAGGAGGCATTTGATTTAATTGTAGTTGTTTGATTAGGTCTAGAGTAAGTTCGGAGGGTATTTTGTTGAGTCGATGGAACTTCTTAGTTAGGTCTATGTTGAATCAATTGCTATATAAATGAGTCATGTGATTTGTAACTTAACCCACAAACACATAATAGACGTTTCTTTAGTTCTCAAGTTGTTCAGATTCATAATATCATTGTTATCTTCATTCTTCAACGGTAGCTGCTGATTCATCTGAATTTCCAAATCCCTGCGTAATCTTCCTCAAGTAACATTCTTCTTCATAGCTAAACATATATCATGTAAGGAATATTGCGCTTGGAAGATTTTTGGCTGAATGCCAATTTTGTTATGTTCCGGCTGAAGTTGAAGCGGAATTCTCACTTCAAGCGGAATTGGCAGTTCAAGCGGAAAGAAGCAGTTTTGTCCTTAGCGAATATTCCGGGTGAACTCGATTATCCACCAGATAATGAGTTCAACCGGACTTTTCCTGATATGTCTTTTCAGCAAGTCCAATCCTGCAAAAGCTTCTCGTATGCTTCTATATCTGATTCAAGCCGCTCTCCTAAAGTAGCATGTTGCTGCAAACACGCAAGATATTCCAATTGCCGATGTTTATTCTTTTGGTAGTTTGTATTTGACTTTATCGTTTACGGTCTAGATTAGATCGCATGAGATCAATGGCTGTCATTGATCTCATCAGCACTATATATAGCTTAGTTAGCTCTTAGTTTATAGACGCTCTGTTCTTGAACAACTTGTAATAGTGTAGCTTTGAGTTAATGCAAATAGTGCCGAGTATTTGATACTTCGATGTTACTATCTTTCTACAAATCAAGCTTTTACATTATACACAAGAACTAAATATCGCCTAAGTAAAGTGAAATATAACTTTAATTCCGCAGGGTTATATTTGCAAGTAAAGGGCCTTGTTTTAGTTTAACTCTAACTATTAACGATCCTACAAGTGGTATCAGAGCTTTGGCTCTCACTTTGAAGACTTTCAGTGCTTCAAAGTTGATACTTTACTTGCCTACTTTACAAGCCTTGTTGTTTCTTCTTTCAAAAGGTTTTTAAAAATGAGTGATTTTAGTCTAAGTTCTCCAAATGGTTCTTCCAACAAACCACCAATATTCACACCAGATGACTTTGGTACCTAGAAACTCGAGATGGAAGGTTTTGTTAGGATTTTGGACCGTTGTATATGGAAATCTTTTACTGAAGGACCTTACTCACCCATGGTTTCATCTACTGATGATGCAGAAGTCAAGATACCAAAACCACTAGACAAATATGTTGGATCTGACTACACTGCTCTCGAATTTGACCATAAGGCATATTGGACTCTACTGGCAGCACTTCCTAACTCCATCTTAAGTGGGTTCAAAGGATATAAAACTGCTTTTGACCTGTGGAATGCCTTAAGTGAAATGTATGAAGGAACCAGTGAAGTAAAAGAAAACAAGAAAGATGTCTTAAAAAAGAAATATGAAAACTTTACTTTCAAATCTGGTGAAACAATAACAAACCAGTACTTAAGATTTGTTTCCTTACTGGATGAACTCCAAAAGGTAGATGTAAAACTAGACCAGGTAGATGTAAACAGAAAGTTTTTACGTTCCCTGCCTTCTGTGTGGACAGTTTACACAGTGAGCATCAGGGAATGCAAGAATTTGAAAAAGATGAGACTCAGTGAACTTCATGGCATACTCAGTGCCTATGAAATGGAACTAGATCTTAAACAAAGCTCATCTTCTGAGTTAACTCAGCTGTTTTCATCTGCACTAGTAACTACCGATTTTAACAGTCAAAGGTCTTCTAATTCATCATCATATCAGTCACCTATTGTTAGTTTCCCTGAGACACCAAGGTGTCAAGAAAGTTTTCAAACACGTTTGAAAACTCTCACAATGCTCATGTAGCAACTGACTCTTACCAGGGCTTCATACCTGAAGATCTTGAGTGTATAGGTGCTGATGATTTGAAGGAAATGGACATAATGACTCAACTTGCTATGGTGTCTGTCAGAGCTCAAAGGTTTTACAAAAGAACTGGTAGAACCTACAAGGGGTTAAAAGGTGCTCATAGAGGCCTTGACAAGAGCAAAGTGAAGTGCAACAACTGTCACCTACTTGGTCACTTCGCAAGGGAGTGCTCTCAACCAAGAAGAGAAGGACAGAATCAGAGTCATGTCCAAGGGAAAAATCATGGAGGGAGCAATTCTAACAACAACAATTCTGGAAACAACTCAGGTTCTCACCCCACCCCACCAAAGCCAACCGGAAGTCAAAACCACTAGAATGTGGTAGCTGCTGTTGCAAATCAAACCTCATGTGTTGAATGGGAAGATTTCGTTGCTTAGTTTGAGCCTATCAACCATGCCTTGATGGCCAAACAAGACTCCACCTCAGATCAGGTAAATTCTATCCCTGAGTAAGTTTTAGAAAACCTATGCAGCCCTACCTGCATAGAACAAGTGGCAAAGTACCGAAATCACAACACTGATTTGATTTATGAAGTTTCAAACCTAAATGAGTTAAATGAATGTTTTAAGAAAACTGAATCATCATACATTTCAAAAATTGAGAACTTAACCAAAGAGTATGAACAATTAAAACAAACCAACTCAGTGCTTGAAACACAACTTGATGACTTGCTGTCAAAGCTTGAGAAATAAAGAAATGAAACAAAAGATGCTAAGGCTGAGGTTGATGTTCTTGAAATCAAGCTGAAAGATACTTTGTTTACTTGTGATAAATTCCAAGCAGCAAACAAAAAGGCTGAGAAACTGTGGATGGGAGGGATGTATGGTAAAGCAGGTGTTGGGTATAGCTGTGTTGAACCACCAATTGAATACTCACCTGTAATCAAACTAATTGGTGCTTTAAAATCAGAATGCAAAGTTAGTCTCACAGTTGATGACATCTCATCGCAGTCAATTTCTGAAAACACTGTTGAGTCTAAGAAAACTGAAGTCACTGTTGCAAGCACATCTGCTTCAGCTGACCAATCAAACATTTTGAAACCATCAATTGCTGTTCTTCCACCAACTGTTTGAAGCATTTTGGATCTGATTCCAACAGGGTCTTAATTGGTAACGATAGAAATGGAAGTTTCTCTGTTTTAAAGCAAAATTGTTTTCCGGCTGAAGTTCAAGCGGAACATTTTTCCGCTCGAACTCATGTTCAACCGGAAAACAAAATTCAACCCAGATCAGCTACTGCTCCAAAGCAGAGACCACATGTACACTTTGCTGATGGGTTTCAGCATTTTGAAGCTCAAGGAAGAAGAAATTCCTCTAGAGGAAAGACCACCTCTAGAGAAAAAATTATAAGAAGCAAAAAGTCTAACCAACCTGAAATTGTTTTTGCTACTAGTTCAAGTGGAAGTTACTGTGTTCCACCTCAGGGAGAGAGTTCAAATCAAAACAAACACTTTCCTCAAAGATTTTCAAAATCCCCTGAAAGAACTAAGTTGGTTAACCAAGGAAATGAAAAACCAAAGAAAATAACCAACAAGCAAAGAAAATTTAAGGAGTACAGGGAAAGAAAAATTGCTGAAAGGAAAAACACCAAAGGTGAAGGATTTAGTCAAACAAGTACTCAATATGAGAACTTCAGTTTTGACAATGATCATCTGCTTAATGAAGCTCCAGTTTTAAATACTTTAGTACTCAAGGAGTATAAGTATAATGATGCTTATGGCAGACCCAAGACCACTCAGGCTTGGGTCCCCTATAGAAATTAATCAATCGTGATGTGTGCAGGTGCAAAATAAAGGCCAAAATAGCCTATGGGTAGTTGATAGTGGATGCACTTGCCACATGACAGGGAATAATCACATTCTGGAAAACACAAAAAAGAATCAATGGAGGACCAGTTGCCTTTGGAAGCACAAAAGGCCATATCACAGCACAAGGTGATGTGACAAATGGATTGGTAAAATTTGATAGAGTCAATTTTGTTGATACATTGAATTTCAATTTGCTTAGTGTCTCACAAATGTGTGACAAGAATTTGAATTTAATGTTTAATGAGAAAGAGGCCATAGTCCTCAAACCTGGTGTCAATTCCTGATGAACTTATTATGCTTAAGGCACCCAGGAGAGATGGATTGTATATTTTGGATATGACAGTTGCTACACCCTCATGTGGCACTGCCTGCTTTGTATCCAAAGCCTCTGTTGATGAAAGTGATCTGTGGCATAGGAGGTTAAGTCATGTGAACTACAAAAACATGAACAGAATTGTGAATCTTGGCTTGGTTAAGGGTCTTCCTAACGAGCATTTTGCATGTTCTGAAAACTGTGTGCCATGTCTCAAGGGCAAGCAACACAGAACCTCTTTTAAGCTAAAACTTGAATCTTCTATTTCAAAACCTCTAGAGTTGTTGCACATGGACTTATCTGGTCCAACTAGAGTAATGAATTTAGGAAAAAGGTCATACTGTTTTGTAATTATAGATGATTTTTCACGATATAATTGGGTTTTATTTCTCAAAACAAAAGATGAAACTACTGAATTGCTGAAAACTCTTGTAATTTATTTAGAAAATCAATCAAATCTCAAAGTCAAAACAATCAGATGTGACAATGGCACAGAATTCAAAAATCATGTTCTGAATTCATTTTGTGAGGAAAAGGGAATTGTGAGACAATTCAGTGCTCCTAGGACTCCATAGCAAAACGGTGTTGCTGAAAGGAGAAATAGGACATTGATTGAAGCTGCTAGGTCTATGTTAGCAGACTCCAAGCTCCCTGTGATATTTTGGGCAGAAGCAGTGAACACTGCCTATTATGTCCAAAACAGGATCTTAATTGTCAAAGGAAAGAACAAAACACCTTATGAGCTTTGGAGAAAAAGAAAGCCAAACATTTATTTCTTTAAGCCATTTGGTTGTCCTGTCACTATCTTAATAACCAATGAGTTATTACCTAAATTTGCTGAAAAGGCAGATGAAGGTTATTTTGTTGGGTACTCTGGTGTGTCAAAAGCATATAGAGTATACAACAAGAGAACTAAGATTATTGAGGAAACCATAAATGTATTCTTCAATGAAAAATCTCTCAACAATTTTAAGTCTCAGCCCAGTTGGTTATTCGATATTGATGCACTAACCACTGCTTTCAACATAACTGTTGATAAGCCTGTGAGCTCTTTAGTGCAGGAACAAAATTCTCATAGGTCTGCTGATGAGCATTGGAAGAGTAATCAAACTGGAAATGAGAAGCCAATCTTTTTTTCTTCAATGAGCTCTCAACCTATTTTCCAAAGAAATGACAAGAAACTGACTGAAATAATTCAAATTGAAGAAGAAATTATTCCGGTTGAAGTTCAAGCTGAACAAATTTCTCCGGTTCAAGTTCATCCGGAAAACCCAATTTCAGAAACTGAAGAGAATACTGAATCAGGGTCAAATGAAGCTGAAAATTCAAATGATAGCACATCAAATGAGCTTAATTTAGAGCATCTGACCTACAATTCAGACATTAATTCTCATGAATCAGTTGGAGTTTCAGATTTTGTATCACAATTTGAAAATGTTGAGTTTGATCACAGACTTCCTCAGCTCAACATACCCTCAAATGGAAGAAGCCATGAGTTTCCTTTGTTTCTTGATAGAAGAATCAACAGAGATCATCCAGCAAGGAATATTATTGGAGAAGTTTCAGCACCTGTTCTGACAAGGAGTAGATCTGCTAATGCAAACGTTTGTTTGCATGCTGCATTTTTGTCTCAAGAAGTGCCCAAGAAGGTAACAGATGCCTTGGAAGACAACAGTTGGGTAGAGGCAATGCAGGAAGAACTATTTCAGATCAATAAGCAGAAAGTTTGGGAATTGGTAGATCTGCCTGATGGAGCAGAACCAATTGGCACAAAGTGGGTTTTCAGAAATAAGAAAGATGACAGGGGAATTGTCATAAAAAACAAAGCAAGACTGGTAGTGCAAGGCTATGTACAGGAAGAAAGCATTGATTATGATGAATGTTTTTGCACCAGTAGCTAGGTTGGAAGCAATCAGAATCTTCTTAGCTTATGCTGCATTTAAAGACTTCTAAGTGTTTCAAATGGATGTCAAAAGTGCTTTCCTGTATGGCCTACTGGAACAAGAAGTATATGTCAACCAACCTCCTGGTTTTGAGGACCCTCACCATCCCAACAAGGTGTGAAAGCTAATCAAAGCTTTGTATGGTCTCAAACAAGCACCTAGAACCTGGTATGAAACTCTTTCTAACTATCTTCTAGAGAATGGCTACAGGAGAGGGGCTATTGACAAAACACTTTTTGTTAAAACTGTTGGTAAGGATATGTTGATGGTACAAATCTATGTAGATGATATTATTTTTGGTTCATCTAACACTATTTTATGCAAGGAGTTTGAAACTTTGATGCAGTTCAAGTTTGAAATGAGCTCTATGGGATACCTAACATTCTTCTTAGGACTCCAAGTGAAGCAAACTGCAGATGGAATCTTTTTGAATCAATCAAAGTACATTCAAGACATGCTGAACAGATTTGACATGCAAGCCCGCTCAAGTGCAAAAACTCCTATATCCACTTCCCACAAGTTAACAAGTGACTTAAGTGGCAAGCCAGTGGATGTGCACATGTACAGGGCAATGATAGGCTCACTGATGTATCTTACTGCTAGCAGACCTGACATCATGTTTAGTGTTTGTTTATGTGCTAGATATCAGTCATCACCAAAAGAGTCACATATGCTAGTTGTTAAGAGGATCTTCAAGTATCTGAAGGGGCAACCAAAACTGGGTTTGTGGTATCCCAAGAACTCTGACTTCTCTTTCAGAGCATTCACAGACAGTGATTATGGTGGTTGTGACATTGATAAGAAATCAACATCAGGTGGATGGCAGTTTTTGGGTGAAAGACTTGTCTCTTGGCAATGCAAGAAGCAAACTTGTGTTTCCACTTCAACTGCAGAGGCTGAGTATATTGCTGCCTCAAGTTGTTGCAGTCAAGTTCTTTGGATCCAAAATCAAATGCTTGACTATGGGATCAAATTCATGGAAATTCCTATTCTTGCTGACAACAACAGTGCCATCTCCATCATCAACAATCCAGTAAAGCACTCCAAAACCAAACACATTGACATAAGGTATCATTTTATTATAGATTGTGCAGAAAAGAATTTGATCAAATTATTCAAAGTTCATATTGATCATCAATTGGCAGATCTATTTACAAAAGCTTTTGATGAGGCAAGATTTTTCTATCTCATCACAGCCACTGGGATGATGAATTTGAATAAAAGCTTTTCACAATTTTCAAATAAAAGAGAGACACGTGCTTAAGAGCCCGTCTCTTGATACAAAAAGAAAAAGAAAAGGAGAATTTCTTGTGATAATTTCAGTTCATAGTCAGTAACCTGTGTTACACCATGAAAATTTATCACAAATTTTCAAAAAATCTTGTGTTTTGGTGTTCAGTTTCAAGTTCTGGTTCAACCTGTGAGTAAAACAACTTTTGAAACTCACCGGGTGAACTTCAACCGGAAAAATGCTTTGTAAATGCCGTGGAAAATGTTTTTGAAAACAATTCTTCCAAGCGGAAAAATCATCCGCTTGAAGTTCAAACGGAAGAAATATGGTTTTTAAAATAAAGGAGAAATGGGTTCCGCTTGAACTTCCGAGTCAACAAAGTCAAAGTCTCATTTAATTACCCGGAAGGCACAACTTTCTAAGCGGATATACATTTATTTACCCATTAAGTTTTTAACTGTTTTAAATCCGAGGTTTCAGTAAATTTACTTTTTGATAAAGACATGCTTTACCCAGTTGTACCGTATAACCCTTAAAGCACATGTCCCATCAGTTACTGAACCGTCTATTTAAAACCTCTCTCCTCCAGGTCATCACCGAAAAGTTAAAAAAAAAACCCTAATTTACCGTCACTTTCCCCATTTCTCTCAACCCCACTCAGAAATTACTCCCAAATTTCTCTCAAACCCTCCCCGTTCAACCTCCGATAACCATCAGTTCTCAAATACTGTATCAACAATGGCTCCGAAAGCAAAAGCAAGTGGCAAGAAGCCCATCACTGACTCCATGTTTCCCGTAGAACATAACCTGGTGGCGTACCTAGAGCCACCAAGTAAGACAAATATCTACACCGACATGATAGACTTCTTAAAACGATCTCATCTTCATCACGCGCTCACTGTTGCGGCGGAAATTTTTGAAGAAATTCTGGAAGACTTCTGGTCTCATGCTAGGGTTACTGAAGGGGTCAACGGTAGTGGCAAGATTGTGTCAAGTGTTCAGGGCACAGACGTGGAAATTGATGAAGCAAAAGTGCGAAGAGTACTGAAACTAAGGGATGACAATGGATATGAAGTGGTCGATTCCAAGAAATATCTTTGACTATTCAGGGATATTGGATATGGTGGTTCTCTGCAGAGCAAAACCATCAAGAAAGGCCAATTACCATACAAATGGAGATTCTTGGCTCATACACTGCTAGTATGCCTAACTCCAAAGAAGGGTGGATTCGATGAGCTTGCCAGTGAACAGGCCTCCGCCTTCCATGCTGTGGTAAAGAGTGAAAACTTCAATTTTTCTAACCTAATCTTTCAAGCCCTAAAATCAAACATCCACTCTGAATATGTTTATGTGTACCCTAGGTTTTTGACACACATTCTCAAAGAAGAATACCCCCAAATCGCTTAGGTTGGTACAATTTTGCAACCTAAACTTCTAAATGAGAAAACTTTTTTCAAACTTGGCTTTAAATAAGTCTGCATTTCTTGGAAGGGACACTGACTATCCCCTACCAATTCTAAGGCAGTTTCCAGATGAACCTGCTACTACTGAGGTTCAACCGGAAACTGTGGCAGCAACTGAGCCCCATGCTCAAGATGACAGAGCTATGGACCCAATAGCTTCTGAACCCACATCTGTCCCAGCTTCCTCTACCTTAAACACCTTCAAATCCAAAAAGAGGAAAGCTTCCACAAACACTACCACTGCCACTTCCTCAACCGACTCACTTCCTGTCATTTTTAAAAGACAGAGAAACGTGGTTACTAGGTCTCCTCCACCTAGTACCACCAACCAACCCGAAGCTTCTAATCCTGTTCAAGGCAAAAAGCCTAAACGGAAACTGGTTAAATTGGGATTCTCTCTTAGGGATGAACCTTCATTTGAGGGGGAGTCATTAGAAGCAGATGTACCTTCCCCATCTGAACATTTTTCACCCCTACAACCCATATCACCTAGGAGTGACAGTGCTCTCAATCTTGGCCTAAATGAACTCACCTACCTCATTACATGAGAACATCCTGATAGGCCAAGACACTGTAGCATTGAACCCCCACTCCTCACCGGAGGTGAATCTCAGGATTTTGGAAGAGATTCATGCAGAAAGGGCTGCTGCCCAAGGATCCCCACTGGATCTTGGTGTCAGCAGTAAAACCAATAAGACCCGATCTGCAGCAATCTTCTCTGAATCAGCACCTAGAAGTCCTTCATTGGAACCAAGGGTTGCTGCATTAGATGAAGAGAACCCCAGGTGCCAAGAAGCCATGGGTACCACAGTTGATCAATCTCAGATTGATAACTTGGTTTTGTCCAAGGATACTGGTAAAAGGCCAGTTGAGGACAGTTATACACTACCTGAATTGACGAAACAGTACCTTACTCTCCAAGCACAGGTTGATACTCTAAATGCAACTGTTGCTAATTTGGTGAAAGTTGCTCCTACTGATACTAAAGCAGGTCCTTCAAACCCTCTCAGAGAAGCTGATGAAGCTGTTATAGCTGATGAAGCTGATACTGTCAAATTCGAGGAGAAGATGCACTCAAGGCCGTCATAACTGAAATTGAAGAAGATCAGAGGATACTGGCTGAAGTTAGAGCCACAACTTGTAAAAGAATTGGTGTTAACCCCTTCACTGTTGAAGAAAGTTGGGTGAATATGAAATGCAGTCAACTGATTGCTATTTCTCCTTTTGAGGACCCTAACCTCACTGAGCTTGTACAGTCATCCATGCTGATTGTTGGTGCTCTCCCTAAGCACATAAACATGATCACGACACTTCTCAAAGATGTCATCTTTCCGGCTGAAAGAGCCAGTGATCAAGTGGTAGGAAACATTGCCTCCACCAGCATAGGCAGCTGTTGATGCTGAAGAAAGCACTGCAACTATTGCAGTTGCTACTACAACTGAAGGAGGTGATGAGAATCTGTTCGGTGAAAATGAAGGTACGGAGGTGTTGGAGTTTGCTGATAAAGAACCTGAACTCACCAAACGTCAAGTGGTGACTGAAGGCCCCAACATTGTCCAAGCGGAAGTCCAAGCGGAAGTTCAGGCGGAAGCTCAAGTGATTGTTCAACCGGAAACCCAAACTGCAACCTAGGTGGAAATTTATGGCCCTGGCAATTCAATCTTCGGTATTGATGGGTCTAATCAGTCACCTGTGGATCAACCGGAAGAACAGGAAAGCAATGAAGCTGAAGACATAGCTGCAACACTGATAGCTTTGAGGAGTACCGAACCTGTTCAAACTGAAATTCCAAGAACTATTCAACAGGTGGTTCAAACTCCTGAAGCTGAAGCTATGTTGAAGATGGTAGAAGATGCAAAAAGGGTAGAAGAGGATGAGAGGCTAGCCAAAGAACATCAAGAGGAATTTGATATGTATCTGCAAAATTGAGTGTTTGAGAATTTGCTTGAAGAGGCTAAGACAAGATCTTTCAACTGGAGGTTAAAGGATTACAATTTGGATGCAGTGACTGAAGCTGATAGGAAAAGGTTGATTTCTATTGCCTCTCAATTGCCTACCAGGCTGACAAAGAATGATGAGAATTACATTCTACTGAAAAAGGTACAGAGGGCTCTTGTGGTTAGAAATTTGAAGACAGAGGAAGAGGTAGCTCAGATGCAAGTTAGGGAACTTTGCAGCTTGATTGATACTATCTTTTATGAGCTTAAAAGAGATATAGCTGCTGTTAATCCTAACTTGGTGATGCCTTCACCTTCAGAGCTCATCTCAGGTACAACAACAAATGTAAATGTTAAACATGAATTTACTAATGTTGTAGATGTACAACCTCCACCTTCCTTCACTTACAATCCAAACCTCATACCTACAACAGTTCCATCTATTCTACAGTCACTTGCCATCACACCCTACAAACCACCCTCCATCTCCAAGAAAGTAGCCACCAAGCTTGCCAACCCCAAATACAGAACAAATAACTTTACACCTATTGTTCCCCTCAAAAGGAAGCCTCCACCTACCATGGATTTTTCTGACATTTTCCCACCTACTCCACTTTCAAGTCCCACACCAGAAGCTAATAGACCACCAACACAAACTTCCCTATAATGCCTCCACTCACCATCAAAGAACCTTCAACCACCACCACCAAACCTACTGAAGCTCAACCTGGTCCTTCCTTACCTTCATCAAAAGGCAAAGCACCTGTTGTGCAAGAACCAGATAATGCCTCTGATGAAGAGAAAAAGAGAAAGAGGAGGATGATGCATGCCAAGAAAAAGGAAGATCAGAAGCAAAGAAGGAAAGCTCCACCCAGAAAGAACAAGATTGTGGGTTGGACAGCAGATGAAGCAACCTTTGACTTCACTTTAAACCTAGCAAATGGCACTACCATAGTGGTAAATGCTCACAGAGCCTCCAGAATGCTCTCTGTACTTCAATTGACTGATATTTTTGTAAAACTGAGAGAGATTCTGAGTCCAACAAGGGCCGAGCATTTGCTGAGACTAAGTATAGAAACTAAGGTGAACGAAAGTGGATTGCTTTCCAGATCCCATGGTGACACTGACAGTGAAGAAGAACCTGTTAGTGAAATCAAATTCATCATCTGGGAAGAAGATGAGAAGCTATTCTATGTTCACAGAGCTGATGGCACCTTCACCATTCATGAGTCAATCTCAGTTCAATCTGAATGGAATGAAAAGGATTGGGAATCTCTCAAATATGTGAAGGTGACCAAAAAAAATTCGAAGGATCTCTCTCAAAATATTAGTGCCAGCATCAAATCCCTGAACAAGTAGGTCAAGGAGAAGAAAGTTTTTGGGTACAAGTCAATTTTTGAAGATAAACATTGGAATTTGACAGCATCAGCTTAGGGGGAGATTGTAAGGAATATTGCGCTTGGAAGATTTCCGGCTGAATGCGAATTTTGTTATGTTCCGGCTGAAGTTGAAGTTGAAGTTGAAGCGGAATTCTCACTTCAAGCGGAATTGGCAGTTCAAGCGGAAAGAAGCAGTTTTGTCCTTAGCGAATATTCCGGGTGAACTCGATTATCCACCAGATAATGAGTTCAACCGGACTTTTCCTGATATGTCTTTTCAGCAAGTCCAATCCTGCAAAAGCTTCTCGTATGCTTCTATATCTGATTCAAGCCGCTCTCCTAAAGTAGCATGTTGCTGCAAACACGCAAGATATTCCAATTGCCGATGTTTATTCTTTTGGTAGTTTGTATTTGACTTTATCGTTTACGGTCTAGATTAGATCGCATGAGATCAATGGCTGTCATTGATCTCATCAGCACTATATATAGCTTAGTTAGCTCTTAGTTTATAGACGCTCTGTTCTTGAACAACTTGTAATAGTGTAGCTTTGAGTTAATGCAAATAGTGCCGAGTATTTGATACTTCGATGTTACTATCTTTCTACAAATCAAGCTTTTACATTATACACAAGAACTAAATATCGCCTAAGTAAAGTGAAATATAACTTTAATTCCGCAGGGTTATATTTGCAAGTAAAGGGCCTTGTTTTAGTTTAACTCTAACTATTAACGATCCTACATATCATCTGACTTTTTTTTGAGTTAGCAACTGTTATTGATCATGTAGAAGTGCTTTCAATTTGAGTTATAATCTTTGATTAATTTTTAACATCACTACGTATGACACTCTGAACAGTCAAGTCGAGGTCTTTTATGGGTGATTTAGTTAAAAGTTATCTAATTGTCGATCATTAAAGAATCTTAATTTTTTGAAAAATGGATTAGCTAATCTTTGAAATTTAGGCTCTGTAGGTCTTAATTAGCTTTCTAAGGATGAATTATCTCCTTAATTAGCTTACTACATATCAATATCCTCTTCTGTTGCTAATTAGCTTTGCAGTTTATGAGTATGTTTTGATGGTTTGTTTGACATGTAGCATTTATAGGTACCAAGGGATGTGCAGGTGCCTCATGAATGCTATTGAAGAGGTAATTTTTTTTGCTTATGTAATTCGCTTATGTAATTCGCTTATTGTGTCTTAATGAGGTGTAATATATATATATGTATATATATATATATATACTTTTTATCATAGCAGCTCATGAAGCCCAGTAAAATATATATACATATATATATATATATATATATATATATATATATATATATAAATATATAGGGTGAGGTTCATTGTAGACCCCTTTAAAAAGTGTAGACCCGTAGACCCCTATATTGTTCTATAAAACTCACTGTTGTTGAGTCTGGTTTTTTTTATTACTTTTATTTTATATTTTTTTTATGCCATAAGTTTTCAAAAACCAAAAAGAAAACCTAGAAAGTTGTTTGAGAAATTGAAATATAATTGTTGTTAAGAAAATTATTGGACTCTAGATATTCATTTTAATCTTAATTTTTTATTTGTTAATTTTAATATGTCATATTTCTATCTTTATA
Organism: Deinandra increscens subsp. villosa; assembly: GCA_039602395.1. Lineage (NCBI taxonomy): Eukaryota > Viridiplantae > Streptophyta > Magnoliopsida > Asterales > Asteraceae > Deinandra > Deinandra increscens. Next base: position 83,729,422 of record JBCNJP010000010.1, on the reverse strand, counting down.
TTTTAATTTAGAGTTTATATCTAATATTTTTAGTTTTTCTTTATTTTTTATTTTTTTTAATTTGAAGTTACAATTTTCAGTGAGTTTTAAAGAACGGCGATTTTTAAAGTTGCACCGAGTTTTAAAAACAATGACTTTTAAATGCAACACTGAGTTTTAAACTTAATAGTGAGTTTTATAATTTGTAGTGAGTTTTATAATTTTCATTGAGTTCTATAAAACATCAATTTTTAAAGTTGTAGTGAGTTTTAAACATAACAGTGAGTTTTAAAACTCAGCAATGAGTTTTATAATTTTTAGTGACTTTTATAGAACAATTATATTTCAATGCCTCCAAAACTTTCTAAGTTTTCTTTTTGGTTTTTAAAAACTTATCAGATAAAAAAATATAAAATAGAAATAAAAAAAAATCAAATTCAAAAGCAATGAGTTTTATAATTTTTAGTGAGTTTTATACAACAATATAGGGGGTCTACGGGTCTACACATTTTAAGTGGGTCTACAATGAACCTTTGATTATATATAGGGTGAGGTTCATTGTAGACACTTTCGCATGTGAAATAGCTCTTTTTCACATGTGAAAGTTTCTAATTAATGAGAAAAAAGGAAAAAAGAAAAAAAAAGAAAATTAATCACAACCATTAGATCAAGAGATCTAATGGTGAAAAAGGGTGTCTACCTGTCTACACTTATAGGGGTGTCTACAATGAACTTTTCACTATATATATATATATATATATATATATAGGGAGAGGATCATTTGAGAACCAATTTGATTTGAGAACTAAAAAGAACTAATTTGAGCCACAAGTTTATTACATGTATCTACCCTCCCATGAATTGTAGTGGTCTCCCCCTGAAATTTGTGGTTGAGATTTAGTTCTCAAAATAAAAAGTTCTCATTTGAACCTAACCCTATATATATATATATATATATATATATATATATATATATATATATATATATGGTGAGGTTCATTGTAGACACTTTCGCATGTGAAATAGCTCTTTTTCACATGTGAAAGTTTCTAATTAATGAGAAAAAAGAAAAAAAGAAAAAAGAAAATTAATCACAACCATTAGATCAAGAGATCTAATGGTGAAAAAGGGTGTCTACCTGTCTACACTTATGGGGGTGTCTACAATGAACTTTTCACTATATATATATATATATATATATATATATATATATATATAGTGAAAAGTTCATTGTAGACACCCACATAAGTGTAGACAGGTAGACACCATTTTTCACCATTAGATCTCTTGATCTAATGGTTGTGATTACTTTTCTTTTTGTTTTTTTGTTTTTTCTCATTATTCTGAAACTTTCACATGTGAAAAAGAGCTATTTCACATGTGAAAGTGTCTACAATGAACCTCACCCTATATATAATCAAAGGTTCACTGTAGACCCACTTAAAAAGTGTAGACCCGTAGACCCCCTATATTGTTGTATAAAACTCACTAAAAATTATAAAACTCATTGCTTTTGAATTTGATTTTTTTTATTTCTATTTTATATTTTTTTATCTGATAAGTTTTTAAAAAACAAAAAGAAAACTTAGAAAGTTTTGGAGGCATTGAAATATAATTGTTCTATAAAAGTCACTAAAAATTATAAAACTCATTGCTGAGTTTTAAAACTCACTGTTATGTTTAAAACTCACTACAACTTTAAAAATTGATGTTTTATAGAACTCAATGAAAATTATAAAACTCACTACAAATTATAAAACTCACTATTAAGTTTAAAACTCAGTGTTGCGTTTAAAAGTCATTGTTTTTAAAACTCGGTGCAACTTTAAAAATCGCCGTTCTTTAAAACTCACTGAAAATTGTAACTTCAAATTAAAAAAATAAAAAATAAAGAAAAACTAAAAATATTAGATATAAACTCTAAATTAAAATATAAAGATAGAAATATGACATATTAAAATTAACAGATAAAAAAATAAGATTAAAATGAATATCTATATATATATATATATATATATATATATATATATATATATATATATATATATAGAAGGGTTCCGTGTAGACCCCTTAAATTTTGTAGACCCTGTAGACCCCTATAAAACTCAATGAAAATAAAACTCAGTGTTGTAAATTTATTTTTTTTATTACGATAAGCTTTTAAGAACCAAATAAATAAATAAATAAATTAAAAAAAACAAGAAACATTAAAAATTGAACATTTTAAGACAATGAGTTTTAAAATAATGAGTTTTAAACGCAACACTGAGTTTTATTGAGCTTATTGAGTTTTAAACTCATTGATTTTTAAAACTCATTGTCTTAAAATGTTCAATTTTTAATGTTTTTCGTTTTTCTTTTTTTTTAATTGTCTTTTTTTGTTCTTAAAAGCTTATCGCAAATAAAAAAAACTAAATTAACAAAACTGAGTTTTATTTTTAGTGAGTTTTAATGAGTTTTATTGAGTTTTATAAGGGGTCTACGGGGTCTACAAAAAATAAGGGGTCTACACGGATCTTTTACCTATATATATATATATATATATATATATATATATATATATATATATATATATATAGTGAAAAGTTCATTGTAGACACCCCCATAAGTGTAGACAGGTAGACACCCTTTTTCACCATTAGATCTCTTGATCTAATGGTTGTGATTAATTTTCTTTTTTCTTTTTTTCTTTTTTCTCATTAATTAGAAACTTTCACATGTGAAAAAGAGCTATTTCACATGCGAAAGTGTCTACAATGAACCTCACCCTATATATATATATATATATATATATATATACATCTTTTAGTATCTTCTGCTTATCAGATGGTATATAAAGACTTGGCCCTTTTGATTTACAATTCTGAAATAGGTAGATGCGCTTGAATTGTATGATGAATCTTCATGCATTTTCCATTGTAACTTTTAGGCCCTAAATTTTATTAGTAGTGTTGAGCTGTGGTTAGTTTTAGGTGATATTGTATTATCAGGTATGCTTCAGGATCACTTAGTTAAACATTATAGCTATGCATTATCAGGTTATTAAAGGTTGTTTTCTTATACTATTGTTTAAAAGTCAATTTCCATGAAATAATCATTTTGACTTTAGTTGTATTTATGTTTTGAGTGGGTCAAAATTACAAAGAATTAAAAACTTTGGAAGTAAATGGAAGACTTTGTTTCATGGATAATTCTGAATTTCGTTAATTTCAATCAACATAATTATTTCTATCAATAGTTATACACATCTTCAATGATTTTATTGTTAATTTAACTTTATGTTTTCCACTGAAAAGTTACTACTTCTGTGAGACATTTAGTTTCATTTTACAAATCAACTCTTTTTCACAAAATGTATAATATAATCACTTTCAAAACACTCTTCCAAACACCCCCTAAGCTTTATGAACTTCTTAATGATGTTGCTAATATTGATGTTAATTTTATATGTGCTTCTTCTTCCCAACAGGGTATAGATTGGATCAGATGGGTTAGGATGGGGTTAGATTTGACCCACATAATTACAGTTCTTCCCTCTGTTTTATAAAAATAACATTTCAATTTTAAAAACTATAACGATTTAGGAGGTTGTGATTTATATGGATTCAAATCATCTTTGCACGACTCAACTCGGTTTGACTGATTTCTCTAGGAGGTTGTGATTTATAACCATTAAAATCATCTTTGCACGAATCAGCCCTTTTGACCGATTTCATGCTTACCTATTATTTATTTTGATTTTTTTTTGTTTTTTTTTTATTTGACCTGTTCATAGGATCAGTGGCTGTAAAGGATCACATATATAAAGGTTTAGTAGAATTCAAATTGTAGGTAATATTTGAATTGTTAGTCTCATGTTTTTGTTTTTTTTTTCTTGCAGGTTAGCATTGTATTGATCTCTCTCCTTCACTCGGTGTGTTTTAGTGTTTGCTTTACATTTTCCTTAATTGGGTCTTAATTATGTTTTAGCATCAAATGTCTGAAAATGCTAGAAACATTAGAAACAGTGATATATGAGACACAAAGTATAGGATGTTATCCGCCAAGTTCATGTTTTTATGAATGCTAAATTTTCTTAAATCTAGATATATTTTATAGCTCAAGTTTTATAGTAACTTTCTGTTGAATAAAAAGCTATGACGATTTTCCACGACAATTATCAACGAGCGGAAGAGCCACTATATAAAACTAGTTACACAAACGAAAACTACGGTCGTCGCAATGCGAGGCTGGTCTTGATGTAGACTCCCTTTTAGTGGACTTTGTGTTAAATATGTCTACAAACTTTTTGATTATCCTACTTTGCACGTTTATTGCACATTTCAATTACAATAGAAAAAGTTATTGCAAGTTTACACTACAAAGCCTCACGGCCAAAGGACTCGTAGTACGATACCGGTTACAGAAACAAAGGCTAGGACGGCCGCAACGCGCGGGTGATCTCAACCTTGTTTTACCAAAACATCTGCCACCTATTTATACTAACTTTAGGGGGGGGGGGGGGGGGGTTGTGTTGGCTGTTGTAAAAGAGATTAGAAAACGATTAAAAAACCCCCAATAGCTAGTCTAACGACCACGTTAATGACTATTTATTTTTCTTTTTGCAGATCGATGGAACCAGTTTATAAACAGATTTGTTAATCGGTTTTTGTTTGGAATCAGTTTTAAACCAGTTTGTGTAAGGAATCAGATTTCAATTTTTTTTATGAAATCGTTTCCAAATAGGTATCTGGGAGCGGGGTAGTCAAATCTGTATAGAATCAGCTATTCGGTTTGAAACTGGAATCAATTTTGGTTGAACCAATTCTAATACTGGTTCTTGTTTAGTTTATGAACCGATTCGAATCTACGAACATATATTTTTTTTTGTTATGTTAGGTACACCATGGTGTACTCAAGGTTAGGTACACCATGATAAAGTCAATGTGTAATTATAATAAATGTGATACTATGAATTTTGAGAATTGTGTTTGACAATTTGTTAATAAGGTTTATTTTTTCTCTATCTTATTCTAATTGGAGATAAACAAATTCATACTTAAATACATCATTTAAAGAGGGTTGAAGAAAGTTTTTTTAAAGGTTATAAATAATATATTTTGTTGTACATGGTTATTTTTTAAAAAAGGATTTTTTAAATTGTTTTTGTTAACTTTTTATGAAATGTTCTTCGATATATAAATATTTCTCAATAAATATGTTTCTCTACATATGTTTCTTATAAATGTTTTGTTTTGAATTTTTTTTATAAATGTTTTATAACACGCCGTTCAAAAAAAATGTTTTATAACATAACATTTTTAACAAAATTTTTTATAAATGTAATAAGATTTTTTTTTAAAACCAATGTGTTCTTAATACATTGAAAAATTTAAGATGTTTTCAATCAAATTTTTTTTAAAACCATGGTGTTCTTATAAATTTTTATAAAACTTCTACTTATAAACGTTTAAAGTAATAAATAATTTCTTTGAGAGATGTTTTAAACGTTCTTATAAACATTCTCTAAAACATTACGAATGTTTTCTTAAGTAAGATTTTCTAAATCATTCAAAAAATGCTTTTAAAATCTAAATAAAACCCCTTTAAAAATTTATCTTAAAATGTGTTTAAAATTTGTGTTCAACGTATATAGATAACTTTTAGAGAAATTAAAAAATTGTTTTGGGAAACAAAAGCTTTTCTATCTAAAAAGCCTTATATATGAAGTTAAAAATATTTTTAGAAATTAAAATTAAATAAAAAACTTATATAAGAAAAATATTCAGATTATTATTTTTAAAAGACTTTATCTTTGACATTCAAAAGCCAAATATTAAATACAAACTATTTTTTATCCAATGTAAATATGAGTGAGAAAAACAAAAATCTTTAAAAAACACCATTTAGGGACACTATTGTTAGACACACCACTCCATGTTAATCATTATTAGGTAGACCAATATATGCTAATCATTATTAGGTACACCATGATATACCCAAGTAAGGTACACCATGATGTCCCTAAGATTTCCGTTTTTCTTTCCCAACTCCAACTTTATGAGAACAATCATTTTATCACTAAGCTCAAGGCTTGGGATAGAAAAATAGACCTTAGGCCGGACGGAGT